>PVKZ01000052.1:793863-1523262 GCA_004027375.1 Macroglossus sobrinus | reverse complement strand
TTGAAAGTGTATCCTTTTGTTCCTTCATCCTTCATGTATTGTGTAGGTATGCAAAGAGTGAATCTCTAAAAATAGCATTTCGAAATATGTGAAATTTGGCATCAGTCTAGCTAATCATTTAAAGTTATCTATTTAGAATTGGTTTCGGCCCTTAAACGGCCAAATAGTCAAAAGTCACCTTCAATATACTACCTAATATCCTAAAACTGTACATGAACAATACATTGTGATTACCATGACAATAGTCAGCAGAGTAATACAAACAAAGTATGCCAATGGATTTATTGTTAATTTCTGCATTTTTACTTTTGAATACAGATAAACTTTTTTAGATATAACTTATAATAACATTTCCTTAAGTTTTTAATATATCAGAAGTCTATCAGCTAATTGGTGAATAAAATATTGTGATAATAGAAGTGGAAAATGTTATAATAATTAATAAGAATTAACGGTTAATTTTATATGCAAAAGCAATTAAGCACTTTTAAATAATATAGTGAATATGAGAAGATATGATAGCCAATACAAATATCAGAGTATGCATTAGCTAGATAACTTTAAGAAGAATATAATCTTTGAGATTTTAAATATTTATAAAGCATAAATAAGAATATAAAGAATAACAGAAATTAAATTGTATCACAATTTCTTTTTATAGAATTATTTGTTACACTAGCATTTATAACATCAAATCAAATTACCCATAAAAGTTGTTTCCAATTTTAGTTATATTTAATTTCATTTAAGCCAGAAATTATGAAGTAAGGCCTTATATGGGGAGAATTTTCTTATGATGTGGAGATGAATTGAAAGTAGAACATTAATTCTGCTGTACTAAAATTACATGAGGGAAACACTCTCCAGAATCACAGACAACATTATCTATGATAAGTCATCATCAATCCAATCATAAACACAGAGTATAAAGAAAAGAAATTATTGGAGGAGAATGTTACCCTCATTTTCCTTGCTCTTCCAGTGGCTACTATTGAAAGTAGCCTGTATTTAATATCACAAATGTGTACTAAATTGACAACAGAAACAATCTTACAGTTGACAGTGCCAAAAAATCATTGTTCTTGAACAAATGCCAAACTTTAGAAATGTATTATAGTTTAAATATAAAATTGGAATAATCATGACTTTTGGATAATATTTCATATTTAATCTTTTATCTGATGGAAATATTCAACTTTGGCAACAACTTTAGCCAAATATTGATTTGAATCTCAGGGTAAGATTTATTGATTAACTCATTAATTTAAAAAATTTATTTGGCTCTAACCTATATTTTAGTCACTGTACTATAAGTTAAACTTATATTTCTGGCTTGATGTAGTATTTAAAATCCTGATATTATGAGATTCTCAATGTATTTTTCATAGTTTTTACACCAGCATCTAGCAAGGTGTCTGTCTCATGGTGGGTAGGTGCTCAAGTATGCTATATTTGTTGAATAAATAACTTCATTAGTAGTCCTTCTAACTATGAATCATTGTAAAAATATTTGATAAGCATATTTTTTATATCATCAATCAGTTTATTAATGTATTAAAGTTGAGCACATGAAGAATTCAGGAGAGACTTCTATAGCTCATCACAAAAATCCTCCCACCAGGTTTACATTAATGGAGCATGGTCCACTGAGAAACTATAATTGAATTAATTGGGAGTCTATTTTTCTACGATCTCTCTCTGACCATATTACGAATATAATTAGAAAAATTTGAAAAATGTCTTGCTGAAAGTCAGGCACAACATTCAATGCATTTCCCTCATTTTCCTGATTTATAAGCCAGTCATAACAGGACATGAGGTTGGTAAGACATGACTTACTCTTGTTGCACCAAGCTAGGAAGCTTCCTTGTCATTCTGGTTTTAAAGATAAAATCTCAAATCTTTTAATAAAATGTTTTATTCTCTTACATGAGAATATTACTGAGCTACTAAATGACTAGCTTTTTGAAATTCACATTATTTTTTTTTAAACCAATGAGAACTCCCACACTTAGTGAAACTTTCAGAATCTGAACATTCTTAATGATTCCATTGAAGCTAATCTTGACAATTTTGTTGCAAACTCTCTCGGCTTCTCACATTATTATTAGCCTGACTGAAACTCATTGAAAACAAGGAGTTCAAGCATTCTATCCATTATCACTTTATCTTCTTAGCAGTTATCTTTATTCAATATTTATTTTTATCTTTTCCTATTTGAGAACAATTGTGATAGAAACAAAGATGAATAACAGTTTTACTTTTTCTTTTTATCCATCCACCAATATAACACCTTTGTCATAAGAAGAGGATCCATACTTTCTTTGTCATCCTGCTCTGAACATGACGAACCATTTGGTTGTCCTTACCATAAAGTATAAACCTTATGACTTTTTAGTATTAGCTTCTTGGAAATATTTTTACCAGAATTCTGGTGTTGATGATATACACATTGCCCATTTAATTTATTGGAAACATAAAAGCATTCATAAAAAACATATATGTCTGTATACATCATATCTATGTACAAGAATTAATAATTTGCTTTTGGTAAATAATTAATATGTGATTTGATATGTTGCAGAATTACCTGTTGTCACTCAAATTTAAGACTCTTAGTTTCTGCATCTGTCCAATCTCTTCAGGAAGAAATTCCAGTTTATTGGAGCGTAGAGACATAACTGTTACATTCTTACAGCTTCCAATCTATAGGTAGTATAAGAAGAACAAAAAAAGTAAGAATCACAGTGTAGGCTATTTTTTATATTAATTTTTATAATTGATAAAATAATTTGATTAATTTATAGATTTCCTTATCACTTTTAAGATTCTCTTTTAATATGCATATTATTTTATTTTTATAATCTCATTTTAAAAATATGTAAATGTATTATATATTTTTTTAGGTATCAAGGCAATATATATTATCTCATATTCTTTTGCATATTATGAAGAATTTTCTTTATAATTTCAGTACTAGAATACTTGTTAACTTCATTGTTTTCATGAATCATGTTGTTTTTTGCCCATCCAAGTAAATACTACACATCTATATTTATAATAGATCATATATATTCAATAAAGAAAGTTTTGTTGATATTTCCTTGGCAAAGTTACTTTTTAATTCAAATTACAATGGCATTTGTCATTTTTAATTATTACTTTTGGCTCAAAAGTAATAATATATGCATTATTGTTTCTTCATTATGAAAATGTTTTGTAGAAAATGTTAAATAAAAAATATACTTGACAATTTTTTCTTGACATTAATAAATTAAAATCCCATTTACAGATAGAAATTAAAAGAATCTATTAGTAAATCCTGAAGTTAAAATAATATTATTATCCAACATAATACTTTAAAAAACTAATTTACATTAAAAAATGTTTTGCTTCTGAAATAAAAATGTAATTATCCTAAAATGTTATTTATTACTATTCTTAAAAGCAAAATGCATAAATTAAATTTTTTACAACTCCATTCTTAGTATTAATTTATTTATAATATTTTATTACTTTTCTTTGCAAGCAATGTTGAAGTCAAATGCATTTTCTGGATCAAATACAAGAACTTATCACTTGTCATTTAAAAGGGAATGATTAACAAATACACACATAGACAGTTCCTATATATATTCAAAATTAACTCATGAATCTACATTGCTGTTGCACCTGTTAGGATTTAATTCCAAAGCAGAACCATTAAAAGTTAATTAATAGAAAAAAGTTTATTCCTCACTTCTCTGGGTAATTCTGGAAGGAAATTCTCATCGACTGCTAATGTTCGAAGACTATGAAGGTAGCCAATAGTAGAAGGCAGAGACTCCAGTTCATTACAGCTACAGTCAAATTCTTCTAATAAAGATAAACTGGAAAAATAAATACATTAGTCAGACATTTTAAAAGGTCAGATGGCCAAGAAGTTTTGAAAAAGCCACATATCCAAACTCACCATAAAAGTTATTTATCTAGTGACTGCATAATTTATGTAAATTAATTTATTTGATCAGTTTTGCCAAATGATTCAATACCATTTAATAAGTGGTTCAATTTGGTAAAATAAATAGCGATTTGTTTTATCTTTCTAAATTCACCTGTCATTTGAGACACTGAAAATGAGAGAAGGTTTTGTTTTTAATACAACTTAGGTGTCATTTATAGTTGGATGTTCATACTGTATATTCTTGGAATGAATGCATATAGGTGGCATGAGTGGGTAGAAGGGCATAGAAGAAAGGAGAAATAAGCATTTTGGAGATAAAAATAATCTTTTAAAATCCTTACAGATAAGGAAATAGAAGCTTAAAGAAGCTAAGTAACTTGCCAAGGATATACAAAGTAGGAAAGCTGGGACCTAAATGCAGACAGCATGGCTCCCTGTATTACCTTGCCTCTTAGCCTGTGCCTCTGTAGCAGAGTCTATCAACAGGGCTGCTCATTTCAACCCGCATATGTGTTTTCTTCAGTTTACCTAGTATTTTAAAAAGTGGCAAACTCTACATAGAAGAAATACCTGGCTGTTGAAATTTGCCTGCCACTATTTGAGAGACTGTAGACATGCTGCCAGCAGAATTTAGTGAAGACAAACTTGTTGACATAAATGAAGAAAGTGGTTGTGATGAAAATGATGATGTCTCAGAAGAAGTGACGCTGGCAATAAACTTCATATTAAAGGAACTCTCAGAGATGTTTCATGACATTGAAAGCACAAAGAATAAAAATTTGGAAGGTGGTCCAGTTTTAAAAAGGAGTATGACAATTCACTGACACAAAAAAATGTTCACTCCAAATTATAATTTACGTGATGAAAAGAAGGCAAGCACTGTTCAAACTAATCTTGATAGGTTTTTTATGAAATAAATAAAGCATTGCAATTCTAGATGTTCCTAATGTTTACAATGACAGTATACTAAATAAATATTGATTTTATTATTTTTCCATTTCCCTATACATTTTTAAACCAACAGTAAAAGTATTTAATGCTTTATAAAAGGTTTTAAAGACTTTTGTCAGAACAATCATAATTTTCCTCATTGTTTTGCATAGTTTCAGCTTGCATATTTGTTTTCAAAGTCTCCCACTACTGTACAAAGCAAGAACTTCTTGCATTGAAAGGACATTTTTACTGTACCATCGGTATTCTGAATTAATAATTTATAGCCTAAAAAATTTTTACATCTCTGGGTTACAGAGAAAAGCTATTAAGTGCAAAACACACATTATTCAATGATCTCTGAAATTCAAAAGATTCAAATTCATAATCTAACATTGCAATTTACTTTATTGATCTTATTAGAAATCACTTAAGGTATTTGAATACAGAATCTATATGAATATAGTTGTATCACATTTACTCAGATTATAACTGGCCTAGACAATGTAAGTGAAAAAACTCAGAAAGAGAAAGAAAAATACTGTATGATTTCACTTAGACGTAGAATCTAAAGAAACAAACAAATCAACTTGAGCAAATAGATACGGAGAACAGATTAGTGGGCGTAAGAGGTGGGGACTGGGAGTTGGGCAGAATGATTGAAGGTCGTCAAAAGGTACAAACTTCCAGTTATAAAATTATTAAGTCATGCTGATCTAATGTACAGCATGGCAACTATAGTTTATCATACTGTATTGCATATTTAAAAGCCGCTAAGAGAATAGATCTTAACAGTTTTCATTACAAGAAAAAAAATTATAACTGTATGGTTATGGATGTAAACTAGATTTATTGTGATAATCATTTTACAATATGTGCAAATATCGAGCTGTTATTGTACACATGAAACTAATATAATGTTATATGTCGATTTTATCTCAATAAATAAAAAATACATTCATTATACTTTGTGCAAAAAAAGATAGACTGAAAGTTACTGTTTTCATGAAGTTCTTCCTATAGTTTATAATTGTACACATTAAAAATGAAAACAAGTTGCCAAAGAAATTTAAAGTACTTTAAAGTGATGCTTCCCAAACTTCAGTGTACACGTGAAGCACCAGGAGCACTTGCTAAAATGCAGGTACTCCAGATACTACATTGTAATAAGTTCCTAGGCGATGTGGATGTTGCTGGTACTAAGACCACACACTGAGTTACAAGGCTTTAAATAAAGCCTTTGCGAATATTTCAAGAGTAACATTTACACACACACACACACACACACACACACACACACACACACACACACACGTGACCTGTCAGCTAAAATTCATATAAATGTTACAAGAGTTGTGGTCAGTAAGACTCTGTCTTCACATATAAGTAAAGGTGACACTATAGGAGGTAGTATTGCTTGAATTTAAACAGTATTGTCTTAATTCTCTAAAAATATTCTCTACATTTTCTCTAATGTGGTCTTCATGAATTAGTCTTGGTTGGGAGAATCTTACTGTATCATTAACTCTCTATTGCCTAGCTAATAGGGAAGAGGGACTCTAAATATATTACCTAGATAATCTATAATTTCACTCTAACATTATTTATGACCATTAGAAACCATTAGATATCATTATATCTGCTATTAACGTAGATGCTAATAAAAATACATGGCTTTGGGCTTTACTTTCTTAGTTCACTTTTAACTCTTAACAGAAGTAATGAAATTCAGTGAAAAATATTTAGACAGGCTTGGGTTCCAATTTTAGTGTGGCCTCTTAATAGCTAAGTAAACTTTACTATTAATCCCTGTTTCCTCATTTATGAAATTGATGATTAATGCCTAATCTACAGAATTTCATGAGAATTAAATGTATGCTAAGTCCCTGGTATAGATATGGCACTCCATTAAAATGACCTGTCCAAAGGTAGAGAGTATGTAGGGGGAGGCGGGGATGCAAATTTTGAATCATCTATTTCTGAAAAATGTAAAAGTTATCTTGTGATATTCCCTTTTGAAAATGGTTGTTTTGTGTAAATAAAACCTTCTAGCAGACAAAATGTAAAATTTCAAATGACTATGAAGAATTATAATTGTATTAGTAGAGATTTAGTTGACAGGAATGTAATAACTAGAAAGAGATGTAAAACTTGTTTGGAAAAAGGAAGCTATTGCCTAAAAGTATTTGTATAGCCAGGGGGTTAAGTGGCTAAACTGCAGCAAGCCACCTGGGATGGGAGTCTGGACTCTAGCAATTACTAGTGGCAATATCCTCATCAGGTTACTTAATTACTATGCAACTAAGTTTCATCACTGGTACAAGGGGAGTGATATCAGTACTTAACCATGTGTTATAAGGAATAACAGACATGCACAGTAGTTAATACGAGTAAAACTCTAAGTATGGGCACAAAGTGAATATTAAGTAACTTTGCCATTATCCTTATTTTCAGATTGTTAAATTAACTTCATTTAATTTAGGCTAAGAATCAAGCTTTTTATTACATTTTCTTATTAATATTAGGTAAGTTGCTTGGGCTGCTTCTTAACAAAGGAAAGAAATTAACAAAATTTAGAGTAATTTTTTTCTATAGTGTTTACTAAATAAAACAATCCAGTTTTTGTACCTAACCTATAGTCTAAGCAGAATTCAGTCAAATTGTGGTGGAAACAGTATCTCTTGAGACTCGTCAATCATTTAGAGATTTTGCCTGTGAAATCTCTATATTGACTGATTTTGAGCAGAGTTACCATCATTGTGTAGACAATATACTTTTCATTTGATCCATTTTTTTTCATATTTCCAAAGTAATTATTAACCTTTGTCTTTCTTTGGACTCTTTGGGAAGTTAACTTTATTGAAACAGAAATCTGTAATCCTTTTTATTATAGGATAAAACTATCACTCAAATGCAAAATACTGTTTAAAAGTGTGTATCTGAATCCCCTGAAGGGATTGTTAACACTCAGATTGCTGACCCAATATCCAGTTCCTTATTCAATAGATTTGGGGTTGTCTCAGAATTTGTACTTCTAACAAGTTCCCTGTTGAAACTGATGCTGCTGATCGGGGGACCAGGTGTTGAGAACTACCCATCTACACTAGACTATGGAAAAACTTGAGTATTAGTGCAAACTAATTTGGGTTTTATCCAATAAACTGTTCACGTGTGTGTTTTATTTTTAATTTTTTGATTAGAATAACACATGATACAAAATTTAAAAAATACTGAGTATAAAAAATAAAAGCAATCTTCCTATTTATTCTAGGCAGAAATTGTTTCAACAACAAAAATAATTTTATAAGTCATTTGGTGCAAAAGTCATGAACTCTATTTCAACTGTAAAAAATGTTGAAAAATAGATTCTTCCAGCAATTTTTAATAGTCAAATTATTAAAAATCACCAAAGGCAAGTCTCAAAAATTGAAAAAGTAAATGTGTAGAATGAGAATCCTTTTGGTCACTGCAGCTGGTCTTAACATTTCTAAGATTTTGGTGCTCAGAGTTCTAGGTAGAGCATTTTATACCACAATACAGACTACTGTATACCACTATTTACAAAATACTTTTTATATGTAATCTGGGGTGTCATGTAACAGATAACAATCAGATTTCAACTCTCATCCCAACTAAACCTCGAATTGATCAATTGTGTCTTACCTAAGGGAAAAAAAGCCATTTTATATATCTAACAACAATAACAATAACAATAATAATCATTGTTGTTATAATTATTTTTACTTCATACAGATTACTTATTAGGCATACCATAAAATTTTAGAAATTTAGTCTATTTTTTGCCATATGTGCAAATACAAAACATTTGTATGCACAAGGTATCTCTAAGTGAGAACATAAGTTAGACAATGGTTGTTCTAATTTTACTGTCCAAACCATGGTGTGATATAAAACAGAAACTTTCAAATGTATTGGTCTTAAGACCCCATTATGTTCTTAAAAACCACTGATAACCTTAAAGGACTTTTGTTTACATGGTTTATATCTATTGGTATCTTCTGTATAATAGATTAACACAGTAATTTTAAAAAATATTATTTATTTATTTTTAAATAATAGTAAAAATCCAATGACATGTTAATGTAAGTAACATATTTTTATGAAAAGTGAGTATATTTTCTAAAACAAAAACATTTAGTGATAAGAGTGATATTATTTTTATTTTTTCTAATCTCTTCAATGTTTGGCTTAATAGAAGGTAACTGGATTTTTATACCTGACTATGTATTCAGTCTGTTGGGGTATATTGCTTTGATTGAATTATATATATATAAAATCTAGCCTCACATAGATACGTAGTTTAAAAAGGGAGAATTTAAAAGCCTTTTTAAAAATTGTGATTATTTTTTGCTAATACACCAAAAATCAAAAAGTGTCAATTTGTTAGGAGATAATTGCAATGTGCAATCTGAAACTATATCAATGAAATATTCTTACTCTTTATACCAATACATTAAAATCAACTGGTCTATTTGGCACTTGAATGGATCTTTTCTTCATATCTGAGTTTGTAATACATGCATTGGTCATTCGGAAAATTTTGTTTCATTGAGTTATACAGATTTCCCAAATGTTGTAATATGATATAAACAAATCACATTCATTTGTATCACACTACTTTTATCAGAAAAGCCTTTAACTATTGGGAAGCTGTCAAACTCAGTGACAGATACAAATTTTCCAAAATTCTAACTTTTGCTTAATAGCTCAAATTTTATTGTTGCCAGGAAATACTATTGGTTTTCCTTGAACTATAAATCTCACTTTGTTCATTTTTGACACTATATCTGCCCAAAACTCAAGACTAAATAATCACAGTTTGTCTGTCACTCTTCTTCTTTTTTAAGTAGACTTTATTTTTTAGAGCTGTTTCAGGTTCACAGCAAAATTGAGCAGATGGTACAGAGATTTCTCATATACTTTCTACTGCTTCATAAAAAGTTTTGCTTTTTTAATTAGCCCATTCTAACATTTCCCTTTTGTTTTCTCTGGAACAGTAATCAAACAATGATAATGACACTAAAAAATAACTTTAAAAAATTAAGTTTTATTCTAAGATTGTTAACCTTTATTCCTCTAAACTCATAATCAACATTTAAATTGATTAGGCTCTTTTATCTTTAATAAATCTTTTTAATACTTTTAAGGGCAAAGAATTATCCATTTCTAAAAATTAAAGTGAGAAGACAACTATATGTAAATTATCTGACACAATTTATTTCATACTGAAAAAGTAACTTTATTTTTAGATTATCAACTGTCTTTAATTGTCTTCACAGAGATAATTACTTGTATAGGTTTGCATAAAAAATGAAAATAAGTGGCAAAATACCAGTTATAACTTTAGTAGGGATAAATAAAGTTGAATGCAGTATTGATCTGAAGAAGAAAGATTAGTGCCTAAAAATAAAATTAGGTAGGAAGAGTTTCTTTAAAAATCATCATACTGTTAAAGACAATCACTTTTGTGTACACTTAGAGAAAGTAAATTTATCTCTACTTTATATTGGAGAAAATGGAAGTAATTATAGAACAAAACATACATCATATTGAGGACATTAAAATATTAAAAGTGGTTTAGCCTTTTAGTACTTTCCAAAGTCTGAACATTGGAATTTAAATATAGCCAAATTGTTCTATTCTTGGAAAATGAGGTTTTGCATATCAATGGTTACTTGCCAACATGGAATGAGGGAGGGGGCAAGGAAAGGACATGAGAAAACCCTTGGGAGTGAACGACATTGTCACCATCTTGATTGTGGTATATCTTTGATATATCTTTATTAAAAGAATGAATTGTAAACTTTAAGTATATACAGTTCATTGTATGTCAATTATACCCAACAAGTCTTTTTTTTTTTTAAGTCAGGCCCCTCCATCTAGTAGACCTAAATTTGTTAAATTATGAATTTACATAACTCTTTACACAGAGATGCAGAGCAAAGTTCCTATAAAATGGCCTTATGTAATTTTAGAAGGAAGACAGTTTAGTGAGATTTCTTACTTCACATACATTGTAAACAAAAGTATTTTAGTGAAATACAGATAATATATATTTCTTAAAGAACTAACTGTTAAAGGCAATATAAAATTAGAAATAGATTGATCTCAAATAAATGGAATATATTTTATGCTTAAAAGGCAATCATGCCTTTCATCTTGAAGCTTTTAAAAATATAAGCTTAAACAGATACCTATCTTTAGCTTTTAAAAATACATTAAACTTCCATAAATACAAATATTACTAATAGTATAATGGTAACATATACATACTGAAGGGACTTATAAAAATTAATCTGATTTTAAAAGACATAATCAAGTGAATTTAGAGCTTCTATTCAGTCAAACATCAAATTAATAATGTCTGGAAAATTACAGGTAATAGTATAATTGAAAGGCTCGATAATCACTTTGCTTGACAGTCATGGTTTAGTATTTCTCATGATATTATATAGGTGGGTGTCAATGCAATATTTAGATGTAAAACTAAATTAAGACATATGCAAATGTATGACTAAATAAAATGTGGTTTAAAATAAGTTTACATATAAACAAGATTATTGGTATCTCTAGTAGAAAATATTTTGAAGTATAAAACCATATCTTTTTGTTTCTGGCTCTAGAGAGTCTGGTATGAAACTTTGGCACTTACTTTCCAATTGTATTGGGTAGTATTGTAAGTTGATTGTCATCTACTTTCAGAGTAGTTAGTTTTTTCAACAGTCCTATAATAAAGAAGAAGGTTTATTAACACATAAGAACAGATTTCTGATGAAAAATACAATATAAAAGAAATAAAAGAATCACTTGTAATGAATGTTTGTCATGTTAATTGCATGCTGTCAGCTTATAGAAACCTACGAACTGCTATTTGTGTGTAGTCTAGTTTTGACCTGGTTGCAAAATATTTACTTATGTCAATGGGAGTTCAAGTACATCAATGCAGGCAAGTACACAAAACATAGGGCTCCACAAAAACCTCAGTGACTGTAACCTACCACATTTCCCTTTTCTATTATGCAGCAAATTAACCAGATGAAATTTTTCTAGCCAGCTTTGATTTAATATTTAATTAACTCCTAAGCACTAGTAACCAATATTTCTGTTATGATACAAATTGAAAACAAATTTGAATTAAGCCTAATAACTTACAAATAGATACTAAGGTATTGGAACACAGTGGTAATACTCATAGACTTGGAAAATTACAACTATGACCTCATAACTCCTTGACTTGGATTAACAGTAAGCACACAAACTTAAAAAAAATTAATACACCAAGTAGAACTGGCCAAGAATTGAAGTTCCAAATATTTATTTTCACTGTCTCATTTATGCCCTCCATATCCTTAACTTATTGCTCTACTCCCAGAGTTTTAATGAATGTTAGCCACAGAGAATTGAAGAACAGCTTCCTTTACCCGGCCACAGCATAACCTATGATATCAATATGCCTTAAATAGCCAAAAATCCAAGGGCAAAGCATTAATAGTTGGCTAATTTTGTTCTACATTGGATGTATGCATATACATTATAAAGTACTTGTTTTGCAGAAAATTTGTTCTGATGGATGTAGTAGGTTCCATGGTCAAATGTATTTGGGAAATGCCAAACTAAAAAAAATAAAACATTTTTAATAAAGTTTTTCTAGGAGCTTTTATTGTTCTAATGTAGCAATGTGACTCTCCAAAACTATCATGGAATTCATGTGTGTACCCACAGAGTATCTTGTAAAGATAGTGTTTCAGGATCATGCTTTGAGAAACACTGCTATAGATCATGTCTACCCACCTGAACTATTTCAAGGATTTCTTAAAGGCAAAAAGTAAGTCACAAAAAAACCTGAAATAGAGCTGTTGTTGCCCTTTAAATTTCAAAATGCTCACTTACATATTCTTCAGAAGCACTCATAATCTCTACAGTAGTAGAGAGAAATGTTATTACTGTCAGACTGATGTGAGAAAATACCTACAACATTTGGAGCTTAATACATGAGCTTGTGCCCCCAAGACACACTGCTGAAAACAGCAGCACCTGAAAAAGAAGACAATCCCCACTGGGGTAATTTATCTCTGAAGTTTGAACACCCACTGCCATATTTATCTGTGTTGAAAGGGTGACTGAGTCATTTTAGCTTCTCTAGTGTGTATGTTAAACTATCAACCTTAGAAATAGAAAAGAACTCCTGAGCTTGTTTATAAATTGCAAAAAGAACACAAGAGACTGTGAATTGTAAGCTCATTTTTGTAGGACTTGGTAACCCTGATCAAACTACTGCCCCTGCCCACCAGTGATACTAGGGGATAGTTGACAGTCTCAACATCACTTGACTGGGTCACAAGAAGTTTTGGGCTGGGTTATAAGCAGGTGAACAAATACCATGAAGCCAGCCAGATCCCAAATTAAGAGAATTACAGTCCCCAGTTCTGAAGTAGTAATGGGAAAATCTTCAGGCAGGTCAGGGGCTAAGGCCAAAAGGTTGATGTAACAGATTTTTCTGAAGAATGGGGTAATGTCTTTGACAATTGACAGAAGTTACTACAGCTTTAAAAGTTGAAGCAAGTTAGGTCTCCCTGAGTTCCAAGTCTGTGAGTTAAAAGAAACCTCACTCATTTGTGATGTGGCTACCTTGTCACTTACATATTTCATCCAAGGGATACTCTTTGGACAAATTCTGGAGCTTCTGTAGAAATCTGATTGCCCTTGGAGTAGAATTAGGTCACTGACTTCACCATCATTGTTCCTCATTATTTTACTCTGGCAGATAATTCTTTTACTCTATTTCTATATTATATCTGCTTAGACTCTCTTCATCTATCCTACAATATCAAAAGTATTTCATTCTATTCCTTCCCTTTCCCTGCACCCTTCCCCAATTCCCCACCTCTTTATCCTACAGTCCCAACTAGTAAGTACTGGAAAGAAAGAAAAAAGAGGCATTTTACTATGATTTTAGCTACTTACATATAAATACATAATTAGCAACAAATCTATTAAACATTAATGTAATTTGTTATTAAATACACCTAATATTCATATGGAATTTATACATTTGTAATAGAATTTTGAAAGCCAAGTAGATGGGCAACCATTAAATCTAAGATTAAAAGGATTATTATATTATTATAATAGCTAGCATTGATTGAGTACTTACTATGTGTCAGGCACTATTCTAAGCAATTTTACATATATTAATTCATTCATTCCTCAAAATAGATTTCTCTAAGGTCATATAGCTAGTAAGGTAGAAAAGCCAGAGTCTAAGCTCAGGTAACTTGCCTACATAGCCTGTGTCCTTAACCACTAAATAAATAAGATAAATTATTTGAGGAAGTAAAAAACATTATACTCTCCTTTACTCAGTTACTCTGCTATCCAAAGAAGCTGATTATTAAAACTCTATATAGAAGAAGAAAAGATCCTCCCCTTTTCCCCCTGGAACAGGAATAAAGAAAAGAACTTCACACATATGGCTTGTTATTAGGTATATCACTCCATTCAAATACCTGACAGCTGCAGACAAACTAAAATAGGTGTAAAGGAAGTAAAGATTTTATTATAGTTGCTATTTCTTTTAATTAATACTATGACATTTTTAATCTTTTATTCTTTTTAAATGTTGGTAGTCCAAAAGATAATCTATGCTCAAATAAAGAACTCAAGACATTTCACATCTAATCAGAACTATTAATTATTTAGGGCCTTAGAACAGAGCTCCTAGTGCTCCATTCCCTATATTTCTCTTGACCAAGAAGAAAAGTTTCAGAGGAAAGTCAGCTATTCTACATAAAATCAGGATTCTGGCAATTCTGCAGATGTATAAATATAATTTTCCCTGAAAAGTCAATAGGGTTCAGAGACAGCTTGAAAAGTAAGTTACTATAACAGAGTTTTCTTTTTTTAAATTTGAAAACTATTCAGATTCTAAATAGACATGTTAAATATATAGTAATACTTACCTGTTATAGTCTGTTTTATGCCAGCCAACTTTTTAACCTGGTTTTCTATCACCTATACATACTGCTTTCTCAGACCAGCAGGCTAATTTTATAATTTCTTAAACAAAGATATTTTTAACAATTATATATTTTATATGTGACATTATTATTTCCAGGATTTTTAATTGTTTTTTTTTAATTACCATCTGATATTAGTTAAAGCTCCTAGTTTTGTTTTATAAATTCTTATTTTTACAAATGTTATTCTTCCTTTTATCTAATTGAGGACTTACACATATTGCTTGATAACATCAGTCTCCATTGGGATAAATTTTTCTCCCTGTTTGATTTTTGCCTGTCATAACAACATTAATTATTAAAAAAACTTGTTTGCGCGCTTACTTGTGAAGGTGAATATTTTCTCATTACCTGTGCTCATCCCTGACTGTTTTATGGTTACCTCCATTTGACTCTCACATTTCTGGAGTTCAAAACCAGGTCTTTTATCGTAACGTGGTGTTCTCATTACATGTGGATATTACAAATCCAGTCCAAACCAGCTTGTGACTTGCCACAATTTTTAGTAGTGAATTTGTATATGTTCTCGCCTCCTACCTTAACTCCACATCAGTTGTATGTTTTACAGAAAAGGAGTCTCTTCCTCAATCCCCTATAAATTCGAGTTCCTTTGTTACGTTTAAGGTCCTATTCGGTTGTTTGAATGCAGGAAAGGAATCTAAGGCTGTCACTGCTGTTTGGAGTCCATCAGGCTGGGAGTCACCGCTGTGTTTTCTTTCATTCTATCTCAGGTTCAGGTAGATGTTCATTCTTCCTAAGCGTGGCTAAATTATTTACTAAATACTTAAGGAGCACTTACCATATACCAGGTATAGTTCCTTGCACTGAGGAGGCAGTAATGAACAAATATGTTCTTTTACTATATGTCACTTTTCTATTCTCATTGTGTCTTTGTAGAGGTATGAAGTAGTGGCTGAGTAGGAGTGTAAGGTGTGTAACTTAACCAGATGGTTATCTTGACCAGAGGATGCTCTTTTTTAATCATTATACTTCTTTACCTTCCATTGAATAAAATAGTATTTCCTAAACTTACCTGATCATAAGTTTTAGCTAGAATGTTTAATAAAAATACAGATGAGAGGGCCTAATACAAACTCAATGAATCAGAATTTTCAAAGAAAGAGCTTGAAATGTGGAAAAGTTTACTAAAGCTGGCAGATTAGTCTTATGATAAACACTATTATAAAATATGTGATTACATAAATCAAAAAGTCATCAAATCTAGATAGAAAAGCTAGGCTATTTGTTAAAATTAGTGTTCTCTACTAGCCTGAAAATGGAAGCAAGATAATATTGAAGAAAAATTTTGACATCTGCCTTGTCATCAAGCTTCACTTCAATCAGGCTACCTAGGTTGTGACTTAATTTTCTGAAGCATTCAATAAGTTCCAGAACATATAACACATCTAATTTAGTGTTAAAAACTATGTTCCAAAGTTAAGTTATTTGATAATTACCCTACTTGCTGAGTACTCTCATAAATAATAATAGCAAGATATCTATACAAACAGATATTCTCATTATTTAAATTAGATTTTATCATAACTTTACTCATATAAAAATTTAAACAAGATTCATTGCATGTTTAATATAAATAACAAATTATCTGCCCTCATGAATTTTAACAGCATTTAAAAGACAAAGTGTCTTTTTAAAATAAAAGAACTATGAAGATATTTTACATTTATTATATAACTTTATGATTTTCTTAGATTACAATAGTATTATAACAATATTAAAAATAGAATATATCAATACTATGTAGGTAGAAACTACTGTGTTCTATACTAATAAAAAGAGATATGCTCTAACTCTAACTCTAAGGCGTATACTCCTTATAATATTTTACTACTTAGAAGACCTGAAAAAATTTAAATATATCAGTTTACTTAGCTCATTTTAATAGAAAAAAATTCTTGAATTTGAGTACTAGAGTTACCATTTCAAGATATTGCTAAAATATTATTTTATCATCTTAAAAAATGAACTTGCTAATTTATTGATACCAGGCTAACAGTATATTCCCTACCTCTATAGGCAAACAATACTGCCAAGAAAGAAAGTGCTATATTTGACATAAACATTTATTACAAAATATATTCTCACCTATAGAGTCAGGCAACTGTTGCAACATATTGGATGACAGTAATAGGTCCTCAAGGGCTTCACATCCAGAAATGTCCATGTCAACTGTTTCTATTCTGTTTTTTGACATATCCAGATACACCAACATCTTTAGCTTCCCTATAGACTTGATAACATTGCATAAACTCAGCGTTAGTGGAGAAACTTTTGAAATATGTTAAAGTTGTAAAAACCATAACACTATAAAAATAATTTTAAAAGCAACTACAATATTAATAAGCGTTGGCAAGAATGTGGAGAAATTGTAACTCTCATACATTGCTAGTAGAAATTTCACATGACTCAGCAATCTCTAGGTATATACTCAAGAATGAAAAATATGTCTACACAAAAACACAAATGTTCAAAGCAGTATTATTCACAATAGCCAAAAAGTATAACCCAAATATCCATCAACTGATGAATGGATAAATAAAATGTGGTATATGTATATGCTGGAATATCATTTATCAATAAAAAGGAATAAAGTACTGATACGTGCTACAAAATGTATTGACCTTGAAAACATATGCAGTGAAAGATGCCACTCATAAGAAACTATCTATTTTATGATTCCATTGATATGACATGTCCAGAAAAGACAAATCTATAGAAATAGAGAATAAATTAGGGTCTTGAGAGGCTAGAGGAAGGCGCCATGGAAGTTATTGCTAATGGCTTCAGGGTTTCTTATAAAAGAAATGTTCTAAAATTAGATTGTGGTAATTACTTTACAACTATGTGAATATTCTAAAAACCATTGAATCATATACTTTAAATGAATATACTTTACATGGGTAAATTTTATGGTATGTTAATTATATCTCAATACAGTAGTTAAAGGAAAACACAACAATAATCTCAAGGTTGCCACCTAATCAAATAAAAAAATAAATAAATGGCCATCCAAACAACATATGTTGACATGTTAATTCTTACAATTTCAAATGCATAAGAAAGGCTTTAAATTATGATTTAGACTCTAAAGAGATTCAATATTTTGTCCATTTAACAGTTCTTTTTGAGGATTTAGTATGTATCAGGGCTTGTGTTATATATGAGAGAACAATTATGAATAAGTCAGCTAAGTATGGGGAGAGATGTGTCACAGTACAAAGTTTTTCTCCTTAAGGAGCTCATAGTAATGAAGGTAACTGTTAAATAATTATAATGCCCTATAATATGTGCAATTAAAAAACATGTAGAAAATGCCACAGGAGCACAGGGCTGTAAATTGTCTGGAAGACACTGCTTGTCAAGAAAAAGAGAAACTGTACCTGGAAGAGAAATAGTACATACCTAACAGAGAAGTGTGAAAAAGCATGGCATATTGGAGAAAGAGTGGGAAATTCAAAGCAACAAAATATATATAATAATGGAGTTAGGATTATAAGAAGCCAGCTGCTAAAAGGCTGGGTGGGGAGATATTAACTCTACCTAATAGGCAAGAAAAGCTGTTCAAGGCTTTAAAGATGGAGAATATCATGATCAGATTTGTGCTTTGGAATAATAACTTTAGGGAAGTGTGAAGAGAAGATTGGTGATGAGGGTCAGAGAGACCTTGTAAAAGATCAGGAAGCAGTTGAGCTGAAGACATAAGAGAGATCTGAATTAATATAGTAAAACTGAGAATAAAGAGGGGGTAGGCTCAAGAAAAATTTAGAAGTGAAATGACTGAATTGGTAACTGATTGCTGAGGACAAGGGGAGAATCAAGTCACACCTTGGACAAGGAGTGAACAATTGCTTAGCTGAGACATAGACTACAAGACTTAGAACAAGATGAAAGTCTTAATTTTTCTTTTCTTTAAGGGCTTGTTTTACAAATAAATATCACCCACATATCAGTGTTCAGTGGTTTATCTGTTTGTGTCTACCCGTGTACACTTTACTATATCGTTTCTACTTATTTGACAAAGTATAACTAAACCAATAATAAACAAATTTATTATACAAGCATAGTATTTGATACTGTGCTGAGTACTTTATATATATATTATTTGATTTAATATTTTATATTCTTGCTACCCAAAATATGTTTTGCAGCTCTGACACCACTTGGGAGTTTGTCAGAAATTTCAAAACTCAGATCCACTCCAGACCTACTAAATCATAATCCTCACTTTAACACATTAAAGCTTAGAGGTTAAGTAATGTCACAAATTGGGTTCCCTGGGAAGCAGAGACAAAGTGAAGTTAATGAGTGTTCTTAGGATCACTACTAGTGGAAAGAAGAGGTAAGTAAGTAAGACAGTAGGATTGGGCTGATGAAGAAGTTGAACTGTGATCAAGTCTTGAGGAAGTCCTCAGCTGGCCCTTCAAGGAACGGTTTAGTTGACATTGCCCTGCAGTTGTCCTGAGTGAAGGTGAAGGGACCAGGCCTTTACACCCCTGCAATGATTGCTCTTTGGATCAGGTCTTTCAGAATAGGGGTGTGAGCCTGGGTGAGAAGATTTCTCTTCAACTGAGGCAATTCCTGACCAGGGTGCAGAGCTATAAGCAGCATTCCCAGAAGCTGGGGAAATAGAGTAAATTCTTCATTCCCGGAGAATAATGCATGACAGTATTTACTACAAATAACATTCCAAGGTTACCCCATTAATTTGGGATGGAGCTAAAAATCAACTCACTTTTATTGGATTATACATTACAAAGCTTATTGATGATATTGGCAGTTCCTGCCCTCTAACTCCCTAATTAACTCAGCACCTATCTTTAGCCTGGCTCCCTCGGCTCCCCACATGGACAGAGAGTGTGAGCATGGTCTTGGAGTAGGTGATTAGTCGCTAGGTTAGGAACTGAGTACTTTGGGTGAGTCAGGACAGATTGCTGAGTTTCTTTGCATGCCTAGAAATATGTCTCTGAAAAATACTGTCACTTTACCTATAGCTTTCTACCTCAAGTAACTATTATGTTACTTTAGTACTTTTTCTTTTCTGGTGAGTAAGGAAAAAAATGATATACGTGTGTGTGTGTGTGTGTGTGTGTGTGTGTGTGTGTGTGTGTGTGTGTGTTTCCTTTTTTTGGTTCCTTTATCATGAAAAAATTTCTTTCTTCTTTGAATTTCTTTCTTCTTTCTTCATTGTTCTCTCCAGTACAACTCAATATTTTGGTGTAAAGTTTCTAAATATCTTTTTTTTTTTTTGGAAGGAAAGTAACTCTTTGGTGTTTATATTTTAGTCCTTCTAAACTCTCACTTTAAAAAACCTTATAAAGGCAATAGTAGCCCAGAATAATAAAGGCCTTTGAGTCCCAATCTTTCAGAGTCCTTAAAGATATTGAATACTGTTTCAACATCTCTCTGGATATAGAAGGTCTATAAATGAATAGTGGAGAGCAAATGAAGAGTAGAAGTCATTAAAAGCAAAATAAAACATTGGAATTTTTAAAAGAATAAATGTGGATTCAATACATTGTTTAGTCAGATTTTGGTCGTTGATCTTAGAGTGATGGTCATAAGACATAACTGTGTACAAGACTAATTTTGATTATTATCTATTTGCTTGTCTGACATGAAAAATAGAGTGAAAAAAATGATAGTCAGGCTTCCAAAAGTATTTAAAAATTATATTAACTTAATATATTGTGATACATGAACTAATAATAAAATGAACTTGCTTTATTCCCTGTGTCTCATGACACTAAATATTTAGGAGTTATCATTCTATGAAACTTAAATACATGATGGGCTGAAGATTAAATTTAAAATTAGGCTTTCAAAGTCATGTGTTTCTAGGTGATTGCATAAAACTATTTGCCAGCACTGACATTCAGAAAGCCATCTGTAAGAAGTAAGAAATCTGCTTAAACTTGGTATTATATAACTAAAATCTATCACTGAAACAGATAAATTAAGCAGCATTATCTGTTTTACAGAGTTTATGCTACCTTTTCATTTAAATAATACTATTAAGGAATTTGAGGTCTGAGTTAATTTGCATGATTGGATTTTAGGAATGTAATGACTGTAAAAAGTGAGATGAACTAATTTTCATTTGTACCTTCTACTTTATAGTGACAGCATTTTGGAACATTTTAGAGAACAACAGGAATTGATTTGAATTATAGTTCCACTATTTACTGGCTATGTGACCTTGAACCAGTTACTTAGTTACTTACCCTTTTTGTTTTAGTTTCTTCATCTAAAACATGGGGAGAGTAAAAACTCAATTTCATAGTTTTTACGAGGATTCAATGAGTTAATATTTGAGAATACCTAGATAGTGCCTAGCCCGTGATAAGTGCTACATGTGTTTTTGAATAAATAAATAAATGGAAGAAGTAGCCATAAACGTTTCTAACTAGTCATACATTCTGATTCCTAAAACTTGCACAGGGAACTGATGAAGGTCTTACCTGTGTTGCCCCAGGATTTGTACATACCTTGAATATGGCACAAATCAGGCTCTATTATGTGTGGTGAAATCCAGATCTTTTTCTCCTGTTATGTGTGAGCTCCTCAAACAAATATATTCAAGGTCATTGAATATATTATCTTTGTAACCCTTACATTAGCATGGTTTCTGGTTCATACAGGTGTATTTGTAAATGATTTTTGAATAAATCAATAAATAGAAGACATGCATTCTTTTCTGTTTTGTGTCTGTGATGATAATAGAAATGTATTCTTTTGAAAAGAAGAGAAAGTATTCTTTCTCTAATCTTTTGCCAGATTTTCTGTTTTATGTGGCCTCATGCTCATTCAGGAGAATAAGAGGTTTGTTCTTATTGCTTTTGCAATCATTTTAAGAAAATTTTAATATCAATTCAAAAGAGGAATAAAATTGGCTTTGGGAATACACATCTAAATCTCAATGGCTGAAGAATTATTACAAATCCAGTTGTCCCGGCTATTTAGCCTAATGCAAGGAGTTTGGAGTTAGCTATCACCACTGGGCACCTTGTTATGAGGCTCAAGGGGAGCTGCTGTACATGTGTGTACTATGCTTATCTGAGTCATGTATTATGAGTAGCAAGAGGCAGTGTTTAATGGGAAGCCATTCTTTTACTGGATGGAAAAAGCAGAAATAGTAACTGAGATGATTGGTAAACCTACTACTAAGGAGATATTGAACTGCCCATTAGTTGAGAAAAATTTTGATTTTAGTTCGACTTTCAGTTTTTAACACTTTCTGATCCCTGTCATTTTCAAAAATTCAAATGGGTGTTAATAAAAATGACCCAAGAGGTTTTTATTTTGTGAAAGAGATTTAACAATATGAGCAGAAACCATTACCTAGTTACCTATAAAATTAAAATTGATTTTGCAAAACTAATACTTGATATTATATATAGCATCTTTTTTCAAAATATAAAAATATAAAATTTTCAGCTTTTAAAATACAGTAAATATGAAAAGAGATAATAAATATACTCCTAAGAGAACAAAAAAATCTTTAATTCATTTTACATACTTATAACACTCACAAAAGGTAGATGAAATAGTTAAAAACAAATTAGTGAAAAACACTTGGTGACAATGCTCCTCAAATGTGTTACTTTGAAATGCAAATACTGAGATTTAAAATTATCATCAGATATAATTAACATATAACATAGATGCTAGACAACATGGCATAATAAAAACTTACATACCCCAGGTAGCACTTGCAATGCATTATTATCCATCCACAACTCTCTTAAATTTTGTATTTGATCTAGAACTTCAGGCTGGGAGAGAGGTAGAGATAAAGGAGAGAGAAGAAGAAACCCAAATTAGTCTTTTCTTATCACAATATAAAATGTAATTTCTTGGTTCTGCAACTTCTATTTGGGAATTTACTGTTAATCTTCTGAGAAATTCCAAGTTTAGCAGACCTTCAGCAAAACTGGTTGTACGTGAGGTAGCCAAACTAGAATTGATCTGAAACCAATCAGAATAACAATAATAAAAATTAAAATGTATTACTCTCTCTTAATACCCTGCAATTCTCCTTTGTAATATTGATTACAGTCTATTCAATAGGTGTTCGATTTCTTCATTATAGATAAGATTTTGAAGAGCAGCACAAAGTTTGACTTTTAATCACTATACATCATAACCCCATTGTTTGCCATGGTACTTGACACACAGTAGGTTTTTATCATGTGTGTGTTAGCACCTTACCCGCCTCCTCCCACTCCCCAACACAAGCATCACATTACCATGTGATAATAGTATGAATAAAACCCATTCACTTCTTATCTCTTCATTTTCTCAACAAATAATTATTTGTTGAATAGTGGGGATGCCTAGTACATAAAAGACACAATGCAGGATCCACAGTTATTCAAACCCAGTTCCTGTCTTGAAGTAGCTAATGATCTAATTGGGGACACAAAAGCATATAAATAAATAAAGCACAAGGGAGTGTATGGGAGAAAAGAGTAATGTAGAGACGTTCAGAGAAAGGAGAGGGAGAATATGATCAAGGTGTGACACAGTATATAAGGAAATACTTTAACTTCCTAACTAGAAGCTGTCTCTAAATTCTACCTCCTGGGAGGCAGACTATAGAAAAGGACAGAGGTTGCTATTGCTGTCAGCATCATTTCTTGATTTGTGATGACCTTTCTCGACTTCTCTCCAGAAATTATTCTCTCCCCAACCCTCTGGTTACCTGTTTCCCTTGAACTTGATTCCTTTTTACCACTCCAGGGGAATGACCAAGGCCAAAGCTAATTAGTGCTTTGTATTCACCTGGCCACAGGGTTCAAGGATGTGAATACAATCCATTCAGGGCAGATAATTCTTTTAATAGGAAATTTGAGAAGAGGCTATTGCTGCATTAAAAACTGAGAGGGTACAGCCCTGAGAGCTTCAGGTATAAAGAAACAGTGAAAGCGTGTTTGAGTTAAAAGATGGATCCTGATATTAGATGACATGATATTAGCTTGAAATTAAGCCTCACTTGGCATATTTTTTTGTCTCTTCCAACTGAAAGAATCATCACTGAAGATACAACTATAGTTCAATAAAATTTGAGATCTAATTATAAAAGACAATGTATTTTATATAATACTAGTGAAAAATAATGGAATTATATTAATATTACAATTAGAATATTGGTATATGTGCATCAGTAGCAGTTTTATATACATCTCTGACACATTAAGAGGGCTTCAGAGACTTCTAGGACAACTCTGATAGGGGATAGTTTCTGATATCTTTTGCCTGCAATTGCAATTGAATGTGAGATTATTCCTGAGAAAGGTTTCTTTTATAACAAGAATCAAAATCTAAAGGTAGAGCATGACAATTCGGAGTAGAATTAGAGGCATGTGTGAATAACTGTCGGGGATTTCTCTGCTTAGGAAAATATCCTCACTATCACTTTGATTATAGGGAATAGGCAGTGAACCACTCTGCTTTCATGTTACGCTAAGCAAAGATGGAAAACATAAATCAAGTGTAGGAATCACACTAATGTGCAGAGGCTTTGAGGCAGAGGACTGGCTAGCAACTGGCAGGCCAGTTGTAAAAGTCAGAAAATGTGGTTAAGTTTTTCTTAAGATTAGAGTTGCATACTGAGTAGTTTAACACAACCTTATTGGTATACCTATATGGTATAAATCATATGGTATAAATCACCATGCATTATGGTGATTAATGCATAAACTTAGAACAATGAGCATTCTTCAGGATGGACCAGATTGTGCATGGAATAAATTAATCCTAAAATCTCAATGGCTTAACACAATACACTTACCTCCCATCCCCACTACATGTTGAAAGTGAGTGTCTGACCCACAGTCTTATGTTACCACCATCTCAAGGCTTCCTGATGAGCGAAAGCAGAGAAGGCACTATGGAAAACTAGTTTCTGCTCTTAAAGATCTCAGGCTGGAGTGATATATATCACTTCTGCTTATAGTTTATTGTGTAGAATTGTTGGTTCTCGACCTAAGTTCAAAGAAGGCTAAGAAATATAGGAGGACTTCATGGATTATTTGGAGAGTATTACTGTTCCTGTCACACAGTGACACCATATTTTAAAAAATGACAAGAATAAATAGACAGAACTTTTATAGTTTAGTTACCCATTCCTTCAGTAAATTCTTATGAAACATCTTCTAATTTCTAGGCACTGTACTGGAGTCATAATGTATAATATGGTTTCTGCTGTCAAGAATCTATGGTTTATTTCTGAAACAAATATATAAAGAGCAAATACATGCTACTATGAGACTATAAAGGACAGGGGAATATACGCCTTAGAAATGAGGGCAGCCAGACAAGGACAATACAGATAGAATATTCCTTGTAAAGTCTAGAAGAGAAGAGAAGAGAAGAGAGAAGTCAGGTGGCTAGGAAGAAAATGAGAGAGTCAATAGAAAAGAAAGCTGATAGAAAGATATTAGCAAAGAGGGACAGATTAAGAAGGATAAAATGCGATAAAGTTAATGGAGTAAATTCCAAGAAGTGATGAAAAAGATGAGACATAGAACAAGAGGGGCTGGGCTTAAATAGAAGTGAGACACCTCATATTCACTGAGACTCAAGAGAGGATGGAAAGGAAGTATGGATATAGATGAACACTGTGTGGGTGGGCGACTGGAAGTTGAGAGAGAGCATGTTAAATGTATCAAGAGTTCTTAATGAAGCAGAGGGCAAGGTGATCTGCTGAGTAGGAAAGGGTAAGAATTTTGTATATACTTGGGAACTATGGTACATACTGAAACTGTCTGAGGGGAATTAAGGAGAAAATCAAAGGCAATCAAAATTAATGATAATAATTTTAACTTTTTTTTTTGGTCAGTTGGGTACTGACAAATCTAGGAAAAAACAGAGGAAATAAGAGATTTCAGGTTTCTATGAGGTCAGTAAGGCGTGAGGAATTGAGAGAACTAGAAGAATAAACAATTATAATGAGAGAGCAGAAGTTAGGAATTTAAGATAACACAAAATAGTTCTAGGAAACAACAAAATTAAGTTGTAACCCTGGCTAGTATAAGTATTGGTGTATGAGCAGGCTGTGGGAACATAAGGCTTTGCATGATCTCTGATGATCTGGGTAGCTTTTGATGTACTATATAACTTGTTCCTTTGACTGCATCAGACAAAGAGACAGATAAAGCTGAACAATTATGACTCTAAAATATCTCTAACACTGGGTTCTAATGGGGACCCTAGGCATCTATGACTACTTGGAAAAGATAATTAATGCTAACCTGTATTTTTACGTTATTTCAAAAGCTCTCATTTTGATTTATTTAATACCATAATAAGGTAATAATAATCCAGCTTTATGTATGAATATTCTGATAATTATATCCTAGGGAAAATGAGAATGATTTGATAAAGTTTGTATAACTTCAGCTAGGATTGTTTCTCTGTTTTTCTGGCTCCAAAGATGTTATGTTACAGCTTAAAATTGATATTTTGAAGTAAATTAAGAATGTTGGTCACAAAGGCTCAATCAAGAAAGTGAAGCATATGCTGGTTTTCTAAAAAATAAGTCAAAATTTTTATTACTAGATGTTAAAATAAAATGTGCCACAGAGAAAATTTCAGTAGCTTCCTAATAATAGCAGAAACAAAACATATTTAAAACATCAATACATAACTTTTCTAAAAAAAAAAAAAGCCACAACATAAAGATGACATAATGCCATTTCATGATCAAGGGATAATATTAAAGTAGATCTTGGAACAAAACTAAGTGGCTTACACCCAACCTAACACATAAATTGCTTGTTTTCATGCTACTTAATTTTTTTCCCAAAGTCAATCTTTTACATTAAAAATGAATAAATTAAGTCAAGGATGGCTTGATGTGTTCAATGTTGGTGAAGGTGCTACGAGACTGGCACTCATATAAACTGCTTTAAGGAATACATATTAATGTTATCTTTTAGGAAAACATTTTCAAATATGTATTGCATGTCTTGAAAACATTCATATCTGTTTTTAGACAACTATCCTACTGAAATGATCTGAAACATAGAAAATCTTGTTGAAATATTTAATTGCAGAATAATTAATAATTTAAAAGATTTGGTTATAATATAAACAACAGCAGAAGAACTAGATAACCAAATTATAATAAAACATATTGGTATAGTATACAGAAATAAAAATGACTTAAACATATTTTTATATATGAAGATAGATCTTGTAAAAAATATTGATTGAAAATGTAATTATTAAAAATTCATGTAGCACAAATTGATTTACATAAATTTGAATAACTGCTATGTATTTATAAATATACATAGATACATATATATTTGAATTACTGCTATATATTTATAAATACATACATATATACATAAAGTAAAAATAGGAATACATGGAATAGATGCATACCAAATTCAGAGTAGTAATTGTCCTGGGATTGAAATAGGACTAGGAGAGGAAACATAGATGTCTTCTACTTGAACTACAATGTATCACTTCTTTAAAAAAAATCTAACTCAAATATGAAAATAGTTAATATTTGTTCATTTTGGTGAGTAGGTGTTTGATATGTTATTTTAATATTTTTATACTTTATAAAAATATTTTTATATTTGTTTTCACTTTAAAAAGTTAGGGAAAATCAGAAGAAACTATAGCAAAATATTTAAATAATAGGCTTGTGATTGATTTTTCTTCTTTTGCATTTCTTTCTGTATTTCCCAAATTTCTTATAGTGTATAGGCATTACATTTAACAATCAGAAAAAATTAGAAAACATCTTACTGTCTTTTCTTCAAATTTACACTTACCTAACCACTTTAGAGTTCTTTTTGAAGTGATCTTACTTTAACTAGTTGAAATAAACTCTAATACAATGATTATATCAGCATATACATAAATAGAACATATATTTTTCAAGATTAAAACAAATTCCAATAACTACTGTTATATATATCGTAAACCTGTATTTTTGTTATAGGCTGTTACATGGATTTGACTATATGTGTTACTTCTATTCCACTAATTTTGATAATAGAATTTGATTATATTTATTTATATACCTATTCATATTTTTCTTCCAATGATGTTAAGAGAAAGGTTAACTATGAAAAACATAACACCTGACTTCTATCTAATTTTGTCAAAATTAAACTAGTAAACTTTAAAATTTTAAATTGAGAAACTTAAGTTTTAAATGTCTTAAAATTGATGAGATTATCTGGCAGATATAAAAACAAAAACTTGCTATTTCCAGAAACTATGCAAAACTGAAAGGCAACAGGATGAAATCTGTTTCAAAATGCAGATAATTAATTGTAAAGGTATTTTCTTAAATCAATAAATGTAAAATAACCAATTAAAATTCAAAGAAATTATATAGATGAACTAAAATGACATACTTATCATACTTCATTGAGATATTCCAGTTATTATATTTTTTCTAAATTTTGAGGTCATTACTTAAAAGTATTTTAAAACTTTTTTCTCACTTTTACCACCTTTGTTTAATAACTTTTAGAGTATGCAATTTGCAAAGGAAGCATGATTACATTTTAAGAAATCTTCCATTTTTCTTTAAATCTTTAATTTAATAATATACATGGCTTATTATTAGCCCTTTAGCTCTCACAACTGGGAAATCTTTTATTAACGAATTTCATAGCCACAACTGAAACTCTTTCTAATACACAAAACTGAATGACTAAGTTGTTTAGCTCTTGAAGCAAGCCTACTTGTTCATTCTCTAAACTGTTCTATTTTACATGCTTTGAGACAGTTGGACTTCTTCAGTTAATTTCTTTGGTGATAAAAATGTAGCTCCATAGGGTCTGAGCCTATTTCCAGTTTACATTAGTTTTATGTTTCTCAATTTTATTTCAGATGTCAATAACACTGAAATGTTCAAAAAATTTTAAAGCTTTGTTTCAAACTTAATGACTAATCAGATAACACTTAGAAAAAATAGCTTTATATTTTAGAAATTATTGAATAAAAAAATAAATAGGTATTCTTAGTAACACTTGATAATAAAATACACTACTGAGAAAATGTGATTAATTTATAATTAATTAAAACCCTTTTGGCCATAAACTTATGAATATTTTAATATGAATATGAATATAATATATTCTATTTAAATATTCAGGTGAATAAATTGTTGGCATAAAGGAAAGAATATACAGATAATATGATGTTAAAAGGGAGAGCCAATGCATGAAAAGACTAAATTAGTATCCAAAATGATCTGAAAGTATTCAAATATTTGATAGTTCTAATAACATGAAGCTTAATAGGGAAAAATGTAAAGTCATGCTGTATGTCCCCAACGAAGCATACAAGTATAAATCAAAGCAGACGTGTGAACAAAAATGGGGATTTAACTCAAGTAAGTTCAGTATTGATGAATTCATTTCTTTATAAGTGCATTCATTCAGTAAAGAAATACTATCTACCTATGCAAAGAAGGCATTTATAATGGTCTCTGGGTATTTAATTCAGACTGTGACAAAGCTATCTCAAAATGTTTCCTGTCAATATCCTGATCTATATGCAACCATTAGCCCATGTAGGGAATACAGCATTCTAGGTGCCCAAGAATACAGGTGTCTTCAACAAACTTGAGCTTATTCAGAATATCTGGAAACTATATCACAGGAGAAGTTGCTAAAACAATTCAAACTGTTTAGGCCGGAGAATGGAACATGTAGGAGTTGAAGACTTCCATCTTTGGATATCTGAGGATTGTTGTAAGGGAGCGAGAATGGATCTGTCCTATCATCATCCTCAGTTCAGAATCAATGAGGAAAAGTTGCAGGGAGGTAAATTTAAGCAAGCATCACAGAGGGAGTGGCTATTTCCCAGTGAGACCTAAGATGAAATAATCTAATATCCTGTAGGAGATAGTGAGTCTTCTGTTAAATGAACATATAACTCTCTAAGAAGATATAAGTAATAAGAATAAAATAGTAACGACGTAGGCTAACTTTTATTGGGCACTTTCAAAGTGCTTTTACATAAATCATTCTCGACAAATCTTCACAACTATTCAATGAGCTACGTACTATTACTGGAGAAGCAGTTAGCAGAGTAGAGTGGTTAAAAGCATGGCTTCAAATGTTAGACTGAGTTCAGATTACTTGCCATAAGATCTTGGTTCTGGTTCTATAATAAGTAGATGACAATAGTATTGCTCACATAGGTGGATAGTGAGGATTAAATGTTAAAATATTTATTAAAGTGCTTAGAACACTGCCTGGTTCTAAAAGCTAGTGCTCGATGAATGTTAGCTATTATTCCAAGCAAATTTAGGCATAAAGAAACAAATTACTGTGCCCCAAACTATATGGCTAATATATGGGGAAGGCAAGAGCCTAATTTTAAAGTTTTGTAGGATATAATGAGTAAAGTTCAAAAGGGGAAGAGTATTTCAGAGAAAAAGTATAAGTGGTTCATGCCTAGCATGATGCTATCTTAGACTGAAAGTGCCAAAGGAGAAGATCAGATGCCAAAGGTAAACTTTAATTCACTCAACAATTTCATTTAATTAGTATTATTAAGAGTCTATTATATACCAGGCACTGGAAAAAGAGTGTGAGCAAACCAAACAAGCCCTAAAAGAGATTACATTCTGGTGTTGCCTATTTCGTAGGCTGGGTCCTATAAAATGTTAACGATTGAACAGGGAAAAAATTTTGGTTTCATATTTCTACTTTAATGTACCACCTAGATTGCAAACTTTGATGACAATGTCTAAGTATAAATTTAAGAGTGAAAACTGTATAGCACATGCATTCTCATCTCATAATTCAAACTGGTTCTCTTGTCTTCATTCTCCAAAATACTGTAGTCACTTTCTTCCTCTACCCTCTGTCTCCACTGCAGCTAGCGGGCCATGTCACCATGTACATTCCTGCTTGAAATATTTTCCAAAGATTTCCCATTATCCAAAGATTACAAAGCCTAGATGCCTTTATTGTATCATTTAAAAAGCCCTCCTACTTGACCCTTACTTCTCAACCTTTTCTTTCACTATACCTTCATCTAAATTAGAACCTCAAGGATAGCCCAACCCTTGCTTAAAGGCATCATGCTTTATCTTGCATATTGGCTTTTAAGGATGTTGTTTTCTAAGCATATTCATCTGATTCTTGATTGGGTGAGGTATCCTTTCTTCTTGTTGGTACCCCTACTGTAGCTGAATCTTTACATATTATACTGTGATTTCCTTAAAGAGAGTAACTGAATCTTGTTTACCTTTGTATCATCAACTTCTTCCAGGGTAACTTGTACATGCTAGTGCTTTGAAAATTCCATTTGAATTGATCAAAATAAATAGTCCCCATTCACAATCAATCTTTCCCTCTATTCCATCTCAGTAGCTCATTCCCAAGATCCAACTTAAACTATGTCATTACAAATACCCGTATTACTTCTGAAATCTCAATTGCAAATATATCGATGACTGACCATCACCTCCATTACTTCCAGTTTATTTATTCCAGTTCCTTAGAACTCTCCTGTATCAGTTATTGAAATGGTATATCACTGATATGCTAAATTTATCTTTATTCATCTATCGTTTCTTCTTTACTAAACTGAGATTCATGATTAACATCTGTCATTATAAACAGTTTCTCACAAATGCTACACAGAAAATTTGCCCTTTCCTTTTGTCACGTTACCTACCTGAACTTAACCTAGGCTGAATCCATCTTTCTGCCTTTTCTGCTACTGCATCAAGTTTTATTGAAAAAAAAAAATCACAGTTTGGCAGACTGGTCTCATTTTAAATTAACGACAAATACCTGAAATGAGGATTGCCAGGCAACCCTATTACTTTCCCCTGAGAAGCTGCTTTTTAAATCTCTGAGGTGATTTCACAGTTCTTCAATCTTGTCAAAAGTACCTTCCTCTTAACCTCAGTTCATAACTTACCCTACGGCTCACTGAAACAAACAAACAAGCAAAGGTGGATTTATTCCAAAGGTAATTAAGCTTAAGCTTCAGGCCTCTCACATACATGGTGACAAAAATTTGTAAAGGAATATATTTAAAGACAATTAGTTAAGATTGCTGTCGTTGCTATATAAACTTTCCATCATACTTCCTTGGGTACAATGTGGCACATTTGGGGTGCAGTTTAGTTGAAACTGAGTTGGAGATTCTTTTAGTTTGGATTTGGTGCAAAATGTCTACATGTTTTATAGCTGCTTCTGTGGTTCTCTTTCACTAACCACCTCTGACCCTCTCAAATTTGTGTCCCTTTCCTACCCATTTGATCTTTAGATTATATCTCTTTCATCTTTTCTTATCTTTGCAAGAATCCAGGCCTGGAGTTGTCTCCTTTCCACATATATCAATCTTTGTCCTGACAAAGTCACTTCTAGCAGCATACAAAAACATGCTTTAGTTTCTCTTGTCTTTAAAAATGTTTATACACACACACACATACACACACATACACAATTTTCATTGCCTCTATAGCCTCTTCCAGGTATTTTCCCATTTGTTTGCTCTTCTTCACAAAGGCACTTTAGGAAAAGTTTGGCCACGAATTACCTTTGCTTCCTTATCTCCCATTCACCCTTCAAGCCACTCTGATATGTCACTGAAAACTGTTCTTGTAAGAGTCATTGTAACCCACCATTTTATAGCTGGGGTCCTTAAAATACAGCCATATAAGTCAGACTTAGTAATTAGCTGCTAAAGTCAGACAAGAAGTAAATCGGAAGAAAAAACAATATTAAATATAGAAATGAAAAACTTACATTAAAGCCCATTTGATTAAAAGGAATTTTATGGTTGTGTATTTTTAAGATAGAGAAAATATATGCAGTTGCCAATGCAATTTTAAATTCTAGAATCTTTAGGTGATGATGGGTATTCATTAGTGAAAATTATAATTATAGTAAACTATATACTTTCTATGTTATCCCTAATTCTCTCTTATTAATGTTTGAAATGTTGAAAACACATACATATACTTTTAGATACACCGTATTCTACAATTTACACATTCCTATGAGCTAACCTCTGAAAATATCTGAAATTTTCTTTCTTTTGTATCAAATAAATTTTTTCCAATATAGATATTTCCAATATAGATATTTCCAATATAGATATTTGAGTCACTACCTTTTATTACCACTGCTAGTCAATCCTTAATATAGAATATTTCATAATAGTGAGAAATGTTTTTAATAAAACTCCTAAGATGTATATAAGAATTTATGTGTAGCATTAGTTTTGTTTTCTATAGATACTGAGAAAATTCTCTTTGTATTATGACTTGATAACATTATCAGATTTGACTTATTTAACACAGTGAAAGTTAGTTTATCTGGCAAATCAGTACTTGAAATCTTTTTAAACTATTAGGTCCACACACTTATGTGAGCTTCTGGAACAAGACTTGCATCTCTGAATCCCTAACACTTAACACTGTGTCTGTTGCAAAAATACCAGCGATGACCCTTGAAGATCATAAAGATGTAGTGCAGAACTGAAATACTTTCTGAATCTTAAGACTACTTCTATTTGGAGTAATTTCAATGTAATTCTGAATATAAATTCTTTGAAAATCAATAATCAATATCTGGTATATAAGATAATTAGTTCTCTACTAAACTACATGATGCCCAATTAACTGAACAGAAAATAAAAGAGAAATTAATGTCACCAGTCTGCTAAACAGCAAGAGCTACTTCAAATAAGAAACTGAAACTGTCAGATGTGCATGTATTGTCTTTTCTGCCTCAAAGTCAAAAATCACAAGGCAGATCATTATGCCTTGTCAATATCTTAAATTTGTTCAGTGGAAGTGAGGACTTACATTAAGATTGTAAATCTTTCCATGTGAAGATCATTTTGTTACGTGTTTAGCAGCAAGAGCAGCTTATTAGAGTCTGGCAAGAATGGAGTCAAAACAAGACTCATTCATAGTTGGTTCTAAAGTAATCCTGGCTTTGATTTGTAGCAGTTAGAAAATGCTAAAACTGAATCATCACCATTGTTTTGCCACTATCTAACCTATTGGATCCTTAATAAATATTTGTTAAATGAAAAAAGAAAAGATTATGAGTAGAAGATGTTAAATCTTGCTGTGCTTGAATTTTTTCATTAGAGGAGTGGAAACCCTTATACTTATCCTCCTTCAAATGTTATGTACATCAATAAAATCATTGCGTGTTACACATCATGGGCTTTTCAACTGAATTTTGAAGGACATATATAATTTTAAGCTTTATTGATGTTCCACAGATTATTTTAAGTAGAATTTGAGTTATTAACTTTGCATATTTTATTATTCCTTAATATATTAGTTTATTTATTACTCTTGAATTTTATTACTTTTGAATTTATTACTCTTCTAATGTTATAATTAATTCTAATATCTACTCCAGTTATACATTTATTCTCAATTAAGAATCAGGACAGAACATAAATGGTATGGTATTATTGAATATTTGTTATATTTGTTTTACCATGTGCCGCATAAACGATAAAAACTGGTTAAGAAAATGTATGACATTCTTCAACATCTATCTCTAAATCTAGTTAGTCTAATAGTTATTATCTCAATAATAATTATAAAATAATAATAATTATCTAAACCTAGCAACTTATAATACTCTTTATCTTAGTATTAAAAGTTATAGTATTAATTTATACACATTCTAACTGGCTACTTCTGAAAATTTAACAAGTACTTACCAAGCTCCAAGCTCATGTCCAGCACTGTGTTTTGGGACATAAGTGCATATGCATGTGGGAGAGGGAAAACTCACAAGTACTATAATAAGATCTCAGACAAAATGTAGATACAGGTTAATGAAAAGAGATATTAAAAGCAGGCCTAAATATCGTAGTAAAAATTATAGCAGTACACAAAGCCAGAGGAAAAAGAATAAATTAAGAAAAATCTTAGTCTATCTGAGAGAATAAAGTTGATTATCTTTGGTCAAGTTTTGACATTTTATTGCTTCCACCTTTTCTTTAAAGCTATTTAAAAGTACCAGCTTTATTTTCCTCTGTACAAATTCTATCAAGTAAAATACATTAATAATTATATATTTTCTATTAGTTTTAAACAGTCAAATGAGCTGTTTTGCCAGGGTATATTAATCTGTCAATATAGTTCTACATCAGTACACTCAAATTATTCTTATGATACTGTGTTGATTCCTTTATTAACCCCTATTTGAGGGCTAATTGCTGCTATGTAATTTAGCAAAATTATATTTATTGGTACAATCTACAAAGATCAAGGTTATATAATTTGAAATTACATGCTCAATTGTCACTGTAAAAAAATCAGTATGTTTTATCAGACAAAATTTTATATTACAAATGAGCAATGAGTTTCAAGGTCATAGCTCAAACCCATTTGTATTTGTATCAACTTTAAATGAAATATTTCCTTATATATAAACTTGTCAAATATCTACAACTCTAGTACTCTCTAAGAGTTACTTTTACATACTTTTATCTTACCTATGTAGCTTTCCACCTACATTTTTGTGACTTTCTTTTAGATTTATATCACAGTCACTATGCACTTATCATGTTCTTTCTTGCTCTCTCTTCTGTCTAAAGTGCCCTTCCTCCTTCTCTTTACTTGGCTAATTTCTACTCATCTTTTAGATTTCAATTCAAGATCACACCACCAGGAAATTATTTGTATGATTAAATTCCAGGAGAGGCTCCTCAACACTTGTCATGAATGGAATTTTACATTTCTGATGGTACTTGATTCATGTTTGTTTTCCATACTAGACTGTAAACTCCTTGAGGGGAGGCCCAACCTCGGTTTTAATTTTACTTTTAGATATGAAAAGCCTGACAAAGTAATCAGTAAGTGTATTCATCCAGCAGATACCACTTAACATATATCAAACATGGTACTTAGTATGAGGGGATATAACAGAGAATTTAAAAAAGTCATAGAGCTACATTCATTCATTCAAGAATTATTGAAAGAATAGATAATAACTTGCTCATTCTAATCATTCCATATTAACCTTTCTTCCAAATAAAAATAAATATTTCAATTTGTATCATGTATATGGTGTCGTTATTAACATTTTGTATACAGAACTTTGCGAGAAATAGATTGCTAATAACTATTTGCCAGATCGATGAATGAACTAATATCCAAATGGATTAATTAGAGGCATATAGGTTGTCATAAGATTAAAGGAATATATTTTATCTGCAAATTTATTATTTTTTTGTAACAAGTTAATCTTTTCTTTATGTGTGAACATAAAATTTTTTGCCTTATCCTTATTATGTTTATTTAATATTCAAATTTGCCTTATCCTTATTATGTTTATTTAATATTCACATTTGCATTAGAAAGTCAAAAAGGGTTTTGCTAAAAATGTGAATTTCTACTGACATGATATGAAAAAATAAAGTTGCCCAGACTTCAACTTGTAGCATATGCTTCAGTCTATTTTTTTTCTCTTTCATATAGAGTTGTGAACAGATGCTTGGGCAGGTTAATTCTATACTAAATCTTGTACTTCTACACATGCCATGGAAGTGGATGTTCTCTAAGTCAGCACTATAGCTCCCTTGTTGGTCATTAATCATATCAAAACCACTTATTTTTGCTTTTATTAAATTAAAATGAAAATGAGTTCTGCTAACAAAGGTTTATTTTATACAGTGGGGAGGCAGCCTCATTTCTCATTCCTCTGCCACAAGAACCTTTGCTCTTGTTAAACTAATCTAATAATCAACCCTCAGTATGCTTGTGCTTCCTCATCAACATCCATTCCTAGTATCACGCCACTTTCCTGACCATGGATACTCTCTCCACTTCCCACCTATCCAAATCAAACTCATTCTTCAAGGCCCAGCAAATCCTATGCCTTAGGGGAAGCTTTTAAAATAATTATACCAGTTATTAGTCATCCCATTAACATACAGCAATTCCACTGTATTTGAGACTATAATATTTTTAAATCATAAGGCCATATACTTAGTGAATACACAAAGATTAGGTAGTCATGTCTTTTTCTTATAATGCTATAGTTAAAGAAAAGAAAAAAAAGCCAGCATTCATTCAACAAATAATTATTAAGTGGTCACCATTTTAAAATTTACTGAAGAATCATCTGTGGAGAAAAATCATCTGTGGAGTTTTGAAAAAATGCGGGTTCCTCGGCTGCATATGAAACCCACTGAATCAGATTTCTGAGAGTGTGACCCAGAAATCTAAATTGTTAACAAATGTTGAAGATAATTTAAAGATCCTTCCTTAATATACACTGCTTGGGCATAGGGGTTACTAAGATGAATGCTAAGATTCTCTGCCCTCAAGGAGCTAGCATCCTAGTTAGGGCAGGTGATTAATCATAATAAGATAAATATTTTATAATTATTACAGTAAAAAACAGAACAGGCTTGTGAGATGTTTTCAGGGCCATAGAGGATGGGAAGAGTCAATAGTACTGGAAGCATGAAACCACAAGTTAGCTTCACTGGGTTCTGAGGAATTCAAATCCCTTTTGGACAACATTCACCAAGCAGTAGGGAAGGGAGAAGGGATGATTGCATACTGTGATCATGTACTTACATGGATAGAAATATCTATGACATAAAGAAAGTAATGGGTACAGTAGAGATCTTTTTATAGAGGAATTTATGAGAGCAGAAGACCATTTCCAGATAGTAACATAAGGGAAATTTTAAAGAGGTACTGCATTTGAGCAGGACCTTGAGAAAGGGTAAGATTTACAGACCATAATGCAGTATAGAGATGAGGATGAGGGAAAGCGAGGATATTCCAGAAGGAAGCATTAGTACAAACAAGGACACAGAAGCAGGAACACAAGCTATGTGTAGGGAGAATAGCAAGCAGCTCAGTTTGGCTTAGTGAAGAGTACAATAAGAAGGACAATTTTTCTTTTCCTTATAGTTGTGGATTTAGGGAAGCACTTCAGACAGATAAACTGGGCCAGATCATAGGAGCTCTTGAGAACTAGACCTCAGGGTAGCATTTATTCCTCGGACAACTCATTTGACACTTAATGTATTTTACTTTTTATTCCTTGTATCCCCAATAAGATTACAGTACTCTTGAAGACACCGCACTTTTCATACTTATTTATAAGCTCCTCAGAATAAAAGACAATGCCTGGCACACAGCAGTTAAAACAATTTCTGTTGACTGACTAAGAGAGATTGTTTTTGTCCTCAAAAGAAGGGCTTCCTTTTGAGGAAGGGGGACCATGCACCACTGGGGTTTTCTCTGTTCTGTTGGCACCATGTTAAGTATATGAAAAGATTGTCACTGTTGACAATTACAGAGGTCATGCTGTGATTATGTTGGAGGTGTTTTAAAATGAATAATGCAATTCTAGCCCATTGAGAACTTTACTAAAAATGCATGCTTCTTTTTAATTTTTTCCACATTAACTATAAATATTTTCTTAAACTTGTATTTCTGTCTTATTGATATAATATAAAAATGTATCTGTAATGGAAAATAACAGTAACTACCTTGTAAAATAACTACTTTGCAAAATTCAAAACTACTGTTTGAAAAAGTACGAATTGATTGTTATAGTTTTATTTGGACTACAAATTTAAAAAGAAACTTTTTTTTCTTTTACAGTTGAATAAATGGCTCTCAAATCCTGTGTGAATTGTGTAGCTATTGAGAAGGGTTGTGAGAGGTTTCATAATCCTAATCCACCCATATTACAAATACATATGTCTAAAACATTCAAAAAATAGATACAGAAAAGGAATGAATATTTACTGAAAACATACAATATATTTTAAAATATTTTAGGTTCTGAGATATACTGTTGAACAAAGGGGATTAATTCTCTAATTTTGTGAAAATTACATTCTAAGAAGATCTAGTAGTTTTGTTCAATCGTTCCAATAACTACACAAAGTTTGTAAAACTTTTTGATATTTATTGTCATTTTCCTTCCCTTCTGATTCAATACATTTTTCTCTATTATTATTCTTTTAAGTAGGGTCAACTATGCCAGTGACTCTCAAATCTCTGTCTCTAGGTCAGACACATTTACTAAATTTCAGATTTATATTTCTATATTTTAGGCATTTCTACCTACATGTTCCAAAGGTAATTGAAACTCAGTTGTGTTCAGAACTTCTATTTTCTCTCATGAACTTCATCCTTTTTCTATGTTCTTTTTATGTCAATAACAATATTACCCACCAAATCCTAATTACAACTTAAAGCAACATACCTGATTGTTTCTTCCTTTTCTAGAGCCCTCCCTTTTCTGAAAGTTCATTATTTCTTGAATCCATCCTTATTTTTTCTCCATTTCTTCTGTCCTCATTTCTTAGTTATGGCTATACAATCTGTTTTCTAAATTATTATAATAAATTTCACTTATCACTGTTTTTAATCTGTTCTTATTAAAGTTCTAGCTTCTGTCACAATTTGTGACACATAGTAGGTTATCAGTAAAAATTACTGATTGTGATTAATTTATCTTTCATATCAGAGGTACATTTTAAAATACAGAATTGAATATATTATTCTCCTGCTTTTTTCAGGCTCTCTTTCATGAGGTAAATACCAAATTCTTAGTAAGATATGCAAAGACCATAATGTTCTTCCCTCAGCTCATTTTTCTAATCTCACCTCCCTATAAAAGAATCTGTACCCAGCCATATCTAACACTTCGAGCTCTTCAAGCCTACTCTTCTGTTCTATCTCTCTATAACTTCCGTGAGCTGTTCCCTTTTCCATATTTACCTTTACATTCTTTCCTTACCTTGAATCTCTCTGTCTTTTCCTCCAAGTCACTTTTATTTTTATAATCTATCTATCTATCTATCTATCTATCTATCTATCTATCTATCTACTTACCTACCTACCTATCAATCATTTATCCCTCTATCCTTTAATCCATCCATCCATCCATCCATCTATCCACCTTTTATCTGTTAATTGAGGTGACATCATTTACATAACTCTTTTTAGGCTTGAATTTCTGAAAGGTAAAATGTGTTTTTTATTCATCTTTGTATCCTCAGTGCTTGCATAAAAATAGTGTAAACATATGGTAATAAACATTAAGTTGATTCAGATGTCAAAATGGGTTATCTCACATATCTAAGTTCCTTTGGAATGATAAAACAGAAATAAAATTGAAAACAAATGAAAGAGGAAAATGCTGCTGTTAGTGAATGGGAAAGAGTAAACTAAGAAGCCAGAGACAGAATTTTGTAAGAAATACAAAGTGTGTGTGTGTGTGTGTATATATATATATATATATATATATATATATATATATATATATATACTATATATATATATATATATATATAAATGTATATATGTAATTGAAATTCAATGCCAATCAACTGTAATGATACAAACAAATAGGGGTCCCTCTGGGAAGTTGGAATTGCTTGGTTTCTCTAATGAGTTCCAATAGTTTATGTAAATTAGTGTTGTTTTTCAGAGAAAAATTTGCAGTATTCATTAAAATAAAATATACACACCCAATGATCCAGCAATCTACCTCTAAGAAGCTATTTTTTTTGCAAATATTTGCATGTATATGTCAAACATTGGCCATTATATCATTAAAATGAAAAAATATTTGAAAAAAATTATGTCCATCAATAGGTTATAGATTAAACAAATAATATGATGTCCAATGTAGAAAACAATTTATAATTTTAAAAAATTAAAAAAAGATATACAATGTCCATGATGCATTCTTAAGTGAAAGAAAAAAATATACATGTACACCTTTTTAAATGCATAAAAAAAGAAGTGGCATTATAGGCATTAAACTGTGTTTATCTATGTGGAATGGGACTGGAAGGTTTCTATGGGAGCTTTGTCTTTTTTTCTTTTTATACTTCTGTATTATAATCATTTTTGTAATCAAAAACAACATAAATAGTTTAACAATTAACCAAAGAAAATTTCCAGACTTGAAATAGCAAAGGTTAGGAGCAAAACAGGCCATAGTTCATAGGGAACAACCAAAAGATTTCTAGATAGTCAGGAATTAGTGCTTAGAGATAATTTCGCTAACTGGGACTGCTCATTAAAGATCTGCTTCTAATTGGCTTCTAACATGAGTGGTAGGGTGAAGAGGCAGTATTCCAGCTAACTTCAGGTTGGCACAACAAAAACAGCAGTGAAATTCTATAATATATTTATCCTCATTAGTAATTCTTCTTCTACATCTTTCTGGCAAGTACAGCTATAGCCCCTAAGAATCCTCTGACAATGGCTAGAAGAGATGATGGGTTGAGAAGCATTCTTCAGAATTTGGAATCAGCCCAGATGCCTCACTATTGTTAGCTGACTACAACACTGATTATCTAAGTGGAGAGCAGACTATGAATTTAAAGGTTTGTCACCTAAAACAGGGCCCTCTGCTGCCATTCGCCTTTCTTGAATGCCTCAAATGATATCCGCTTGCTCATCTACCTACTTGCTTATTCACCATAGCCAATATGTAGTCTCCTGCTTGGGGAACCAGAGAAAGTATAAAGTAGGGAAACAGAACTATATGGCATAGAATCATTTTACAATTAAAGTGGTTCGACTCTATACTTATTTCTGAGGAAGCCTATAAGTCTGGCACTGACTCTTGGCCAAGATAAGGGCAGTGAGTTAATTAAGAATTTATAATGTATAACTGCAAGTTTGAAACTCCTCTGGTGTCACCAAGGTTGGGTTTATTTATTGGGGATAATATCTGGCATCACCAGTTAAATAGCCTAACTTAATTATATACAAAGAAGGGCATCAAAGACTGCACTTTTAGAGAGCTCTCCTGAAACTAAGATTCTTCATACAAATCTTGGTGGTTTTATCCAGAGATGAAACACATCCTTGTGTGAATAAAAAGAACCATGGTGAGCTGTACTTAAAGGCTCTTGGGCCCCTGATGTTTGCTTGCATTCTTTTTTTTTTTTACTGCTGTTAATATATTATTACTGCTTTAGTGTATCATTTGCCTTTGTTGAAAGGCTTCCAATATGCTTGTTGGAGTCATACCAGCCCTTTCAATTATCCAACATATTGTAGTCTTTGCAAAAACAATGAATAAAAAATCTTCATTAGTTTTTCAATGCTTCATAAGAAACAGCTAAAAACTGAATAGCTTAAACCTACACTCAGTTCAGAGTTCTGTAAGTCCTAAGTCAGGGCATGGTATGATTATGTTCTCTGTTTAGAATTTTAGAAGGCTAAAGTTGTGGTATTAGCTAGACTGCATTATCATTTGGAGCTTGGAGTCCTCTTGCAAACTCATTTGGATGTGGCAAGATTAAGTTTCTTAGGGTTCTAGGTCAGAGGTCCCTGTTCTCTTGTTGCTGTCAGATATTTCTTTGCTGAGATCACTCTCTTGTCCTAGAGGCCACCTGCCTTCCTTGAAATATAACTCCTTTCATGAGACCTCTCACACTTCTAATCTCTTTAATTAAAAGAGTTCATTACCTTTTAAGGGATAACTTAGATCAGATTCACCTAGTATAATTTATTTAGGGTCAGCTGACTTGAGACTTTAATTATAGTTGTAAAATCACTTCATAGTAGTACTTATATTACTGTTTGATTGAATAACTGAAAGAAGACATCTATTTTTCAGGAGATGCAGATCTTGGAGGTCATCTTGGAATTCTGTCTTCCACAGTATCCCCCAATTGTTAATTAAACTTATTAATACAGATCATAGAAATGTGTTCTGTGGAATCACAGAAAATAAAAGGAAGTCATTGGATACCAGACTTCCAGAATGTTTCTACTCGTATTTATTATACATAATTATAGCCTATATAAACTGTTGCATTGTATTTTGTTTATACTCTTTCCTTTGTAATCACATCTATTGATGTAGTTTTAAATTATATCTATATACTTATATTTATTAAATCTATTTATCTATACTTCTGCCCAGACTCATAGTTAACAGCCTTCTTGACATCTCAACTTACAGATGTAAAAGGCATATTAAACTTCAGATTCCAGAACAGAACTCCTGACCTTTCTGTTTAAAGTACATTTCTTATCCCCAGTATCTCTAGCTGGACTGACTGTAAAGGTCTTCCCCTGTACAGATATGTTAAAAATAGAAAAGGTTGGTGTCTTTCAATTGTGCAGACATCAAAGCAAAGTGTCACTGAACATTAAGAAACAGGGAAATAAGGCCAAAACCAAGGAACGAAGTAAATCTTGAAAAACCAAAGCTAAAGTGATGAAGGCATATGAATTACCTGACAATGAATTCAAAATAAGATAAACAAAAGAAAATGAAAATGGAATCAAAGCATGTCACTACAAAAAAAAAAAAAATCAATGAAACACAAAAGAAAACAGCCAGAGGGAAAAGACAAAAAAGCTACAAAACAGACACAAAACATTTAACAAAATAGTAACAATAACAAAATGGTAACTTATTTCTGATCAATAATTACTTTAAATGTAAATGGATTAAACTACCCTACCAAAAGACATGAAATATATATATATATATATATATATATATGCCAAAAAAACAAAAAAAACCTAAAAAAACCCTATATGCTGTCTATAAGAAACTTGCTTTAAATTTAATCACACATATAGCTAAAAGTGAAAGGAGGAGAAAAGATACTACATGCAAATGGTAATCAAAAGAAAATAGGGGCAGCCATACTTACATTAGACAAAATATTGTCAAGAGAAAATTACACAATGATAAAACTGTCAATTAATTAAGAATATAAGTATATATACACCCAATATCTGAGAATCCAAATGGATAAAGCAAATATTGAGAGAACCAAAGGGGGAAATAAACAAAAACAAAAAAATAATAAAGGATTGTAAAATCCTGCTTTCGCTAATGGATAGAACTACCACATAGAAGAGATTTCCAGCAAAATTTTAAAGATGTGGCCTGGTTTCTACTTGCTAATTATAGTAAAATGCAAGAGAAAAGAGATAAATTGAAAGAACTGTTAAGCAAAAAGTAGCCAGGAATTGATTTGGGAAATTCTCATCTTTTCAAATTGCAAACAATGCTAAAACTAGAAGATTCATTGCCAGGAAAATGTATTCTGGAAAAAAAGTCTAGAGTATGTCTGGGCAACCTTTGGCTAATGACTTGTAAGCATCACAATATCAGATTTTTATTTATTCACACAAAGGGCTCTGAAGAGATTAGGTATGTGTTTCATGGAAGCTGTTAGACATCTTAGAAGAAGCCAAGAATAGATATGAAATTATCCAGGGAAGATCTGTGGAGAGACCTCTTGTGCAATGGAGAAATCCTCAAGATGTACATGGGAGAAACACAAGATTCTTAAGACTATTTCATCAACAGAAATGGCATAAATTGAAAGGGATAGAGAGAGGACAAAATGAAAAAAGTCGGTCAAACTCATAAAATTCTATGGGTAGGAAACAGGTTGATAAATGTATTCAGGTGCAAAAACTTACTTTTCTTTCTGAAAAAGGAAGGATGACTCAGAAGGTGGAGCCATACGCACAGAAACAATGAGTCTTGAGATGTGAAGGTTATTGCCAGGCCTGGATGGAACCTGATGCAGTTTGCCAGAATGGAATTTTGAAATTGGTTCTGAGTGTAGATGCCTTTGGTCTCCTCCTCTCCCCATCCCACCCCACCTCGTTTTTTTGGGGGGCGGTCTGGGAATGTCTGAAACTATTATTTTATGCCTATTGCACAATTGTATTTTGGAAGATTAACTTTTCTAGTTTCCCAGTTTACACATGACTGATTTAAATGCTTTAGATGATGAAATTTGGGACTTTTGAGCTGATGAAATTTACATGAGATTTTTGTACTTGAGATGATGTTGTAATAGGTGAGAGTTTTTGGGAAGTTGGGTTGGGGTGAGTACATTTTCATGTGTGTCAGACATGAATCTTCAGGGGTAGAGGTCAGATTATGGTAGGCTGAATAATGAACTTCCAAAGATATCCATGTCTTGATCCCCAACACCTATGAATATGTTACCTTATATGGTAAAAGAGAATTTGCATATATGATTAATTTAAGTATCTTGGGATAGAGATTATCCTGTATTACCTGGAAGATCTGAATGTTATCACAAAGGTCCATATAAAGAGGCAGGAGGGTCAGAGAAGACAGAGAAAGAGGTATGATGATGAAAGTAGAGTCAGGGTGGAAGATTAATAACAGATGTAGAGACTGAGTTGATGTGAGAAAGAGGCCATAGCCAAGAAATGTAGATAGCCTCCAGAAGCTGGAAAAGACAAGGAACAGATTCCCCATGGAGCCTCTAGAAGAATCAAAACCATGATGACACCTTAATGTTAGGATTTCTGACTTATTTTATTGTTAGGAAAGTGAACATTTCAAAACAATTAAATGAGTTTCTTAATTTGTATGTGTGACAATGGAGATTACTTATTGAAATTCTAAGTCAACAGATGTTGCATTTATAAAAGTGGAGATCCCAATTTGATCCTCTTATGAGAAAAAGCATTCACAATTATTTTTGGTCAGAAAATACATTTTAATTGAATGATTCATCAAGGACTCCTTTCAAATTCTTGAGTTAGTGGAAATACATTTGCAAATTTTGTTCTTAAAAGTTTTGTAGAGAAACTCTTGAAAATATATCTCAAAGTGAATTGAAATTAATTCCTTAAATGATGGCTAATTATAGAATGATTGCTTTTCAGACAAATTAAAGTGTTTCCTCTAACTCTCTCATTGTTTAGTTTGAATTAAATCTTTCCAATTTTTGGGATTCTGATGATGCAAATTGTTTGAACTGTTTACTTTTTAAATCAAATAATTCATTCATTTATTCAAAAACAATTATCAAGTGCCAGTTGGGAATCTGGTAGTCTGTCAGGAATAAGAAAAGCTTTCTGGAGAAAATGATGCTGAAATTGATTAGGCAGAAATAACTATTTATTTTATTTTAAATGTTTAAGCTTTTACCTTTAAGCTGAAGGCCCACTTTTCTATGTTCTACTTTGTAATTCTGAAGTTAACATTTCCTTTTTTGACAGGTGGATCTGGATCAGGCACTGACAATTGGGTATGCTGGAGAGAGACTGGGAGGCTAGAGGATGAGGATGGGACTGGCTCTTTCTATTTACTTCCTGGTCATTTTAGCATCTTAACAGCAGCACTTTCCCCTGCAGTGACACTAAACTTCATCAACAGCAGTCGTATGTACTTTAAAGTTTTTCCACACAACTAGAACCAGCCTTGTCAAGCCCCCTCAAAGACAATAGCTCTAGCTGGCTGGTGCCCTTCTTCAGATGTTTGTCTCAGCTTTTGCTTTTCCTAATTTCTTACAATCCCTTCTCCATTTGTTCTCTACACTAGTGGTGTTAGTTACTTCCTAGAGTTATTACTTCTGTGATCCTTTAGTGACCCCTTCTTGCTCTCACAGTTCTCTAATACAAGTTTAACCATTCTTTATATAACACTTTCTTTGTTAAATAATTGATACAGTTACCACCTCCTGACCGGACTTTGACTAACACAGAAATTGATGTGCCTCTAATAATTTAACAAATAACTTTCATTTTTCAAGTTTTTCCTGATATAATAATAACTTCTAGCAATGTATGTGATATATATCCACAATCTACATCCTCAGTGGTTTTACAAATGCAAGAAATGGAGGAGTTAAAAATTAAGATGTTTCAAATATATTCCCTACAATGTGAATGGCCAGTTATAAGATGACAAATTGCATTTTATTACCATTCTTTTTTATAACCTTTACTTGAAGAATAATTGACAAAATTTGATTAGTAGGTATGGTAAACCTATGCTGTAATTACTTATAAAGGAAATTACTGCATAAGTAAATAAAGTGCTTGCCTCAGGAATACATGCATCCTAGATAATTAAAAATGAGCACACCTTGGGCAAACTAGGGAAGTGAAACTATTGGTAACTATGCTTTTAGTAGAATGAGTTTAATTTTTAAATTAAATTTTTAAATTAAAGTTCCATCAACTTTAATTACAAATTAAAACATTAACATAAATACTCAACTGTTTCAAATTTCCGTGCAACACATTCATAGTATGTGTATATGCCAAACAAATATTCTACACAACTATTGGCATTTCTTCTCAGTTTCTTCATTCTTTATTTATCTATTTGAACTTTTGACTCTATGAAATAAAGTAAAAAAAAATGTCAACCTAAATAAATTCAGTTTGAATACTGAGATTAGAATTCTTGCTTATTGTGACCTGTAGCCTTTCTGAGCACTTAAAATGGTGATTTGTAGAGTGCAGAATATTTTTAAGCTTTTCTATAAAGAAGTTTTATAGAATATAAATCCTCTAGTCCATGGATAGCTGAATTTATAAAATGTTTTTATCAAGACTGACATACTGTTTCAAAAATTAGACAGTTAAAATGATACTACTTATTTCCTGATAAATTCTCTGGACTCTTAAATTCAATTAATCTTTGCATTATGTTTCAAAGAAATTAATTTTTTTATTACGTAAAATATTTCTTTTTTAATTTTTAAATATTTTTGTTGCTGTCACTTAGGCATTTGTTTATTAAAATGCATATTTTGTTTGTTAATACAGAATTTGAATGACCTATAATTTAGAAATATAAAAATGATCTCACCATTATGCCTAAAATTCTGAAAAATGAATAATAAATAATTTTAGATAGGGAAGCCAAAAGACTTTCTTTAAGGACACAAAATAAATATTTTAAAATTACCTCTTATCTGATGACTTTTTCAGAAAAAACTTACAAAATAATTAATAAAATAGAATTTTAAAAATCACTTGTCATTTCATTCTCATATTCATATTTAATCTAAATTCCAGCAAAAAAGATAGAATATATGAATAAAAGGCTATATTTGAGAAGATAAGGAATGATAATTTTTTAAAACTGATTGAAAACATGAACCCACAGATAGAGAAAGAGCACAAGAATAATGTATACAAATATCACACATGAGTGTAGAATTTTTTAAATTCCTAGACAAGATTGAACTGAATACAGTTTACATGGAAGGTCATGGTCATTGCATATCATAATCATGTTGGATTAATTTCAGAGATGCAAAGGTGGTTTTACATTAGAAATTGTTTCTATGTAGTTTATAGCACTAACCGATTAAAGGAGAAAAAAATGCTATCATCTCAGTAAAGGCAGAAAAAGGGCTTTATAGTGTTTGGTATTTATTCATGATAAATTCTCTTAGTAATCTAGAAATAAAAAGATATGTTCTGAACCTAAGAAAGGATATATCTATACAAACTAATAGTAAAGAATAGTATTAATAACAAAACATTAAATGCATTTCCATTAATAATGGGAACCAGAAAATCACATTTGCTTCTATTCAACTATTCACAAACTATTTGATTTGCTACACAGAAATCTCTAAAGAATCTATAGACAATTATTTATATTATTAATAAAATTTTTAATTAATTATTTATACTATTAATAGAACTTTTTTTGAAGAAAATTATAAAATTTAGCTCAAAGTTGTCTAAATGAACAAATAAATGGGTATATGTCACATTGATGCCTAAGAAGATTCAATGTCATAAAAATAGCAATTCTCCATTGTCAATTCAATCAAAATTGATTTATAGAATCAATGTGTTTCTAATAAAATTTCAATAATATTTTTTATTTTTGAGAAATTTTATAAACTAATTCTAAAATTCATATAAAAATTAAATGTACAGGTGCTTAAATTAGAGAGACTTTTTCTATTAGATCTCAATAACTTGTTTGTATTAATTAAGATTGCAGTTCTGGTAGCCAGAAAGTAAACTGACTAATGAGGAAAGCAAACTATGAGTATATGGAAATCATATTTTGTTAAGAGTTGGCACCCATACTCAGGTGAAAAGGAAGAACTGCTTAACAAATGTTGCTTAGAAAACTGAGTGTGTTTTAAGAAAAATAATACATGCAATATAAAACAATTAATCTCAGATGAAAATAAACTTGATTATGAATAATAAAACCTTCACACTTTTAAAACAAAACACATGAAAAGATCTGTTTGACTTTAGGGAGACAAGGACTTCTTAAGCAAGATACAAAATGTGTTAGACATAAAGAAAGTACACATTTTATTATATTTCAATTAAAAAGTTCCTGTCATCAAAAGACAACATGAAGAAAGTAAAAAGACTGCAAAAGCTTGGAGGGAGAAAACTGTAGTACATATAACCAAAGAAAGATTGATATCTAGAACACATAAAATATCTCTGTAGATCTATAAGAAAAAAAAAAACAATAGAAAAATGGCAAACAGGCATTTCACATAACAGGGAACACAAATTGCCACAAACATATGGCAAAATCAGGGATATGCAAAGTAAAATCATAATGAGATGCCATTGTACAGTCATTATACTGGCAAAAATAAGTCTGACAATATCAAGTGCAAGTGAAGATGTGAAGCATGGGAACTCCTACACATTGCAGCTATTTTGGGGAAAAAAGCATTATTTTTTAAGTTGCATATGTAGACAGTTTACCAGAAAATTCCACTTCTAAATATATGCCTTAGATAAACACTTGCACATGTGAAGTTATAGAAATAGTCATAGTAGCAATGTGATAAAAAAAGGACAAAAATGATTGTCCATGAAGAAAAAAAAGGATAAATAAGCTGTAATATCATTACATTTTTAGAAATCTGGAAAACAAGCAAAGTGAAATAATATAATGTTTAGAGACACATAGAAATGTAGGAATATCAAACAAAATTCAGTATTGCAGTTGCCTCTGGGAATAAGGCAGAACTAGGTAAGAGCATACAAGTACCTGTACAGAATTGTAACATTCTAGTTCACAAGAATATGATGGTGGGTTCGCAGGGACACATTTTATTATGTTTTGTAGCTTAAATATGCATTAGCTATATCATTTTATATGTATGAGATTTCATATAAAATTTTCAAGCCTCTTTGATTTTATTATTTTCTCTTAAATTTGAGTTTAATTCACTATTTACTTTTTTGGCTATTACTTAACAGTTTTTCTAATTCAGCTTCAGAGAAAGCTTATAATAATGCTTATGAAGAATCGAATTATTTGAATTTGATAATCTTACATTAGTATCAAATAGAATACATACTATAATTCCTAGTTGGTAATAGAAATATTTTTATAAAAACATAAACCAATATGTTTTATATCACAGTTATAATGAAATTTAAAAATCCCATTTCTCTGACCTCTTCCTACTTGAATAGCAGGAGATCAAGAAACTTGGCCTTTCCTGGGATTTTCCTCCCTCATTATTTCTTTTAGCTGTGCCTTTGTGGTGCAGAGGAGGTGTGAAGACAAGGGAATCTACCATATAATAGGAGCCGACCCTTGTAATCCCGTCTTCCTTTCCTGCTGCCCTTTGTTACTCCTGTTGTCAGTGGTTTGTTGCCCAGGCTGCTGCCAACTTTTAAACTGCTGAACTCTAAACCACACACAGACCACATTGCATCTGTTACTTGCTTCCTCTGGGATCAGCTGTTTTCTTTTTCTGGCTTGCGGAAAACTTACTTTTCTTCTTAGCAGAGTTGGTGGGGCTCTAAGTAACACTTTCCTTTATCCATAGCCCTGTCCTTTCCAATGCAGAGAGGGGAGGAGAGAAAGAGTAAGAAAGTCTGGGAGCTGGAAGCTGGGCCTAGATTAGGGAGAGTCAGCCAGGGCCTCACACTATTTTTTGCTCCACCAATCGATCCCATTACCCTCCAGGCTCTGCTGCTCAATCTGCTCCATTTTCCAGTGTTCTTATTCATGGCGATTTGCTTCTGGGGGCTTCATCTTTTTCCTCCACCAGTTCAGGACCAATAGGGACTGTCATTAGATGGGACTATCAGATAGATCTACATATATCTGAAATATATACCTACTGTGGGGTTTTTGGCCCCCCTAACAATCACTGAATCTGTATTAGGGGCCCTGACCATCCTTTGACTTTGGGAAGCTCCTGATTACTCTGTGACAGAACACTGTTCTACCAAGAGTATAGAGAGGCTTTTTAAGGATTGATTTTATCCAACTCCATATATCAACCTTAGTGTCCCACCTCTGACCTGACTCCAAATAATACTCATTTGACCACATAAAAAGAAAATGGGTAGGGGAAGGGGGAAGAATATACCCCCCAAAATTAACAATGGTGTTATAAAGGGAAGAGACTGTGGATGACTTTTACTATCATTTTTATACTCTGTTTAAGTTCCTAAATTATTTTAAAATTCACTTTTGTTAATTTTATATTGATAAAAACAAGCCATGAAAGAAACAATGAAAAAAAAATTCTCAGAATTTTCTCAGTATCTTTCAGTGATTACTGCTGTTAGAAACACAAGGTAATTCTTTTGTTAAGAATTTTTCATGATTATAAAGGCATTCTGAAGTAAATATTTCAACTTCAAACCTCATATGGGATATTTACTTTGATTCTTAAGCAAACTTTTATTCTCTTCATCAGGCTTTCACATTCTAAGGTTTTATTATTATTATTATTATTATTATTATTATTATTATTATTCTTTCATCTTCTTTCAACAACTGTCTCTACCATGTTATGCAAAATGAATCATCTGACAGTAATCTCCTAGGTGTCAATATCTAGGAGATTCAATATCTAGAATTTAATCACTTTTCCTCCATATGACATTATTTTTAGAGGCCTCTTATCAGAGAAAAATTTCCTATTTTCTCATTAAAGGTTATACTGTCAGAGAAACAATAGCTAGGCCCACTCAGATGACTAATAAAAGCCAGACATTTGATTAAAAGTGAATAACATTAGAAATGTGAATTTCCATAATTATACTACCCACCCCCCCATACTTCCAAATAACTGAATGTTATCAAATAAAGGGTCCTAGGCCAAATGTTAAAAAAAAAAAAATTAAAAAGATACTATTTTGTGACTAGTATGTAATATTGGGAGTTTAAAAACAGTGCAATGTCGCAGGCAGAATGAGGCTCTGAAATTTATTTTTACTTGGCCTCTCTCAGTTTGCATATCATGTACTCTTAGACTGTGTATACTGGTGGTGGGGCCCCTACTGGGGTTGTGGTTGCTGAGGTACCTTTACAACAGAACCCAGGCATGGACTCCAAGCCTAGTGCTTGAGAGAAGACAGGGCAGAGACTTATGTACCTATAGCCAATAAGAGCTGAATAGTGGCAATGCCAGCACGAGGGAAATGATAGTGCTCCCAGGGAATATTGCCAGAACCCAAAGAACTGACTGCTGGTTCAGAGCTGCCGGTGTAACAGAGGAGGCAGTATCAGCTGCAGACATCAGCCCAGAGGCCAACATGTGCTGCCCAGCACACTTCTGAAAAGTCTTCCTAGGCCAGCAAGTCTCTTTCCCTCAGGTAAGAGGAACAGTATCTCCTGTGCACATACCCAAATTCCATCCAGGGAAGGTGAGAGGATACATGAGAAACAGAATTTTTATGCAAAGAAGATGAACACAACTTAATGGCACCATGTAACTTCTAAAAACAGATTAAACTTTTAACCGCAGATTTTAAAAAGTCAGTTTTACCCTTAATAAACAGCTAATAGAGGCTGGGATAATAACCAGATTAGTTACGGTCAAAGTAGAACAAGTTAATTTCTTTGCACATTCCAGATGCAGTATAAATTACACCCTGTCACCCCTATACATTGGCATTCACTGAGAATCACTTTTTTCCAGGGCCTACACATACATTATCTTATTTAAATCTCATTCAAACCCATAAAGAAGGAACCATTATATAATTTCCATTTTCTAGAAAAGGAAAATGAGGCTTAGAGAGGTTAAGTAATTTACACAAGGTCACATCACTAGCAATATAGCTAGGAGAGAAAAGGTGGCTACTTACATGTTTTACTTTAAAAATAGCTCAAGTACATTTTAGATGAATTGGATTTTTTGAAATTTGAAGATGTTCAGGTGGAAGACTTCTGAATAAAGAAAGCTGGGTCTGCTTGTAAAAGAGTATTTCTAACTTGCATTTGTGATTTTAGTCTTCAGGCAAATTTTAAAGAAAACTTAAGCCTGAAAGGAGCTGTCAGAATTCTTATCAATTGAGCTCATAATATGTGTTCACTTGAAAGACATTTTCAGTAAAGTTAGAAATAGAAGACCATTGGCTTCCACTCTCCACTAAGAAGCCTTCAAGGAAGGAGCCTGCTAGGTATGGATTTTGAGTTAATCAAGTCTTGGATTAATTCACATTCAACAATATAAAAGCTATGTAACTCAGTGACCACTTGGAGCTTGTTTCCACAAAGTTAATATGGCACATGTTGCATCAGGATTAAATAAGATAACATCTGCAGTACACTGAACATGGTGCGCCTGCCACATAGTTGGTGTTCAGAACTCAATTTGCATCTACCTATCTTTTTTTTTTAGTGAATTCTAATATTATCCAGTTCTCTGTGGCTTACTATATAGTTAAACAATTACTTCTCAGATTTTATTTTATTTTCATATTTAGCAAATGCAAATCTCTACTTGCTGATTTAATACCTGGGGCTACAAAGACAGAGCAAAAGAAATGATCTCCTAGGGCACATTATCAGGTTTAGAAAATGCATTTGCTTACCAGCTCACTGAATTCATTATTGCCTAGGTCAAGTCTTTCCAACTGGGCCAGTTTGTGCATTGACCTATGACAAATGGAGAAAAATACTATTGTGAGGCAATGCATGACACATTTCTCTAAAAGACATTCCACCCATCCCCCTGTCAGATTTACTTGGTTGTATAGTACATAGAAATGAAGTTATTTTTCGGCAAATAAACTGCAAAAATACAGTAATATATACAGTAATACTGCCACCTGAAAACATTTAGTAGCTTACTATGTTTCCAAATACCAGTCTACTATTGGGGTACATTGTTGGCTGCTTAATAAAAACCTGGGAAATTTGTTAAACATTTACACCAGTAGGAGATATAGGGTGGATCCCCAACATCTATATTTTTAAGAGTCACCACAGGTATGGGAACCAATGGATAAACTCAATTCTTAGCAAAGCATTCTAAAACTCTACAATATAGACACAATTTCATTACTAATCTTGTCATTTTCTATGTCTTTAAATAAACTTGTTATAGAGAAACTATTGTACTTGCTGTCTCCTAAACATACTGGCTTAGATGTTGAGATAGCTCTGAATAATTGCTAAACCTTGAGCAAGAGTTGCTGCCAAAGGTTAGAGGTACCTTAGTATGTGCTAGATGCATCAGCATTTATCAAGCCACTCTCCAATACAATATATAACATAAAAAAAGATAATGTTTTTCTGAGTGTTAAATTTTTTATCTCTCCACTAATCTGAATGCTGTCTTTAAGTCCTGACTACAAAGAAATTCTAGAGGCATAATTAACTCAAACCATAGAAATTTTAGTTCCTTCTTCTTTAGACTGAATATAACAATTATTTTATAAGGCTTTTTTGAATATTAAATGAAGTCCTACTCTAATTCAGACACTGTCGGGCACTCAGAAATGCAAAAATGTATGTACTGTTTCTTCACTCAGCAACTGTACCAGATAATCTTCTGGAGTCTGAGGTACAGCATTGAATAAAAGAGACAAAACTCCTGCCCCAAAGGACTTTACGCTGCAGTAGGGTTGGGATTAATTAAGTAAAATAAAATAATATACTACAATATATATGTGCTATGAAGAAAACTTAAATAGGTACATAGGAAAAATTCTTATGGGGAATTATAACTTTTAATAGGGGGATTGGGTAATGCCCTACTCAGAAGATGAAATCTGAGCATTGGCTTAAAAAAATGAAGGAGCATGCTAGTGCATAAACTCTAGAGCAGGGACATATTGCTTCCTTGAAGGCATCCTAGGACAGCAGTGTGGTTGAGGCAGAGTAAGGGAGGAGAGTAAAGAGATGACAATGAGGAGGTAAATAATATGAGTCCAATACAGAGACTTTGGCTTTGATTCAGAGTAAGATAGGAAGGTAAGTAAAAGGTTTTGATCAAAGGTTTGATGAAAGTAATGTATTTTAAAAAGGATATCTGTGATTGTAGGCATTGGGATAATTGCCCAAAGTGTACTCAAATTGACCTCCAAAGGAGGATGGGACTGAGAGACCAAAGAAAAAGGCTGACAACTCTAGAATTAAACAAAGTTTCTTAAAGGAGCTTAGGGACAGAAGCAGAGTCTTGGGTGAATAGCAAGACCTCAAATCTCCACACCTGAAAGGATGGGGCTTGATATATATAGCTTCAGGAACAGGAGGCTTATAGCCAAGTGGCACAATGCTTGTTAAGAGCTGTATATTCCAAGGAAGTAAACAACTTAACAGTCCAACTTATCTATATAAGAATATTTCTTTCAAGTGATACTGGTCCACCCCTGGGGGATGGGGTGGGGGGAAACTGGAGGTCACTGATAGCAACATGCCTGAAATAAAGTGGGATGTCAATCACTTGAAACCATTTTGCCTAACCGTAGGCTATTAAACAGACTGAGGAGGACAATTATTGGAAGCTGGGAGATCATCAAATAGGAGGTTAATGAAATAGCTGAATGAAAGATGATGGTGGTTTGGACTAGGGTGTTGGCAGTAGAGGTGGTGAAAAGTGGTTGGCTTCTAGATTTATTTAAGATTAGAGTCGAATGTTTTGTTTCTGAAATGTCTGTGTGGAATAATAGAAAGTAAAATCAATTGTGACTGAAAGTGTATTTGGTCTGAACAACTATAGAAGGATGAAATTGCAGTTGACTGATGAGGATGACAAGGTGAAGCAGGGTTTTGAACAGATCTGAGGTTTGTTTTCAATATTCATAATGAATATGTGAGGTGATAGATGTGTTAGTTAACTAGATTGGAGAATCTTTTTACACTATATATATATATATATATATATATATATATATGTATATAATGTCAAAAAATCACAATGTACCCTAAATACCTTACAATTTTATTGGTCAGTTATACTTCAATAAAATTGAAAAAAAAGAAATGTGAAATTCGACATATGTATTGCAAAGCCAACTAGAGATGTTAAATAAGAAGTTTTATATACACAAGTCCAAATTTCAGGGAAGAAGTCCAGGCAAGATAGGTAATTTGAGCAAGATAGATAATTTCAGGATAGAGATGGCATTAGTTCTTGAGAGTTTAAGATCACCAAGGTAATGAGTGTAGATGTGAAGAAAATACATCTAAGAAAACATGAGGATGAATCAACAAAGAAGACTGAGAAGTGACAGAGGAGATACAGGGACATGATAGAAAAAACAAGAGTGTGAAGTCCTAGGAGCCAAGTAAAGGTGTCTCTAGGTGGAGAAAATGACTGTGACAAAATTGTGACAAAATTGCTGCTAGATTTGAGAATCCATCACTTGATTTAAAATATGGAGATTAGTGGTGACTTTGAGAAAATCAGTTTTTAAAGCTTTTTCCATTCAAAATGCATTTACCCATATATCTCTCAATAGTATGTATTCAAAACCATAAATATACTGATTTCCTATTATTTCTCAAGTCTTAGAGTTATCAAGATTTATTGCATTATTCCTATTATCAAGTAGTTCATAATCTTAAGAGAAATATATGTGAGATTTCTAGAGAGCACAGGGGAGAGGTACTTGTTTAGTATTGAGAGGTGGGAGTAAAAAAATAGGCCTTACTGATACTTCACTTGGAAATGCTGACGAGTCTACAGAACCAAAAGAAATGGCCTTTTTTTGGAGGAAATAAAGAGTGGGTTGAAAGAGATAATGGCCTATTAAAGAAACTGAAGGTTAGAAACAATAGTAAGAAATGATAAAAAATAAGAAAAAAAGTAAGAAATAAGAAATATGTGCTGAAGGGCTAGATCATAAGATCATTCATGTTAGACCAAGCAGTTTGAGTTTTTGCTTGAAGGTAATGGAAGTCTTTAAGATTTAGACAACAAAATTGATCAGATTGTATTTTAGAAAGCTCACTCTGGCAGCTGGGTATGGGCTGAGAAATGGTGAGAGGATGTGCTAGCACAAAGCTAAATAAGAAACTATCCTGAAAACCACGTGGTAAAGATCATGACTGATTAGATGTAGGAGGTAAAAAAGAGGAAGAAATTAAAGATAGTTTCTTGATTGAGTAGCAGTGTGAGAATATTGAAATGGAATAAATCTAAGGTGGAGATAGGTTGTATATAATGAATTCTACTTAAAATACTATAGTGACTTTGAGGTGAATGTGAGACACTTTAATTAGGAGAAAATGTGTGTGTGTGTGTGTGTGTGTGTGTGTGTGGTGTCTGTGATTAGAGCTCAGGTAAAAGATCTTGACTAGAAATAAAGGTCTGAAAAATAAATGTGATGTTTTTTGTCTACCACACCTGAAAATAACATCTCCTTTTAAACACACATATCATTTGCTTTCTTTTTCATGATTTATTTGACATTAACCACTTACATTCTTGGAATTATTAGTTTTTTCATATGTATATGCCTTTCTCTATTAGATCTTAAAATATGTTTTGAGATGCCCAGAAGGTCCTATGTGGAACCACCAGCCATCCAAAGGTTGTGGTGAAATCTTGCCAGTCAGCATTATAAAAGAGGATCTGCCTTACCTCTTGCCAAATCTGTACCACAGAATAGCTGCATCTGGAAAAAGTGGCTGGGGGCCATGAGGAGAGAATTAGATTTTCTTCAGAGCCTGGGAATATTGAGGAATCGCAAATTCTTGCAAACTTTGTTCCTAAACTACATGCCAACAAGCAAACAATGGCCTTGGGAGTCAAAGAGAAGGACCAAGTAGCCAAGCATGACAAGTGAGTGAGAAATGACCACAAGAATGGCTTGGCCACCTGCATTTGACTTGACCTTGTAGCCTTAGGCATCAAATATGCTTGTGAGAACCATAATGAACTGAAGACCAGAGGCCCTTCTACAATTTTCTGGATTATATGAACCTGGCAGTTCTCGCTGATCTCTAAGGAGAGTATCATATAAACCTGAGAATAGAATTTTTTCCTAGCTCTAGTGATTGATGGCCAAGACATAATTAATTTTATTAAATGAATACATGAGTGATATCTTGTTCCTGAGTATCCTAAAGCAAATTTTATTAGTTATAGGATTTACCTCTTTTCTAGGCTAAATATTAGTGACTTCTTAAATATATTTTGTGTGATAGGGTTTTTAGACCACTAAATACCTTGATCCTCTTAATTTAGACCTACTAAAATTTATCAGTCTTTCTCTTCCAAAACAGGGCAGGTCTAAATCGGGCCCTCTTGTTATTATAAGTAAAGCTTTATTAGAACATAAACATACCCATTTGTTAGCATTATCCAACAGCAAAATCGAAACAGAAATCATATGGATCACAGAACCTGAAACATTTATCTCTAAGGGCTAAGTGGCATTCAGAGTTGAACACTATTCTCTAGATATGGGCTGGCCAAGACAATATAGAAAAAAACTATTATTTTTTATGTTTCTATTAGTGTAGTTGAAGTTTGATTCCTTTTGCTTGGGTGGTAGGGGGAGGTGGGGATAGGTAACCTTGACGTCACGACTCTTTCTTTTTTCCTCCACTAGTTTTAGCATACTGCTTTTGAAAACTTTGGTTCATAAATTCATACCAAGAAACTATATTTTAAATTTATAGCATAGCTTCCAAACATTACTTTTCCATTCTTTTGAAAGAGCAACATTTTTCCTTTTGCTTGCTCTGCAACAACAAAAAGGATTTCCCATGAGGTTTTGTGAACTATTTCCTGGAGCTTAAGTTCTATTTCTTAAAATATCTTTTCTTCTATTTTAATTTTATCTCATTTTACTTTCATGATTCTGTGTCCATCATTGTTTAATTACTATCACTAAACTTTCTTTCCATCATTATATTCTTATGTTTTTAAGGTTGTCTTTCCAATATGACTTCTTATACTTCATATTTTTATTACATTTGTACTTTTGTTTGTGAAGATGTCATTCAATATTATTTCTTACATTTTATACCTTTCAGATTGACTGCATTTACCCACAAGATTCTAGCCAATGTTTAACAGCCTATCACTTCTATTGTTTATGTGCTAGCTGCTAAACTATAATTATTCTGTCAAACTGTTCCCCCAAAATGCTCTTTCAGATGAATATATGTAACAGGTTTTTAATTACAGGCAAGTAAAGCTTTGCCAGAATGATAAAGTGGAACTCATGGTATTTTACATCAATAGTATTCTTTTGAGCCTTCATTCACTTATGAAGTTTATGCTTCTTATGGCAGGTACTATGTGAACACTGGCATTACAAAGATTTCTGGGGCTCAGTGTTTCTCAACCTCAGAACTACTGACATTTGGACTGGTTACTTCTTTAACAAGGGGCTTTTTCCTGAGCCTTGTAGGATGTTTACCACATCCTATGCAGTGTCTACTCAGAAAGATTTATTTTTTTAAATGGGAATGACCTTTCAATAAATAATGATTTCACAGTGATAAGTGCTAGAATAAAAGTATGTATATATTGCCATAGGCACTCAAAAGAATGAATACCTAACAGTTCTGTAATTAGGAAAAACTTTAAGAAGAGGTGACATTTCAGCTGGGCTTTGGAGAACCTTGCTATATAAATCATATATATATATAAAGAAACAATGAAAATAATAAAAGAGTACAATTTTCACATGTATCCTCATAGGATGTAAAAAACTTTGGTCCAAAGTAACTCTAAAAATTCCCATTAGAGTTTGTTGTAGGAAACCCTATTGACCTATCCTTACTGCTGGATAAGGGGACCTCTGGGATACTGCTATCTTCTGCACTATAGGATGGTTAGCAGCAACCAGCATTTCTACCTACTAGATATCAGCAGCATCCTCTGCACTTTTTCAAAACTGAAATGTCTCCAGATATTTTAAAATGTGCCCTAGGTTGAGGTGAGGGGGGCAAAATCACCTTGAGTTGAGATCCACTGTGCTCGAGAAACACTTCAGGCCTTTTCTCCTCACTTTATTGATTAGTAAGGTGAACTTCTTATTTCCATTTGTTTACCTCCTCTTTATGCTAGGTGAGTCTCCACATGGCCTGTCCTTATGCAATTCATGCCAGCCTGCTGGAGAGATGTACTCATTTGACTTTGCCCCTTCTTTACAGTAAGCACATGTGGGGTCTATCCTGCTGTCTCCACAGGGATCCAAACTGGTATGACTTACCCTTACAAATAACCAGCCTCAAAGACATGATCACCACTGTAGGTCAGCAAGCAAACATTAAGATGTGGTCACAAGTTTGGGCCATGTTCTCAGTCCATAATACTGACAATTGGATCTCTATCTAGCTGAATCAAATATCTCAGCTTCATTTATAAGTTTACCTAGTTATGTAATGGAGCAAATTCTAATAATATTGATTGTATTAAATAATGTTTACAAACATATGGTCATATTAAGTTTGTAAAAATTGTAGAAATGTGTAAAATTTTTGTAATTGTTACTATTATTATTGCTATTTATCCCACCTATTTGTTCTTCTCATAAATCTCAGAGTTGGTACCTTTTTCTCCTCTCAGCTCCTATGTTTCCTCCTAAGGTAGTCCATCTCTGCTACCCCAAATAAAGTCTCCTTGCCTTCACTTAATATATACTTTTAGTTTCATTTTTTTAAAACACTTACCACTGAAAGATATCATATTGTTATTTGTTTGCTAAGTATTTTTCTCTGCTAGATTGAAGCTTTATAAGAGCAAATAACTTGCCAATTTTATCCTGAATCCCAATTTTACCCCTCACTAGTTGTCTGAGTTTGAACAAATTTAATAACATCTTTGCACCTCAGTTTTTTCATCTGTAATATGGGGGCGCTACTAAGAATCCTTACATTATAGGGTTTTTGCGATGATTAAAATAGTTAATATATGTAGAGCACATAAATAGTGCCTGACATGTAGTAAGTGCTCTGTTAGAGTTAACCATTAAAATACTTAGGGAAGGCTTTCAGAGTTGGAAATAACTTAAGAGATTGTCTAGGTCAGAGTTTCCTAAAGTTCTCCTAAGGACTATAGTCATTTCTTGATTAAAAAAAAAAAAAAATCAGATGGCCAGAACATTTTGGCAAAGCTTGCTGAAAAAATGTTAGATAGATTTCTTATTGGCAGGACTTCTTAAGATAAAATATATAAACGTTCATTGTGATTCTTTAACAGATGGAGCTAGACTATTAGACTATTTCCTGTTTATGACCAAGAACATTTTTTCTTTCTTTTCTGTAGTGCATTTCTTAGATGAGGAACACACTTTGAGAAAAAAATTCTTTTTAAAGATGACAAAATTAACTTCTTATCCATCCCAGTCCATGAAATTACGTACATACTTATTGACAACACAGGCCTAGGGATATTTAACTATCTTATCACAAGTATTTAAAATTTCATTGGATCATCCTCATTTGTCTGCTTGAAATTCTTGCTTGTTAGAATTTCAGGTCACCTCAGCTCCCAATGTTCACTTCCGTCTCTCCTTGCATTTATGACTGTTTAGGTTGTGACACCCTCGCCTGAATTTTACATTCCCCTTAGAGACCATGTTGTTTTTTGCCTTTTGGGATTATTTACTGAAACTTAAGTCTAGGGAAATGATCACTTTTTAGAAGAGAATTGGTGATTTGCTCAAGGTCACACAGAAAGTTAGCATTTGGCTGACATAATATCACCTCCTTTCTTAGCACTGACCAGCCATCTAAATCTGGCCTGATTTGTTTGTCCTGACCATTATTTAAAACTGAATTCTTTTAAAATGAAAAGTATATGTTCTACAGCTCACTCTAGTCTATAACAGGAGTCAGCCAACTTTTACTGTAAAGGGCCAGATAGATAGTGTTTCAGGCTCTGCTATATATGTAGTCTACGTCTCAATTACTCAGTTCTGTCACTACCATGCAAAAGTACCCATAGATGATGTATTAACAAATGGAGATGGCTGTGTTCCAATAAAGCTTTCTTTACAAAGACAGGTAAGCCATAGTTTCCCAACTCTTGGTCATATCAGTCCTTAAAATCTTACATTTAGATGGATTTATTGGGTTTATACCATAAGCTTAGACCCTAAGAATCTTTATATTTTCTTGAATACAAACTCTTGAATACATATTGACAGATAAATTAAGGACTGAAGATTTTTTTATTAGGGAATTACTACTAGATAACTATTTATATACTATTTGAAATTCTCATTTTTTAGGTTTCATGTTATTAGAATCTAGGGACATTTGTTTCTAATACTGTTATTTGGTTGCACTTAAGTTCTTACTATCATGCTCTTACTTTATAGCATTTATCCAATTGCAAATCTGGAAAAAGATTCCATTTGGAACAATGATGGAAAATAATGCAATATCTGGATGGATCTGTCACTTTGATAAAATTATACAATCTATGATTTTTAAAATCAGATTCAGAGGTTTTATGTATTTAAATATACAATTATTTCTGAAGCCACATAAAGTTGGCAGGACTGTTGTTTGCCCACAAATTCCCAGTGCAGTAAATTGGGTTTGTTGACTCTCACAGGATTCTGCAAATTTTTGGCATGGGCTTATGCATTATGAGCTTTGCACTCCAGCTTTTAACTCGTCTTTCAAATGTGCTCAAATACTTTCTCTAATTAGTGACTATTCATGGCACAAGGACAGGAAAACTTTTTGCTGTTACTGTTCAATGACTCTCTCTTGTTGAAACTTAGGGAAAGAGTATACCATCTTTCTACTTTCCTTAAATCTGTGTCCTATGTTTAACGGACATTTGCATTTTATAATTTAGACCTGCTAATTTTATCACATTATCACATTCTTGGTAATAATCCCTCTTTAAATGAACCTCATATTATAATTTTTTTAAAACAAATCGTTCATTACAGCATAGGTGCTAAAGACTAGAATGCCTAGGAATTGACAAAATGCAATTGCTGATACACCTCCTATTAAAGAAACATAAACCTACCATCTTTACAAACCAGGAAAAATTTAAAATCTAGTGTGCAATAATGGATAAAACACAATTTCTATGACCAAATGGTTTATATAAAAATTCTCCCTTGATCATTATTATATCTTAAGCCAATGTCACAACTACTATTTTAATATACACATCATTTAAATTCAACCTCCCTCTAAGAACAACAACAACAACAACAACCAAAACCTAAACTGGCTTCCTGGAATTTTCCAGAAGGATATGTAACCACACAAAACATCTATTATTTTGTCAAAAAATGTTGGAAAGATTTATTTTTTTAAAAAAATTTTGTTAATGTTTCTCAACTAAGATGTTCCTCTTTATGGTATCTAAATTATAAGAATACATATTTAAAATACATAATTTGCATCGATCTGTCACATATTTTAAATATTTGCTTTGAAAATACTTTTTTCTTTTAAACATTTAAAATTTAAAGGTTTAAATTTATTTTGTGATGTCTTATTGAAATTTTTTTCTAAGATTATTTATCTCTAATTTAATACACAGCATGAAGAAAAGATTCTGTATGAAGGAATAAACTTACAAGTAACTGCTCAAGAATACTTCTACTTGATGTAAAAAGACATACTTGTTCAGTGAAATAGTTTAAACTAAAAAACAGAATCTTAAGAACAGCAATGGGATCTAAGACAAATTCTGCTCTATTTCTTCTAATGAAAGGTCTAATTAGATTGAGAAGAAGCCTGAATTTCATTCCTGCCACTCTAATAGAACCAGAACTAATCATTCATTCACTCTGTACATGAATCTTCCACTGGCCAAACATTATTGTGCATTCTTAATTCATAACAATGCAGCAAAGATACAATCATACTTGTAAGTGTTTTGGAGTTTTTTGTGGGTGAGGTTTCCTTTAAGCAGGAACTATGACAACTATTTCTACAGATGGCTATATTATTGGAACTGAAGCTCATTGCTTATACTGTAGCAGTCCAATCAAAAGGTGATGAGAAACATAATTATCTATGAAGATGTTAATTTTCAATAGAATATATTGCAATCTACATTACATGCTCACGAAGACATTCTGAACTACTGAAAAAATGCTTAAGCAGAGTTAAGCTATTTCAAAATTTCTATAGATAACTGAGCAGGGAACAACAAGAGAAGATTCTTTTCTAAGAGACTCCTTTAACACACACACATGTGCATACCCACACAGGTGTTTCAAGCACATTGTCTTCTATACATTCTATAAAAATTTGTTCCTTGTTACATTAGGCTTTCTGAATATTAATTCATGTACTTCTATTAGATTTGGTGTAAGATTGTTGATATTTTAACTGATGTATATGTAGACGTAAGCTGGTGACTAATATGTCAGAGAATATGAACTTTAGAGGGTAAAGGCCATTGAAAATATCTGCAAGGTAGCTATGGTTGGTTTCCCAGGTAACTGTCATTTCCCTTCCCTTTGTTTCTTGACAGCAGTACCTGCCCTGCTTCAGAAACTGGAAATGCCAGATAGTCACTATGCAAACCTTCTATGAAGCTAGGACATGAGCATATGACTCTGTTCTGGCTTCCAGAACAGGAAGAAGAATCTGCTTGAGTAAGATATGGAGAAGTAGCTTATTCCTTGGTTAAAAAGAGGGAGTGAGGCATAAGAGCTCTCTCCCTGTCTCTCTTCTTTTTTTAATGGTTGGTTGAGACTATTATACCTGAAACTACAGTGGACACTATGTAACCATGAGATAACAAGTCCAAAGATGAAAGCCAATATTCTAGGGATAGTGGTGTAGAAAAATGAAAAAAGCCTAGGCTTTCGATAAAATCATTCACTACTGAAACCACATCTGGAACCATTTAGGATGAGACTGTTATAGGCAACAATGTACCTACTGCTCAAAAAGTCACTTTTAATGAGAAATCTATTTCTTATAGCCAAAAACATACTCTCAAATACACTCCTTTTACTGCACTATTAGGTACTTATAAGAGTGTGTCACATAGTTTGTTGGTTGCAGAGCTAAAGCAAAAATAAAGGTCTTTTAAGTACCGGAAGAGTTTGATTTACCACATATATTTTTAAAATCCTGATTTAATAATTGGAGTTTTAGTAGACTTTAGGCAAAAATATAAAAGAAATAGAAAAAATAATTCTAACACTCTAGTTCCTTATTAGAAAAAAGTTTTGACAACACAAGGCTAACAAAGAAATTAATATCTTCTTTCGTACTTAAGTGCAAAGGTGCATTTGGGATAGTGAGAGATAAATTGTATTTTAAATAATTTTAAAAGAAATAATATATATAAAAGTATTTGCATAGTTTTATATGTTAATCATAAGGTTAAGAAAAACATTTCTACAAATAATTTAGGGTTGAGTGGCTTATGTTATTTGGTCACATAAAGAAATCTACCTATGGGTGGCAAACACACAATGTGATATATATGACTTACTGTTACATTGTAAACTTGCAACGTATTGGATTTTGTTAATCAATGTCACCTCCCCAAAATTAATTTAAAAATTTTTTAAAGTAAAAAAAAAAGAGTGGTTTATATTTTTTCCTTTCTGCATTTGACTTTTTAATATTCTAGTTTTCCATTTTAACAAATTCATTTGCAAAAAAAATTTGATGTAATTTCTGATGTTTACAATTTCTGCTTTTCAGAAACACTGACTGTGATTCTATATTATATTGCTTATTTTACTTTTTATTACTTTAGTTTCAGAAATCAGGTAAAGATGTTAATATTTTTAAGTCTGTATTCCTCTTCTCTTTTATATTTTATATCTTCAAAGAAACCCCACAATTCTTTTTCTCTAAATTTAGTTTTTTTAAAAATAATATTTGACTCAGTCTCAACTAGATATTTTTTCTTTTATATAAAATTACTGCTACGGATTCTTCTCTTACCATTAAACACCCATTATTGACATATTTTTTGATAGTGTCTATCAATACATAGAAAAAAAATAAATTTTATTTAATAATTGGAATGATGTGTATTTCTAGCTCCATGGGTTCATTTAAAATAGCAATTTAAGAGCAAATTTTCCTTAGTATAACTTTCTGGTTGGCTTTAACCAAGACTAATTTTTTCTTCCTATGGCTATAATTTGGCATAGAGATCATCATGCTAGAATATAATTATAACAATCAGCACTTAGGAGTTGTGAAATCAAATATAATAGGACAGCTATCAGAAATAATTGACTTACAGTAGAAATAACAATAGAAATCTTCTCAAAATGAGACTATTGTGAAATGTGCCTCATAATGAAAACTCATTTCAATCAAAAAACTGTAAAAGACATTGAGGTCCAATTCAATATTTCTTTTGGTAATTATATTTACTTAAAGTAAATTTTTCTTTAAACTAGTTATATATTCAACCATTGCTTCTCAATATACTCTGAAGAAAAATTATATTTCTAAACTTGAATTTTATTGTGGAAATATTAACTTTTTATAAACATAACAAAAATGCTTAGCTAATTGTCCAAAGACAAAAGAAAAATCAAATTCTTCATATCACTGTTATCATTGTGGACAAAATAGCAAGTTAATAATCTAAACTCTACTTCTGTACTATACTGATACTGCACTTTACAAATTCTCTGTAAATTAAGCCTTTTAAATTTATTAACCATAGAATTCTTTCATTAATGTAACTAATATCTATTGAGCATATATTAGATGCGAGGCTAAGGGCTGTGACTAAGATGTGATTATTGCCTTTAAGTGTCTCACTACTTAGTGGAGTGGTCATAAAAACTTATGATTAACAATAATAAAAAAATTTTGAGGTTTTTTATTATGTGAATGATAGTGATTCGAGGATTATCAAAACAAACACAGTCCCTGCCCTGATGAACCTTACGTTCTATAAAAAAATCAGTAATTAAATGATTATGAAATGAATGTATTTATTTATTATGATTGGAATTTGTGCTACCCAGAAGCTGGCAGAGTACTATGAGAACTTATAATTCAGGCTCTTACCTAGATATTACTTCATATCAGATAACACTGGAATTAGGGCTTAAGAGTCAAAGAGTTTACTACATGGAGAAGGCAGAAAAGGAATTCCAAGCAAAGAATATGCATCAGCACTCACTTAGGTATTAAAGTATTTGACATGTTCTGGAAATAGCAGAGTATTCTCTCAAAAAAACTTTTGGCAACACAATGAGGATGAGAGGAGTTATTTGCTTCCTTAACATTAATGTCCACAAAAGGTAAAGTTCTTTGCAAGAGCAAGTCACTCATTCACAGAATTATTCCCTTGTCAGGCTATAATACACCATGTTCCCAAGGTCAAACTGTACTGGACCTTCACATTGTAATCAGGGCCTCATTCTTAGGGATGGAAAAACATCAGTGCCAAAATAAGAAGATGGAGCTCAATTTCCCTAGAGGAAAGGAAAGACTGAATGTCCCAATAAAGCAATGGTAGAAAAAACCTGCCTCTTATTTCTTTATTCCTTAGTTTGATGACCGTTACTACTAGTTTCCCTAATTTAGTAGCCTAAATTAGAAACTTGGAAGCCATTTTCTTACTCTCCAATTAAGTCCCTTACCCTATCTTACTTCTCAGTTTATTTACTTCTTAGTTTAGCCTCTTTTGCTTCTTGAACTATGATAACCCAGGTCTTTATAACATCCTCTTCACTAGTCTGCCTGACTCTATTTTCATCTTCTTCCAGTCTATACTTATCATTGACACCAGAAGAATTCCCAAAATAATTTGGTCATGTCATTTCTGGTCTTAGGTATCAAATTATTTTAGGAAAAGATTGAAAGTCCTCAACACTGTATTCAATGTACGTTAAAATTTGACACCAGCTTACCTTTATGATTTTATTTCCTGTAAAACTTCTATACATATTATAATCTAGTCATAATGAGTCATTTGTAGTATCCTAAATAAGTAAGGCACTCTAATGGGAATCATTCTCTGGTAGCTTTAGCGTTGGAGGTCATGAGGCTAAATATATCTCTTTTAAATATATCTCATAGAACTCCTCAAATTAAAAAATTATAAGTGAAAATAATTGTATTTTTATGAGAAAGAATTGTTAGAAAAATATTTATTATGATTTCACCTCCTGAAAAAATATTGTTATCAAAAACTCAAATTTTGCATATAAAAGAAAAATAAAAATAATGCTATTGGTTTATTTGCAACAAATATGAAGTCTAATGTGAAGTTGACTGGTAGGAAATAATCTTTAAAAAATTATGTAAGGCCACCTTGAATAATGTATTATTCACGGTGGCCAAGACATGAAAATAACCAAAGTGTCCTTTTATAGTCGTTTGGATAAAGAAATTGGTACATTTATAGAATGGACTATTACTCAGCCATAAACAAGATAGAATACTGTCATTTGCAATAACATGGATGGATCTAGAGATTATTATGCTAAGTGAAATAAGTCAGACAGAAAGAGTTTAGAATCATGATTTCACTCATACATGGAATATAAAACTGAAAGCAACAAATGAACAAGACACAAAAAAAAACAAACTCATAGACATAGACAACAATTTAGTGGTTACCAGAGGGAAAGCGGGGAGGGGATGGAGGTAGCAAAGGGTAAAGGGGATCAAATATATGCTGATGAAAGAAGACTTGACTTTGAGTGGTTAACAGACAATGCAGTATACATACGATATGTTACTGAATTGTATACTTGAAGCCTATATAATTTTATTAATTGATGTCACCCTCAAAAATTTAATCAAAAACAATAAAAAAATTTATGTAAGGGTTATGATATACAACATGGTGACTACATTAACATTGCTCATGAAGTATATGATAGTAAATTCTAAGAGTTCTCATCACAATAAATTTTTTTCTTTTTATTGCATCTATATGAGCTGATGAATGATAACTGAACTAATTGCAGTAATAATTTCACAATAATGTTAAGTCAAACAATTATGCAGTATACCTTAAAATTACATAGTGATGTATGTCAATTATATCTCAATAAAACTGTCAAAAAACTGAAGAAAAAATTTTTGTTATAAATATAAATTATATCCAAATAAAAAGAAAATAAACAAAAAATCTATATAAAGAAGGTTATTCTAGAACATCGATGAAGTAGCAAGTAGAATATACCACTGTTTCCTAATGTAAAAGCTATTAAGTTAAATGTAGATGCTAAGTTTTATAATAAAGACCTAGAGGTAATGGAATCTTTATTATGGTGACTTCTAATTTCACATGACACGTTCTTCTGAACCAATCAATACCACTGGCTTTTCTCTCATACCATTTCACAGGCAACAGACTCATCAATAATATTGTGTCTTAGTTAGGGCAGTGTTTTTCAAACTCTGGCCTGCAAGCCAAATCTTGTCCATTGATTGTTTTCACATGGTCTACAAATTAGAATTTTTTTTTCTATTTTTAAATAGTTGAAGAAAATTTTTAAAAAGATTTTATTACATATAAAAATGATATTATTCAATTTTCAGTGTCCATAAATAAAGTTTTATTGAAACATAGCCAAGCTCATTTGGTTATATATTGTCTTTGGTTGCTTTTCTGTTACAATGGCAGAACAGTTATGATGGAGACTCTATGGCCTACAAAGTCTAAAATATTTATTATGTGGCCTGTTGCAGGAAAATGTTTGTTGTTCCTGAATTAAAGAGATACCAATTATAAACTGAATGTTTGTGTCCAATCAAAATTCATGTTTAAGCCATAAACCCAATGTGATAGCAATCGGAGGAAGGACCTTTGGGAGGCAATTAGGTTTAGATGAGGTTGCTAGGGTGACACCCCACAATGAGATTAGTGTCCTTATAAGAAGAGGAAGAGAGATCAGGGTTCCCTCTTTCTCTGCCATATGAAGACACAGTGAGAAGGTAGCATCTACAAGGTGGGAAAAGGGTCCTTGATCTTGGAGGACAATCACAATCTTGAATCTTCTCCAAAAATCACCTATAATGAATTTCTTCTAACTCCCTCTTAGATTCTACATAGTTCTCCATGGTATGTAATCTCTCTTGCTATAGCAATCAAATCTAACACTGGTGAGTAGGTGTATTTGGTGGCCTTTGCCTGCTGGGTAAGAATATCACTTTTAGGAGCCAGATACCTGGTTTTCAACCTCTATGGCGTCAGTAAATTGGGCATGCAAGCTCTCCATGTCAAACTTATGCTCCATACTCACCACAGAAGCTACTGACTATGGGGAATTCGTTATAGCTTGAGCAATAGCAACAAAGACAGTAGCAACAGAGATTGTAGGCGGATGGTGCAGTAGCAGTAGCCAGTACTCAGTGCTGGCAGGGTGCCAGTTCAAACTATGGCACTCAGTGTTCAGTGGTGGCAACCATGGTATTATGGATTTATACCATATTGTTCTTCCTAAATTTTTTTTCTATTTTCTAAGTTTTATTTATCTTATTTCATTTATTCAATATCACCTCATTAAATTCTTTTAAAAATCATATTGTGCTGATTATTGTGTGATTAGCTAAGTACCTGTTAATATTGGAACAATATTTTACATAATCTCACTATGCAAGTTCATTCACTTGGAGACTGAAATATAATTCTCCAGTCACAGATGCTCTTCTAAGTTCCAGGTCTAATTTTAAAATTTTTTAGTGAATAGCATCTTTGAATATAATGTATAAACTTCCAATTTATCATATCAAAAACAAAATTAGTCATCTTCCCAGATTTCCTCTATTTCTTTTTTATCTATTTGATACCGAAATCAGAAATCCATGACTAATTATTCATTAAGCCTTATGGATTCTACTCTCTGAAATCTATTCTCATCTCTATAGTCATCTTCAGAGCTCTACTACAAAGGTTTATTTCTCCCATTTACTCCCATGGCTTTGTTAACTGATTACCATGTCTTCCATTATATCATGTCTCTCTATATCTGCTCTCTACACAGAAGCCAGAGAAATTCAGGTTTTAGGCAAAAAAAAAAAAACAAAAAAAAACAAACAAAAAAAACCCAGACATGGTATTGACAGAAAAAGAGACATACAGACCAATGGAACAGAAATGAGAGCCTAGAAATAAATCTACATATATATGGAAATATAATTTTTGACAAAGGAGCAAAAAAAACATACAATTGAGAAGAGAAAAGTTCTTCAATGAGTGGTGCTGAGAAAATTGAAAAGCCACATGCAAAAGAATGAAACTAGACTGCTATTTGTTGCCATAAAAATTAACTCAAAATGAATAAGACTTAAATATAAGACTTGAAACAATAAAATATGTAGAAGAAAATAATAGGTACTAAACTTATAGATCTTGGTCTTAGAGAAGATTTTGTGAATTTGATTGCAAAGGCAAGGGAATTAAAAGCAAAAATAAATGAATGAAATTGTATCAAACTAAAAAATTTCTACACAGCAAAAAAAACCATCAATAAAACAAAAAGGCAACCAACTGAATGGGAGAAGATATTTGCAAACAACACCTCCAGTAAGGGGTTAATATCCAGAATATATAAATAACTCATACAACTCAACAATAACAACAAATTCAATTAAAAAATGGTCAGAGAACCTAATAGATACTTCTCCCAAGAAGACATATAAATAAATAGACAACAGATATATAAAAAGATGCTCAACTTTATTAGCTATTAGGGGAGTGCAAATCAAAACTACGATGAAAACCTCACACCTATTAGAATGGCTATTATCAGCAGATAAATAAGAACAAGTGTTGGAGAGATTGTGGAGAAAAAGGAACTTTCTGGTGGGAATGTAAAATGGTATAGCCAATATGGAAAACAGTATGGAGATTACTCAAAAAATAAAGAATAGAGTTACCATATGATTTAGTGATCCCTCTACTGGATAAATATTGGAAATATTTGAAAACATTTATTTGTAAAGATATATGGATCCATATGTTCATTGTAGCATTATTCACAGTAGCCAAGACATGAAAACAACTGAAGTGTCCTTCAAAAGATGATGGGATAAAGAATTTGTGGTACATATATACAATAGAATACTATTCAGCCAGAAGAAGAGATGAAAGTCTGCCATTTGTGATAATGAGGATGGATCTTGAGAATATCATGTTAAGCAAAATAAGTCAGATGGAAAAAGTCAAGAATCATATGATTTCACTCTTTTGTGAGATATAAACTAAAAGCAACAAACAAGACCAAAAAAAACCCCAAAAATCATAAACATAGACAACAGTATGGTAGTTATCAGAGGGAAAGGTGGGTGGGTGGGGAGGTAGCAAAGTGTAAAGGGGATCAAAGGATGGAAAGAGATTTGACTTTAGGTGGTGAACACACAATGTAATATACAGATGATGTATTATAGAATTATATACTTAAAATCTAAATAATTTTATTAACCAATGTCACCCCAATACATTTAATGAGATTAAAGAAAAACCCTTTTTAAAATGCAAGCCATATAATGTCATATAAAAACTTTTGGCTCACCTTTTTTCAGAACAAAGTTGTTTCTGAATAAATAGTCACATAACTGGAATGTTTAGAAATGCTTTTAAGATTTCCAGGGCATGCTCAATTGTGCTACATGGAATGTGTAATGGTTTCCATGTTTCTGTCTAATAGAGTTCTTTCTTGTTTTTTATTCTAAGCAGGAAGTAGAACTCCCCCCCATATTTTAAAAAACTTTGACATACCTATAACACTACAATGCTACAGCATAAGTTAATTCTATGAAGTATTTATTCACTTATTCAACAAATATTTATTAAGCATCTTCTATGTACCAGGTCTTACTCTAAGATATAAGAATATAGTAGAAAGTAAAACGAATAAAGTGTCTGCTCTTGTGTATCTACCATTTTAGTGGGGAGAGAGTCCAAGAGGGAAATAAAGATAAATATATTCTATGGTGATAAGTGCTATGTAGAAAATAAAGCAGGGTGAGAATGATTGAGAGTATAACGTAGTCAAAGGCAACAACTATAAAAAGCTATAATTTTATCAACATTCTTAAGAAAGTGAGCAAATGTAATGATATAATATAGTGTAAATAAACACAGAAGACTATACTGGATAAAACCATGAGTTCTGGAGTTAGACTGGGATCATATTTGAGCAGTCAATTCTGAGCCTTCTGATCTTCGGCAAAATATTTACTTTTTCAGTTCCTCATTTTCCCTGTTTGTGAAATGGGAACAATATGAGTACCTACAATTTGGTTTGTACATTTTAAATAAGTTACCAATTCACCTCACTTTTAAGTTTTTAAAATTTTTTAATTTTTTGTTTTTTAGGCCATGCAACACTTGGTTGACCTCACAGATTGAAAGGACCTTGTCAGTTTACAATCCTTTTTAAAAAAATTCTTTTATGCCTATAGCACCTTTCTAGGTGGTCTCCTATCCACGTACTAACCAGGCCTGACCCTGCTTAGCTTCTGAGATCAGACAGGATCGGGCTTGCTCAGGATATCATGGCTGTAGACTGCTTTTAACTTTTAATCAAAGTTAAGATGCCTATACAATAATACATATCAGAAATACAAGACTTACTGAATTTTTATATACTGAACTGGTTACCCATTTAATCAATATTAGAATAGAGAAACAGAATATTTCCAGAGTTTATAAGCAGCTTCTCTTGTGGACTCTTCTAGCTACTACCTTACCTCCTAAAAGATAACCACTATTAAAATTTCTGAGAGCACAGACTAGTTTTTCCTCAATTTCTATTCTAAATAAATGAAAACATATATATTCCTTGCACCTGACTTCATTCCCTAATTGTTCATACAGAGACCTGTACATGAATATTCATAGAAGCCTCTTGAATAATAGTAAAAAATTAGAATAAAACAATTAAAATATCATTGAGAGGTGAAAAGATAAAGCAAGATAATTGATAAGCATTACAACATAATTATTCTGGACAAATCTCAGAATAATTATGCTCAGGAAAAGAAGCCAGACAAGGCTTCCAGTTAAGGTGACAGAATAGATGAATTCTTGGCTGGTCTCCTCTCATGACCACCTCAAAATTACAACTAAACAACAGAACAACCATAATTGAGAATTGCCTGAAGTCTAAATAGAAGTCCTGTAATTAAGGATATACAGTAGAAGCCATCTCAAAACTGGTGGGCGAAGATTCGGAATGAGCTGGCCCCATACTTGCATGTGATAGTTGAAAATCAGGAGATGATTGAAAATCAGGAGAGATAATTTGGCTGTGGAAGTCCCTCTGGAAGAGTGAGGGGTTCTAGCCCCACATTAGGCTCCCCAGCCAAAGGTTCTGGAGCCAAGAGAAGACCCTACAGCTTCTGGCTATGAAAACCAATGAAGATTGTGGTTGAGACACAGGGCAGCTGGAGTCCCAGGAATTTTTCTTAAACAGCCTGTGCACAGACTTACTTGTTTATGAACTCATTCACTCAGAGCTTCAGTGCTGGGGCAGCAACTCAAAAGGTTCCAGGGACATATAGGGAAGAACTGAATTGTGTGGCTTCAGGGAGAAGGCCAGAGGAGCAACCTTCTCCTAGATTGAAGTGCTGGCAGAAATCATTGTTCCTTTGTTGAGTCCTTCCGTCAGCCAGAGTACAGACACAGGTGGCCGCCATATTTGAATCTCCAACAACCTGGCTAATGCTGGTCAACCTGCCCTGGCAATTCCCTGAGATGCTGCCCCACCCAACTTTCAGGCCCACTAAGCTGTTTGCAGTGGCTTTTTCATACAAATGGCCTGTCTTGGCTCATGCTGCAGACTTTCCTAAAATCTCTCAAAGGCTCACAAATCCAAATAAGCAGCATCTGTCCTCAGCATGCTCTATACCTCTTGCTAAGCAGTCGCAAGCCCAGCACCTGCAGCAGCCAATCTCAATTCACAGCTTAGCTTTTTCTAGAAACTTCCAAGCCCAGCACAAGTGGCAACTATCTGCAGTTCACTTTGTAGCTTATAACAAGTGGTCCTAGAAAGGGCACAGGCAATGGCTGATCTTGGCCTGCAACAGAGCCTCTCCCAGTAGGCCCAGAAACAACACACCTGGTGGCCCACTTTAGACCAAACCAGAGTACCACCACACCACATTCACTAGTAACACACTCAAAGGGCAGATGGGTAGGTACCAGAGTCCCACTAAAGCAAATCCTGCTCCACAGGGTCAGCCACTGAACAACAGTTCCTCCACTATATTCATGGCTGGTCCTCACAACTAATCAGCCTAAAGGTCAATCTCTCCCACTGTTCTGCAAACAGCAACCAAGGCTCAACTACAACAGGAAGGCACACACAACCCACACAAGGTACACACCTGGAATAGCCAGCACAGGTGACCAGGGAAGATTGCACCACTGGGCCCCACAGTACACCTTCTACATAAGGCCACTCTATTAAGACCAGGAGACATAGCAGCCCTACCTAATAATAGAAACAAACACAGAAATGAAGAGACAAAGAAATGTGTTCCAAATGAAAGAACAAAACAAAGGTCCAAAAAAAGAACTAAACAAAATGGCGATAAACAATTAATCAGATGCAAAGTTTAAAATGCTGGTTATAAAGATGTTCAATGATCTCAGTGAGAACATCAACAAAGAGATAAGAAACATAAAAATGGAGATAGAAAACATAAAAAAGAACCAGTCAGAAATGAAGAATTTAACAACTGAAATAAAGAGTATATTAGATAGAATCAACAGTAGATTATATGAAGCAGAAAATGAAATCAGCAATTTTGGAGATAAGGTAGCAGAAATCACCCAGTAAGAACAGAAAAAAAAAAAAAGAATCCAAAAAAATGAGAGTAGTTTAAGGTGCCTTTGGGACAACATCAAGTATAACAACATTTGCATCATAAAGGTACCAGAAGGAGAAGAGAGAGAGCAAGGAATTAATAAACTATTTGATATTATAGTGATGGAAAACTTTCCTTACCTAGTGAAAGAAATAAACATACAAGCCTAGGAAGTGCAGAGAGTCTCAAACAAGATGAACACAAAGAGGCCCACACTATGACATATCATAATTAAAATTCCAAAGCTTAAAGACAAAGAGAAAATCTTAAAAGTAGCAAGAGAAAAGCAGTTACTTGCCTATAAGGGAGCTCCCATAAGACTGTCAACTGATTTTTCAGCAAAAACTTTGCATGCCAGAAGGGATTGGTATGAAATATTCAAAGTGATATAAGCAACCAATGTACAACCAAGAAAAGCTATCATTTAGAATTGAAAGACAGATTAAGAGTTTCCCAGGCAAGAAAAAGCTAAAGGACTTCATCAGCAGTAAACCAATATTTACAAGAAATGTTATAGAGATTTCTTTAAAAAGAAAAAAGAAAAAAAAGATAAAAATATAAATAATAAAATGGTAATAATTATGTATCTATCAACAATTACTTTAAATGTAAATGGATTAAATGCTCCAATCAAAAAACATAAAGTGGTGAAATGGATAAGAAAACAAGGCACTTGCATATGCTGCCTATAACAGATTCTCTTCAGATTTAAAGACATACAGACTGATAGTAAAAGGATGGAAAAGATATTTCATAAAAACAGAAATGGAAAAAAAAAGCTGAGGTGGCAACACTTACATCCGACAAAACAGACTTTGAAACAAAAGATATGACAAGAGACTAAAAAGGACCCAGTTAATAAATAGCACTTCTGGGTATTAATCCAAAGAAACCCAAAACACTTCTTTGACATTGAAGGGATATATACATTCATTTGTTCATTGCAAATTATTTACAACAGCTAATATGGAGTCCATCAACAGATGAATGGATAAAGAAGAGGTGGTACACAGATACAACAGAATATTACTCAGCCATAAGAAAGAATGAAATCTTGCCATGTGCAACAATGTGGAGGAACCTAGAGGGTATTGTGTTAAGTGGAGTAAGTAAGAGAGAGAAAGACAAATGCCTTATGATTTTACTTACATGTGGAATCTAAAGAACAAAATAAAAGAACAAAACAGAAATGAAGTCATGGATATAGAGAACATTTTGATAGTTGCTAGATTGGAGTGGAGTTGGGAGAATGGGTGAAAAAGGTGAAGGGATTAAGAAGTACAAATTGGTAGTTACAAAATAGTCATAAGGATATAAGGTAGAGCATAGGCAATATAGTCAGTGATATTGTAATAACTATGTATGGTGTCAGATGGGTACTAGATTTATTAGGGTGATCACATCATGGGTTATATAAATATCTAATTGCTATGTTGTATACCTGAAACTAATATAATAATATTGTTTGTCAATTGTAATTGAAAAAAAAATTATTTAAAAAAAGAAAAAAATAAGCCAAACTAAAAAGAACATATACTAAACGATTAAATTTATATAAACTTCTGGAAAATTTAAAATAATCTATGACAGAAAGCAGAATGATATTTGTTGGGGTAGCGGGTGGGTGAGCAGTGCCAGGTGGAAACTTTTGGAGGTGATGGATATGTTCATTATCTTGATTGTGGTGATTCTTTCACTGGTGTATATTTTAAATTTATCAAATTGTACATATTATATGCAGTTTATTGTATGTCAATTATATATCAATAAAGCTGTTTTTCAAAACATAAGTTTTGAATATTTTACTAACAAATGTTAGCAAAATTTTCCTGAATTCAACATGTTTCAAACCTATACAAAATATTATCACATATCCTCAAAACTTGGGTGAACTCTACTCATCTGAGCCATTGTAATTATAAACAAGGCTTCCGAGTCAGGTTGCCATAGTTCAAATCCTTTCTCCTCATTTTACCAACTTTGTGACTGAGAAAACTATTCCTTTATGTTTAAGTTTCCTTATTTGTAAAATGGAGATGATGATATTATTTCAAAGAGTTAATGTGAGGGCTATGTGAGCTATTATAAATATAATTTAAAAATAATTTAGAAATCAATAAATATTAGCAATGACGTTACCTATTAGAGTTGATTCAAGTGCCCATAACAGCTAAAATCAAATGGACAGTATTCCTTGCAGAATTTACTGAAATGGGTTTATTTCTTTTTATTGATTTAACCATTTTACTGGCATATGAAACTCTCCTTGAAGGAATCTGTTCTGCTTTTCAAACCTCATCTCTCGATATGCACAGCCAATATACATCCAGGACAAATGAATCTAGTAGTTTACATAATTCATCAGTTTCTCATTCATCTTGTTCCTTTTGCACATGACTCTCCTTGCTTAGAATGTCTCTTTCATTGAAAAAAAACATTATTGAAAAGACCAAATATATCTAAAATTTTCAACACATGGCACAGTACTTAGCACATTATAAGTTTTCAACAAAAGTTAAGCAAGTTTATCCTGTATTCTAATTTTCATTCTTTTATCAAGTTTTCTGACACTAATATTGAGAGCATCTATTTCTTATCCTGTACCCTAAGCTTGATATTAACAGAATATACTATTTTGATCTTCTGTTAGAATTTTTAAACTACAAAACTAGCTTTCTATCTCAATGTATCATATTTACTGCTCTTTTTAATACTCTTTATTTTAAGTCTTCGTTTATATTATAGATACCTACATAAACCTGTTGATCCAGAGAAGACTAATAAGAATGATATTCTTTTGCTTTTTCCTGTTTCTTTAGTTGCTTTGTATTTTTTTCCAAAAGAGCAAAATGTATAACAATTATGTACATCACAAAAAAAATGTTGACTTCCAAGTATAATACATTTTATAGTAAAAATAAATTTAGAAATCTTTTAGAATAACAAATGCTTTAATATTATAAGCTACATAGTTCCTATATTTATTTATAACAAGAAATACTAAAAGTACTTTGTTCAGTAATTAACATATAGAAACATTCTGAACAGCTTAACTGTATTTTATGGTAATTACTATACAAAACAATTTCTATTTCAAAGTTTTACCAGTTTGTGTGAAATCCCTCTGCAAAATATAAACTTATAATGAAACTTACAATTCTAAACATTTCTCCTCAAGGAGAAATATAATATAGAATTAATATATATCAATAAATAGCATAAGCTGACACAAAAATTTAACGCATGGCCTGTGGCACTAAGGATATTAATTATATGGTAGCAAAGAACATTAAAGTTCTTATTAGCTGAATAAGAAATTCTTTTTATGCATTTCTTAGCAGGTTAATGTGCAGACCAAAAAAAATTATAGTGTCGTAAATGCTCTTTAATAGGTTTTAAAAATTTTAATGCATGTTAGCAGTATGAGGATATTGTTACCTTTACAATCTCGTATCTTAGAAAATGCAAAAGAAGAAACCATCTCGATTTTAAAAGATTAGAAAACTAAAATCGATAGTTAAAGATACTGAGTCATAAATTAAAGGCAGCAATGAATGCCTTACATTATTACAAATAAACTGACACTCTTATGACCTTATAAAACTCATTGATCATCTCAATTTATCATTATGAGGACTGGATGGTTATCTGTAATTCCAGAATTCAAAATGTAACCTGACATTTTTTTAAAAAATGAAAGCATCTAAAAAGAATAAATAATTCATGTCATGTGTGACAAATATCTATAATCTATAAGAGGTGTTAATAGAATTCGATTCCTTATCAAGTGCCCTGGAGGTAAACCAATCAAACGAGCAACATCGGCACAAATAATCTGAAGTTGCTAAAATATAATTTAAGCAGGACTATCATCTATAGGTAAACAGTAAAGTCAGTATATTGTGGCGCACTGGAGAGAGAAGTGAGTTTGAATCTAGGTTCTGCCATATTCTATAAGAGAAATCTTGTACAAATTGCTTAATTTCTCTGAGATTTAGTGTCCTCATTGGTAAAAATGTGGCAACACATACTTTACACAGTTGTTAGAAGGTTTAATGAAATAATGTTGTGGGTAAATAGACTGGCATATCCACTAAATAAATATTAGTTCTCCTTCATTGTCAAGAAATATGAGATCATTTCCTGGCTAAATCAGTTTTGTTTAGATTACTGTTTTATTAAAGAAGAAGAGAAAGATTGGGTTGTAATGCATATGACTTTATGTATCTTCAGACTATCAAAGTGCCAGACAATCAAGAGATTTTAAAATGCATATTGCATTGCTTAAACACATTATTTGCTTTATCTATGAGATATTGCTCTAACTTTTATTTTGTTATTTGAGTTTTTGACTCCTCCCTTAAATATCAACTCTTTGTTACTCTTATAAGTAAATGATTTTTAATAGCTACCAGTTAGCCAGGTTCAAGTTCCTCAATCTACCTTTCCACTTTTACTTTCACTACTCATTTTAACTTATTCCAACCTTCAGCAAGATCAGGCCATTCTGTATTTCATAAATATGTCCTGGACTTTTCTCTGCCTTGTATGCTGCTGCTTTCTCCCCAACAGGTGAAATATGGCTTCTCCTTTAAAGCTGAAATCAAATATTCTGAAATCTATCCTTTCCCCCTGGCCACAAGTAATCTTATTTTCTCTAAGTATTTTTTTCTGGAGGGGGTTCTTTTTCTTCCTTTCTATATTTATTATTTTCTTCATTAGCTATGCATACCATTTGGAGGTCATTATGGTAGATACCCTGGAAGATGAATAAAACACCATACTTGTCCTCAAGAAACTTTCAGTTTAGAAAAATACAGAAGGCAAGGACATAAATAAAAAAACTAAAATCCGGGTGGAATGCAGAGGACAGAATAATAGAAATATAGGCCTTACATACTTGAAGATTAAAAGATGGATTTTAGGACAACCTATCAAGTAGGTGAAGTTAGGTGAGAAAGGCCAGAATCATCACCTTTTAAAAAGATATTTGCCAAATTTTAGGATAATGAATAAAAATTACATTTTTATAATTCAAAAGAAATGATACATATACACACGCTAGATGACTGATCCTAACAGTTTACAACTCAATGATATTCTAGCAGCCTGACTAAGTGAGACTAGAAGCACTTAGATGTATTCATTTCACTGGGAGTTCTGGTCAGAATAATTCTTGTGACAGTTTCACAATTTCTGAATAGATATAGAAAATGCCTTTAGAAATTTAGTTGTGTTTTTTATTACATACATTAATATTTAAATACTTAGTAGAGAATTGTATTTCCTCTGATTGTCATATCTCCTCTATTCATTGAACAATCTAACTTTGGACAAAGCACTTTACCAGCCACTGAAAATACAATGATGGAGATATAGTCCTGTCTTCAAAGAGCTCAAGTAAACCGATCCTCAAACTAATTATAATATAACATAAGTTTTTAGCAATATTATATGTAAAGTTCTATATGCATATGTGGTAGAGTGACTACAGATAGGCAGAGAAGTTTTCACAGAGGCACTGACATTTGGACTGGACTTTAATCAAATTAGTAATGGAAGCAGAGCTATAGTTAATAAAAAATAGGTATTAATGCAAGATGCTTTATGTTTGGCTTTGTGATTTGTTATTAGTTGCATTTGAACATAGTTATGTCTCCTGTCTGGGAAATACTTTTCAAATTACATCATAAAGCCACAGAGTGAATCCCTGATTTTAGCCATAATCTGGAAGCAGTTTGATTTTGTCGACCTTTTCTCTGATATATATCAAGAATAAGTGACATTCTGATGAAAGTCCTTTTAATTCCATTTCTAAAAATGTCTTCCTATTCTATTTATTCTTCTTCACTCTTTTGTCATGGCATTCACCTTCTCTTGGCCAATTTGTAGTAACTAGTTTCTCTGCCCTCAGTATTCACTCTTATAAAGCTATTATAATAGATACTTAAAGAAACATAGCCTCCAAATGGCAATTTCTTTCCTCAAATTATTTTTAGTGTTTAAGAGGATCTAATAACTAGGTTCATAGCACTTATTGATATTTTCTGTCCTACTCTATAACACACCAAAACTCCTAGGAAAAAACTTCCTCTCTTACCCTATATAAACCTCTCTCTTATTCCTGCCATCATGTTCACCAACTTCTGCCTTCCATCATCTCTTTCCTCAGTGCTGGATAAAGTGCCACAGAATGTGCTTCTCATATGTTATGTCCTCTCACCTCCAGATTCCACATGAAGCCAACAGGGGAATACAATTCTTTTTTGACAACTTCTCTTCAAAAGAGTATTACAATGACTGTTATTTTTTTCTTCAAGCAACAGAGGTGAGGGGAGAAACTGAGCAAAGTGAGAGAAAAAAATACAAAAATCTCCATCATATCCCATTCCATTTTAATGTGTTTCTTTCTCTTCCTAACCACAGAATATGTAAATAACTGATGTCTCTGGACATTTAACAGAGGAATAGCAAAGTTTTTTTTTGTGATTTGAGCACATTATTATTAGTAGTTAATCTCTTCTCTTTTTAAGACCAGAATCTGTTTTACAGGTGGTGGATGCTGTTCACTTCTCTGACAGAAGCAAACAGGTCACATCAACATTCAGGGACCAAGATATGTCCTATCTATCCTGGGCTAACCCAAGGGACTCTAACTCTGTGGTTTAGGAACTGAGTTCCAGTCCTTACTCTGGGATGGCTCCAGAGGGTCTCCAATCACCCCAAGAAAGCTCTTATTGACTTAGTAGACCATAGCGTCTTTAGAGGGGTGGGACAAGACAGTGCTACTTCTAGCTTCTGGGCACATGAGAGTAGATCTGCCTCAATTGCTTTGTTCTGAGGCTCCAAGCTTGATTCACCTGATTCTTGGTCAGATATAATATTAAGCCTGGAGATTTCTGTCAGGCTCTTCTATTTAGTACTTTTTTTGGATTCTGAGCTTCTCTTTCCTGGTACACCCCAAGTGGTGGTTATATTCTGGCCAGCACTCAGAATATGTGTGGTGTGATTTTTCTAGTAACTGGTAGTTCATGTAAGCATCTCCAATACCTGATTTATCTTCAACTATAGTAGCAGCCAGATCAGCAGAGCAGCCCTTCTCAGCTAATGGAGTGGAGTTTGAAAGTAGAACCAGAGAATCTACTAGTAGTCTTGTCTTTCTTCGCAGAAAGAACTTTAATTTTTTTATGACTCAAGTGGTCTCATAATGCCACCTAAGCGTTTCTCCAACTGAACAAGAATTTCAAAACCAATCCTGCATTCTCTAAAAAATTGCAGTTCCAGTCTCAGTGTAACCACAACATTGTCCCAAGTGGTTTTCCAAGAAAAATGATGTTTGTTCTAGATTCGCTTTTGCTCCTTTATATTTTAACAGCAGATGTCAGTCTATCATGATTTACTGGCTTTCTCTAATGGACTCTTTGGAGAAGTGATTTTAACCTAAGAAGTTAATAAATCTTGTGATACCTCTAGAGTAGTAACCACAAACAGGAAGTTCAATATTTACAAATTCTCATTTCCTCCCTTTAAGGTAGAGAGGAAATTGAAGTTCAAGATTTAGTTTTTGGCAAATGTTACTAAAAATATCTTTACTTTCACAACACTGTGCACTTCTGATTCTTCTACCCTAACCAAACTCTACTCCCATGCCATCCAGTTTCACCATCTTAGTCTCTTAGTCCCTTGTATTTTCCATACCTTGATCAGGCTCACATGATATTTTTTTCTCATATATCTTGTTTTCTCAGCATTCACAGTCCCTTTGGGAGTAAAACACTTTTGTTCCATTTGCCTCATAATAATTGGATGGAAATCTCATAAACATCATGCTAAGTGAAAGAAGCCAGACGTGAAAGACTACATGTTGTATGATTCTATTTACATAAAACGTTCAGAAAAGGCAAATTTACAGAGACAGAAAGCAGATTAGTGGTTGCCAGAGGCTAGAGTGGGAACTGAGACTGAACTGAGGCTTGATTATGAATGAGCGCTGGGGGGGTTTAGTGGGGCTGATAAAAACATTTAAAACTATACTATAGTGATAATTACAATACTGTATAAATTTGCCAAAATATACTGAATTATACACTTAGCATGGGTAAATTTTATGTTATGTAATATATATCTTAAAACGGCTGTTAAAAAATAATCTACTGAGTAGCTTTTGTTTCCTTAGAGGGGAAGGTGCCTGTGAGTCCTTATTTAATAAAATTTATGCTATCACTCACAAATCTAACATCGTTTCTCTGCTCAAAATCCTTTCATCAAAACCTCATCATTGCCCACAAACTAAAGTTCTTCCATGGCACACGAACCCCTTTATAATATCTTCTCTATCTACCTCATGTTAACTGCTTCCTCACATCTACTCTTTTGCACATACATTGCCTGTAACATTTCCTCTTTAAGCAACACTCATTCTCCTTCTGCCCACTTGTTCCATTCCAATTTATTGTTCAAAAGACTCCTTGGGCTTTACTTCCTTGCAAATTTTTCCTTGGACTTTGCCAACAGGATTAAGTACTGTACTATTTATGTTTACTTATCACATTCCCATAATTTAATGTAACATGCAGTATTGCATGCAATACTTTCCTTGTCTATATTCCTACCAGACAGTAATCTGCCTAACAGCAGGGGCTCTGTTGTACTTGGTGCCTTTACTGTTAAGCATGATGCTTGACAAACCATAGGCTAAACTGGACTGGATTAAAGGTTTGTATTCTCTCCAAAATTTGCCCAAGCAGGAGAGGTGACTAAGAGTTTGGGTTTCAAATATTATAACTATATGTATCATCCAGCTGAAGTCAAAGCAAGTTGGGTTTGTTGGGAAGACAGGGGCAATTATTCATCTGATAAAACATTTTTACTTCCATATCCTCAGGCTATTCTAAACCCCTTCTGTTCTGAAACTGTTATTTCTACTGTACTGATATCCAGGTGTTATAACTTTGCCTTACTAATATTGTTTGCTTTTTATGCCAATAAATAAATATAAACTATCAGTTCTTATCTAATTTATATTGATTGCTAGCATCAGAAGCAAACAATATAAAATAAAATAACACCTGAGTTCTTTAACTTTTGTTTTTGACAAAAAATTGATAAAATCATCATATTTTTGGTGACAAAATTTAGGTCTACCAGTTTTGCTCCAGGAAAAATTGAATTGATTCAAAATAAAATACAAAATGGTTGAAACTTTGAGGTAAAATATTCTATAAACCAAAAAAAAAAAATAAGTAGGGATATGGAAAGTGTTTCAAATTCTTAATAAACTTGCAGGAACCTGTAACTTCTGAAAAACACAGAGAAGATATGTCCTATTTTTCTGAGGTACTCCTAAGAGCCATAAAAACTGACTTCTCTTTGTGAGATGTCAGTAAGATGTTAAAAGGGTAATTCAGCATACTGCACACATGGTGGCCCAGGTTCCTGGGAGGAAAGGGCTCTGTTGTACTTGGCATCCTGGAGAATGGGTAAGCATATATTATGCTGCCTTCTTTTTAAGGGGTGGTTTTTTAAAATTGTTTTTAGTGTTGTTTATTATTAATTATATTTCGTCAAACTCTGGTTTAATATCAATGTCCCTTTATTCTTAAATATATAATCAATAGTATATTTTTCTAAAACCTCAATAGGAAATTATTATTATTTAAATAACTACCAATGCATAGAAACATATTTTTTCTTTTACAATTTTATCTAGTTTTAAAAAATTTATCTAGAGGTTAAAAAATATGTAACTTTGTAAAATGAATATATCATATTTTTGTTAAATTGGTATGTGTTACTCCTCTTAGTATAAAAGATTAGAGTTACAGAGATATAAACATTGTGAATTAATTTATACTCTTTTACACTCAGAAAACTTACAGTGACATATAGCATTAATGATAGGCAAGAGTAAATAAAGTTTATATTTAATGGTATTTAGTTTAATTTTTTACTTTTGTAATCACTTCTACTGATTTAGTTTTAAACCACTCCAACTTGGATAACAGTTATTCAAATTACTTGTCAATTCTTCTGCCATTAAGAAAAGTTTCCTTTATTTTACAAGCTTTCAATTGTAATACCTTATCATAAGACCAGAAATTCAACATGGCTAACTGTAGTAAGGTTATGCCAATGAAATAATTATCCAACAGAATTACTGCATATTGCTGCAAATTTCACTTTTAGCTCTATAGGACTCTCAAATTTTAACAATGTAAAGTCGTTTCTTACTTGGTACATGATAAAGGCAGAACAGCAGTATGTCTTTAATCTTTAAAACTACTTTCATGAAGACTGTTTTAAATAATCTCTAAAATAGTATTTGTAAGACATGGTGAGAACATATTATAAAACTGCACTAAAATAGCATAATTTATTTTAAAGCAGAGTCAGAAATTTACTTTTGTTTTTAGAATATCAATATGGCTTGAAATATACAGTTTCTAGAGATATATGCAATATATGTAAAAATGACAGAAGTCAATTAATGTATGGCACACACAACTAAAAATATGTTGTACAAACTCAAGTAGATTCACAAATTTTGCATACAGATCTTCATTAGTATTTATGAAATATTAGCATTTACACATCAATCAATCAATAAAAACTAAAAACTAAACATCAACAAATAAATAAATAGATAGATAGATAAATAAATAAATAATAAAATCCACTTTCAAATGCATATTTGCTTTTTACAGAGGGGTATACATCTCAGAACATAATTTCTTTATTTTATGTGTCACAATTAAAATGCATGAAAATAAAACAAATATTCAGAGAAGTACATTTTTACCCCATAGTGTAGATTTTGAAAAAAAGAATAGTTTTTAATTTTCTAAATAACAAAATAAAATAGAAAAAAGCCAGTAAAAAAAGAAAAAACTGATAAGCTCAATATATCCTGCTCATACCTGGTTTATAAAAAGAACCTTCAAATTATATATAATCAAAAAGTAGTTCCAATAGAAATAGTATAAACTCTTTGTATCTTGCCTTGTTCCAAAAAGGACTTATGATGGTGTGAATGATGAATATGCTGTACTACATCACGATGAAGACCTATATATGTTGGTTTTCAAATGCTTCAAAATATCAGTATGAAAGATATCTTACTGTTAAAAGTAAATGCACCCATCATGTTGATTGTTATTTATTTTGCAAAGTCATCATTAAGGAAACCCATTTTACATGCAAATTGAAATACTAAAAGGTCATTAAACCATACAGTAAAGCCAATGTGGTTAATTAACAAATGTATTTTACAGTTACAAAATAACTTTCACATTAAATTACATAAAATGAAAGGATACATAAAACCAATCACTAGCCTTTCATATTTCAATTTGGAACTTTCTGGGAATAATCCTTCACTTTGCAAAATAAATTCACAATAAAATATTATTAGTAATAGACAGAAAACTGGGCAACTGTATTCTGCCTCTGAAGACTATAACTGACTAGTGAAATTCTTTTATTTACTGTATTAGGATAACTTTTAACATGATGGATTATTCTAATCTATTTTAAAAATATTTATACAAAAATTATATGTGACAGCAGCTTTATATAATAATGAAATAAATTTGAGGAAAATATTAGTATTAATGTTTTTCTGAGACTGATAAAATTTCATATTCATGAAAGTTAAGGCAATTGAACACACTTGGAATAAAGTCAGGTTTCTCTCTATATAGAAACGTAGTTGTTAACCTTCATCATAGACCATTTTGCACAACATTAGGCAGTAAGAAGGCAGCCCCCATCAGCAGGTAGTGCACGAAAAATGTTTGGTTTCATAATAGAGTTTGGGAGAACTACCTCTACAAAGTCTATTCGTGCTGATGCTCCTGATGCTGCCATTTCTGGTGCCAGAAAAGCTGCTGTCTCCACATCCTCTGTTGTAGGTGTCACTGTATAGTCTCAGGCGATTGGGCAAGGGGCACACTCAGGATCTTCAGATGCTAAGATGAGAAAAATCAATTTCAATGCCCAAAAGATGGAACTCCTAATGCAGAAGGTGACTAAAATAATTACCAACTGGTCTACAGTACTGGGAGGTGGAATATTTGTTTATTTTAACATAATTTCATAAAACAGATTTTAAATAAGATTTTTGTAAAAAGATACAGCTCTAGGATTTGAAAAATATTAGATAAGATAGAAACAGAAAGTTAAACAGTGAAATTGGACCAGATGACTAAAAACATGCATATTTCCTGAGAGGAGAAAGTAAAACATTCTTATAAAGGTCATTGAGTGATCAACCCTTCTCATAAAACTAACTTGCTTAAACTTTCATTTTCAAGGTTATTTATGCTCATTTAAATTAACTCTCTATAAAAAAAGCATTATCAATGCATATTGTTTAAGGAAAAATATAAATGGATTCATTGGTATTTTAATCTGAGTTTTAGAATCCCTTTTTCTCTCTGAAAATAGTAAATTTGGTTTGTGAATGTCCTCTGTACATAAAATTTCCTTCTCAAATATATTAGCTCCCATCACATGTAGAATAATTCAGCTTAATCTGTAAAGTGTTTGAAAAAATGCTCTTGTATATAAAAACATCACTGAAAGAAAACCAGTGACAGGTAAGTGGACATACTCTAGAAGAGTACACTTTATTATATTAAACAATTTTGATTGGAAATAATCACTTTCCATTTATTATTTATTAAAATTTAAATAGCGACTTTTGACCAGCATCTTCATGTTTAAATAAAATGTTCATTTTGTATCTAAAAACATTTTTAAAAAATTACTGACCTGAATGCAAAATGATGAATGTATATATTAGAACAAAATTATTTACAAAATATTTACCATCTCTGGAAACACAACAATAGCTCAAATTAATATACCACGGCTATTTTGAATTAAATTAGTTAACTATCTTTTTTATGTAAAACATTGGTTTTTTTGAGTCATTTATACAGATTGTGCACCTAAATTCATTATATTTGATATACTGTAAAGTGACAACTGATCACAAATTATAATGACAGATTCTTATTGAACATAATTTTTTAGCAGAAGCCATCATGAATCAATTAATCATGCCATTACTCTACTTTAATTTTGTCCTCCATTTTTTTCCAGAAAAGCCACAAATCACAGTTCAATTAATGACTTATACATATTTTATTTATAATTCTGACATACTATATTTTATTCAAATTAATTACAGGCTATAATTTTACTAACATAATGTTTTAAAATTGCATATACTTAAATAGCAAAACAGCAAATTATGGTTTCTCAGTTAAATGCAATTATGATTATACATGATATTAAATGATGATTGAATACCTTATCTGCATTAGAAATTTCTCTTTGTTCCATCTAATGAGAATTTCATATTTTTAATTAAAAATGAAAATATAATTTTACATTACAATGTTTTTGCATATGACTGAAATTAGTATACATTAATCTTACAGTATTTTCACAGAAGGCAAGAAATAGAGTCCTTGAATCTATGATTATTAATTACATTAGATGAACTTGGTAAATGCTCTAAAAGTTGAACAATTCAGTGCTTACATAGGTAGATTAGGAATGAACACAGACTGAACAAAATTTACCTATCTACATGTTTAAACTGAGATAGGCAATACATATACAAATTCTTTGTGACGATATTTTGCCTCATAGATTTTGCTAGAATTTTAGTTTTATTCATATATATTTTGTGTGTATTATTAGTCATTTAAAAGAGGTGTTTATTTACAAATCAGTATAGCTATTTTACATTATTATCATAACTTTCTCAATGTATGTTTATTACATTCACATTCTTACTTTGATGATACAAGAAAAATAACAGGAAAATATTAGAAAGAATATTATATTTTATTTTATATATCCTATTGTATTGTATAAATTAGAAATAGGTATATAGCTCAAGTCTAGGCTCAAGTTGAATATAACTGTGCACTTTGTGTGTTTTTCCTGGAGACTTTAAAATATACAACTGACTAGCTGGCCAACTCAAAACAATTAAATCTTAGTGTTTTGTCTCAAATCTCTCTGCCTAAACATTGATATTTTCATAGGGCATGCAGATTATTCAAGAATAGATTTGTCTAACAGAATAGTAATAAAGTACTCAGTATTCTCATCCCACTATTGAACCAACTAAAATTCAACACCACCTAAAAGCTCAAAGAATTACAGTATACAATTTGGCTTTGAAGATAGAGCCCAAATACAAATCATTTTCTTTGTACACCAGCGTGATCAACAGATAAATCTTTATAATGACAAATAACATTTTATTCTTTAAATATATTGTATAGTTTCCCAATCTATCTGTAATTTTCAGTATGAGATTATTAAAACTCAGTGAATTAAGAATGTGTTCTATTATAAAATGTAGTCATCTGACAGAAGTCTTAAGCTGACCAGTAAGAACAATTTAACCACCTATATTATTTTGCATAAAAAAAGTTGAACTACATAAATGCAACTGTGTTCAAGCTAAATCAACTTTGAAATTTCTTTTCTCTAAAATATATAACATTTCAAAATTTTTGTTGACATGCTATTTCAAAAGAGCTTAATAAATAAGTGGAAGAGTGTTTTATCTATGGCCTCCAAGTCATTACAGAAGTTGTGTTAAGAAATGTAAAAGGGAGAGTGTGACAGATTCCTTTTGAAGAATTCAGAAAATAATTCTAAGAGATAATTTGTGATCTGCATCCTTATTTCTCCAGAAGAGATAGCCATACAGTAAAAAGAAGAGACTTCTGGGCATAGGAAATTGCATGTATAAATTTATTAAAATTTTAAAGCAAATAACTTATGGGGAACAGTGAGATATTTTTCATTAGGGAGCTTAATATGGAGTGGTTGTTGGAAGATAAAGCAATTTGTCATGTCTCCTTACTTATTTCTATACTTAGCTCTTTTAGTTCAGCCTTAAAGAAAGTGTTTCTTCACCTACTCAGGTCAAATTCATACTTGTACACTTGATCCCAGGACCTATCAATCTTTTCTAGGAAGGATCTAGCTTCTTAAGTTTTCTTTTCTTTCTTCTTCAGTGTTATCCTCTTTACTGGTTCCTTACTCTTGGGCTGTGTACAATCTATACATCTGCTACTTCCTCTTCTACCCCTAAAAAAATGTGTATATCTTATACTTAGCTCAAGTTAACATTTCTTGTTCATTGAATTAAAATGTATTGAGCATCTACTTTGTGCCAGGAAATGTACCAAGCAATGAGGAGTAAGATGATTTGGTCTCTGTCCTCCTTGCTTCTCTTCTGAATAAACCAGTCTATCTTTCTCACTGAACATTCACTCATCAACTGATTGTCCTCTGGATTTCTAGGCCCTCCAATTTAATGAAACTGCCTTGCTCTTTGGGAGTTAGTATTACTAGTGGTTTAATCATGCCAGTTTTGGTGACATAGAAATCTAGAACTGACTCCCTACGACTACTGCTGTCTGCTGACCTTAAATTAGTTATTTGACTTTCCTGAGCCATTATTTTCTTAATCTCTAAAACAATCTATTGACTGAAGCTCAAAATGAAATGTAATGCATGCTTTATAGTATTTTACCCGGAATCTTGTGTGTAAAATTTCAATAAATTGTTAAATATTAATGTCCAAAATTAGAATTCCAAATCCAGCCAACATTTCTAAGTCTTTATGTTTGCAGTCTTTTTGCAATCTTTGACTAGTGATTATTCCCTTCATAATCCTTAGATCCTATGACAAGACACTCTTCAGCTTCATTTTGCAGCTTAACATCTCCTTCATAAGCTTATTCTCTCCTGTTCTATAATTGCTGGCTTTTCTTGATTCATTGCCCTGTTCACTCAATACACAAAGATCTGCTCCCATAGTTTCAAATGTGTACTAATTATGCCCAAATCTAGACTTTCAGCCTGGATTCCTATATCTAACTGTATTCTAGGTATAGAATTAGATCTCCCTAAATTGAATTTGTTCTTTCCCATCTAAACCAGTTCCACTCTCTGAATTTTTTTTTTAACATTTATTTAAAATTCATTGATTTACATTGACAGCTCAACAGAACATGGTAAATTTGTTTTGTTTTTGGCCTAAATTATTAAAATAGACTGTCTATCCATCTCTTCTCCCTCAAATCCATGGTTACCAAAGGAAATTTAACCACATTACTCTCTGTTATGGGCTCAATTTATGTCTCCTTCCCTTCTCCAAATTTATATGTGGAATTCTCAATCATGAGTACTTCAGAATGTAACTATATTTAGAAATACATTCTTTAAAGAAATAATTAAGTTAAAATGAGGTCATTAGAGTGAACCTTAATCCAATATAGCTAGTGTTTTTAGAAGAAGAAGCTATTAGGACAGATTCAAAGACAGAAGATCATGTGAAAACACAGGGGGAAGACAGCTACCCATGAGTCAAGGAAAGAGGCCTCAGAGAAAGCTCTGGTGAAACTTTGATCTTGGACTGCTAGCTTCCAGAATTGTGAGAAAATAAAATTCTTTTGTTTAAGCTAACTATCTGATACTTTGTTATGGTAGCTCTAGCCAATGAACATACTCCCCTGCATATATTTCTTTAACAGTTGCTCAGAGTATATGAGATAGAATCTCAACATAACAAGTGGTCTACAACTGGCTACTGCACTTTCCCTTCTAGTTTCCTTCCTGACCACTCTCTGCCATCATGCTATGTTTCAACAACCTTCAATGACTTACAATTCCCTCAAGACGCTATATCCCTCACCTTTGTATTTCTGCTACTACTGTCCCCTTCATCTGGCCTCCATTCAGTCCTTCCAATTCAGCTCAATCATTATCTTCCTAGGAAGACATCCTTTTACACTTAATTGATTTTTAAGTAATGCGTAAATAAAAGTTGTAATATGTAGATACACGAAAGGGTGGGGAATCATCATAAACTTTTAACCCACATATGATCATAATAACTCTAATGCTTTTCCTTCTAGCTTTATAAGATTGATTTTTACATAATAAAATTTTACTGTAAAAACAATTTTGCCTTTACTTGATGTGATATTCTTTGAGCATTTTCATCATTAAAAACATAATTTTAATGACTTCATAATATATTTCACCATATTTGCTTACCTCAATTAATTTAATCATTCTTCTATAACTAAGAAATTCAGAAGTCCTTGTTAAGTATCCTGAGCTTAACTGTATGCGTGTTATGATTCCCAAACTTTTAATTTTTGACTTCTCTTCCCATTTTTGGATCTGAATATCAGTTGAACCTACCTACCAGAGCACTTCACAAAAATTTAAGTTGTCTAAAATGAAACTTGATATTTCTACCTAGTAGCTGTCCTATCCCTCCCCTGTCTCCTGAGCCTTCTTCTGTATCTATTTATAACACAGTAATTCACCAAATCTTCCAAACTAGCAACTGATGAGTCATCTTGAATTTTTTTTCCCCCTTCAACTTTTCCTAATTCAAATTCAATCATTTACCAAAGTGTTTTGGCTCTATCTCCTGCATATAATTTCTGTCTTTCCTTTCAACTCCACAGTCATTATTTTAAACTGATTCATATGATATCTGGGCTATTAAAGTGTTGTCTAAATCTATCCCTCCAGACTGCTCAATTCCATCTTTCTCCAAGTTGCTTCTTAACTTTTACCACAACTTTTTATCAGATGCTTAACCATGTTCCAACCTTTTCTTATGGCTTTGGAATATGTGTTATATATATATATTATTTCTTTCAATTTTTTTCACAACCCTCTGAGGAAATTGGTCTGACATTTCCACTTTATATCAGTGCTTCTTGAGAAACTGTACTGTGACTATTTACTTATGTGTCTGTGTGCCTGACTGCATATCCAGACTGGAAACTTGGAAGAACAAACTATTAAGCTAAAAATTGTTAAAGAGCCTAAATATCTATGCTGGGAAAATCTTCACTGTAAAATTAAGGTAGGTAGACTATTAAAAAAAAAAAGAGAAAGTTAAAAAAATAAGTAACTTGTAATAAAATCATAACAAACTGAAATAATTTGTTTTTACATTTCTGAATTCCCTTGGCATGGAAATGTATGATAATTTTGTAAAATTCTTTAGTAGTTTATTTATACAAGTATCTCAAAGTGCCTGAAAAACACTCCTATTGTGAGTTTAAACATATATTAACTTTTGAAGGTTTAGTCGATTCTCAAATGTTGGAAAACAATAAACATATTGTTAAAAACATTATCATTCTAAGAACAGTTCATTAAATCACAAGCAGTAATCAATAGAGGTACACATTTATCATTTCGAACATAAAACTTAATGGAGACTTGCTGGAAAGCAACAATTATCAAAGGAGCACTAATGCAGAATTGATATTCAGTGCTAACAAATTAATTTTGAAGCTAATTGAAAAGGAACCTTGCTTTGAATAACACCACTATAAGAAATGGTTATTGTTGTGATTTTTTCATTATAATTTTTAAGACTGTTCTGATGTATTCTTTATACAGAACACCTGGTAATATAAATGTTTTTAAGGTAAGATTATAGTAAGAAATTTTATGAATAGAAAAAGATAACCCTTGGAATCAAAAGGTCCATATATAAAAAGTCTGGATGCCATTAGAACCTAACCTCTAAAAGTTATTTAGAATTTATGCTAGAAAAATGAAAGAGCATACCTTTCTCATCTAGCATGCTGCTGTGTGTCACTCGTTGGTTTTCCACATTCTCTCAATTTATGTTCCATTTACAGACTCTACAGAAATAGTAAAAAACCTAAAGCAAAAGCATCCTATAGAACTTATCTTGAGTCTTATCCTTTGCCATTTGAGAATTTGCCATCTTGACAACTGCAAATTTACTCACAAATAAAAATTAGATGAGGTACATTTAGGCAGTTATTCCTTTCCAAACATTCTATCTACCACTAAATGTTCTTTTCCATTTGGCAGTAGCATTTAAGAGTTATGTCTTCACTCATTACTGCTGGTGGATCTGAAGTTATTTCAGTCACAGTGTATTTTCAGGTCACTTTTAAAGTGGTACTTTGTTTGGTAGCTCTCTCTGTCATCTTTTATATAAAGAAACTGTCTCCAGTAGCTCACTTATTCTGATGCCTTTAAAACCTTAATTCCTTGCCTATCAGAACCTGGTGGCTATTAGTATTGACTCTTAAAAGTTTAGTATGGCTTAACTACAACACCTTAGTTTTTCCTTCTGATAATTAGTCTTCAGTCAGTCTAGTGCCTACAACACAGCAGGTTTTTAACAAATCTTTGCTGAATATTGGACAGATATTTTGCAGATGGTCAACTGACACCTCTACTAGGACAACAGCTGGTACATAAGTACTTGCATTAGTGCTTACATTAGACTTTTCATCCCAGGGAAGTTATTTTATCTAGTTTGTTGGGGGTAAGGTGGGAGTCATTCCCCTCTGCTAGGATGTTCTCAGGTAGACTAGCTAGAATCACCTCATTTTTATACTTTTTGTCTATACTTTTCTGTCCCTACTGGCTAACTGCAGCAAGCAATTTTCTGGTTGCAAAAGGATCTAGAATCTTTCTCGAGAACCAACTTATCATTGTGTCCTCATGCTCCTCTTCTATAGAAAAAAAAAAACAAAAACAGTCAACTTCCCTTGGACAGAAATGGATTCCATATACTCATTAGTAAGTCTTAGTCTGCACTATATTTTATTTACATATTCAAGTATCCCTAACATGTGATATGGTGTTGCCTCCATGTTTCTGTGTGTCTAGTGACAAAAAAGATTGCAACCAAAGCTTTTCTTCTTTGGTTACAAAGTTCCTCACTAAAGACTAAGCAGTGTTTCTTCAGTAGTATAAATCTTTCAGACTGTCTTTCAGTCCACTGATGTAATTGCCATATTGCCTTATCTTCTCACACTTCACCACAGGGCTATGAATAGCTGATATTCTTTTCTTAACATCAACAAACACAGAATAAATTTAATAAATAAATTACTGAGTGCTACCTGCAGCAGTGCTTGGGAGGTCTAAAATGACCTTCACTAACCTTATGTTCTGGCTAGTATGTTTTTATATACATTCCTAATTGTATATGTTTGAAACTGCATTAAATGTCATCCTAGACTTTTTTTTTTAAATTTTGTCAAACTCATCCATCCATTCATCCATCCATCCAACCATCTTTCCATTTATCCTATAAACTTGTTATTGCTCTAGGCAATGGAGATAGAAAAATGAAAGACATTCTGCCTTAAAGGAAATCATAGGCCTGCAAGGGAAACAAGCAAGTAAATGCAAAATTACAGCATATTGGGATTTTTTCCCCTTTTGCTAAGAGAGCACAGGAGATGGATGGCTGAAACAGTCTGAGTGGGTTTAAAAAAGAATTTCTTGAGGTGTTTATCTCCACTGAGTTTTAAAGGATATGTAAATGAGGTGATCAGAAAATGGGGAAAGATGTACAAGGCACAAGAACAACACACACAAATAATAGCATACACTATAATAGTATAATTTAGGGTAACTAGAGCACAGAGTGTGAAGAAGGAGAAGTGGTGGGGAGAGGAAAAGAGATAGTTGAGAGACAGGTCATGAAGAGCTATTACCTTAAGGGGTGTAGATATTTTTTTATTGAAGGTCATTGAATTTATTGAGGATTTTAAGATAGAAAATGACTTAATTTGCACTTTAATTTTTTAGAAAAATGGAGTGGAGTGTGGTAAGAGTGAAGGCAGGAAATAGGGAATTTTAATAGCTGAAGTATGAAGTAATGATAATTTGAACTAAAACAATGGTAGCAGAGGCTAAGAGAGGAAAAACAGATTTGAAAGTAATTGTTCATAGTTGTAATTTTACATTTAGTTATGTGATTATTTGATATGGCTTTCTCTTTTATTAAATATAAGCTCCAAGATACAAAGACAGGGTTTGTTTGGGCCCATTTTGTATCTCCAATGCATAACACAGTACCTGACATACAAGTGCTTAATAAGCATTTGTTGAATGAATTCTATAATAAATGAATTAAAAAATGCATTCATATTAAATACATAATATGAATTGGACAGTATACTAGGCAGTGAGGATACAGTGAAGGATAAGCTAGGCAAAATTCCTGTTCTCATGGAGAAATTTAAAAGAAGGGAGAGACAAGTAATAAAATTTGTGATAATCAGTATTACAAAGGAATTAAAAGACAGTTTTTGGGTTGTGGGAGTGGTTAGGTCACCAATGACTTTTAGGACAAGTAACATCTGACTTAAGATTTGGATAATAAAATAGGAGCCAGCCACGGACAGATCTGGGAGCAGAGAGTTCCAGACAGAAGGAAATGAATAAGCGAATAGACAGATTTGACAGGATTTGTTGACTGATTGGATGTGGGAGTAAGAAATAGGCTTAGAATGATTCATAGTATCTAGAAAATGTATTTTCTGTTATTTCTAAATGAGCTCAAGGATATTGGAAAAAGTGCAGATAGTGACATAAACTGAGTTCAGCACTGGAACTGGTGACTTTAAGAAACCTGTGATGCACTGAAATACATGGATGGTAATCCACCTCTGAGATGCTTTCTTTCTAAGAACAGAAAGGCTATAGACTGCACCTATAAAGCACTGTTACCATAGAGTCTCCAGGTGAAACTTCTTAACTGACAATATCTTCAGTTTACTACATTTGCTGAAAGTCTTCTCAATACCTCCTGTTATTCAGGGCCAATAGACTGTTTTGTCTCATACTTTTCTGTTAATGTGGTCCTCCAAACGTATGATGGCTATTAATTATTGGTAAACTTTAGACAGGATTAATTATTTCCATGCAGAAATCTAGAAATCTGGACTCTTCTATTGCATTCTTCACTCTCGTGCCTCATTACTGTTTTAATTTCCACTTTCCTGTAAAAATAGTTTCACTTCTGTTGAAAGAGGCCCAGTTCTTTTGGAACCTCATCCACTACTTCTGCCCAGCAAAATAATCTATATGTCATATATCAGAACCTACCACCAATTTTCTATACTCAATCTAGATTTGGGAGTCTGGTTCCGATCTGGGTGGTATACATTTTAATACTATTTTGGGCTACAAATAGTTCCTTTTCACCATAGACGAGAAGAAAGAACATTTGACTTCTTTCCTGAGGATATTTTTGTGGTTAATTTTGGAAGGTATTGTACTAACTAATGACCTTCCAAGGTAGAAATTGTCTTTTATGTACAGACATGCCAGAAACTGCCCTGTTATGTAAATGCAAAGCTACTACAACTTCACAATAAAATATTATCTTAATAAAAAAGGCTCAACTACAAGGAATTCAAACTGATAAACTTGTCTTACCTGTCCAGATAACTTTTAAAAAGTGCCAGAAAGTTAGACTTTAGAGATTGATTTCATCAAGTGTGGGTAGGACCTGGTAGCCACTTTTCTTTGAACTGCAAGGATACCTGAGATTTCTAGCTCCACAACACACAGAGACACCAGATTAGTATCTCTGTGCCTTTATAAGTCATAAAGCAAAGTTCCTCTGGTCTAGAATTAATTCTCCATTAGCTTATGCAGCACTACTTCCATCAACAGCTGGATCCAGCCTGCTTTTTCAGTTCAATGGTACCAGTTTAACACTTCACTCCCTTGAATTTGATTTTCTATCTCCTAGATGTACTTGGCCTTTATCAAACCAGTTTGCTAGAGCTCTTCCTTTTTAATCTGATTTCTACTGTTAGCTCTCTGTGAAATTGATTGGTTAAATTGCTTGTCATGTCTAGCAGGACTCATCATGTAGATCGAATGTTACATTTTAGGAGTCAAAGTCCATTAAAGAGTATTTGCAATTCTCAAGTCCCCACTGCTAGATTTTTACTGACACTATTATTTTAAAGCAATATGTTAACTCAAGGTCACATTAAATTGTGCCCATTGAATACTGTTGAAGAATACTATTACTGAATTTATTTAAAGAACATTATTTATGAACTTAGAAAAATATCAACACGAAGTTGTGATAAATTATAATGCAAAGATTCACAAACTGCTGCTAAAAATGGAAGTAAATAATTATCAGTCCTTTCAACTTCTATCTGAAAATGCTTTATATATACATAAAAGTAAAATATAACTTTTCTAAATTTATGTGATTATCATATATACTTTATTTCGGCATAGTTTTAATTCTTTTTAATTTTATTTACTTTTGCAACTTTTCCTCCTACTCTCCCTACTCTTTTACTTTTCTCACCCAGACTCCAGCCTCAATGGACCCAAATATATAACCCAGTATGTAGTCTATTATATTTTTATTGATGCTTATAGGATCTATATAAATATAAGGGATATGGCATTATTTGTTTTATAAAAATGAAATTGTATTATATTCATTTTTCTGAATTTTTCACCTCTCCCTCAATAATAACTTATAGAAATCAACATTTTAATGATTTTATGGTATCTTTGTATCATTATTTATTTATCCTTTCTTCTGTTACTAAATTTTTGTTTTACCCAGTTTTGTTTTTGCTGTCGTTTTAGTCATTCCAAACATCGCTGCAGTAAACCTTGTAAGTTAAGTAATCATCAATAGTTTTGCATATTGGATAAACTGGAGTCTAATTCTCTTTTATTTCTAATGGGTCACTGTACTGATAGCATTTATTAAATTAACATTTATTAAATAATACATACTTTTTCACTGATTTAAAAAACCTATCTTGTCATATTTAAAATTCTAGTACTACTTAGATCTGTTTCTGCTTCTGTTTTGTTTCGTTGACTTACTTTCTATTTTATGATGATATTTATTTGATAAGAATAGCTAATATTATGTTCTGACATTTGACAAGGCAAATCTTCCCTCATTAGTACTTCTTGTTATAAATTCTTAACTGTTATCCACAATTCTGTTTTTTCTCATATAAATTTTAAGATTATTTTATCCAATTAAAATCTTATTTTGGGAATAAGATTTATGATATTAAAGCATCCCATATAAGAAATAATACATCTTTTTATTTATTCAGATCTTCTTTAATGGCTTTCAATAATAATTCACAGTTTTCTTTCATAAGCATTATAGCTTTCTTCTTAAATTTATTCCTAAATATTACTTAGTTTGTGTTTCTATTTGGAATAAAACATGTATTTCAGTTTCTTTTATCAGTGTTATTTTTCTAGAATGGGAAAAAAAACTATTGATATTTATATATTTATTTTGTCTTTAACCATCTTGCAAATACCTTTATTCATTTTAGTAGTATATTGGGGTTCAGATTTGCTAAGTGCACATAAGTATGATTGTATGGTTAACAAATAATATAACTGTCACTATCAGTTATTTCTACTCAGATTTATAAGTCAGACAGATCTATCTTTGAAACCTGAATTTACCTCTAAGAGTTGTGCAATATTAGAAAATTGTTCAATCTCCTTAAATCTTATTTTCCCCATTTATAAAATAGAAACTGATAATAGTACCTACATTATAGTGATACCATGTAGATTAAATATATTGATAAATATAAAGCACTTTAGTATAGTGCTGGCATATACAGAATGCTGTGAAATGATGGCTACTATTGTTACTATGGCTACTGAAGAAATCATATGCAGAAAACCAGTTTAAATAGTGAATGTAAATTTTTTAGCAATATTACTTCTTAACAATTTTAAAGTGAAGAATATATATACAATTTTAAATAGGCAAGCTAGAAGAGCTTAGATTCTTTTGGGTAGCAAGAGATTCTCCAGGGACAACATGAAATAAAAAATGACCCAAACAAAAAAATGACAGCCAACTCTTTTGCAAAATAACCCAACAAAGAATATGTATTTTATCTAATGAGTCTTTCAAAGTTTAAAAAATAACAATAAAAAATACCTTATCAGAGAGTTGATGTATACATAAACAAAGAAAAATAAAAGAGAAATAGAATAGTGAATTAAATTTCAATAATTGTGAAAATCATTGGAAAAAAGAGAATTGAACTCATAAATTGATTACAGTAGAAACAAATATATTAAGTATAAATGTCTGCTTACATCATTAACTTAAAAAGTTGTTAGTTTAATTTAACTTATTAATAAAGGTAGATAATATAGTTTTTTTCAAACATTAACACACTGTATTAAAATCGAACTAATTGGAGTAGGTTCTCTAGGAAAGTTTTCTATTGATTTAAAAATGTGTCAAAATTAACATATCATAATTGTCAGTTTAAAGAAAATATTTCCACTGTTTTAGATTCCTTATTGCTTTCTTAACTTTGCAAAAGTTTTCTCTTAATTAGAGAAAGGTTGACAATATTTAAATTTTTATAATTAAGCTAAAAAACATCTTCCCAAAGTGATTACACTTGCCAAAAGAAAGGCAATATCAGAAGCCGTTAACTCTAATTGCCACCAGAACAAAATAAAAATTATTGGTTCATCTTATAATGAAAGCTTTTACTAACCAAAAAGAGAAGACAGAATATTCAGATTAGCTATCTGTCAATAACATATTGGATTTGGGGATTATAATTGATATAATAATGGTAGTTTTCATAACACATATATAGGTATGTGATACTAATATAATATGTTAGAAAAGCTATTGAACAAACTTTATATAACGCAGGAATCACAATTCATGTATTTATTGTATGCATATTAAAAGTATTTAAATTTGTCTTCATATAGTTACTGAAAATTATCAAGACTCTCAATTCTGATTATATATATATATACATACATGCGTGTGTGTGTGTATAATATTATCCTCAGGTATGGGTTGTATATGGAACTGTGAATTTGGGTTTGGACTGATTCAAGAAAACTTTGAGGATAGCAGGAGAACTTATTTTTGTTTGTGAATAATGCTATTTATTTCCTGATCAGTTACCTAGGATTAAGAGTGCAATTTACAGTTACAAAAAAATATTTCCTTATCCTTTCCAGATGTTTACAGAAAACTTGTCCTTGATTATCTCATTAGTGTCATTTTTTATTAACCATCTGATTGGAATATTAATATAATCCAAATTTTACCCTTCTTATTTCTGTCTAAAGGGGCTCTTTATTAAATGTTGACACAGAAACAACTAAACTGTGTTTTGTGTATGTATTGATTGAAAAAATATATGGTCTTTTTATAAAAAGCAATACTAAGTTATCTTGTCTCTTCAAAGATTTGTGAGGCAGGATCATCAATCTAATGACTATTCTTTCTATGTCACAGAATCAGGAAAGAAAAAGCTTTCTTAATCTTTTCCTTACCACCAGTTATCATCTACTGACTTGCCTAATAAAAAAGAATCAACAAAAGGTGCAATAAGAAAAAAATGGATTATTAAATCAAGTCAAACATATAGAACTAATTAAATTTTTATAAATTCAAATGGTTTATTTTAGGCAGAAGTGTGTGTGTGTGTGTGTGTGTGTTTTCTATAGGTTTTCTCCTACTATAAATTATAGTGGCATGCTTTGAACATAATAAAAAATTTATGGCAACATTAAACAAGTCAGCAATAATTCAATGCAATAGCCATGAATATAAAAACATCACACAGTTTTTATGAAATCATCGATAATGTTAAATTATTCCTTATTTATTCTTATGTACTCTTTGGCTGTCTGAATACTATTGTTTACTGCCTTACCTGAACTAGAATATATTCAGGGGAAAAAAAATCACTTATTTTAATAAGCATGCCAGCTCCTTTCAGTATTGGCTTGACTATGTATGCTCTGACCTCTTATTTAAAGAAGTTGGGCCCCATTCCATCCAGTCCCATAGTCCGTAGTCTCGGCAATTTTTTTTTGCCTGACACTCACTGCCATAAAGATAAGAACGTTCAGTTGTAGCAAAAATAATATTTATAACTTTATTGGAATTGGCATGCTTGTGAAGTATTGATGGGGTTCTCATCTGCCACAGCATTCTGGTTTAGAATAACTTTTCTAAATTGGCCAGAAAAAATTCTAATGGTTTTAAATTGATCTTTATACAATTTTCATGGATATTGAGGCAATTACATTGTTTTATTTAAGATAAGAACACTTTGAAAACATAATAAATCTTAACCCTGGCATAAAATATGTTATTATATTTACCATCAAGTAATAAAATAATAAAGGACACTGAATATTTGACTTTAAAAGTATTATAAAATACATCAATATTAGCAAATAACCAAAAATATACAAATCTTCATTATCCATTGTGTGAACAAAATATAATTTGAAAAATTTTATTGTTTTTATAAATAATCACATCTTTATTCAGTCACATTAATAATCCATATGTCTACTCAAGGTTTTGATTAATTAAGTTTTGTCTTGAATAGGTTTAGCAGATTTTAGCATGAGAATATGAGACATATGATATCTGATTGAAGTGTGGTGGTGATATACAGTGGTCCACATACTATACTGCCTTTATTACAATTATGCTGTATGTGTATCACTAGACCTCTGGTTCCAAGTTAAAATATTCATTCTGTGAAAACAAATGACATTTTTTTTATTCAACAATTTTTGATCAATTGCTCAGTGTAAGGCAGGATGCCAGGCATTGAGGAAGTTACTATGATAAATTAGATAAAAAGACTCAGGGGACAGTTCCTCAGGAGCTAGAGGTCAGATAATATAGAAAGTGCAAAATGGGCACTTGTGCCATGGTAATTTAGTGCAACTATCTTATGACTCATGTTTTAGTGGGCCAAAGGGAGTGATTCTAATATCAGTACTTTGGCTTCCTGAGTAGTTGTTATCTGGATCTTGCTGTGTAACTGCTACCGTGAGGTACAGCAGATAAAACAGGAGCAGAACTGGTAAACTTGGAATCCAGAGGCTCTCTTAAATTTCCTAGGTCAAAGGACGATAGGGAAAAGAGAACATCAGGAGAAAATTTTTAGCCTGGGGATATTGATGTAGCCTGCATGGGTATGCTCTACTCTCTGATTTTTTTTTTAACTCTAAATAAGATTATTGTAGTATTTGAGTTCTGCTGAGAAGCTTCTTTTGGCTTCATTTTTGTTCCCGCTTTCTGCAAACTTAAGAATCACTTCTATTTATCATGCATCGACTATGTGAAACACTATTAGGTACTATATATATGTAAATATTATTTATAATGCCTAGAATCATGATAAAAGAACTGAAGTTCCAAGAGGCTAATCATTTGCTCTAAAGTACAGAAGTACCTTAGTATCTGTGAAAGAAATTTGAATTTGTATTTTTCCATTCTAAAGCCCAAGCCCTCTCCACTTGGCCATGATGTTTTCCCTGCTCCTGATATAGAAAGAGGGCCACAGTTTGAGTTGGAAAAAAAGAGTACAGATTTTATTTTATAAACTTAAAATAATATATCACTAGTCTACAGCCACGCCAACTTGAACAAGCCCGATCCCATCTGATCTTGGAAGCTAAGCAGAATTGGGCCTGTTTAGTACTTGGTTGGGTTGACCACCTAGGAAGACCAGGTGCTGTATGTGTAAAAAATAAAAAAAAAAAAAATGTGGGATTGTAAACTGACAAGTTCCTTGCAATCTGTGAGGTCAACCAAAATAATATATCACTAATAGAATTTTTTATTTTTTAAAATACTGGTATATTTTGGAAATTTGACTTGGATTTTAAAAGATTTTTTATTTTGCTATTGAACTGTTGGAACAGTATTTTTCCTGACACAATATTTATTTTTATTATATACTTTTCCAGTAATAACTTTATTCCGCATGAAATTGATAAAGATTTCTGGAATCCCAGAGCATCAGGTCACTTTAAGTATGATAGAAAAGAGTTTATGATACACTCAAAAATTAATATTTCTGTGTCAAGCAAAAAAGTAATGTTTCTGTTTCATCTTACTTGTTTAGTACTCCCAGAGGGAAAATCGGTGTGCATTTTTTGATTAAAAATACAGATGAAAAAAGGGAACAAAAACAATGGAAAAATTTTAGGAAAATTAATTATTCTTCTTTCAATTATATCCAAGGTCTCAACTAAAAAACAAGCCAGAGTTAAAACAGAACTATGGTGATTTATTTATTTAATACTTGTTTTGCAGGTAAAATATAAATAGTGAACAAAACCAGTTTATTTAATGGAATTTTGTATCATCTATTCAAAAATCTTATAAATGGAAGGTATGCTAGATTTTATAAGGGAGTAAATTTTACTTATGAACTAATATTAAATATTAATCATTATATTTTATTAAAAATATACAAAATATTATGCCAATTACTGAATTACAACTGAAGCAAGAATTTCAAGTTTCTCATTGTTATTACAAAAAGTAACAGCTATCCACTACCCAAATCAACTGAGTTAGTATTTTTTAATCTATTTTCTCCCATAATTTACTGAATTTCAGTTCTGCCTTCATTTTGGATTAGACTCTTTGAACATACTTCTTTCTATGACAGTCTGAACAGTTATTGTAAATGCAAAATTTTCTATCAGGAACCATATCTAAAAGAAAAAATAAAAGGTGCTAATTTTTTAATGATAACTCAGGTAGAACAGAATTCCATTAAAACATGGATTATTTTACCATTTCAGATAGATAACAAACCACCAAATACTGTGTATCACCTATTAATGTTTTCTTTTTTTTCATGATAGCAGTCTAATCAGGGGGATGTATAATAGTTGCATTTAGTTATCAGGGAAGATTGAATGATTTTGTAAAAATTTCCAAGAACAATGCACTTAGTAAGCTACAGAAACTTTGGTAAAATACATTTATAGTTAATTATAATTGAATTATGGATATTTGGATATAAAGCATTTTAAATAGTTTGTTTCCCCAGCAACAACATTTGGCAATCTAGAAGAGGCCATATTATACTGTACCTTCATCATTACATTCTTCAGAACACATTTTTATTTCACACAATGCTGTGGAAATTTGTTCTATATTAAAAAATGTATAATATATTTTCTTATAAGGAAACATAATCATAGAGTATATCCAAAGTTGACAGTTTTCCATTAAAATAGGTAACATACTTAATTAACTAATTCAAGAAAGCAAATAAAGCCCACCTATAACTAAAAGTGTCAGTTTGAGCCATATCTTTATATTACTGACATTTTAAAAAACAAGATAGCAACACCTATTTGAAATCTGTGTACTCTTCAAGGCTAACAATGAGTAGAATGGCTAAAAGGTATGGAAGTGGAATAAGAATAAAGAAAAACCATGTGCATTATGCTTGAGTTAATTTTTTAATAATCAAGAGCCAGCTGCAGTGGACAAATTATTTAGTGAGAAAATATCACAGAGCTTAACCTGCTATTCGTTTCTGCTCTTTACAATCAATTAAGTATTCATTAGGTGCTCACCAAGTGCTTGGCATTTTTCTAAGCAATAAAGCACTTTCTTTTATACCACATCACCTGCCTTCATTTTAGCAAATGTTCTTTAAGAAACTTTCTTATGCCCCACATGTTGACAGTATAAAGGTAAATAAATAAGACATAGTTCTTTATTTTAAAAGTTTACAGTCTTCTTGGGAATATACTCAGAAAAAAATCTAATATAATGTAATAAAGGCTATGATAGAGAAATGTACAAAATGCTATGGTAGCAAAGAATAAGGAAGAATTGTTCCTTAAATGTCAGGAGACACTTTATAGAGAAAATTGCATTTAAATTGTACTTTTAAGATTCATAGTACATCAAAAAGGAAAGGGAAATGAAACATTTCTTTTTGACCCTTTCATATTCCTAGTTACCTCCATCCCCCAACTTAGAGTTTTTAGCCCCAGATCTAAGGCATTCTTCTATATACAGCCTAAGTTGCCTTGAACCTCTCCTCCTCAATCTGACATGCCTGTCAAAACCCAGACAGCTCTCTCCTTCTATGCCTGCAGCAAAGTATTTGACTTTCTGAAGAAGAATGCTCAATGTTGATGAATGAATTTCTTTTAAATACATGGATTTTAATTTCAAATAGGTAGTCAATACTGCTAGATGATTCTATGACACTACCATAATGCATTCACCTTTCATTCTCTAAGAGAACTACTCTTTCACACTTTCTCTCGTCTCCTTAAAACTCCAGCATTCCCTATTCTCTCTTGAGTGATAATTCTTCTTCATGCTTCATAGAGAAAATCAAAGTACTTAATTGAGAACATCTTTATCTTCCCTTTCCAAGACCACTAATCTATATCTATTTTCTTTAGGATTTTTGCATTTTAGAAGAATCCTTGCTTCTATGGTCAGCTCCTCTACTTGCACTCTGCATCCCATCCCCTCACCTCCTCAAGATTTGGTCTTGTAATTACTTCTATTCTCTCCATCATTAATTCATCTGTTTCTACTGGATCATTCCCAAAATCTTGTAAATATGCTTTAACATCATCCATCTTAGATAATTCTTTCCATGGCACTGTACCTTCATCCAATTAATGCTACATTTTCATGGTTCCATTCCGCAACTAAACTTTGTGAAGTTGTCTGTACTTGTTATCTCCCTTTGCTAATCCCTACTCTCTCTACCATCACCTCAATGAGGCCCTAAATAATGCTTTACTGAAATAGCTCTCATTAAGCTCATGTCAGTGACCTATATCTTGCTAATGTCCATGCTCAGTTTTCTGTCCCTATCTTATCTGACTAAATGTAAATTTCACTTTTTCACAAAGGTCTTCCCTGACTAGCTCAGTCAGAAACCAAACCAAACCAAACAACAACAACAACAACAACAAAAACTAACAATCAACCAATTAAACAAAAAACCCAAATCCACTTTCTATAATATTATCCTGTTTTCTTTATAGCAATTATCTATCCACTTACTTGTTTATATGTTTATTGTCTATCTCTGTCTATCAAGCTTTGAAGAATAAAGAATCTGTCTCTATTTCTCATTGTCATATCCCTCTAGCACCTAAAATAGTGTAAGACACATGTTTGGTAAACGTTCTATTAGTTATTTTTTAACTAATGTGTTTAAAAGCAATTTGTATGTAATATAAAGACATATGAACTAAGAAGTTATCAGTAAGGGTACAAAGGCACAAATCTGCAAGTCAAACTTAGGGAAGTTATTGGGGAGTGGTGGTAGGGAAGGTAAGGGTCACAATGAGGTCTTAAATGCCATGTCTAGTAGTTTGGATGCTATTGTATAAGGTATGGGGAAGCCAAGGTTTTTAATTTTATATTGTCTCTTAAGTAGAGCTGTTAGGTATGAAATCTTCATTTTATAAAACTAGAATATATAAGTATATTTTAAAAGGGATATTCATTTAGTTGGATATAATAATTAAAGAAATGCCCTTTAAGATTCTCTTAAGTAACAGAAATGCATTTTCTTTTTCTTTTGGAAATTACATAAAACATTTAATCAAAGTAAAGTTTTTGCTTTTAAAAATCTGTTTAATTTATAAATGTTTTACTACAATTAGAAGAGTCAATACACTTAACATTTTAATATAATTAAAAGACACAAAGTCATTTATCTAAACTGCCACTTAATAACACATTCTTCTTAACAGAGAATATGTTATTCTTACTTTTTAACCAATTCATGTAGCATAATATTTTCAATCTATCTTTTTAGAACAAACATAAGTTTAAACAGCGAATGCTTGATAAGAGTCTCGGTATTTTAATCTAATTAATTTTTATTTCTAATCTTACTTATTAAATTATAAGGTATTTATTTTATAACTAGAATATATTGTTTTAATGTACTAAATATTAACAAAGGTCATTTTAACATATTTTAAAAGGTTTAAAGAGAAAATGAATAGAAATACAATGTAGTTAGGTAAAGGTTTGGGATCCTTCTGAGCATAAATAATAGAAAACTAAACATAATAGAATAAAAAGTTTGGCAGGGGAGAAATCAAATTAAAATCACATATTACTAAAAGGAAATATAAATCCAAAGAAATTAATGTCACAAAGTTAATATCTTATGTGAATTTTTATTTTTAATACTGCTCAGGAACTAATGTTAAATGTCACAGAAACAGTGGAAAACTATAACAACTTAGAAATATGCCTCTTGAGTCTGCTCAACTAAAAAGCAAGCCTTTTTAGAATGTATTTTGCATACTGAAAGACCTAAATTAACCTTGACTTGAGTAGAGACAGAAGTGGAGGCACAAAGAAAGTAGAAAGGCTGAGGAGAATTAGATATATTTCATTTGTTTTAGTGTGTATTATCAAGCCAACTATCAAAAATAATGTAGTTTGCTGTCTACTCATCAAGAGCCCTTTTTTAATAATAAAAAGATTCTCTTTTAAAGTGCTAGAATAAAACCTATCTCCTGAAGTTCAGTTTTATTCTGCACTTAAAATACAGCTGCCACTTGACTTATGATGGGGTTATGTCCTGATAAACCCACTGTAAATTCACAATATCGGTAAGTTGAAAATGCATTTAATACACCTAACCTACCAAACATTATAGCTTAACCTAGCCTGCCTTAAATATGCACAGAACACTTACATTAGCCTACAGTAGGGCAAAACGTCTTGCTGTCACTGCCAAACATCACAAGATAGTATTGTACTGTATATTGCTAGCCCAGGAAAAGACCACAATTCATGTACATTTTCTACTGAATGGATAAGGCTTTTGCACCATTGTAAAGTCAAACCACCTTAAGTGGGCAATCATCTACATTATAGAAGGGCTCTATTGAAAATCAATTCAGATTTCACAGACAAACCATAATGTGAAAACTTTGCCTTGAAAAACTACAACAGATTTTTAAAGCTACCATTCTGAATGCAGAATCTATGACTAATTTCATAGCAAAAGCAATGGCAAAATTAAGGAATAATTAGGAGTTTTTCAGACAGAAAAAGAGAAGGTTCCAAGAAAGATATGTGGAGGTACAAAGGGGTATGGTATACTGGATGCAGCAGAAAAGTCCTGAGGGATGGGGAAAGTTAGCAGGTAATGACACTAGAAATGCTGGTTCCAACTATGAAGGGTCTTGAGATGTTTATCTTCTGCAAGCCGTGAGCAGTTCTTGTGAACTTTTAAATTGACATATGCCATGGTGTATTTTAATAAGAAAACTCCAACAATGTTAAGAAGATGGATTCCAGAGGGGGAGATGAGAGAAAGAAGAAATACTGGAGGCTAAGGCAAATAACCGTAAGGAATTCAAATAGGTCAGTGACAAAAGGAAGAGACGAATGCTTAGATGGGACATAAGTTGATGGTAGGTGGATTTGGGGTGATAAGAGAGGAAAAGAGAATTATGATTTCTAATTTCTGTGATTAAGTGGTTGGTACTATTGTTAGGAAGTTATAATAAGAGGCCAGAGATGTCTATTTTGTTTTGTTTTGTTTGGTTTCGTTTGGTTTTCAGTGGACCAGTATGTTGGGGAGAAATTGAAAATGATTTCAGTTTATATATGCGGTGAATGTTTCGTTTAAGATCCGGCTATTAGAATACAAAATTGGAAATCAGGTAAATGTTTGCAATTTCCACCAGAAAGGTAATGTCTGAGACCTCAGGTATAATTCTAGTAACTAGGTCCTTTGTGTCTTTTTGTATTTTTCTGGCCCAAGACTGAGACCAAGATCAATACTATTATGATGATAAGAACATATATTTAGTAAAGATACTACATTTATCCATCAAGAGGAGAACAATCATCTACATTAAGTTATTTAAATTTTCAAAGCTGCAGTAAATGGATTTATAAAAGTACATAAAGTCACATATGATGAATATATTACTTCTGGTGCTTGTTGAGAGTTTCCGTTTATTTATTTACTTTTTATCATATCGTTTAGTATCTTAGTCCAATTTACCCAAGACACTACCAATTTTAAAAAGATGAAAGTCTCAAAGAATTGATAAGTAGATATTTAAAGTTTTGTATACATTATTGAGGATGAGAGACAATTATTTATGAGTTCTCAATACTGTACTGCTTAAAATTAGGAAAAGAAAAATACTACCACACATTATTTTTAAACCTTTATTATAAAAATACTAAAACCCCTCACCATTTCCTTTCTAATGAAAAAATTTTTATGAAGTAAAATGAAAAGCAGTCAATATTTTTGCCAACCTCATGCTAATCTTTTTTTGCATGCACTCAAGTTTTCCAAGTGCCAGGGTATAATACTTTTGTTTAAACAATTTCTTGATCCTAAATGGTCACATGACTCATTTTCATCAACTATGACCCAAAATACAGTTTATAGTTTAAAGAAGGTAATGACTACCCAGTATTCTTTAAAAATAATGACTCGAAGTTCAAAGAGGTTAAATAATTCATAAATAAGTGGCAAATAAATAATTCATAAATAAGTGGCCTGAATACAAAACCAAGTTGCTCTGGCTATGAAGTACATACCCATTCAAGTGCGTTATAACTCTTCTCGTTTGAAACAGGACTAAGTACAGGCTAAAAGGCCTTGAGATTCAATGAAACTGAAGCCATAGAACTCTCAACCTCACTATTATATCAGGCAGTTTTTATCTTTTGGTAAATTTAATCATCAGACATCAGCATGGCAACTGATTTAAGTAGTCTGAAAGAGGGATCTGATCTAATGGTTTTATTTGGCTTTTGTATGCTCTCCTTAGCTCCTCACTGGACTTGACACAACCTTGGCTAACCATATATTCTTAATTCTTTTATGTTGAATATAGGCTAAAAAGAATACAATTAGTTCACAAGACAGGGAAAGGCTATTGTCTTCCATTTTGTGAATTGTTGGAAGGTATATGTTTGTTTGATGTTTTAGAAAGAACTCTAATAATTACATTGTTATGATGCATCATAATTTATAGAATGCTATTAAATCTAGAATATTATAATGATCACTTATTTCATTTGAATTTAAAGTATAAGGCCAGGTGAGAGGGAGTAAACAAAATACCCAGTTCTACATGCAATTCTCTATGACAAAAAAACCACTAATATGGTTACCCTTTTGTATGGTTACTTTCAATAAAGATTACCCAGAATGGGATGGTACCATGGGTTTAGCAAAACACCATGCCTTATAAATTGATATACATTGGTAAAAGCACAGGTAATATGATTATAAAGACACATTATATCCAATTATGTATTATAGTCACAAAAACAGAGTTAATAGAAACAACAAAAAGCTATTCTGTAAGCTGTGCCTGACAATGGAATTTTTTGTTACAATAGCACCCACAAACCTATTGATGTATTTTATTGAAGTAGCTAGTACAGTAATGCCAAATGAGATAAATTTATTAATAGGATCACTGAAATGAGAATAGAAAATGACTTAATCATACCTGTTCAGTTCAGAATACATATCATTTTATGAATTTTTCTTCACTAGCCTGACAATGATAACTAGTAGTAAAACAGATTACCAAGGAAGATAGTTTCACAAAGTAAAACATGACTAGAACATTACAGTTTTGGAAGGTCTGCTTAAAATCTTATTTAAAAAGAATAAATGAATTTACGTAAAAACTGAAAATGTTAGTTGCAAATGAATAGAAATTTGAGTGATAAATATAATATATAGTATTTATTGCAATTCAGGTAGCAAAAAATAAATCCCTAGTACATATATCATTCACACATGAAGAACTTTTATCATTGAAATGCTCATTTTTATAGTTAAACATTTTAGTACATAAATGCAAACTCTCCACTTGCCTTCTATACCTAAGAAATGAAATTTCTTTTCTCCATGCAATATTATTTTTTCTTTACATTAAAGAATTTGTTTGAAAATCACTTTTCAAAATAAGTTTTTTTAGGTAGAAACAATCAAAAAATTATAAAAAGTTTTGAAGTACTATACAAATAACTTCTCTGAACTACTTAAGAGTACACTGTAAACCTGGTGTCCTATCATTCACAAATACTTTAGTGTGTATATGCTACAAATAAGAACATTCACCCACAAAACCAAAATACAACTCTCTAGATTAGGAAATTAACATCAATACATTGCTACTATCCAATCCTCAAACTTTGTGCAAGTTTTGCCAATTGTTTTAGTTATAACATCCCTTTAGTTTTCTTCAGCCTGCAATAATCTCTGTGTATTCTTGACTTTCATGATCTAATGTCTCTCATTAATAGTTCTTTAATGTAATTCTGATTTTAATTTATAATTATAATTCAAGGGAATCTTTTTTCTTAGAGTATGTCCAGATAAAGTATAATGTTTTGGCACCTTCCGTGAATATATGTGTGTTATGTTTGGGTCTTCAGGCATTCATAGAGGGAAAATCCTGTAGAGTTTCTGGATCTTTGTTTTCAGGGACATATCACTAAACGAAAACATTGACAGCTAAAGAACAAAATAATTTATAATAGATACACAATTTGCTAGTTTTTAGAATATGTAGTTTAGTAGATTCAGAGTATCATTCGTGCTTGTACTTGGGAACATTTTTTAAAATTGTTCCTTAATGATTTTTTATGGAGAATTCAAAAAATTTCACAGATGATAGTGAAAGATAATACTATTAACTAAACCAAAATAAATTTTGCTCAATAAAATATTCTCTTGAGCAAACATCCTAGAAACATTTATATAATTAAAATTATCCATTTGACAAATTTAGTCCTTTAAAATTGAAAGGGTCCTTTATTTTGATGATTTTTTATGATATACTAGGTATTTTGATATGGCTTATTTTACATAAGAAGTCAAATAATTTACTTATAGGTGAAAATAAAAATGTGAAAACTCACAATGGGCCATGAATATACTGAATAGATACAATTGAAATTTTGGAATTAATACTTTTCTAGATTCAGTAGTTTTTTTCAGCTTCTCAGAGGGGTACATGATCCAAAATCAAATTTGTAATCTCCACTCTGAATCTCTTCTTCCAACAACTCTTAAAAGGTCCTTATTCACCACATTCATTCAATTTTTTCATTCAAAAGTTTGCTCTATGTATTGATATTGCCCCAGTAATTCTACTGGAACATGTCTGAAATACTCTTCTTACTGATAGCAGAATGGAGAATCACACTTCATGCCTTGTCTATCCAGGAGTCAGGACAAATGTAAACATTAATATTAGCTTAAATTGTGTTTTCTTTTCTTCATATTACTTCATATTTTCAAAATTATTACAGAAACATTTATATAAGCTCATATTTTAGCTCAAGTTAAAACAAAGTTAATCATAGCCACAATATGTTATTAATGGATGGACCATATTTTAACTTAAGGTATTAGAAAGTACTCATGAACATGGAAAATTTTTTATTTAAAGATAAAATACACTATTGTTACTAACCTTGTATATGTTGTTACATTAATCCATGGAATTGGTTCCTAAATGTCATTTTAAAAAATTGTTCTTATCTCTTTATGTTTATCTTGAGATATATTAAGTTTCTTGATTAAATGTTTCAATTTTAATGACAAAACGAAAGAAATAAGTTATACTACTTTTAGATTTTCTTTAGTTGTTATAAATATTAATTTTCTTAATTTAAAATTACTTTCCTCCCTTCTCATGACTTAGCTATTATGTGTTTCTTGAAACAAGTGTGTGTGTGGATGTGTGTGCATAATTCAAAATTCAAGGCTCAGCTATCAGTCATTGAAAACCCCCAATAATTTATCCTTGTCCTCCTCCATCTTATGCTCACCAAATACTCATCTGATTACAATACTTGGTATCCCATATAATTTTCTATGCGAAAAATAATCAACTGACAAAATGCTCAGAATGCATGACAAATAGTTCTCATTTGAATTAATATATCAGCTTTCTTGTTTATTTATTGAGTGCTCACTATGTGCCAGCATTTTTTTAGGCTCTGGAGATTCAGGGGTGACAAACAAACAAACAAACAAATGACAAAATCTTTTTTTTAATGGAGCTTAGGTTCTCCTGAAGAGATTATCTCTAAGCAAACAGAGTCAAAATAACTCAGAGAACCATAAGTGCTATGAAGGAAATCAAATATTAAGAGTGAAATGGTATAATAGCTAAGAGGGAACTATCTTATAATGTGATTAGGGAAAGTCTCTGAGGATCAACATCTGAAGAAAGTCATAAAACATAAGAAAGATCTAGCCATGTAAAGATTTGTGGTAAAAGAATTCTAGACAGAGAAACAGCTAGTGTGAAATTATGAAAATAGAACAAACTCATTTCTCAGAATTATATGAGAATAATTCTGTTATGAGAAAAAACACTGTGTCTTGAAATCTAAAGGTTTCTTTCTTTTTTTTTTTTGGTTAGCTGTTTTTTTTTTTTCAGATGTTCAAAGCTGTCAATTATAACTTATAATTGAGACCCATGGTTTTAGTAATTCAACATGTATAACATGCATAACAGTCTACCAAGGAGATCCACTGTCATTTCTACATATCTTTACAATGTTTTTTTATGCCCAAGATAGTTGAATGTATATTATTTTACTTACTTTAATTCTGCTTGATATTGGACCACAGTCTCAAAGCATACAGAATACCCATGAACCATTTATGAACACTGTTACTCATTACTCAGAATCATTCACAAACCTACTTCATATCAAGTCCATAATATCAATATGGTCAGGCTTTAATTTATATTTAAAATTTACATCTTAAAAATGTATATTCAGAGACCCGACAAACTGTGTTAGATTTATGTTATATTTCATATCAAATCTATTGTTGGAGAGCAGAGAGGAATGGCTTCTCTACACACTCAATATTTTCTGCTAGATCTAAATTTAAATATTTAGATGAAGGTGACAACTGACCTTTCAGTATTGTTTAGTTTCTACTTAGCAATGTTTCCAGTGTACTTTAACTGTAATATCTAAAGTGTTAGGTATGCAGATGGCACTAGCTGCATTTGCAAGAGATTAATACCAAACTGGTAACACTTTCAGTCATATTCTCACCTCTTTTTAAGCCTCCAACCTGGAAGAGGTGCTTTCCATTAGACCTATGCATAACAAATGCTTTGGCTTAGAGAAAGGCTACTCAAAATGCAGGGTGTCCAGATACAGCAACATTTCCTTCTTTTATGTTTCTCCTTGTCTTCCACTTATGGAGGAAGAATAGATGTTTTATTTCTATGTATATATTATTTCTATGTATATATGTATTTTATCCCTATGTATATTTTGTCTCTATGTATGATAAAATTTTTGTAAATAATATTATACATTAAATGTATTTGAAGGTATTTTATTGACATATTGGCTAAAAAAAAATCAATGAAATTCAGCTAGTTTGGTTAGGGAAAAGTTTTAAAAAATAAAAAATAAAAGTAAGTTTTGGTTCAGCAGAAGAAAGGTTCCTAAGTCTTGCTAATACATTTGAAAAACTAATCACTGTATTTTTCTGCAATACTGCAGGAGGATAATAATAGCAACATGGTACTTTCAATAATTTAATTGTAACATATACAAGTTATATTGGTTTATTTAAGTAAAAAACCTTCCCATTTTGAATAATTTTTGAATTTCACAATTTTTTTCCTACACAAAACAAAATTCTATTTTTAGACTTAAGTAAGTCAAAGCAGGATGAAACAAAGCATTTTATTAAACTAAACATTGCACAAAATTTTGGGTATTAGTTTTTATATAAAAATATTCTATGTTGTCATAGAAACCAAATTTTAAACAGGCTTAAAAAAGGAATAGTTTGAAAGAATATATAAATATAAATTTTCTCCAAACCATTTTAGGATTTCTATTTTTATAGAGACTTGATTTAAAAACTGAAAACTATCACAATTTATAAATTAACTTGAAAATTTAAGCATCTTATTGGGTTGAACCTTTTGAAACTGTTGATTGTTTTTTAGTTCAATTTCATTAGTTCAATGCAGTGAGTTTCTAACGTGCGTGTTCAGATATAAGAAGAACCTTAAATGAGCTCTTCCCACCATTACTTGTAATTATTTGATTTTATAAGCAGGGTACAGTCTTAATATGAATCTGTTATAGTATACTGTACTTTTCAGTCTCTGGAAAAAATTATAAAAAATTAACCAAAATGGCAAAGCGTAGCCAAAATAAAAATAGTAATTTTTTTCCCTTCTAGCGAAAAAAAAATCACAATTAAAAATTTAGAAAATACACAGTCACTTACTTTGGTAGAGTTTTCAAGTGATTTTCTCTTAACTCCAAGATTCGCAATTTGACGAGTCTGTAGAAGTAAATTTAAAATTTCTTCTTAATACTTTTCTATAAAACGCTATTCCTATGGTAAAGTCAAATATCACTGTAGTATCCAAACAAGTATGTCCAACATTACATACCTTGGTTACAGATTTTAAAAAATTGTACAAATTAATTATGTGTAGGGTTGCATCAACATGAAACAATAGCAAATGTCATCTGTCAAAGTTAAATTTGTCAAAATCAAATTTAGCAAATCATTTGTAAAATCAAAATTTCCTAAAAATAAAGATCTTTCAAAGATATCATTAAGTTCAAGTTTTCTAAATTTCATGTTTTATAAAAAAATATTCACTGTTGTTTAATTGTATACATTCAATAGATTATTAACTATCTACTATATTCCCGGTGCTGTGTTCACTGGAACCTGGCAATACTTTCTCTCAAAAGACAATAAATGAACTTGAAAAGCAAATAATGTTGCACAGTGGTTAAGAGCTTGAGCTTTATGGTCGGACAGATCTGGATGAAATCTCATATTCTAACTCTGACACTGGGCAAATGAATTAACTCCTCCTAACTTAAATTTCCTCATCTATAATAAGTATGCAATAACAGTATAAAATGTATAGAGTTTAGATTAAATGATGTCACACATGTAAATCATAATATCTGGGGCATTCTAAATTTGAATATGTGTTAGCTATTACTATTATCATTAATTGCACAATGAGAAAAATGCTATATAATATACCACATTTCATGACTCTATGATGAACATCTTAACACTTCTGAAGTGGGTGTGCACTAAAAATCTATAGCATCATCTGTCTTATGGGGCTGTGGAAATCCTGTGAAGAAGGTGAAGGTGTTCATGGTTTCTGCCACTATGTGACATTTGTAATTAGAAAATACTTTACACTCAGTACTTGTTAAAGTTTACTTGTTAAAGTTTGCAGTCTAGGGCACACTATTAGTACTCATGTTTATAATTGAGCTTTAAAATGTACTCAGTAGAGACTATTTTGGAACAAATTAATTGGATTCTCTGAATTCTTGGTGTTTGGGGAATATTTCACTGTTTGAACTATTTCACCTATAATCACCTATGATTACTCTGCTTTTAGGTATTCATCTAGGTCTCTTTCCCTTTCTTTTTTGTTTTGACTATTTAATTTCAATCTTATAACTCTTTATCTCTATATGAAACAAAGTGATTCAGTTCTTCAGAGAGTGGGTATAGAGATTTCTTAAACATTTCTATGTCTCAAATTTTCTTAACATTTGAATTTATGTAATGATATTCCGACTTTTAGAGGCACCAAATATCAGGTTTTAAAAGGGATCTTAAGCATCCTTTTGTTCAATTATCTAGCTAAAGGTTAAAAAACTTTAGATTACAGTAATAAAATAGAACATATTTGGCAGACAATTTATACAAAATTAAATTCTAATTCTGTGAAATTTGGCTTTGGTACTATGTTTTCTGTTTGCCTAAATCTCTTCCCTCATATTAGCACTACTAAAAAAAGAACTGACAAAAATTCAAGACAAAAAAAGTATGTCTTAGGATGACAAACATTTTCTGATTTGATAAATCAAAAGCACATTTGTAATGTTGTGGTCACCATCAGAAGGATGATACTAATTTATATGAATGAATAGCAAAGTACTAATTCATTTAGAAACTAGGCAAATGCTTTTTTGAAGATCTGTAAATTTTAAAAACTGTCTAAGTATATGGTGCTCAGAGTGGTTATAATATCACAAGCTGCAAAAGTAAAAAAATTTGGGAAGTGCTGATGCACTCTCTATATTGAAATGAGGACTGTTACATGTTAAGAATCATCATTATTCCATTGAGTTCTTTTATGGCATACACTAGCTTTAGTCAACAGTTGGGTGTCAAGCTATATTCAATCCATTATTTGAACTTTTTCAAAGATGATCACTTAGAAAAATGTTGACAATAAATTTATTGTCTTAACACAAGATATATATCTTATATTTGCAATACTCAAGACATAAAAAACATCCTAAGTCTCCAACAACAGATTAATGGATTAAAAAAATGTGATACACACACACACACACGCACTAAAAAATACTATTCAGCTATTTAAAAAAATGAAAATTCTACCATTTGTGACAACATGAATGGACCTTGAGGGCATTATGCTAAGTGAAATAAGTTGGACAGAGAAAGACAAATATAGTATGACCTCACTTCTATGTGGAATCCAAAAAAAGCCACAAAAAAATTAATAGAAAAAAATCAGATTTGTGGTTATCAGAGATGGGGGCTGGAAGGTGGGGTATTGTGTGAAGGTGGTCAAAGGGAACAAACATTTAGTTATAAAATAAATAAGTACTGGAATGTAATGTATAATATGATGACTGCTGTTAATATACCACTTCTATGTGGTATATTTGAAAGTTACTGAGAAAGTAAATCCTAAAAGTTCATTTCACAAGGGAAAACCATTTTTTTTTTGTAACTATATGAGATGATGGCTATTACAACTTACTGTGGTAATCATTTCATATGATATGCAAGTCAAGTGATTATGCTGTTTAAGATCATACCTTAAACTTATACAGAACTTTATGTAAATTATATTGCAAGAAAACTGAAAGAAAAAAATTGTTTATTGCAGAACACCTGAAGAATATGATGATAAAAAATAAAAATTATCTGTAATTTTACTTCCATGTAACCAGTCTTTTATTTCATGTATATTTAGGTTCATATTGGAAACTTAGCTTATATATTTTGTTATAATATTTTTCTATCATAAGAGCATAGGAATTAAACACATATTTCCCTAAGCAACATTATACATCTCTATGTAGTACTGCCATATGGATGTACTATAGTATATTTAATCTAACACACTTTTTTCATATTGTAAATAATGATAAATATCCTTGTCTATAAATTCTAGTGTGATATCAAATGATGATATGATACATTTCTAGAAATGAATTACAGAGGTAGTTGTTGCAAATATTTTCAAATATTTTAAAGCACACTGCCCTTCATGAAGTTCATAGCATTTGCAATTCCATCAGTAGTATGTGAGGTTGTCTCTTTCCTTATTGAACTTTCTGTAATATGCGAACACATGAAGGCACTCTGTTGCCATTTTAATTTATATTATTTTTATTTTTCGTGAGGATAAACATTTTTCATGTGTTCACTAGTTGAACATTTTATTATGAATTGCTTATACATTTCATTTACCTACTTGCTGTTCTAATGAGATCTTTGTCTTCCTACTCATTTGTAAGAATTCCTTATATGCTAAGAAAATAATTTGCATTTCATATATGATAAAAATATTCTCCCAGTTTATTGTTTTTCTTTAATTTTTAAAAATTTTCTGATATTATTTTACATTAAAAGTATTTATGTAGTCAAATCTACTTATTTATGATATTTTCCTTGTTCCTATTTTATAAGTGTATTTCCCAACCCAAGAGCCACAAATATTAATGTGTATTTTTCTGCAGATTTTTTTATATTTCACTCTTGTAAATTTTATTTGATTATTAATAACTTAATTTTTTACTTTTTTTTCAACATATTTCACAAGTTAACATTGTCTCATTTACTGAATAATAAAACGGCTTATCATAATGGTCACTTTTGAAGTTCACCTACTGGCTCTGGTAAAGTACATACCTACAGTAAAATAAAACTTTATCATTTAAAATCCTAAGTACTCCACAAAAAAATTTATTAGAAAAAATAAACAAATGCAGTAAAGTTACAGGGTAAATAATTGTGAAAAATTCAGTGTTACCATACACAAAATTTAACTCAAAATAGATCAAATATCTATAAAATCTGAAACAATAAAATACATAGAAGAAAATATGGTACTAAACTTATTAACCTTGTTCTTGGAAAGGATATTATGAATTTGACCTCAAAGGCGAGGGAAGTAAAAGTGAAAATAAATAAATATGTGAAACTAAAAAGCTTCTGCACAGCAGAAGAAACCATGAACAAAACAAAGAGGCAACCAACCAAATAGGAGAAGATTTAAAAAAAAAATCTTCTGATAAGAAATTAACATTCAAAAAATATAAAGAACTTATACAATTCAACAATAAACAAAAAACAAACAATCAAATTAAAAAATGTGCAGAGGGTGTGAACAGATACTTCTCCCAAGAAGAAATACAAATGACCAACACATGTATGAAAAGATGCTCAACTTCACTTAGCTATTAGGAAAATGCAAATCAAACTACAGTGAGATACCGTCCCACACCTGTGACTATAGAATGACTATAATCAACAGAACAAGAAATAAAAAATGTTGGAGAGGTTGTGGGAAAAACTGCTGGTGAAAATGTAAATTGGTATAGACAATATGGAAATATGGAAACCAGTATGGTTCCTTAAAAAATTAAGAATAGAGCTACTATATGATCCAGCAATCCCTCTCTTGAAAAATTGAAAAACATTGATTCATAAAGATATATGTACCACTATGCTCATTGCAGCATATTCACAATGGCCAAGACAGGGAAACAACCTAAGTGTCCTTTGTTGAATGATTAAATAAAGATGTGATGCATATATACAATGGAATACTACTCAGCCATAAGAAAAGATGAAATACTGCCATTTGCGACAACACGGGTGGATCTCGAGAATATTATGCTGAGTGAAAGTCAGATGAAAAAAGACAAGAACCATGTGTTTTCACTCATACATGGAATAAAAACAGAAAGCAACAAAGGGGGGAAAAACCCTTATAATCACAGATAACAGTACAGTGATACCAGAGGGGAAAAGTTGATGGAGGGAGATAGAAGACAGTAAATAGGGTGAAATATATGGTGATGAAAGGACACTTGACTTTTGGTGATGAACATACAATGCAGTATACAGATGATGTATTATAGAACTGTACACTTAAAACATAATCTTACTAACTAATGTCACGCCAATAAATTTAATATTTTTTTTTAAATGCATCATTTAAATTTCTTATTCTTACCGTCCAAAATTAGCTGGAAGAAATTCAAGAAAGGCGTCATTCAGGTAGAGCTGGGTCAGGTTTAGAAGTTGTGTGAAGCCATCAGGAAGTCTAGAAAAGAAGTTAAAGGTTTAGTCACTGCATTGATGTTGCCATAGAAACACAAGAAATATATATATATAATATATAACAGAAGTGTAATACAGTTTTCAACTCTCCTTTTGTATTACAGCAATAGAAGAATTTATTGAGCATGTTGTTACAGTTTGAACATTTTGCTTGCTGTTAAGATAAATGGCATTCACCCACCTCCACACTGCTCTACTCTGCTGAGATTTATGTCCCTACCAATCAGTGACATCATGTCACTGTTGCTGTAAAATATGCACACCAGATATATATATTTTAATAAAAATTTCAAGTTATATGCAATGTTTTGTAATTTTAAATATAATGTTCTTTCTTAGTAGAATAATCACATATACAGTCAGGAAAGAATTTCTATTTACTCTTTCACTTAATCATGAAAATTTGTCTACAGTTTGTTACAATGATGACTAAAGCTACCCAATATGAAAAGGAAAGAGTATTTTGTCCCCTTCACTGATTTCTTTAATGCAGGCTCAATACATATCTATGCTATAATTCATGTTCACTAAAAATAAACAAGAACATTAAAACAATAATTAAACAGAATCGTAAAGGCTTTAAGAAGCATTAAAAGAGCTGAAAAAAATATCCCTTGGGGAAATTTTACCAATTAGATGAAATAATTATTTGAAATATTTAAATCTTTTTCACCAAAAGATTTAACTCAAAGATTTTCAGGACACTTCTCCTTAGAAGCATATTGAATATTTTCCTGTAATTAGATTTCTGTTTAAACATCTCAATGTCTTTATCTACAGTTTAGAAAAGTATTTTCTTTTATAGAATACTTAATAGTGCTTAGATTTGCCTTTCTCTCTACTTGCCTTTACTGACAAAATTATTTAAAGAGACACCTATACTCACTGCTTTTTACCTCTCAAGCCACAGTTTTCTGGCATCTACCCCAACTCAGTTACTAACACCACAGTAACCAAAGCCTCTAACGACCTCTTAAGTACCAATTACACTAACTTCATTTCATTTTGCATCCCATACCGCTTAGCAACAGTTGCCATCATTGATTGTTCTCTCCTTCTTGGCTTCTAGTATACTTTTCCTGCTTCTCCTCCTACCCCTGGGGTATTATATCAGAGTTTTATTCCATGGTTTTTCTTCCTCTGACTAATCTTTTGTTATGAAATATTATATATTATATATATACATGTACCCACAATGTAATTCAATTAATAGAACTAACACCTTTTAAACCCTCTTGGTGTCCCTCCCTGACTACATCTTCCTATTTTCCCCCACAAATTCCTAAATGTTTACTATTCTGATTTTTAAAAAAGTTCTACTATACCTATTTAAATGTTTTTTTTTAAAAGTGGCATGGTTTTTGCATGTTTTTGAACATTACATAAATCAAATCATACTATGATCACTTTTGAGACTTTTAAAAATTGGTATAATTTGTGAAATTTATTCATTTTGATGTAGATGACTGATAATGATAGCAATAGCTTTCTATTGTATGCATATACCATGATTTATTTGTTATCCTTTTTCTAAAGAACTTTACAGTTGTTTCTAGTGTCTTGTTTGCTTTCTATTATAAAATTGCTTCTGTGAATATTTTTGAACATATATTCTTTTGTACAAGATGTTACTTAATTTATATCCTTTCTTCTCTGAGATTAATGTCCCGCAGGAAGAGCCCTCAATTAGTTAGTAGCTGGAGTATAAAAAGCTTGGCTCACTCACAGGTGTTTTATACTGTTCTCCAAAGTTTCCAAAAGAGAGTAAGGTCTAGTAGTCCATACAAGTAAATAGTTTAACACACCTCCAACAAGTATTTCCTGAGACCATCTCCTAAATATACTGTTTAAATTCTTTTCTAAACATCTACTTCTGGGGAATATAGACTAAACACAATTGATGTTTTTATATTAGTTTGTAGAAAAATTTTATACACTCTTATGAGACTACTCTTATATTGATTATTTTTGCTACAAATATCTTATTCCAGTTTTTATTTTGGAGTTGAATTGTTTGTATATAACTTACAGAAGATGTTTCTATAAATTTACACTTAAAGAGATGTAGGATTCATGAAAATAGAAAAAAAAATGGAGAAAGGAGACAGGGAAGAGTGAGGATGTTTATAATGTAAAGGTAAGACTTCACCTGAGATGGATGACCGAGAGAAGGTGAGTTCTAGAGAAAATACCTTATGTAGGAGAATACTGAAGTTAAGATTTGAAAATATCAGTAGGGGACACTGTTTAGAAGGTAATAAATGTTTGACTCAAAGGTTTGAACTTCATCCTACAGGATTAAAAAAATCTACGGAAGATCATTTTTTTTCTATATTTTTCTTTGTTGTAATACATTAGAGTTCATATTCTTATAGTATGATTGATAATTTTTATGATGATAGATTTTAATCCACATTTAAATATTATCTTACTTTAATGTCCTTTTGGTTACTACACTCATTTGAAAGAAGTAATAATTTATGACTTTTTAAAAAAGGAGATTAATACATATAAAATGAGAATGTTAAAACCTTTGATCTAGTAATTTACTTTAACATTGTTACTATTAATAAGTAAAAAGAGTTTGAAAATACTAATTTTCTAGTTATAGGTACAATTTGAGTTATCCAGTTTCCCTTAGTCTACTATTTTGTATATGTATACACTAAATGGTATTACATTACACTACTTCTTTCAACAAAAATATATTTTTTAATTTCTGCTTTTCTGGAAAAATTTATGCTACAAGAAAATCTGGTCTCTTACATATACCACTTCTTCAAAGATTTAAGAATTGACCACATTGTGCAGATTCCAATTTCAAAATTGGACTGTCAAAAATAAATTATATGAAAAGCCAGAATACAAAGTAAGATAACTTTTTCAGCCTGGTTACAAACAAAAATGAGTTTAAATTTTTTATTAAACCTTTCTTTTTAAAAAAAATATAGAGTTATAGGTTATATTTATACAGTATGTCTTATTTAATAACATGTATATTTTTTATTTCAACTCATTTCAACAAGAATTTGTTGACTAATTACTCTGCAGTTAGAATCATAATTAATGTTTTTTTCACACTTTCTCCATAGGATTCTATTAATAGATTTAGCAACATGCTTACACCAATTATTCTTTGTATAAGTGTTAGGCATTTTCTATTCTTGGGATAAATTATAAATTCCTTAAGTACAAGGAATTTTGCAATCTCCTCAATGACCTAGTATTGTACTTTGAAACATTACTTAAAAAATGTCTAAAGTCAGTAGGTCTGCTAAAAAAGATAGTCAATTTTATTTATTTCAAATTTTGTTTTGTTCATGAGTTAATGTTTTAATTTTTATTTTCTTTTCTGAATGGTTAGTCATTGTTTTAATCCATACTTCATTGTTAACATCTAGGCATTTTCTAGTTTTTTGGTCATAAATATCAATGCATTGACCATTCTATTTTTTTTTTTTTAATTTTATGAAAGGAAGACTGCCACATGCAGTGCTTCATTTGGATGTGTCTGGAGTCTTGGAAGTTTGATTCTCCTACGTTCTCCTACAGATGGATCCTGAGAGCTTGTTTGGAGGTTCTAGCAGGGGAGCTCGACTACTCATATACCGTTGACCAAAGAACGGTCCTCTCTTCTCTTGAGGAAGGCCGTCCTCTTCGACCCAGAGTGCAGCTTCAGGAGGGACGTATGTGAAGCAGTGAGGGAGGAAGGGGACATCCACCTAGCCGGCCAGATAAGCTGAATCAACCCTGCGATCAATGGGATGATAGATGTGGTAGCTAGATCACCCTCACATCCACCCATCCTTGAATATACATATGTTTATGCCCTTTGTGTATCTCTGTGCTGAAAGTTCTAAGAGTTTGAATTGATGGGTTTGAGGGGATCCAATTACCAATCCGGCAGTGGTGCATGGTGCTAGCATTTCTCTTGATATTTTTTCTTTTGGATGGACAAAAGCTATATCTGTTGCTAGAAGCATCGTTGAATATTTTTCCCGCTTTTAACCATTTATTTATTTATTTATACAATTAATTAATACATTTATTCACTTTTTAATGATGACATTGGTTAATGAAATCCAGTAAGTTTCAGCTGTACACTTCAACAGTCTAATTTTATGGAAAAAATTTGTAGCTTCTTAGAAAGACAATGGCCCTTTTGTCAATATTACCATTTCCAGAGGAATATTCAAGGAGTGCCCAGAAAAAAGATATTCCCTAGCAAGGTAGATAAACTTGATGAAGATGACAATCATGGGCTGTCTTTATCCTCCTCCAGGGTATTCAATGAATCCAATATTTTACACTAATTTAGGCAGCTCTCAATAATTAAATAATACTATTCTACATTTGACTGATTTGTTCTTAAAAATTCAACTGGATGTTTTATATATATTGATAAATCATTCTCTGGTTAAAAAAACACTTTATTTTATTAATTGCTAAAGTTAAAAGTGGTATTGGTCCTAAACTCATGGACTTTGGATATAGAGAGAATTTTATAAATTTGACCTCAAAGGCAAGAAAAATAGAAGCAAAAATAAATGAATGGGACTATATCCAACTAAAAAGCTTCTGTGCAGCAAAAAAACTATCAACAAAACAGAGGCGAAGATATTTTCAAATGGGAGAAGAATGGGAGAAGATATTTTCAAATGGGAGAAGATATTTCTGATAAAGGACTAATATCCAAAATACATAAAGAACTTATACATATCAACAACAAAAACCAAACAATTCAATTTTAAAAAATAGGCAGAGGACCTGAAGAGATACTTCTTCCAAGAAGACATACAAATGGCCAACAGACATATGAGAAGGTGCCTAACTTCATTAGTTATCAGTAAAATGCAAATAAATTTAATTTAATTTAATTTAAAGGTGGCATATTTAAACTACAACAAAGAGAGAATAATAAAACCAGACACCTAAATGGTTTAGTGGTTGAGCACAATGGGCAATGATGTCAGAGGACCACGGTTAGAATCATAGTTCTTTCAATTATTATCTCTGTCGCCTTTGCAAATTTTTGTAAGAGTTAGTTTTTTTTTATTTTTAAAATGATGATACTAATATCAACTTGCAGAGTTACTCCAATGATTAAATGATGATCTGCCCACAGTAAGAACTTGGTAAAAGGGGGAAATTACATTACTTTTACTTGGTATACTATTGTTTTTATTCTAATCTTTCAATATTAACTAGAATACTAATTTAAATAACTTTATTAATGTTACTTTCATTGTTGGAATAGGCAAATTAAAATTGGCTGCAGACATCCTTGTTTCAATATTTTGCTTTTCTAATTTCATTTACTTCAGAAGTTAAATGAAAACATATTATAGGCATTTGACCTCTAATATAACAGTTAAACCAAATTAAATTACACATTTTATCAGTTGTGATTAAGAAGCTAATGTAAAATCTTCTACCCTCAATGGAAAGATATTTTACATCTAAATATTTAAATTTATACAACTTAAAATTATACAATTAATATAAATATTATAGAATATTTGGAATATAAAGAGAAAAACTACTGCTCATAATTCCATCTCCTTAACATAACTATCATTACCATTTCTTGTATTTCTAATGTAATTTTCAATTAATTGTTTTAACATCACTGCAAACATATCATAATTTCTCCCTTTATTTTGTAATTATCTTTCAACTTTGCTGTATAACCAGAGAGACTACATAATCTATCATTTAAACTGGGACATTTTTGGGAATTAAAAGGGAGCTATTATTAATCATGCCACATCAAGAGGTGTAAACTGGGATGACTTGAGGAAACAGAGCCATATGGTTACGCTGTATATATATCCTTAGTATTCATCCAGTAGATGTGCCATAATTTATTTGCAGTTTTCTTATTGTTGAGCATTAAGAATATTTCAGATTTTTCAAAATGTATCTTTTAATTTAAACCAAAACTAAAATGATGCTTTAGAATTAGGGAAATATAGTGAAAGAAATCTAGAGATTCAAATATTACTTTCATGTGTTTTTGTCTGTACGAAGACATGTAGATAATATCCACATACTTCATAAGGTTGTTGTGATGATGAAAATGAAATAATGTATCTTAAAGCCTGAGACCTAATAGGTTCTCAGTAAATGTTGGTCCATGCCAGGACAATAAGGCAAGAAAATTAAATTAAAAAAGAGTTATACCAATTGAAAAAAATAAAATGAAATCATCTTGACATAATTTAATCTAGGAAATGACTCCAAATCTATAAATTATTTACTAGAACTAATAAGTGAATCTAGTGATGGTGCAGAACATAAAGGCCATATAAAAAATCAATTATATGTCTATATATGGCCTTTATGTTCTGCAACATCACTAGATTCACTTATTAGTTCTAGTAAATAATTTATAGATTTGGAGTCATTTCCTAGATTGAAGTCAATAACCAATTGAATAATAGAAAAACCATTTGCTATTTCACAAAAAAACATAAAATGCTTGGAATAAAAGAAACAAAACACATACAAGATTTGTATGCTGAAATCTACAAAACATTTGTAAAATTAATTTTTAAAGCTCTAAATAAGTATAAAAATAAACTATGCTGAGGAATGAGAATATTCAATATTTTTGAAATGTCAATCTTGCCCAAACTGACCCATAGATTCAATGTAATTTCTATCAAAATTTGAGAAGGATTTTAAATTTTACGTAGACATAGAATTTATATGAAAAAACAAAGGGCATAGGATAACCCAAATATTTTGATAAAGAGGACCAAGTTGAAGGACTCATATTTCCCAATTGTATAAATTACTATAAAGCTACAATAATTAAAAGCATTATGAAATATATGTAAGTAGATGGAATATAGATCAATGTATAAAAAAGAGAATTTAGAAATGAAACTTCACCTCAAAGGCAAGGAAAGTAAAAGCAAAAATAAATAAATGAGACTATATCAAATTAAAAGTTTCTGCACAGCAAAAGAAATCATCTACAAGGTAAAGAGAAAATTGTCTAAATTGAAGAATATATTTGCAAACAATGCCTCTGATAAGGGCCTAATATCCAAAATATAAAGAACTCATACAACTCAACAATAAAAAAAAAACAAAGAATTCAATTAAAAAATGGGTAGAGGACCTAAACAGATACTTCTTCCAAGAAGACATACAAATGGCCAACAGACATATGAGAAGATACTCAATCTGGCTAGCTGTTAGAGAAATACAAATCAAAACTAGGAGATACCACCTCACACCTGTTAGAATGTCTATCATCAACAGGACAAGCAATAACAAGGGTTAGAGGGAAAAAAAGAACCCTCATTTACTGCTGGTGGGATTGTAAATTGGTACATCTACTATGTAAAATAGTATGGAGGTTCCTCAAAAAACTAAGAATTGAATTATCATATAATCCAGTATTCTTTCTTCTAGGTATTTGTCCAAAAAACTTAAAAATACTTATCCACAAAGACAATATGCACCCTGCTGTTCATAGCAGCATTATTCATGGTGGCCAGGACGTGGAAATAACTAAAGGGTCCTATGATAGATGATTAAATAAAGAAGGTGTGGTACATATATAAAATGGAATATTATTCAGCCATAAGAGAAGATTAAATACTGCCATTTGCAACCACATGGATGGATCTTGAGATAATCATGCTAAGAGAAATAAGTCAGACAGAATAAGTTGAAAAATCTCATGATTTCACATATATGTGGGGTATAAAACTGAAAGCAACAAACAAATGTGACAAACAAACAGATATTCATGGATATGGACTGTGCGTTAGTGGTTGCCAGAGAGGGGTATAGATAGGGGAAAAGGGGTTAAGCACTCATGTACAATACTACCCAGAATACTATTCCTAGCTATTTATCCAATAGAAGTGAAAACATATGCTTACGCAAACAATCTACATGTCTATCTACTGGTGATAGACAAATTGTGGAATACTACCTAGAAATAAAAAGGAATGTAATACTGATTCTTGAAATGATGTATAAATCTCAAAATCAGTGTGTTAAGTAAAAAAGTCAGACACAGAAGTATGATACCATTTATATGACATTTTCAAAGGCAAAACCATGGGACTAGAAATCAGATCAGTGGATGATTGAGCTAATGAAACTTTTTGGGGTGACTTAAATAGTCTATATCTTGATTATGGTGGTGGTTGCATGACTGTACACATTTGCATGACTGTACACTGAGCCCTACACTCAAAAGGGTGAATTTTACTGCAGATAAACTATACCTTTAAAAAAGCAAACTTTAAAATTCGTATACTTTATAAATTGACTTTTCTATCAAGTAATATTTTATGAATTCCCAAACAGTTTAATGTTAGGCATTTTTTTGTGTGTGAAAGACCATTTATTCATCTTTTAGAAAGTTAAACAATATGAAAGCACTTCAGAGACATAGTCAATAAAACTATAAAGTTTAAGTTGCTTAAGAGTGTAATTTATCATCTGACTTCCGTTCTCAAAGATCTTAGCATGATTCTTAAATAAGATGAGCTGTTAGAATTAAAGAACTAGAAATCAAAACAATTCATCACCTGCCCTGAATTATGACTCATGTCAAGGATATGGCTGTAGTATTGATGTGAAAAGTTAGCATCCTCTGTATCTTTTTTTTCAGAAAATTGGATTTTAGTCTAAAAGTTTTGAAAACACTTTTCACAGATTTTTTTTCTTTCCATATTCTTCTGTTTAGGTAGAAAAATTGTATCTTTCAAACACATTTTCTTGTTTGATGCTCCACTTTTTACTAAAGGCCTTGAGTTATTTCATACACCATTTCATACATATATTTTATATACTATGAAGACCTTCATTTAAACGTCTATCTCTTTTTACGTTCGATTCCATTCCTATTTTCATCTACAGTCTTTTCTCGTGATCCATAGAGAAACCACTCTCACTACTCCCTCCCCTCAATTCTATTGGTGAAAAATTTCCCTTCACATTTTCTTTTGTAAACTTCCTTTTGTCCTCTTCTAAATGATTTTCCAGTGGGCTTCAGTTTCTCTCAGTCTCTCCAATTTCATGTGGATAAAGGACCGAGGGCATTTTCTCAAATCCTGTTTTCAGTTTTTGTATAATTATAATGCCAGTCTTACTTTGAAACTCATTCTCTGCATCCCAATATTACTGATTTGTTTCAACCTCTTCCAAATATTACTATAATTGTCAACAGCCTTTTTAGAGTTTATGTCCACTTCCATTGTTAAGTGACTTTAACACTGAGGTTCATGGCCTCTCCAATCCATTCACTTCATAGCTTTTTTGACCTATTTGATCCACAGCACACTATATTATTATGACATAACTGTAATCTACTAACATGGTCACACACTGGGTCTAATTCTCCCCTGGCACTTTAATAATAAATCATGAATCACATATACCCTGTGTCTGATCACAGCATCTTTATCATCCATTTCTTCTATTCTGCTATCCTCATAGAATTGTCTTTTTGCTTGTCTTGTAATCTCTGGTACAGAAATACTACCTTTTTTTGATCATATGTAGTTCCTTTACCAGCTTGAACTGCATGATCAGCTATTTTCATGCACCTGTCAATACCTTAAACTTTTGTACTCTCTTGAACTTTCATTACATCCCTGATGCTAATTTTCTACCATGACCATAACTAATAACTGTTTTCTTAGTTTCAGTGCTCTTCCATGAAAACTTGTCTGAGAGCCACAGAAAAAATTATGACATAGTTTGCTTCGAAGTAATGCCATCTTGAACCAATAAGGCTTTTATTGTTACTCAGTAATGCTTTTAATCATCTTTTGTTGAAGAATTCTGATATAATTAATCCTTTTCCATCATTCTACTGAATTGAATTTTAAGTACAGCCTTTAAAATTTAATGTAAATTTCTCTTATCTTGGTACATTATTAGCCAATGGAAACATAAAATAAAATCAAATCACTCATACTCACTTAGAAATGGGATTGACACTGGCTTCAATAATTGTTAAACACTTACAGCACTTTATGTTTTCTGGAAATTCTTGTACACCTAAAATGTAAAAAAAAAAAAAAACATTAAAGTATTCTAGTAAAAATTCTCTAAACTATAGTTCTAACATTAAGAATAATTAATTAAATATACAGTATAAATGTTATTGGGATAATCATTTAAGTAAGAATAATAACATTATTGTCATATGATATATATATACATTTAAAAAATAAAATGAATGTTAATATTTTATGATAGCAATAATTAAAAATGATATAAAATTGAGGAAAATTATATATTTGACATGATAGATCTTTGCTCTTTACATATCTAAAGATATAAAAATAGTTTAGGCTTATTTAGTTATTATATTGCCACTATTGGAGGAAGGAGAAATCAGTAGATATAAGGAAACTGAAGATAAAAATCTTTGCTCCCTTCATGTTATATGATTGGGAAAATTGAACACATACATGTGAAAAATACCTAAGGACAAATTGCAAAAACAATAGATATTCCCAAACTTATATATCAAGCTAACAGATTTTATGTAATTTTTCCTTGTTGGCACAGAGTGTAGCTCTGCATCTGCCTGAAAAGGTGAAGAGGTGAGCAGCTCTTCATGAAGTAGCCAGCATAGCTGATGGCCCTTGGAGAACTGTTCATCTGCTGTCACAGCCGTGCTGTGGGCTATGTGACAGAAAAACACAAATTTTTCCTCCTGAAAATCAGTAAGTTGCAAAATCTAATCCATAAATACAGGCATCAGGAATAGAAGATGGGAGGACATTTCCATCAATTGATGCAAATGAATTAAATGCAGTAGGCCCTGAAAAAGTTAGAAAAACAGCTCTATGAAACTACTTCTGTATGTCTGCAGTCCTACATGCTCTCAATGTTTGAAACTATTATTGAGGAAGTAAACGTTTGTATAAAGTATTAGTCCTGCTAAGCACTTCATATCAGACAGAAGGAACATTTTGTGGCAGGTTTTAGTTGAACTTTTTGATGATAAATATTTAAAAAAGAAAACCCTCCACCTTCCTAGATTCAGTTACCTGAACTACCAGGTTCATGGTTCCTTGAAGCCTAGTGAGGCAGCAGGAGGGTGGCCAAACGAAGACTGGTTGTTTATTCGGTGTAAAGTAATGGTATGAAAGATAGTTTGGCAACATTTCTCTTGTCATTTTATCTTAGGTGAAACCACCAGAAACTATACTGTCTAAAGTTATTGCTAAAGTATTTTCCTTCTTAATAAGAACTCAAGGAATTTTAGGAGCTCCGTTATGTGTGAATTAAATGAGAATGGCCAATTTATTTTTTTTTTGAAAAGGCCATAACACTTAGAGCTGCCCTCATTAACTAGATATTAACAAAATGACAAAAAGTCAATAAACTAATCCTTGAGTTACCCTCAACATTGCCCCTTAGTATTCACTTTTAATTTGGATAGCGAAAACCAATAGAGTAAGTGTAAGCCGCCTTCTTTTCTCCCGTTAGTGTCTTCTAGTCAATCACCAGTTTGGGCTCATTATACACTGGTGTACCTGCTGCCTTCTGTCCACAAGTGTCTGTCTTAGGACATCTTAAATGATGGGTAAGCCAAGTCACAAAAGCAGAAACAAATTAAAATACAATTTTAAGGAAAAGACTGTATCTCCTTATTTTCTACTGAAAATGAAATTCCCTGCTGTGGTGAAAAAGCTAGACACAGAGCAGAGTCCTTCAGATTAGAATGGACTCTTAACTTTATCACTCATTGGTTGGATGACTTTAGGAAAGTCACTTAAATGTTCAATGTCTTACTTTCCTACTATGAAAAATGGTGATTATATGAACAGTTTAATCATAGAGTTTCAGTGAGGAAAAGAGATAAAGTAGATAAAGTAATTGGCAAAAAGTGCTGCATAAATGTTATTTATAAATCTTAGAAAGAAATAGAAGTAGAGGGTATCAGTCAACAAGAGAACTAACAATATATAAATAAATAACTAGTTTATGCTGACCAATATTTTTATATTTTTGCTGAGGTGTTTATAGCTAATTGATTTGCTTATAAAAGGTAGAACACATTTGGAAAAATAGGTGCCAAGGGAATTTCATTATTTAGAATAATATATGTACCCTATGGTTTAGGAAAAGTTCTTATAGCATAACCTCAATTTATAGTTTAATCTAAACATAGAGAAGTAGTATGCACAGTAGTTAAAAGCACAAGTTGGAAAGGTGACTGGATCCTAGTATTATTACTTAACAAGCCATGTGAGTAACCTTAGGCAGTCATTTAAATATTTGAGTGTCACTCACTCATTACTTGCCTCATTCAAAGGATTGTTCTAAACTTCAGACGTTATGAATATAAAGCACTTAGTATCATGTCTGACACTTAATAAGAACCTTATAAATACCAGATAAAATTAATATATTAATAGGAGGGAAGTTAACTTAGACTTCTCATGCCAGTGAATAAAATAATTTAATTCTCTTAATAATCTAGTGAGGAATATATATTAGGCAATATTATCTTCATTTTATGGATGAAGAACCACAGATTTACAAGGATGAGGTGACATTTAAATTTCTAATGACTGCTTATAGATGAAATGGATATAGGTGGCATTTAATGCACTTTTTAAACACCATCCTCTTGTTCTTCTTTATTATGTCACTTCCTATTAAAATTATGTTTTAGATTTTATTGTAGAACCCACATTTTTATTAATCAGTCTTTGGGACTGGTCTCTCTGAACACAGTGTTTTCAATTTATAAAAAGGGTTGCATTTATTACATATACACATACACACACATTTTCCAAGATGAACTTTGTATTGGTTTTCAAATTTATTCTTCCAGATATAGAGGGATAAATATCTTTCACTTTAACAATATATCTTATTCCAGCCATTTTCACTTGTGATTACTGTAGAAAACAAGATCAAGTATATATACTTCATACAATTCAATTTCTAACCCCTATTTTTCAGTGGAGTCATCTCCATAGTCTTTGTAACACAGGCCCATGAGGAACTATTTTCTAAGGGCATCACAAGTTTACTTCTTTTGAGAACCCCTGGATATTAAAGCTTATTATATTTACACTAGACTATATTTGGTTAAACAAAATGAATGTATTCTAAAATAATTACACAAAAGTACTGTGTTTAATAGGTAAAATAAAATGGTATATTTAGTTTAAAAATGCACAATTGACCTTTTCACAAATAGCTGACATAAATAAATGTTTGCCATCCAAATTAGGACACTTGAGTAGTATTTTTACAATGTGCTTACTTAGGCAACTATGCCACAAATCTATTTAGAATATGTCTAAAGAAATACTGTTAAATGAGAAATAACAATTCTGTATTCTGAACTTAAAACATCTCAGAAATAAAGCTATTAATGTAATAAAATTATTCATAATTGGATTAATGAAATAGTAATATTAATATCTTTAAGAAAAAAAACATGTAATAGATTACTTTACCTGATTATTTTTTTGCCTTTCCCATTTTTAAAATATTAGGCTGAAAAGTTCCTGCCCAACTTTTAATTACTCAATAATTAATTCACTTTGTGGGGTTTTCATTCTTATTCTCTTTCCTGGTGTCTTTTTTAGATCATTTCACTGGTGGGCAGAAAAAGGCAAGGAGAAAAATCTGAAATCAATCAAATATGAATCTTCCCTGCCTAGCATGGGGAAGTAATCACTAAGACTAAGTTTTAGTATATTCAATTAATTGTTTTTATGTAGACTGCCTTGTTTATTATGAATGCAGAAAGGTCTTGAAAAGAGAATCTTAAGTCAGTAATTAATATGGTTTTCAACTTTAATTATAAAAAATATTATTGATGTAAAAATGAAAACCCACACTAAAGTGTCATTAAAATTTTTGTTAGCCTTTAAGTTGATATTAAAGTATAAAATCAATGTTTTTCCCAACGCAATAGGTGTGGAATCTAAATGTACCAAACAATTTTCTCATTATCAAATACAGAGCATAACAATAACAATAGCAATGTTGACCCCTATGATCAAAAATGAAAGATCCCTGAAAGGCAAACCTGAGTGTAAGGCATTTCTATAACATATACTCTGTCTTTTAATATCATATTCTGGGTATATTTATTTAATGTGTTATAATTTTTACCTGTTCCTATCTATCCTCTCATCTAAATCTTCAGTCTGAATATCATCCACATAAATACATTTAAACTCTATAGCCTGCATGAAAATTCATTTAACTATTGTAGACCATATGGCTCTCTTTTCTTAGTGCCTAGCTTTTTAAATTATATTCTCTAAGAAATTAATAAGACTGAAAAATAATTAGATACAATATGGCTCGTAAATTGAGAAATCACTGCTTTATCATCTTGTCTTATGTGGTTCTCTGATATTTGAGTAGCTAACTTTAATTATAATGTCCCTTACAGGGAAGAGTCATTCATACATGCAACAAATGTTTATTGAGTGCCTACTCTGTATTAGAAACTGTACTAAACACTGAGGATACAGTGTGAAAAAAATGTATATGTTCTCTTTATTTGTGGAGCTTATACTGTAGCAGAGAAATACAATAAACCATAGAGATACTTAATATAAATATAAAATACATAAAATTATATAATATTTTAGCTATGAAAAAAGATAGTAAAAGCAGAATAAATGGATCAGAAATACCTAGGGGATTAGGGTGAGCATCATTGATTGGGAAGATGGCATTTGAGCAATTACTTGAAGAATGTGAGAGAGATAGGGATACAGATGTCTGGATGTCTGAGGGCGGAATGTAAGAGCATTTCAAGCAGAAAGAATAGACAGTGATGATGCTTTAAAATTTAAATATGCCTGGTGTATTCTAAGAATAGCAAGGAGGCCAGTGTGGCTAGAACACAGTAAGAGAAGCATAGCAAAAAAATAAGTCAGAGAGATGATACAGGTGTATGTGGCAGGGGAGATCAAGGTGGCAACTCACCTAGGGCCTCTCAGGCCACTGCAAGGATTTTCATTTTTACTCTGAATAAAATAGAGACAAAAAACATAAGTGTGATATGGTCTGATTTATAACATAAGAGGATCACTCTGGCTCCTGAGCATTATGGCCTTTCTAAGAGAAAGGTCAATGAAAGGCTATGGTAAACCACAAAGATGGTTGATAGTGGCTTGCATCAGGGTGGGAGCAGTGGAGGGAGTGAGAAGTAAATGGAATCTAGATATATTTTGAATGTAAGACCAATGAGATTCCTGATGGATTAAATTGGAATGTGAAAAACAAAAAAGGAAATCAAGAATGAATCCGGGATTTTTGCCCTGAGCACCTTTAATGAAGGGGGTGCCTTCAACTTAGATGGGAAAAGCGATATATGAATTAGGTTTCGTAGAGAATGTGTTTACTTTTGGATATGCATAATTTGAGACGTCTGTTAGATTCTAAGAGATGTCAGGTAGGTATTTGGATATGAACCAAGAGTTTGAGAGAGGTCTAGATTGTAGATTTAAACATTATTATATAGGTAGTACTTAAACCATAAGATAAAATATGAGCACCAATGAGGTAGGTGTAGATTAATAATTAATAATAATAATAATAATAATAATAATAAGAGGCCAAGAACTGAACTATGAAATACTCCAAAATGAGAATGGGGAGAATAAGAAGAATTGACATAAGGAATTGAACAAGATCAATTAATGAGATGTGATGGGAAAAAAAAAACAAAAATAAAAGAGTTTTGAGTCCTAGAATTCAGGTGAAGAAAATGTATCAAGCAGGAAGAAGTGATCAGCTGTTACAAATGATGCTGATAGGTCAAGTAAAATGATGACCAAAAATTGACTTTGGATTTAGTAATGAGAAGATTGGTGTGAACTAGTCTAAAATGATATTGGGGGAGCAGTGGCCTTAAAGACTGGAGTAAGTTTAAGAGAGGATAAGAGAAAAGGGATTGTAGATAGAGAATAAAGATAATTCCATCTAAAGCTATTGCTGCAAGGTTATAGGGGACTATTAAGAGAAAAGAAATCAAGTTTTCTTTAGAATAAAAGAAATAATGGCATGTGTGTGTTCTTATTAAAATAAACAAGTAGAAAGAAAATCTTGATGATGTAGTAAAGACTGAAAATTGCTAGAATGATATTTGTGGGTAAGCAAGCCAGGATGGTTATCTAGTAAAGAGATTGGCTTTGGAGAGGAACAGAGATAGTTCATCTATACTAACAGGCAGGAATCAGAGAATATGCATGTAGATGTTGGAAGATGGGTAGATATGATGGTAACAGTCTGTAGAACTTATCTTCTTAGAGCCTTAATATTCCCAGTGGAGTAGGGTCATGAAGATGGCAGAGAAGGTATGAAAGGTTCAAGAAGTAGGGAGAGAGAGAGAAGGAGGAGGAATATAAGGAGAAGAAGAAGAAGGAGAAGCAGTAACAGCAGCAGCAAGCAGGAGGAAAAGCACACTGAAATAGTTTGCTATTTTAGTGGCATTATAGAGAGAAAAACCAAATACAGGTAATCAATAATTTGAGACTCAATTATACTAATAATTCTATATCCAGGACATTTCTAGAGAAAATTAAGATATCTTTCTGACCTTGACCAACAAGTTCATGCATAAAAGAAAGAATCTGACTAACTCAAGATGAAAGACTGCTGTTTGAAACAACATGGATGGATTCTGAGATTATCATGCTAAGCAAAATGTCAGATAAAGTTGAGAATCATATAATTTCATTTATATATGAAATATAAATCTGAAAGTGACAAATGAATAATATGAACAAACAGAGCCTCATGAATATAAAAAAGAGCTTAGGGGTTATCAGAAGGAAGTGGGCAGCGGAGGGAAGAGATAGATAATGGTAAAGAAGGTCAAATATATGATGATAAAAGGAAATTTAACTTTAGGTGATGATCACAAAACACAATATACAGATGATGTATTATAGAATTATATACTCAAAACATATAATAACCAATGTCACCCAATAAATATAATAATATATATTTAAAGAAGACTTCTAAATCAAGGAAAAAAAGAATTAAAATGACATCCAATTCCCTCCCCCACTCTCTTCCTGCTTCAACAAATATATGAATTAATATCATGTAAAATGAACTTTTTAATAATCTTACTTCATATTTGACTAATAATTTTTTGCTTCATTTTCAGTCAACCACTTTAATGAGCACTTTCTGTGCCTGTACTGTGGATCTCGAAACAGTATAAGGTGCAACACTTCTGGTATTCAAGGAGTTTATACTGAGACTGAGAGGGAGCATGACTTAGTAGGAAGAGGGCTCACAATGCTTCATTACCAGTTCAATTTTGTTTTCTTATAATTTTTCAGGATTTACAGGGACACAGAAGACAGGTTAATCACTCAGCTCAATAAAAATCTCTGCTATAACTCTAGGAAAATTTATCAGTCTGGTGACAAAGCCCAAAATAGACTTCAGAAGGATGAGGGGGTAGAAGTTCCTTTCTTCCTTATATTTAGATATTACCAGACTGAGAACTCTATTCCCCATGAAGTAAGTGTTTGTAATACACATAAATATGACTTGTTGATGTTATTTCTTGATGTTATTTCTTGATGAAGACATTAGAAAGAGTTAAAAGTTCTGGTATCAGGCTGAGATAGTGGCAGGAAAACAGACCCGGTTTTTGTTGCCATCATATTTTTTTTAATTAATTAAATTATTTAATTAATTTTATGATGACATTGGTTAACAAAATCCAATAAGTTTCAACTGTACATTTTAAGGAGCATATATATATTTACACTCTCTTTTCTCTCATAGTTAGATTTCTTTCTAGGATGTCATCATTCTTTACACTTGACCCCCTCTACCCTGTCTACCTTCCTCTTCCCTGCTCCCCTCTGGTAACCACTAGTCTATTGTCTATGTCCATGAGTCTCTGTCCTATTTATATGTTGCTTTTAGGTTTATATCCCACATTTAAGTGATTTTCAACTTTCGTTGTCTGGCTTATTTCACTTATCATGATGCCATCATATTCTTTAATAGAAATAAAAGGGGTCAATTCTTAGTTTATTTTAAACTATAATCTTGGAGAGAAGTAGATTCTGTAAGAAGAGAAAGTAGTCTTATAGTGAGGAAAGTGCTAGTGATTTTCAGATAAATAACACATTATTAGTGTTGAAATCCAGGCATTTAATAGGGCAGAATAATAAGCTCTAAACAAATGGCCTAATGATTTGCCAAATATCAAAAAGCATATTTATTACTAATTGAGAACAAATCCCTGGTAATATTTTTCTCCCCAACCCAAATAAGACATGTCAAAATAGACATCTTTAAGAATTTACATAGATACTACCAATGCCTCTATTCTCCTCTTAATTTGCTCAAAATTTACAAAATTTTTATCATTTATTGTGTCTGCTTTTTTTAGTGCATTTGAGAGAAACTCCCTATCTCCATTGAAAGTTGAAGATATTAATGTTTTGCATGCATTTAGGGAAGGGGAAAAAATATTGGCAAGCTGGTAAAACATGTAATAATGTCTTCAACTCTGATTGCCTTTCATTACAACTAAGAATCGTAATTTTGCCCACTATGATGCTTTTAAAATCCATTCTTGTACAGAAATGTTTTTAGAGGCTGAGAGAAAAATCACTTAATTGGTGCAGAATTAGAAAGGACTTTCACATTAATTCATTTTCATTAAAATCCTTGTAGTGTCATAGTTTCTCTGACATAGAAGCTATGACAAATCAACAATCATACTTAAAACTGAATGGCTGACTAATTAAACCTTATCATTCATTATCTTGCTTTATCCTATAAAACAATTTACTCCATTAAAACCATAAACCAGCTTTACAAGCAGGCAGAGACTATTCACAGATCACACTATATAAAATGCATTCATCTATAATGGACATAGGGTTTTTATTTTATGATTGAATTAATGTCCGAGGAATAAGGACACAAAATCCATTGATATGGAAAGTAAGCTGATATATTTACCCATGGATTGCTGCAAGTAATTTTACTATCAGAAAGACTTAAGAGAAAAAGGATACTTTACATGTAGCTTTGGCACGCTGTCTGTCTGTCTGTCTGTCTGTCTGTCTCTCTCTTCCTGCCCCGCCCCTCCCACACCTATGTTTCAGAAAACTGACTGAAAATTTCTTAAGAAAGTTCAAGGATAATGTACTTATGTTTAAAGAGGAAGAATTTAATCTTTTATGGAAGAATAGATGCTTTATTGAACACAAGAGGTCTGAATCTCATTTTCCAGATCATTTCTTTTTAGTTCATTAGGTGTGTTCAGTGTTCCAAGCACTGGGTGCTTTCAATGTTCCAAGTATGCATATATCACTAAGAAATAGTATTTGTCCAAAAAAGTTATTATGTAATGGAGAATAATGTATATAATTAGAACCCTAGCCTGTACCCAAAATTAAGAGAATATGTATTATATTATAAGAAACAAAGTATATTTTAAAAATTCACCATATACTTGGCTACAATGTAAAGCCAATAAATAATGAGAAATTTGTATCATTCAGGCCATGTAGAGTGCAAGATATATTAATAAAAATATGATAACTAAAAAATCCATACATATATTGGAATACTAAAAGCAACTGAGTAAACCCTCAGGAATTAGAAGAGGCATAATAAAAATAGTACAGTAGAAAGTAATAAAGTTAAAATTAATGATTAAAAAATCAACAATAAACCAAAAATATTCTTTAAATGATTAGTATAGTAAAAAAAAAAAAACCCTCTGGCAGGATAGATGACAAAAAAGTAAAAGAAAGATAGCTCAATTAAACAACATTAGCAAGACAAAGGAAGAAACAGGCACAAATATAGTAGAGATTTATAAAACACACAGGATCAGCCTAAGAACAATGTTTGACAATAAAATTGACTATCTGGATGATGCACTAGATTTCCCAGAAAATTGCTTACGAGAGAACCTTAAGAAGATATAAATGTTTAAGGATGGGAAAGAAAAATAAATATCCTATGCAATGATATAATTTTGTACAAAAAAAATCCAGAAGAATCTACTTGTTTGTTATATATTACAACATATAATTAGCACTGGGACTGAATGTAAGAGCAAGACATCAAAATTGGTAATGTTTTTATACAGAATCAATTAAATTTAGATAAAATACTTAAAAAATACAATCTACAAAACTAGCAACTTAAACTAGGTATAACTAACAATTTCCTTTTTTAAAGGAAATTTTAAAACTTTTTTGAAAGACATGAAACATAAAGGTAAATACAATGTTACTTTTATAAAGATATTAATTCTTCCCAAATTAATCTTTAAATTGAAGCCAATTTTTAAAATTCAAATAGATTGTTTGTGAACCTCAATAAGTTGAACCTAAAATTCATATGGAATAATCAAATACCAACTGCAAAACACATTTGAAAAAAACAGAGAACTTGTATTATAAGATATTAAAGTTAATTACTGAGTTATACTAATTAGAAAAAAATGTGCTATTAGCACAGAAATAGGTAAATAAACTGACAAAAAAGTCTAGAAAAAAGTATTTTCATATGTAAAAGAGGTGGAATTATAAATTAGTGGGGAAACAAAAGACTAATAAATGTTGCTGGGAAAATTAATCACCTATTAATATAGAAAAAAGTTTAGAACATTAATAGCACAAAAAATAATTTACAAATGAATTAAAGGCCTAAGTATATTTTTTAAAAATCATAATAGTTTTAGAAGAAAATAGAAACAATATCTTTATGATATCAGAGTAGGGAAGAATTTCTTATATATACTCTAAAAATAACAGACTATAAAGAGAAGAATGGAACATTTTAGTACATAAAAATGGCAGCTTCTCAATGGCAAATGGTATCCAAAGCAAAGTGAAAAGACATGCCACAAATTGGAAGATGATATCTGTAACCATTTAACCAAGGGACTAATGTCCACAATATGTAATCACCAAGAAAATACATACCAGAAAAAGAGTTCAAAATAAAAATGGACCAAAAAAGACTATTAGAAGCAAGATACTCTACACTTGCCAATAAGAAGAAATATAAAAAAATATTTCAACTCTTCTAGTGATTAGGAAAATATAAACTAAAATATCAAGCTACCCTTTCATATGATTGGCCAACATTTAAAATATCTAATAACCCCAGTGTTGGCAGAGATATGAAACAGTGGGAACTTGGTACTTTGCTAGTATAATTAGATCCACATTGATCATCAAGGACAAATTTCAGATATATAATGTGGAATGAAAAACTTGCAGAACTGTGTATATGATGTATTAGCACTTCATTGAAATTTTAAACATACTAACTTTGAGATGGAGAAAGTTGGAAAGGATAGAGATGAGAATTTACAAGTTTCTGTGATGTTTTATTTATTAAAAAATACTAGAGAATGATATCTATAATAAATGCTAACATTTAATCTCATTGTGAGCACATTGCTGTCTCATATTATTTTCTTCATGCTTGAAATGTTTAACAGATTAAAATGAAGACTATTTAAATATTTTAATATGACTGTCAAGTGTTTTTAATACAAAATTGAGTTTTGTATGATAAATAAGTTTGAATTAGGTAAAAGAAGTGTGAAAGATGACTTAGGTAGAGAAAATAATAGAGATTCACAGAGATGGTGAAACAGCATTAAATATTTGAGGCAGCTCTTCAGTATCTAGACCACAAAGTTAAAAAGTGGAAATCATCTTTAGTGAATTGGAGATATAAAATAGAAGCACAGGTGGAAGTCAATTGTGAAGACTTTTATATGCAGTATTAGAGAGCCTACACTCTATCTAAGGTCAATGGAAGTATTTTAAGTAGGAGAGTAATGTAGTCATATTTGCAATTTAGAAAGAGTACTAAAGCTACTTTGTGGAGGATGGGTTTGGGAATGGTGGTGGTAATAATGGGAATGGGAGGCTATTTAAGTAGTCCAGGAAAAATAAAGAGACTAAACTACAATTGTATGGGAATGATGAGAAAAAAAACAGATGAGATATTTGGAAGGCATTTCCATAAATGTCTATGAAAATCTGAGGAAAGAATAAATTTTTGCATCAAATACCTGAGTAAATAACATTAACAGTAGAGAACTGCATAATAAAGAAAAAGCAGTTTGGAATGGATGATGAGTATGGCTTTAAATATGTTATGTTTGGGGTTGTTTGTGGAATGTATTTTAGCTATGTCCAGCATGCAGGGGGCTAAACAAGTTTGAAGCTCAAGGGAGAGGTCAAAGCTTGACATAAAGTAGTCATTATCCCAAGGAACAAGGATATTAAATATTTCACTACATGACAGATTAAAACTAATTATAGTGGTTACTCATTATTTATTACAATGTCATTTCTATCTTTTCCAGTATTCAGTTACAATATTTAACATGTTCTCAGTATGAGATAAAGACTCTAGCCAATATAGGGTTCCTAATGTAATGTAGTATAAATGCACACTATGTATTTTAAAAGATCCTTCTGTATAATGTTATTTACCTGCCAAACATTAATTGAACACTACCATGTATGCTGGGTATTGTTTTAGTAGCTCCAAAGAGAGAGATAAATAAAATAGTCCCTGATTCCAAGGGTTTTACAATCCAGTGAAATATATATGGATACATAGATATTGAATTACAGAATAAGGTAAGTTCAAAGCAAAAATGTATAAAAGGCATAAAAGAGAAAGGAGCAATTACCCTCTATGTGTATAGAGTGTCAGGAAAATTTCCCAGAATAAATGACACCTGAAATTTCTTTTTAAATGTGAAGAAGATTCTGTCTGGTTAATGAGGAGAGCATTGGGGAGGAAGGAATATTTTGAGCAGAGAAAATACTAGAGTTCTTTGTGTTACAAGTAAACAGTTGATGCATTTAGGAATTATTTGAGGATGAAATAGAAGGAAGAAGGATTAGTTGGAGTGGTTAGAGAGGTAAATGAAAACTATTTACACAATTATGTATTTATCTTTCCACATACAATAGTTCACTTATTTAAAAGTTTTAATATAAAATAATCACTTTCAATTATGGAAGGAAAATGATGAATCAAGATGGCAGGTTGAAAAATTGAGAATGAAAAGCAAAGATTGGAGGCCACATGGACAACCAAGATCAGGTTTAAACTCAGCCTCCAAGTGAACTAGTTTCACTGTAAAGTGTCACTCATCAACTTCAAGTACATTTCAGGCAAATTTTTATCTAGATTGACTAGTGCTTAAATGAATCTCTATCTCAAAATAAACATTCTATTTTCTGTTCCTAAAGTTCAATACTGATATAGGTATTCTCTCATGATATTCTCCCATGTCTTAACTCTTCTCCATCAGGGCTATTCCAACCTTGTCAACTGTGATGCTGACACTGCACTTATTTTCTGTTATTTGCTCTTTCCCTTGACAGATTCCAAAGGATGCATTATGCTTCTTAAGTAACTGTCAAGGTCTCTGCCACAGAATTCAGTGACAGCTTTTTTAGGTATGATTTTCTGAAAGGGGTGACATGTTGAAATCTTTTACTGTTTAAGTAATTTCTAGCAACAGCTCATATATGATCATGCTTTTACACTATATTAATTTTGCAGAGTTTCTTGCCATGTCTTGTATGTTTTTGAATAAAAATTTCCAGAATATAGAAATCATAAGCATAGCTAAAAGTCCTTAAATAATAATCACAAGGACTTCTAAGGATACTCACAGACTTACTTCTGAGTTGAAGAAGTCTAAGTTGCAATTCACTTCTTGGCAACAAAATTTTGTCATGTAAGAGTGACACTGGGAGATTGTTATAATGTTCATAAAAATCTCATATTCTTCAGGAGTTCTGTGTTTATATTTGGTAATATTTTTTTCTGATCTTCTTTAAAAATAAGATAGATTTTTATTTATTTGAACTCTCCAGCCAAACCTTTCTGAAGGCCAAAGGAGGTAATATATTTGGTCATATGAAATTTCTCAGAAGTTGTAAGTTGAAAAGAGTATTTGTTGTGTGAATGTATATAAATATATAAGCAGTATTAATTGTTATTAAAGTACAGAAATACCAATCGCTATAAATATGTATCTTGTAAATCTAATCTTAAAAGAATAAAAGTAGACCTAATTTTATCTTCAATTGGCCTAAATCTACTTGCTATTTTCTAAGTCTGCATATGGTCCCTTTAAAATTGTTTTCCTGAATAATCTCTCTGTGGCAAGTCAAGTTGCTGTGGAAGAACATGTGTGTGTTCCCTATTTGCATTCTTATTGTTTCCTTCAAAGGAAATGCTCTCCTTTACTCAATGCTTCTGGCCTTCATGAAAATCCTCAGGCTACATCATTTACTTGAACTCTTCCCTAATAATACAGCACTCTTAATTAATCTTCATATTCTCTAAGAATTTACAATTGTAATTTATGCCATATAATTAAGCACTTCATTGTATAGTGTTTTATGATACTCATTGACTATTTATAAGTGTTAGTCTTATCTCCCCAGTTATACTGTAAATTTCTCTATGATTCTCATAAAGTTAAACTGAAGAAATTTTACTAGCAATTTATACCAGCACACTTCAACAAGTGTTCCACGTTCATCAAAAAGAACGATTCATTCACGAATTCATTCAATAACTATTTGTTGTGCTCCTACAATATGCCACACACTGTTTTAAGCAATACAGATACTTCAGTAATGAAAACAACAAAACTGAGACATTATTGAATTTTAATTTTTGTAAGGAGTCCAGACAATACAGAAATAATTTAAATATATAGTATGCCAGTTTCTTATAAATGCTATTAAGAAAATAAAACTAGGAAGAGAAATAGAGTCTTCTACTGGATAAAAACAGAGATCTTAATTTTAAACAGGATGGTTCAGAATTTCTTAGTAATGTCATATTAAATTTGCTAAAGAGATGTTGCTGGTGGCTGTTAATAAATTAAGATCCGTATTTATCTAGAATGTCAAACCAATCTTACCTAATTTTTATTTTTTTTAGAGTGCTTAAATTAGTTTTTTTCTTTTTAAAAAAATAGCTTCATTGAGGTATAATTGATACACGAAGAATGGCATATATTTAATATCTATAATGTGATGAGTTTGGACATATACAAACACCAGTGATGTCATCACCACAATCAAGATAATAGACATATTCAACACCTCCCAGCATTTCCTTGTGCCCCCTTGTGGTAATTGTTTGTTTGTTTGTCATTTGTTTTTTGTTGTGTGTGGGAAAGGGGGCTGATTAGAACACTTAACAGGTTACCCTCTTAAGAAATTTGAAGTTCACAATACCATATTGTTAATTATAGGTACTATGCTTAATGTTAAAAATATCTCCAACTCAATTATGATGTCTTAAAAAAAAGAATCTATGTTTTCTATTTTTTTATAAAACCCACCTGACTCTCCACCACACATAGTGAGAATAAGGAAAATAAACAGTGTAAAGGCAATAAAATATTCTAAAAAAGATTAAATAACATTTCTTAATACAGAGAAAAATAAGGGCTGAGTATGTCAGGTACACTAATAAGAGAAGGGGAGAGAGATTTTCTGCCTTTGACTTATAAATTAAGATTTAACTTTTCAATAAAATTAACTTAGTGTTGCAACAAAATAAAAGAAAAAGTTATATCATTTGTTAAGAGAAAACATTAAAGCATATTTTCAGTAAAAAATTCAAGTTATTTAGAGATGAGATGAAGTCTTACCATTTTTACTGATGTCGAGTTCTTTAAGATTAACTAAACTAGCAATTGTGGTTGGCAGATTTGAAAGGTCGTTATCAGGAATACTTAGTTTTCGTAGAGCTTGACAGTTGAACAATTGCTGTAAAAAAACACAATGATTAATTAGATCTCAATTTGGTTAAATCCATTCACCAAACTCAGTAACAAAATTCAATTCACCATCATTACAAATGGCAGTAAAATAGTCAGATTCAAAATCTCACCTTCTTTCACTCCCATATTCTCAATTGTATTCAGAATGTTTTCACACTCCATCCCCATGTTAGTGCCTCACTGTTCTCTGCTACTCAGATCCAAAACTCAAAGTATTTTACTTTCCCCCTCTAGTTTACCATTGATGTTCAATTTTCCACTGATCCTACAGGTAGGTATTTTTCCCTTTCAAATAGTTTCTGGAGTTGTCCCTTCTTTACAGCTACAAGGATTACCTCAGTTCTTTTTTCTGGCAACTCTTAGATTTCAGAAAGTATTGCTTCCACTTAGTCATACTGAACAGCTGACATGCAAGAACTGAGTACATTTGAGTATATGAGCTCTCATTTCTTTTGTGTCTCACCACACTGCTTCATAAATATCTAGTCAATGTAATGTTAACCTCTGATGTTTGGTGAAAAAAAATCACTAATAATTAGTTCATTTCTGCCATGGGTCCAACAAACTAGGCGGGGAGGAGTCGAGTGTTAAAGCAATGGTTCTCAAATCCAGCATCCATATGGTCACTGATGGGTAGAGGTGCTTGTTTAAAATATGGATTCTTGAGCTCTCCTCAAAGAAAACTGATAAATCGGTCTGGGCTGGAAGTCAAAATCTGTATTTTTAACCAGCACTCTGGGGATCTGGTTATTTTGATGTAGGTGTTTTCAGTACCATATTTTGAGAAATAATAAGATATTTTAGCTATGTCTATCTTATCTTGACTATTCAAGATATAAATAGCTGAGGCAGAATTTTTATTCTTTTCTAGAAGAATTATCTTAATTATATCTCTTCTGTTTGACATTTCTAATTCTGTTTTGCTAAACTTCCACAGATGAAGTCTCTGATGACTATGCAACTGGCCCAGAGTACACTTAACTATGTTAACTGCTTGTTCCTACAAATAATCTTTACAAAGATTATTTGAAATTCTTCATATAGTACAAGAATTTCAACATGCTATTCAGAAATATTGCTACTTTTTAAATGAAAGTTAAAAAAGAAAACTTTGATGGGCAGTTGTTATTAACTACCATTTTTTCCTTAAAAAATAGAAAAATAGATATCTATATTCAGAGTAAAAGTTAATTTAAATTTTTGTCCAATCATCCTGTATAGGTCATTACATTTGTATGCAATATTGTTAGTTATAAATTCAGAGATTAAAAATAATTGCCTCATGACTGGTGGGATATAGAATTTGTGATTACTATAACCATTTTATGACAAATTTAAACAAATAATTTTCAAAACAGAGGTTTATTTTGAAATAGAAGTCTCATCATTTTAACTAAATTTTCAATTTCTCTCAAGAATTAAAAGAGGTTCCTGTATTCTTCTCTAACTTTAAATGAAGCCATGTCAGAAATAAAAGATATAGAAACTCCTGAACATCTTATTACATAGAGAATTCAAGACTTCTCTGTTATAGAGGCTAAGAGCATAGCACTTGAAATCAGAGTGATGTGGGTTCAGTTCCCGCTCATCTATTTACGAGCTGCATAGTCTTGGGTTAGTTGCCTCACATCTCTGAATCCTATTAATTTCCTCATTTGTAAAATGGGAACGATAATATTATTTAACTTGAAGGGTTATTGAGAACATTAAATGAGTTTATATATTTCATCAAGTCTAAGTCCTACATTTTTTCACATACTAATATCTTGATCATCTTACAAGCAAAAGTAAGTTATAATTTTTAAGGTGTGTTTCTTCCTTACTGCTACTACAATAATGGTGTGTCCTATAATCAATAGCTTTAATTTGATGAAATGAATTACCTGTGAACATATAAAATTGTGATTGGCATATAGTAAGAGCTGATAACTATTAGGCGTTATTAAGATTTATATATACAAATACAGAGGCACACCTATATAATTTGTCTATTTCTTACTTTTCTAGATGACAAGGTCTTTAAAAATAGGAGTCATATCTAATTCATCTTGGTATCAACATATTTCATCTTTGTATATACCAAAGTCACTAGCACAGTGTCTTGTACATAGTGTATGCTGAATAATATATTAAACATATACTTAGATAAGTAAAGAGAAAATGAGGAGAGTGCTAAGTTCCAGATGAAAATGGTTCTTTACTGGGTTGGAAGTTTCAGAGTGATAACAATCTCAGTGGACTCTAATTTCATAAAGCAGTGAACTTTTGAATATGAGTTATGATGTTTATCAATTGGAAAGAAATTAAAAAGACATTTTAATGATTATTTCAAGACTCAAGTTTTGAATGAAAATGAAGAGAAGGATAATTATGCAGTGGCTGTAATTATTCAATATAGTATAAAATAGCAAATATAATTAATAGCTAATTAGAGTAAGACTGTTAATTGTTATCTGCCTCTCATTTGCTAATGATATTTTCCAATTCAAAAACAATAAAATTGTTTTGTGTCTTAAAATATTTGTGTACTAAAGTGTTATTTTTTCTTGGGTGAATAAAAGCAATTTAACTCTGACAGAAATTGGTTTGAGAAGAGTATGAAATTTAAATTACTGACTCAAAAAAGTAATGGTTGGGTGTTTTCTAAGAGAGCTGACACAAAAAAAGAAAGGCCTGAGGGTTAAAAATAAAAACATCTTTGAGCTAAAATATATTCTGAAAGGTGTTATTTATTCATTCATGGAAAAGTATTAATTGATACCTGCTACAAACTAGATGCTATGCCAAGTGCAAGGGGTACAGAATGAATAAGACATAGCAACCAAACTCAGATTGTTTACAATTTAATATTTAGACAATAAGTTAAATACAATGTGAAGAAAATTATGCCAAGGTAAATATCAGATGTGATAAAGACACTCAGGGAGGAAGGATATCTGTACTAGATTATGTTGATGGTGGTGGAGTTGACTCATGGAAGTATTCCTAGAAGATATGATGAAAAAAGAGATCATCCAAGAGCCAGCAGAAGTAAGCATATGAAGACCAAAAAGGGATAATGTTGTACCTTTCTTGTAGGATCTAATGATACTCTCAATTCAAAAAATGTGTAACTCAAACTAGCTTCAGATATTTGCTTGCTAGTATGAGGAGACTTGAATCTTGAAGAGAATGCTCTGAGTCTACAACGTCTACATACATTTAAAGTAAATTTACTAAATTCCCATTATAAGCTATATAATGGTCTATATTTAGTAATGAAGATAAAGACATGGAAAGATACTGTCATTCTGTTTTCAGTAGTATAGTGAACTAAATATTAAAAGGAAAATCTTTATGTGCAACAAAACTACACACACACACACACACACACACACACACACACAATCCTTTACTGGATAACTGTAAAGTACAGGAATTCCTCAAGTTCCAGAAAAATGAGATAATACTAACACATAGAGTTAAATAGGTGTGTATTTAGCTTTTGCTCTGGTGTTACCTCTTGATCCCTGGTAGCTGATGTCTTTTTTTTTTTTTTTATTCTATTTATTTATTTATTTATTTATTTATTTAGCAAGCAAGTGGAAGGATAGAAGACTGCCTGGCGTCTAAACAGAGTGGGAGATTTCCTTAGAGACCACTTCATATAGAGCTGGTGTCTATATAAACAAACTGAGTGCTGCAAAGGGAGTCAATGGGGAATACATGCCTTTTTAAGATTTGACTGTGTGAAGTGAGAAGAAAAGAAAAATAGAAGAAAGAAAAAGGAGGGGGAGAAAAAAAGAAAAAGAAAGGAAGGAAGGAAGAAGAATGAAAAAAAAGACAGATAGAGATAAGAGGAAGAAAAGAAAGAACAAGAAAAGTAAAGAGAAAAGAAATAAAGAAAGGATAGAAGAAAGAAAAATGGAGGAAGAAAAGGAAGGAAAGGAGAAAAAAGAAAGAAAAAAAGAAAGAAAAAGAAAAAAGAAAAAGACAGAAAGAAAGATAAAATTAATCCTCTAGGGATTACCAATCAAAAACCTAACTTTCCTTGAGTTAGGGACTGGAATTAACAGTATTGATAAGGCTCTCTGAAACCTAATCCAATGTATAGGTGGTTCAGTGTTAGTATTGCCCCCAAGTGCCTGGAAGAAGTAAACACAAATCTCCTCTGAAGGAATAAACTTTAAATGCAGGCCTCGATGAATCTCACAAATAAAGTATCAATAAACATGAAGTCATCAAAAAAATAAATCACTAAATATGTGATTAAACAATTGACCTAAATTAGATGCAAAAGAACAAGTAATCTTGCCTGTAGATGATACAGATATTAGATTTACAGAAAACAAAATGAAAATATATATGGAATTTGAAATCATGATGGTAAAACAAGAGATTATCAAACAGCTCAGTAGATCAGAAGATTAAACATTGAAATAGAAAATAATAGGAAAGAAATGGTAAGAAGAAATTAGCCAAATGTAGCATAAAAGGAGGCAGAAAATAGAAAAGACTGGTTAAGTCATATGAAAGAGAATAAGAAGATATTTTGAAATTCTAATAATAGTATGTATAGAAGAGAATGTGGTTTAGAAATTCCAGGGTTGTTGAAACATCCATCTTTAGATTGAGGAAATTTAACAAATTCTAAACAGGATAAATGAAAAGAAACCCACATCTAGACTTGTACAAGATTGCAAAGTATCAAAGACAATAGATCTTAAAAATTGCCAGAGAGAAGGGAGATTATTTTCAAAAGACTGAGAATGGGAAAGGCAGAAAACTTAACAATTAAAGCAATAATTCATTAGATATTATTGCTAAAGTACTGAGAGTAATATAATTTTTACAGCTTTTTTTCTAGGAAAAGGGCAAAATGGCTATATTTTTAGACAAACCTAAGTTCACCACTAAGAGACATTCACCAAAGCAGCTGTCAAAATATAACTTTCAGGAAGAAGGCAAATGAACCTTGTAGAGAGGTCTGAGTGCAAGAAGGAATAGCAATAAAATTTATTTTTTTAAAAAAAGAAAAACATCTGGTTAAATCTAAACAAACATGTGTAAAATAATAAAATGTCTAATTATGAGATTAAAAAATCAATATAGGTAGAAGTAGATCAATGGAATAGAATTGAGTGTCCCAAAATAAACCAACTAATACATTGTCAAATAATATCTGACAAGGGAGCCAAAAAATGTAATGAGTGATAGGACAGTCTCTTTGATAAATGATGTTGCAAAGACTGGGTAACTACATGCAGAAGAATAAAACTGGACCCTATCTTATAGCATTCAAAAAAATTAACTCAAAATGGATTAAAGACTTAAATGTAAGACCTAAAACTGTAGCACTACTAGAAGAAAGCATAAAAAAAGTTCTTTAATATTGGTCTTGGCAAAGATTGTTTAGATATGGCACCAAATGCACAAACCATAAAAACAAAAGTAAGCAAATGGGACTACATAAAACTAAAAAATTTGTGCATAGCAAAAGAAACAAACAGCAAAATAAAAGCATAGTCTTTTGAATGAGAGAAAATATTTGTAAACTATTTATCTGATAGTTAATATTTAAAATATATAAAAAACTCATATCAATCACCAGTGAATAAACAAAACCAAAAAACAAAACAAACTGATTTAAAAACATGCAAAAGATTTGAATAGACACCTTCCCAAAGAAGACATACAAATGGGCAACAGGTACATGAAAAGATGCTTGGCATCACAAATCATTTGGGAAATGCAAATCAAACCACAATGAGATATAACCCCACATCAATTAGAATGGCTACTATCAGAAAGACAGAAAAAGTTTTAGCAAGGCTGTGGAGAAAAGGGAATCTTTGTGTACTATTGGAGAAAATGTAAATCGGTATAGCCATTATAAAAAGCAGTATGGAAGTTTCCCAAAAAGTTAAAAATAGAATTGCCGTCTGATTTAGAATCCCACTTCTGGATATATATCCTAAGGAAATAAAAACACTCTCTCAGTGATATCTGCATTTCTATGTTCATTGCAGCATTATTCATGATAGCCAAGAAATGGAAAAAATCTAAATGTCTAGCAACAGATGAATGGATAAAGAAGATGTGATATACATATAATATGGAATGTTATTTGGCTATAAAAAAAGAAAGAAATCCTGCTTTTTGTGACCACATGATGGACCTTGAGGACATTATGCTAAGTGAAAGATGTCAGACAGTGAAAGACAATTGCTATATAGTCTCACTTGCAAGATTTAAAAACATCAAACTCGTAGAAGTAGAGAGTAGAACATTGGTTGTCAGTGGCTGGGGGTGAGGGAAATGGGAAGATTTTGGTTAAAGGGTACACATTTTCAGCCATAAATAAGATCTAAAGATGCTCATGCACAGCAGGATGACTATATTATCAACACTGCATTATTTCCTGAAAGTTTTTTAGAAAATAGATCTTAAATGTTAACAAACACAAATCACACTTGTGAGGGTTTGGAGATGTGGTACTTTATTGGTTCCTTATTACCTACTGTGGTAATTATTTTGCAATATATATATATATATATATATATATATATATATATATATGTAACCTAATCATCATACTGTACATCTTAAACTTACATATGTTAAATGTCAATGATATCTTAATAAAGCTAGGAAAAAAATCAATGCAAAACTAATACTGTGAACAACAAAGGCATATGTATCAGAAAAAAATAACAAGATTAAACACATGGTCAGATTTTTGCATTGTTTTGGAGGAAGGTAAAGATACTGATTGACTTTAATGTTAAATGTGCATGTTAAAATTTCTAGGGTAATAACTAAAGAAATAGAAATAAGGTATGTAAATTCCTAAAAGATAGAGGCAAAGTAAAAGAAATGAGATAAAGAGAAAAAAAGATCTTTAATAAATATAATGGAAAACAAGCAAATAATTAGAAGATACAAGACAGATAACAATAAAGAACATAGTGGAATAAATTAATGCAAATATAACAATAGTTGCCATCAAGAAATATGGATTAACCTCTTCAATTAAAAATAAGAAACATCAAAGTGGATTAATTTTAAAAATAAGCTATGTGATATTACCAGTGACACACCTAAAACTTGAGGGAAAAATGATAAAACTGGCAAAGTTAACTAAAATAAAGTTTATGCAGCAATACTGATTTTAAGCAAAATGCATTACTACAGAAAGTGGCATGTTAATAAACACTTCAACTCACCAGGAATATATAATTCTAAATGTGTATGCATCTAGTATCATGGCTTTAAAATATTCAAAGAAAATTTGGCATATCTACATATTACAAACCTACTATCATAACAGGGGATTTTTGCACGTATATCTTAATAAATGATTAAAAGTAGACAAAAATAGAAGAAAATCTATAGAAGAAATGATGGCCATGAGCTCATGAGCTCGTCCTAGTGGACGCATATAGAACACTGAACTCAACCACTAGAGAGTATGTTTTAAGGCACATATAAAAAATTTGCAATTAACCATATACTAGACATAAAGTCTCAACAAACTTCAAAAAATTACTCATAAAAGACCAAATTATTGGATCATAATGCAATTAAGTTATAAATTATTAACCAAAAGATAACTTTAAAAGCTTTTATATTTGTGTGTGTGTATGTGTGTGTGTGTGTGTGTGTGTGTGTATAAACTTTAATAATTCATGGGTCAGAGAAATTGTCATACTAGAAATTAAGAATTACAAGCAAGTGATAAAATATTACATGCTAAAAATAGCAAGATATAACTAGAGTAATTGGAAGTAAATTGTAGCCTGAAATACTTACATTAGAAAAGATAAATGAGTAAAAATGAATGTATTAAGCATTCAACTTAAGAAGACATAAAAAGTAACAGAATGTAGAAGAAACAATAAAAAGTTCCTTGCAATAGTATATGCAGTAGGAAAGATAGAAATTCTGTAAAAAGCATCAGTTTGGGAGCTCTTCAAGTAAGAGGAACCAAGTCTTTTGTGTGTCAATGAATGTATCTTATGATTGTTTTTGTCTTTTTACATTTTATGGTGAAATATATATAAACACAAGAATGTATAAAATATGTAGTTCTAAAATTTAATAATAAAACAAAGCCTCACATTCTTCAGTCCAGCTTAAGAAAGCTGCTTTATGTCCTTCTCAATCATGTCCCACTGTCCTAACCAACCCATTAAAAGACAAATAACTTCTGGAATTAATAAAATTCCCTCATTTTTCTTTATATGTTTATCACAGGTTTAGTAATTCTAAAAATGAACATTTATATTTGTCTGTTTATCTTTATGTAAATGAAATAATATATTATGCTTTCTTCTGCAAGCTGACTTTTTGATTAAATATTACATTGTTAATATTCCAAATTGAAGTATAAAACCTATTCATTCATTTTCACTACTTTATGATCCATATAACATAATTTTCTTATATATTCCACTGTTCATAGACTTTTACATTGATTCCAACATTTTCTAATCTGAACGATGCTGCTAAGAATATTCTTATAAACATTTCCTAGTATGCATATACAAAAGTTTCTCCAAGGAGGTAGGCATATTTTCAAATGTAATAAATAATAGAATTTTTTCCCAATGTGGCTATAACAATTTAAATTCCCAACAGGAATAAGAATTCTTATTTCTTCATATTATTTTCAAAATTTGATATTTCAGACTATTTTTTTTAATCTGTGGAATATAAAATGGTAACACCTTTTACCAAACCACTAATAAAACTGAACATTTGTTTTGTTTATTTTATTAATTTGAGTTTGGCTCATATTCTGCAGACTAATTCTTTGACAGTTCTCTCAATATATGGCTCAACTTTTATTTCTTTTTTTAGTATCTTTCAATAAAAAGACATTTATAGTAGTCAAATTTATCTTTCAGTTAATATGTACAAATGGTCTCCTATTTTTTTCTCCTGAAAATTTTAATGCTTTGATTTGACTCATTTGAAATTTATTTTTAATAATGGTATCAAGTAAAGATTAATTCATTTCCTTTTATAGATGACCATTTAAAAAAATTTTCATTGTATCTCCACTGATTTGTAAAACAAGTTCTGTTGTGCATCTGATTTCCACAAAAGTATGGGTCAGTCTCTGGACTTTCTGTGCATAGTCCACTGGTCTTTGTCCATCTCTAATTCCAGCTGGGTCACTTGAACTCTCTGACTGTGATTTGTGCTTGAGCTAGAGAAGCATGGGAAGGGAAAATGAAAGAATGCCTAGAGAAGAAACAGCTCACCCAGGCTTTGAGAGGGGTAGTTCCAAGAGCAGAAGGTGAAATTGGAAGGTAAGGGTAGATTTAGAAGAGCAGGGCAGTCCAGAGAGCTATACTAGGAGAAAAGACAGAGGAATATTAGGAATGGCAGAAAATTAAAAGTGTCTATATTCTAAATGTTGTAGAAGGAAATAGAAAATGAAGGATTTAGCCAAAATGTAAAAGAAAGGGTGTAAGAGTCTGGGATTTGTCTTACAGGAAGTGTTCAGATGATACTTTTTAATCATTTTTTTGAGTCGACCTTATAGATGCTATCTCCAGAATACACACACACACACACACACACACACACACACACACACACACACAAATATACATATTTGTATCCAGTTTCAAGGAACTTGCAAACCACCAGAAGCCCATGCAAGAATCTGTGGACCTGGTTAAGGACCCTTGTGATAAGTCATGACAAGTTACCTCTGAAAAAGCCAGGTTTCTATCTGAAGCTTCTTTCCTCTCCACCCTATCCTACCTCCTCTCTACTTTCTTCTCCATGGTCAGACCTTCCCTACTTTCAGGTCATAGCTTAAGACCTGTTTACATGCTCCACTTATGTACTTTCATAACATTCTGCATTTCTCCCTACTGAAGGCTCGATGTCCTCAATTTGGGATAATCAGACTGTAAGCTTCGCTAATCACTACAGTACCTGCAGTGTATAATGCAATGCCTGACATGTGGTACTTTCTCAGTAAATAGTTGTTCTTTCATGAATATTCTTGCAGGGTAGTGGCAAATAACCAGATAGTCGACTGCCTATTAGATGTGTGCAAGGCACTAAACTAGATTTTAAAATATATCATCTCTAGTCCTTGCAACAACATTGCAGGGAAGGTATTATTTCCCCCACTTTGAAGGTGAGAAAACTCAGAAAGTTAACTTTTACAAGGTTATACACCTAGGAAGTGTCAGAGCCAGAATTCAAATTCAGCTTTGTCTGATACAAATCCATTTCCACTGTAGCACACTGCTTACTCGCAATATTAGATCTGTGCTTTGGAAAGATAACTGACAATTGACAACAGTTGGAAGCTGCCTGGGAGGGTAGAGTGAATGAGACAGGAACTTTGAGCCCATCATAATGGACACGGGGATTAGGAAAAAGACTAAGATTTAATGACTATTGACAGTGAAGATCTAAATTAGAGTAAATGTAAGTATATGTTATAGCACTTTGCTAACTCTGAAATGCTATATAAATGCAAATGATTGTAATTTAAATTGGCATTTTATTATCACCTTTATACTCTGGCTTGAAAAATTAAGCATACAATCAAAACTTTGTGAATGTGAGTGACTATATCTTAAAACAGTTCCCTAAAAAAAAACAAGAAATAAGCTATTTATTTTTCCATCACAAATAAAAAGAAGTATTAACTGCTTGTGAATTTTAAAAAGAGAAACCCTTTTCCTTAAAAAAGTTTTATATAAAATCGTAAATATTCCATGAGAGGTTTACTGATACCACATGTTGGCACAAGTGGATGCCACGGGGAAAAGGGCTAATTGTTATCTAATGAGTTGGCATCACTGAATAGCTGATTTCTTAGAAGTTCCTCCTTTGATTCCCTTAAAAAGTATTCAGGCTACAGTGTTACCAAGTTCATTTCAAAGCTATTTGAAAGAAATAATTATTTTGTGCACATTATAATAAAATGTTTTAAAATTCTTTAGTTTAATACAAGTCTTAATAATTATCTTTATTTAGAAAAGAGCCAACTCAAAAATTTTAAAAAAGTGGTTTGATGAAATTGTAAGCTTCTAATTATGACATCAATTTACTCTTTTTTTTCCCTCCCTCCTACTTTCTTTTCCTTCTTTTCTTCTTTCGTTCCCATTTGTCTTCTTTCCTTACTGCTTGTGTTCAGTGAGCACCTCTTAAACATCTACTCAGTGACAGGCACAGTGCCAGAACCAAAAGATGAATTAACAAAGTATCCACTTCCTCAAGTATATAGTCAACAAGTAATTATAAATACAAAAATAAAATAAAATGGAATGTAAAAATACTAAATAAATACTTTAACAGAAAGAGGGCTTTGACATTACATCTATTCCAAGAGAAACATTTCTAGACCTTGTGCTTAACCTAGAGAATTTGGATGTGTGGATTTGCATGCATTTCAATTACTCTACACTGCTCCCTCCCATTAATATTCACCCCTTAAATGTTCATAAGTAGGAAAGTGACTGACTCAGATTTTTGTTTTTGAGAAACAACTGACATCTGTGACCAGAAGCAGGCAGGTAAGTGATTAGAGAACATCCAGGTGAAAAATAATGAGTCTTAGTTAAGGCACTGTCAGGAGGGATGAGGAGAGACACACACTGAAAGGAGGAATCAATAAGGCTTGGTTCCAGTAGTACACAGGCAGTCAAAGGAGGGGAGGTTTTGTGGTCCAACAACACTTTAAAGACTCAGTAGCAGTGGAGCTCTAGGTTGGTATAGGAAGTGTGGAGCTGGACAAGTGCTGGTAGCATCAAAGAGGATAAGGAAAAGGGAACACTCATAATCCCTGCTAGTGCATTTTAGCAATATTGAATTGAATTGCTGCAGAGATGAGCTCTTTTCTTCTCTGCAGAAAGATGGCAATGGCAATAAATACTCAGGCATTTTATCCTAGAAAACAATAAATATAACTGCTGTTGTTTTTAAAATACAGATCTTTTCAGCAACAATTTGTACAAAGGTGTTTTTGAATCATTTTTCCCTTTAGAACAGTAAGGTTATTTTAGCATTTGTCAATGTCTTTGAAGTAAGGGAATATCTTTTACAGGAACAACAGCTGTTAGTTTGAATATAGAAAGCATAGCACTTTACTATAGCACCCTAACAATTGCATTTAAAATTTTTTTAATGAAAATGTTCTTTAACTTATACAACTACAATTACTTGATTTATAAACTAGCTAATAACACCAATAGGAAAATTGGAAAGAGTAAAAGCTCAATATAAAAGCACAATTTCAAATGTTTTTAATTGTTGCTATTGCTGTGGATTTGGAGCAAATTCCTGATTATAATACTTAGGACAAGTCTTAAGACATGGCATGAGTGTGTGTGTGTGTGTGTGTGTGTGTGTGTGTGTGTGTGCATACACACACACACAGGTGTGCCCTGGGGTTTTTTTTGTGTGTGTGTTGCTTTTATAGTAACTGCTATGTTGGGAGCTGTTTCTGCTGCCTGTCTTGCAGACAGGGTTAAAGTTGCCTGCAAGCTAGAAGTTTGCAGAGCAGGTGGGCTCTATGCAGAAGGAGGAAGTTTGGCTTAATGTAAAGAGTTGAAGGTTCCTTGCCCCAGGGAATGGAAGACAGAGAACAGGATCAAAGAGGTTTTGAGAGAATTTATGTAAATGTCAGCAATTGTTAGAATATCTGTGGATTTTGTTTCCCATGCATTTCCAAGAGTATAAATATATGTGCTTAATAAACTCGGGGCGCAGTATTTACTGTTAGCCCTCCCGACTCTATCTTTTGTCTCTCTTTGTCTCTTTTTCTTTCTTTTCTCAATACTCACTCCCCCTCTCAGGAACTGTTCGATCTTAGCCGGCGGGCTCCGTCATTGCTAATTGGTAAAATTTTGGTAGTTGACAATTATAAAAATATTGGCTTTGTCTATAGTTAGTAATCAATGTGGTATGTGAACAATTAGGTTGAATAGCATGAATCTAGACTTTTATACTAGTATAAGTGATGTATATATAAGTATATATATTTATTTATATATAGTTATAAAACTTATTATATAACATAAATAGGTATATAATAAGTTTTATATATAAGTTTATATATATAATAAATTTTATATAAGTTTATATATGTATGTATGTGTGTATGTATATATATATATAAATTTTTGACCAGGTCAATAAACCAAAGAGAAGATGGCTCATGGTATAACTAGTGTCTCTTCTCCACTTGTGATCATAATGAAAAGATTATAAACTTTGGAATCACAGAGACTTAAATTTAAGTTCTGACTCCATTGTTAACTAGCCACGTGCTATTGAGCAAGTTCCATAAATTTTCACTAAGGCTCAGTTTATCATTGAAAAAGCCCAATTAGATTGCATTCTAGTCTTATCTTAAACAATACTCTGCACCAGGCAGACTTTCCTGATCCCCCTGCAAAGCAGGATTAGTTGACTTTCTCCTGTGTTTTCACATGATCTTATATACATATTTCTATAATCCACTTTTACAAAATCATCATAATCATTTATGCAACAAATATTTAGTGAGATCCTAACTTTGAACCTAACACTGTACTAGTTTAAAGATTAAATAGTGTTTTTATTCTTCAACCCTGTTTTCCTGGAATAGAGGAAGCATTTAATAAATACGTATTGAATGAATAATTGCCATAGGTTTGGTAAGTGCTATTGTAGAATTGTACACATGGTAATATGGAGGCACAGAGGGGAGCTAAATAACTGTGCCAGTGAGTGAAAAATGAAGACTGTGGAAGGAGGTGACAACTGAGATGAATCTAAAAGTAACATACAAGACAGAGAAAACAGCAGAAGCTCAGTGACAAGAAAGAGTTTCATGTTTCCAGAACACTTTGTGTGAGAACAGAAGAGGCTGGAGAGGTAGAATGTAGCCAGACAATGACAGGCATATTTTCAGTTTCATGTTTTTTTTTTTTCTTCTTCTTCTTCTTCTTATAAATTAGAATGGAGACAGGGAACAGCCTCAACTGAGGTTATGAATTGGTCATATTTACATTTGGAAATAGCACTGATGGCTGTGTTAAAAATTAATTGGGGAAAAATAAAAGTGGGTTTAAGACATATCAATCAGGAGACTGTTCCATTAGTCTTCTAAGAGATAGGTGAGGGCTGACATAGGCTGTGTGGTGGAGAGCTGAGATTAGATTTAAGAAATTGGTGGCAAAATTGACAAGACTTGGCAGCTGATTTGATGAGGAAGGTGACTACAAAGAAAGAATAAAAAATGAATATCAGGACTGGATAGCAACCCAACTGAGTCAGAGAATATAGGACAGGAGAGAGGTTTCAAGGGAGAAATTAGACTTCTTGAGTGCAAATATTCAAGTAAATCAAAAAAGCATCTATAAATCTGAAGACTGAGAAATAGATTTTAACTGGCAAAATAGATTTGTAAGTCTTCAGTGCGGTGGCTGAGAACATGAGAATGGATGAATGCGATAACCTAGAGAGAAAAGAAAGATCAAGAAGCTCTCTCTTCCTTTTCCCTGAAGTTGTTAATTTAAAAGTCACAAATGAAATTTTATTGCCCAATCTAGTAGATTTCTAATTTTTTCCTTACTTGGCCTTTCTATTCCATTTGACACTGTCATCACTCTCTCCTTAGAACGCTCCACCTCCTTGGTTTCTGTGACTATGTTCTGTCGGTTAGCATCCCCCATACTTTGTCCTGTTGGCCTAGGCCCTGCTCTATTTCTCCTGAGAGTCTGAACTTCTCTGTGGACTGGCAGTGCTTCACTGGCAATGATAGAATGTTTACAAATAAATTCACATGGTGAACATACATTACAAACTTTTATGTAGTCAATTCTTAATTATTTAGAACAAATAAAGAGAACCTTTATTCCTATTAAAGGCCACTGACAGACAGAAAAAGATACAATTAAGGGCCATGGGAGTTAAATTCAACATAATTAACCTTTAATGTCACTTGTAAAAAAAGAGAACAAACCTTTAATTTATCCACTTAAAATTTAAAGGAAATAAAAAAAATAACTCTTTAGGCAATAAACACCACACACACACACACACACACACACACACACACACACACACACACACCAAAGTGAAAAACAACAACAAAAGGCTGCACCATTACCAGGAAATCAAAAAGCAATAAGGAGGTTCTAAAGAGAAAAAAAATATTGATATTTCCTCTAATCTCTGATTAAGATTTAACTCATTTATTGCTGTTTAGGGTTAATTACAAAAAGAGCAAATTACCTCTTTCTATAGGAAAGATAAATACCTCTAGGATTTTGTGAAAAATTAATTTTCACATAAATTTTGGAAGGACATATATCTGCAAAAGACTGTCTCTTTTTATACTATTTAGAAAAGAAAAAATAACTTTCTTTCTGTAAAGTGGGATTATCCTTTCTCATTTTATAGAAAAAGTCCACTTTTTGATGTTCTTTATAGTACTGCAGCTTGTAACAATTGTCAACATTTGTTGAAGGTTTTGTGCTTTGCCAGGCCCCACATTCACACTTCACAGACATTATGTTATTTAATCTATAACAATAAAGCAGGATTACCACAATTCAATAGGTGATTAAAATAAGTGCAGGTAAAAGAAATCTGAAAGGTAGACATTATCTTCTGAAGAGGGGAGAAACTGAGACTGAGAACCTTCTCCAAACTAGGTTAGGGTTCAAATTCAAATCTACGTGATTTTAAAGTTCTATGGCTTTCCACTACAGCAGACATTTCACATCTATTGCTTTCACCTCAGCAACTAAAGGTTCTAGTGAGATTTTGGAGCTGACCTTTAAAGTTAAATGATACTAGCTAGCAGGTACTAAGTGTAAATTTACATTATTCATGTCCTTTGCTTCTCTTCATTCCTATCATTACCTGAGGAACTGTTCATTATCTCTGAAATTTAGAATAGGGTCTGTTAAACTTCTACCAGAGTCCCTCTATCAGCAGAACAGAATATAATTTTTTTTTTAGCCTTGCAATCCAGATGAATTTTGTATTTGATTCCATAACATATTAATGTTTCTCTCTTAGAAATCTTTTAATTAATTGTCATTCTTAAAAAAATGTACTGCATGGATGCTATAGTAGATCCTAATTCATAGCCTCATGTATCTGTACAAATATAGGAAGCAAATGCTTACATGGTGGTTTTTACGTGTGACTACAGGCCAGTTCTATGGAAGGTCAACCTTGTAATCTCACTGAAATAATCTCATGCTCCCATAAAGAGTTGAGAATAGCCTGGATTCCCAGGAGTCACTGGTCAAGAATTGAATCTTTCTAAAGTGTTTCTAAATCAAAGAAAGCATTCTATTCATGCAGATTCACTTCTAGAATGAAATCAGCCTTTAGGGAATTTACTTCTAGAGTTTAGAAGTAAATACTATAGAGACATTAAACTTGAATTTCTCTAGAAATTTAGAGTAGCTACATAGAAAACCAAACAAATAAAAAATGAGGCAACTTCAGAAAAAAAAATTATAGTCTAGAGAAATAAGCCTTCATCTTTTCCTTAAAGGCTGATTTCATTCTAGAAGTGAGTCTAAATTGCTGTGTTAGTAGAATGCTCTCTGATTTAGAATTACTTCATCTACTAAGGAGTGAGCCAGGAAATGAATAACATTAAAACTGGTTAACTAGATTAAAAGAACTATTGAAAAGAGAGAGCAAATATTGAACCACCTATATAAATTTACATTTTAACCCTTTCTGTCATTTAATTTGCTTAAATGATACCTTGTAATTTACTTGAGCATTGGACATTTACATTTATCTCTGTCTTATGAACCATTTTCTAAAGGAAATACTCTGATTGGTCAGATTCGGTCAGATCTACCAAAAGGTTAACCCTGGTGTTTTTTTTCTTCCAGCTCAATTCTCTTTTTCTTTCTTTTAAATTAATTTTTATTTTTAATAAGCATTATATCAATTCTTTGCCCTCTTATTCACACCCCACAATCTTTCTTCTACAGGTAGCTGCTTTCAACTTTTTTAGCTATTATTTCTTGTATTTTCTTCTATATTTCTAGAAAATACACATGTATGTCTACTTATTTTATCAATTATAGATACTGCATTTTTATTTCATATTATGGTAGGTTAAAAATTATACTATTTCTCATCACCACAACCATTCTTTTTTCCTCATCTTTCTGATATATTCATTTTTTTGTGTGATATCAGTAGTTAATGCTGATATTAATGTTTATTTATACACTGTGTTTCTTACTCTTAAATTTTTTTTCTGGAATTTGCTTTATTTTTATTTGCTTTGTTTTCTATATATGTATCCTTAATTTTTTTTTCCAAATGCTCAAACAGCTCTGTCAATGTCCAGCAATTATATTTCCAAATACAAACGCGTGTCAGATAAATTGCTAGATCTACAGTTTACTCTAGAGGAACTTGCTCTTGTACTTTGTGTAGCTGGCTCTGGTCTGAGCAGATTGCTCTCTCAGTATGACGCCAACATGGCTTCCATAGATCTTCACCTGCTACCCTGCTGAACTGGTTTTCTAGTTTCTAGTTTCTATTCCACATTCTCTAGTAGAAACCTGGCAGTCATCTGAGACTCATTTTATTTTATTTTTCCCAAATCAAGATATTAAAAATATGACCAAATCAGCAGATTTTACTCCCCCAAAAAGCCTTTCTAATCTGTGTCCTTTGTTCCATTCTTAAGGCCACTACCCTGGGCTAGGCTGTCATCCTTTCACAGATTTCTGCTGGTCTTCTTACCTCTGGATTTACCCTTTTACATCTATCCATCAGTGCAGTTAGAACTATCTTTCTAAAATGCATATATATTTTTGCTGCTACCCAGATAAACACTTAAGTGAATTTGCACATACTCCAGATAAAATTCAAACTTCCTATCTTAGCATGGAAGATCTTTATAATTTCTCCTATTGTCACTCCTGTACTATGTATGTAAGCAATACTTAAATTCTTTCAGTTTTTAAATATGTCTTATTTGCACTCTCTCTGGAAACTGCTCACTTCTTCTAGTGAACTCTTATTAACACTTAAATATTAGTTACAATAAAATTCCTCAAGGAGGATACTTCACTGAATGTTTCCAAAACACCTATTGCTTACCCTTTGTAAAAGACAGCATACCTAATATAATTACTTGTTTAGTATCTGTCTTTCATGCTAAAGAGTATATGAGTCTGTTCAATCACTGTTTTCCCAGTGACTAGCGAAGTCTTGGCATGTGGTAGATACTTTTTTAAATGAAAAGATTAATGACTATAAATATTGGCCTGCATACTCAGTTTTCTACAGGAGCTAGATAGGAACTTCAATGTTCGGCCTAGGTGGGATCTATGGCAAACTAGAGTGGCTCCATCAAGAGTCCAGTGATATTCTGTTCCACCTAATTGTTACCATTTGGGCATATGGACTCTATCATATTTTTCTTTTTTTCTTTTTTCTTTTTAAGAGAAACCAGGAATTTAGACTTTTTTCGTAAAATATATTTTAGAAGTTGGCTACTAATTCATTTTGTAAAAATTGACAGGCCAAACAAAACATGGCTGCTTATTTCTGTTCTGTGTATGAAATATATATTTGTATTGCCAGTCTTGAGCTCATGAAGCTCAGTTTAAGGTCTCACTATCTTTTGGTGATTTTGTGAGAAAGTTTGGCAAAATATCTCATATTTTACATCTAAAACAGATTTTGTCATTTTCCCCTACACAGTAGCTTCTTTCAATATATATGTTTTTAATACTATCATTTTCTCAGTCCTCTCGGATAAAAATTTTATCATTCTTAATTTCCTCTTGTTCATCCCAAGCCTGGTCATATGCTAAATTCTAGAAGATCTGCCATCAGATTAGTAAAGTGAAAGGAATATGAAATTTGGAGTAATTTAGGCCTAAATTTGTACTCTAAGGATTGTGTAGTTTTCTAATATTTGGTAAATATTTTAGCCTCAACATAAAAGGTCTCTCTTAGAGAAGCAGTCACCGTCCTCTCAATCTAAAGTAGTCTCTCAGCAATTCCTCTGCTTTATTTTCATCATGACACTTGACATTACTTAACATTTTCTTTAAAAAAATTTTTGCAGCAATGTAGATTTTGTATGAATAACTTGTTGGTCTTGCTCAATAATCTTTCTCTAGCACCTAAAATATTTGTCTACATATAATTGTATTCAAGAAATGTTTATTGAATGAAAAAAACAAACAATGGATATATTTTACCTAAAATTTGTTTTTTATACCATTTCCCAAAATATTTGACAGTAAAAGTCAACAAATGTTTTCAATTTCATTGAAATCAGTTTTCAACTAGATTTGATATTTGGGTTAAGATCAGCAGTAAATGAAGGGATGAGTTAAGTCTTTGGATGGAAGATAAAACTCAAAAAATGACTGGGGCATGAAAGAAGTCCCAGTATCTCACCAACACACATAATCAAGAGTTGTTGATACTATAAACTTTTGGAACAATAAAACATATTAAGCAAAGTAAAAATCTGAATAAGAAAAATTATCTAAAAGTTTCCATATATTGTTTTTTACAAAATTGTCTTTTATCTCACTTTTCCTTGGGCCCTCAGAGGGTCAATTTCAATTATTTATTTATTGAAAAAAAACTGCATTTAAATGCCAAAATAATCGCAATAAAAGTATAGATTTGGAGGAGGATGCTTCAGGCAAGAGATTAAAAAGAGTTAAATTTTGATTATGCATCATTCATGTGACAGTTTTATTTTAAATATGGTTTTATATAGTCAGATATATTCTATACCTTTGACACCAGAGGACAGAACAATGTATTCTGAATATTTTCGAGGAAGTGAAAAAGTTGAAAAAAGTCTTTTTTCACCATTATTTAAATCTTAGGAGAGCACTCGATAGACATATGTTGGTTTACTTACAGAAAATGCCAGGGTTATTGACAATTCCATGTTTCTGAAAGACAAACACTTAAGGAACTAGCTAGTAATGTAAACTTAAAAATTTGAGGTAATTTTATTGAGCAAGTGGCAGTTTTTATGTCCTACATTTGTAGACTGGCCATCTTTAAAGCAAACCTGTTTCATATTTCATATTTCTCGATCATGACAATTGTTTAATCAGAAACTATGATGATACAAGTAGTTTCTTTCATTTTAAAAGATTCCTTTTGAGTAAAAGAAAAAAATAATCAATGATCATTCAAGTTTCGATAAACTGAAATAACAATTATAAAGTAACATATCAAAATTTTTCACCCTAAAATAATTCTTCTATAGCTCCTCTGAGCTCATTAAAATTAAAACTTCTCACAAAGAAAACAAGTGTTTTGATTTTAAATAATTTTATTTAAAGTTCTAAAAAAAATGGCCTCAGGCTCCTGAATACTAAATAACAAATCTCAGTGAATGACAAGAAGAATCAATACAAGTGAAGCTAAGTGATACGCAGAATATTAGAGTACACTTTTTTGTTTGTTTGTTTGTTCAGCATTCATCCCCCCCCCCCCGTTTGCATTAGAACCTTAATTTTCCTTTTGAGGTCCTCCTTTATTATATGTTATTTTGGAAGACATCTGAAATTTAAATTGAACAAATGTCATAGTTACATAGGGTGTTTGAAGGGTCAATTCCTCACAAGAGCAGCAGTGTGTGGCCCATACTGTCACTGTGCTGTGAATTCTATGCAGCCATTCAGAGCTCTCTTGGTTCCTACCTTTTTCCTATGTAAAGTTTTCAGGCTCCTATTAATTTTATGAACCCAGATATATTTTCAATAAATGTTCATCTTTACCTAAAATGATCAGTTGGTTGTTATAGACTATAATTAAAATAAAAAACTGACAATTATAAATCCATAGCTATTTACCAATTAAAATTATTTTAATTGTAGTATTGTCTAGATTTATATTAAAAAAGCAAATTAAGTTTATTAAAAATATGCCCTTTCTTATCAAAACAAGCCATTTCTCTTAAGCCAAGAGTTATACATCATTTTGCTGTTTTTATAGTGCTTCCATATACTTTATATTTATTGATCCTCACTGCAGTCTTAAGAGATGAGCAGGAAAAAATTGTTAGCATGTACTATAGATGAAAAGCTAAGTTTCAAAGAGGTTAAATATGTCTGAAGTCACATGACTGACTAATGTTAAAACTTGTGTTAAAACTAGGTACTCTTTCTCCAGAACTCCTTACATTGTTCCATAGTACTTCTGGGATAATAACCAGTAACCACAGTCACTAGACTGTTTGTCAGAACATTTCCTTCTATTGTTTATCTTTTTTTTTTTAAAGAAATCTAAAAGGAGTGAACATTAAGTTTAAAAAGAATTTTGGAGGACTTATTTTCTTCTCTGCTGCCATACATGTTAAAAGACTTTTCATGACATTGCTCCTAGGACTGCTTCTAGAGTCAGAGAAAACATTCCTTTGTTTAAGAAAATATTATGTGGCAGCTCTAATTTATATGGATAAAGTACTCAGAGTCTGAGAGTCTGGGGAAAAAATGCAGAGTGCACTTTATTAGGTAATAAATTGTGAGGGAGCTAGAAAAATTATCTTGCCTCACCTCAACCCACAGAATCAGTATCAAAAATTAAAAATAGAATAAAATAAAATAAAGTGCCATTAAGTGAGAGAGTTTTATTTTCTGTGTCCTATGCAGATATGCTCCACCTTTCCCTATCCTTCCTTACCTCTGGCCACTGTCAAAGGCCTTACTCTTTGTAAAATAAACACCATAACAGAGAGAGCTATTTCTGCTGGAGTTTTACAGGAACGATAAAGTATTTAGAGAATCTCTTACTGTTGCTTAACACAATTGAATATAAGGGGATAAGTCATGATTGTGGTGGGTGTTATTATTTTGTATAAGATAAAGGGGTAAAGATTTTCTAGTAAGGTGATTTTGAGCAGAGACCTAAAGAAAATGAAGGAGCAGGCCATGTGGAAGAGCAAAGCTGTCAGAGGAAAGATCAGGGGCCAAGTGTCTGAGCAGAGAGTTTGCCTAGCCTTAATGTAAAGGCTCAGTGAAAATAGCTCCCACACCATTGTCATAGCCCATTTGCTGGTCATTAACTTAGAGCTTCATTTCACCTGCTAGCTGCTGGCATGATTCAGGTGAATTTTTGTTGCTCATTTATTTTCTGAAGAATCAATGAAGATTTTTGCTATTCATGGTCCAGTGACTGGAGGCAGGTCATGACAAAATTTTCGCCAGTCTAAAACAACTCTCTTTGATAAATTCCTGAATACTTCTTATTAAATGATCAATGTTTCAGCTACATGGCCCTGCATGAATGGCAACATAGAGGACTGTGCACCATGCAACTGTTTTTTGTAGCCCTTGCTTGGCACCTAACTTTCCAATGTCTGTTATCTTCCTGGGAGAAACAACTGTAAATAGGAAGGCCATTTTTTCTAGCTTCTTTCAGCTTACTGAGCATATTCTATATCAGATGTAATATCGTTAGAAATATACTTTAATTTTTATTATATATATTTAAGAAATACATATAATAAATTTATAAAATAAATATATATTTATAAAATATGTCTATATTTATAAAATTGAATTTCAAGAATTACTTAATTAAAAACAAAATACTGGAAGAAACTGGGTACTGGAGCTTAAGTTCATGTTTGCTATGGACGACTCAGACCAAAATGGATGAATTTATATTGAGAAAACAATTACACGTGTTATAGAAAAATAACATTTTTAAACAATATGTCTACATTTCAAAGAGTGTTGTATCCTATTTTTAAAAAGTGGTATATAGTATATCCATAGAAATGAATATCCTTTGGCTATGAAAAGGAATAAAGTATTAAAACATGCTACAGCATGGCTGAACTTTAAAAATATTATGCTCAGTGAAAGAAGCCAGTCACGAATTATACTATGTTGTATGATTCCTTTGTGAAATGTTTGAAATAGGCAAATGCATGGAGAAAGAGGTTCCCAGGAGCAAGGGGAAGCAGGGAATGTGGAGTGACTGCTAATAGGTATACTGTGTTATGTGGGGAAGTTACAACAGTTTTCTAGAATTAGACTTTGGTGACAGTTGTGTAATTCTGTGAATATAATGAAACCACTAAATTTTACACTTTATAAGAATAAATTTGATTGTATGTAAAATATAGCTCAATAAAACTGCTATTTAAAAAAGAGAGAGTGTAAGTTTAATGCCTATCATTTCTTGTGGACTATCATTTATTTGGCATTGATAAGTGTTTTCCACATGTCTGTTAAAGTGTTTTTACAATAAAATAATAAAAGTCTTATATGAGATTTTTAAAATGTTTATTTAGGAAGGGAAAGAGAATGCCAGTTCCCACATTGTGTAGATTTCAAATTCAGAAGTGTGGAATCTACTGATCTGGGTCATACTGAGGTCAAACCGGAGCCCAAAGAGAGACTTTATCAATATGCCTCAGAAAATGAGCAACTTTTAAGAACACATAGTTTAACATTCAAATTAATATTTGTTTCTTGTTTTCCTGCCTATTTAAAAAAAATATAACTGTACGACTCCCCTATATCTTATTTGTTTCATGTTCCTCTGAGTGTTTTATGGCACTCTGACAGGAGGCTAAGACTTTACCTTCCTCATATATAAAACAAACAATTCATCTGAGGTCTTTACAAATGAAATGCTCATGACCTTAAATTTCAAATGTCTTGGAAGATTGGAAATATCCAGAATTAGCTTTGAAAGTGCTTCATAGTAAGGACTATACTCTTTTCTTCTATTCACTATTAGCAAATAGGGTTTTGTACGCTATAGAACCTAGATAAAAATCAGTTGAAATGCCAGATTTCTCTCACCCACAGAGACTTCAGCTTCATGAGCACAATAAAATTTTCAAAATTTATCTCTGTTTACAAAGTTGTATACAAAGTTGCCATGACCGCTGGGGAAAACACAAGTAACTTCCAGCAAGTTACTAAGATGGATCTGTACTATCATTTTACTTTTTAAAGTTTAACATTTATTTCTCTGCAATTTTCTTCTTTTTTCTCTAAGGTACATTACCTTGTCTCATTGTTTTAATTCTCACCTCTAGAAGGATGACTTTAAATCCATCTCCAACTCTAGCCTCTCTCTTGAATTTCATTACATTTTGTTTATTCCTTTGTTGGGTACTTGCACTTGGATAAATATTTTAATTTGATAAACCAAGCTAATAACTAGAATTTGTCCAGAGGAAAGCAACCAAAATGGTGATGCCTCTATAAAGCATATCCTTGAAAATTGTCAAAGAAACTTGGAAAGTAGTCCTGGAAAAAAGAACTCAAAGGCAATACATATGAATTGTTTAAAAATATTTCAAGAATCAAAGGTATAATCTCAGAAACATATTCCTCATCCATAGAAAACATGCCTTAATCATCTATCACCCTGAATGCCTAGCAAAGTGTCAGATGCATAGATAATGGATGGTCATAGAGAAACATCATTGACAAATTACAGAACTTTCTAATAACTAGAACTTTCCAGTAATAATACAATGACCTGCTTTTTAAGTTAGTGATTTCTTCCATTAATAGAAATGTTCATGAAGAGGATAGATAACTGTTGCAAAATAAATAATAAGCAGATGTTTCTGTTCTGGGAGAGAAGTTCAAATAGTTGTTAGCTACCGGCTGCTAAAGAGCAGCAGCTCAGCAGATGTTCATGGGTTGCAAAGCAAAGCTGTTCAGTCATCTGCTGTTGTTTCGACTTGTTATGACAGCACAACCTATTCTATCCTAACGCATGGTCTGCGGTAGTAGCTTTGGATAGAATGTAGCCTGAGAGAAGTCAAATATTCTGGCTTAGATTTACTTATTAGTAATAATGAGGGATAAATAAAGTAATCTCCAAGGTTGCATCTACTCAAAAATGATGAAACAGTGTGATTCTGCAAATCAAGAAAATTCTCTAGGAAAGAGATGGTATTATCACAATTGTGTCGGTGTAGCTGTTAAGGTCAAAAACCTTTCACCCATTATGGGCAGCAGATTCTTTTCCTAGAAGTTCTCTTTAGAGATTTCAGATAGAGATGAAGTCATGCCACAACATTTTTTATTAAAGAGTCAATATCTAGAATTACTTTGAGATGTTATAAAATCTTACTTTTGTTTGACTCAGGGTAATTAATGCAGTTTTTTTTCATCTGTGAGAGGAGAATGGTGAATACCAATTATTAAATATTTTTCTATTCTCTATAATCTATCTTCTATCTAATCTATTATCTACCTACCTACCTATCATCTATCTATCTCTCTATCATTTGTCTGTCTATTTGTCTGTCTATATCTATCTATCTATCTATCTATCTATCTATCTATCTATCTATCTATCTATTTATTTATCTATTTATCTATCATCTATCATCTATCATCTATCTCATCTATCATTTATCTAGCAATCATCTACCTAACCATAGGATGTTAATGCTACTATTTCCCCAGTTTTGCTAATGAAGATACTGAGGTTTCCATAAAATAAAATACCTTCCCAACCTAATAGCAGTGCTAGGAGCCAATCTTAGGTTTTTCTGGGTCAAAAACTCAGGTTCTTAATCTCTAAATGTTTCTTTTAAATAGAGAAAACTTTTAAAGAATGGTGCTTCAGATTTAGTCCCATCCTCTTTCACATATGTTTAAATGGACCTTCTCTACTAAATTCATTCTCCATGTATTTCGATTTTGATCACATATTGGCTTTTCCAAAATTATTTTTCTCATTTTAAAAGTTCCTCTTCAGTTTCAAGAAGTTTCTCTATGGTTTTTATTGCTTTTTTTCACATTTGCATTCCCACGCTACTTCATATATATCAGACACCTGTTATGGTCTATTACTCTGTCTAAAATTTAAGTTCCTGATTCAAAATAACAAGCAAAAAAGTACAAAATTATAAGTTGTGCAGGTTTCTATCACTGTCTGAAAGGCATGTGATTTTGTATTTTTATCTTTTATGACAAAAAATTAAGCAACACAGATTGAACTATTTCTCATCAAAACACTTCCTGTTCTTTCATATCTATTTTTACATCTTTTTTGACACATTCTTGACATATATTTTTCTAACGCCATTAACTTTGACTCTGTTCTCTACCTGTTGTATAATATCTTACAGTAGGGAGTCATGACCAATTAGAATATGCTCAGTATAAAATATCAGAAAGAATGAAAACACTTATAAAAGATATTCTGCCATAATGTAATATCAAGAATACAAATGGCTACTTCATTACACAAAAAATTCAAAATCACAATGGTAACTATGCTAGAGGAATACAAAGAATGAAATAAGATGGCAGACAAAAAAAATGTTATTTAATCTAACTTTAAAGATTTAAATCTCTGAAGGACTTAACACTTTACCTACAAGTTCTTAAAAATTTTATATATTGTCTTTTCTTAAAAGCAAAATTTTCTCATGAAATGATTTTATAATATTTTATTTGTAGTGTCCATTGTGGTAATCTCCCCAACAGTTCTTCCACTCATCCCTATTGTGTTGCTGCTAACAATCACAACTCCATGGACGTGGCCCATCATTGTTTAACCCAATCAAAACAATCCCATTTTTATTACCATAGCAAAGGGATTGAATCAGCAATGAACATGTGAAACAATTAAGGTATGAGATCTAAGAACAAATTAGTTGAGGGATTCTGCGGGAGACAATTTCTTGTCCTCATAAAAAGAGTGAGTTTCCAGAGCCAGATATTTCTCTTTTTGGATACTATCCAAGTGAACTCTAACTGTTGCAGGCAGTCTGCCACCATGGGAGAAGCCAGCCTCAGACAAAAGTTGATCCCACACAAGGTGAATAAAAACATACCAACTTGGGAGGCTTTCCTGAGATGGATCTTTCACTTACATGAGACAATTGATACTATTTCTTGTTTAAGTTAGTTTGGACTGGGTTTTCTATTACTCGAAGCACACATTATAAAGCCAATTGATGCATCATTTCTTTTATTTCTTAATCTCCTATTTTTCTAAAAATGCACAAATATAGCAGTGTACTATTATATCTTGATGTCAAATAATTTAGATCATAGCTTAATATCAGATACTTCAGAAGAAACAAACTCACAAGGCTGTTTAATGAAAGCAAAAAAAAATAATGGGAATCAGAAACACTGAAAGATCTTTGAAATATATAAAAGCATATTACCAATAAAAAGATAACTTCCTAATTATAATGCATTGGGAAACATATATCTAATACATTGAGAAGGTCTTTGGTTCATTTGAATTATTATTGTCAATGCACTCCTATTTAAGCTCCTAGTAATTTACTTGATATATAGACCTCTCTAATGGCTTAATCTGCCTAATAAATGTGTTAAGTAAAACAATGCTGCATGACTCTCAAAACTCTTCATAATCTGGCTCCTCTACTTTTCTGTACTCTACCTACATAATGTAGGAACTCACCCACATGCACTTTCAGGTCCAGACTAATCACAGTTCTGCTGTCTCTCTTCTCTTCCTTTACATCTGTGCTTTTTGGTCAGGCCTTCCCCATACCCCTTCAAGAATGGAACTCCTCTATACATAAGCTCTGCCACGGTATTTGGCTCTTTGGCTCTGGTTATACACTACTGTGCATTTACCTCAAATGCTTCCATTTCTCTGTAATTGGATTGTTAGATCACTGAGAGCAATAATTGACATCTATTTTTCTTATCACCGTCCCCCCTCCTCCCGCCCAAAGCCTAAAACACTGTGTGGTTGATATTAAATAAATATTACTTGATCAATTAACCATGTTTTTACTATTTGTCTTACAAAACTTGTCACATGGATCTAGAAAAAAATCCTAGAGCTGTCAGATTTAGCAAATGAAAATATAAAATTCCCGGTTAAATATAAATTGCAGATAAATGGCAAACTATTTTTTTTTTTAGTATAAGCATATCCAATGACCTATTTGGAACATAATTATACTAAAAAATGTCTGCTTTTTAGTTTAAAATTCAAATGTCACTGGATGCCCTTTATTTTATCTGGAAATGCGAGATTGGCCTACCCTACAAAAATACTTGTGCTTATTTTTCTGAATTGGAGCTAAATGACACATTTATAAATTGCTTACCCTTATATAGTTTTGCTAATCAAGTCCCATAGTACACAAAGTTCTCTGCATTGTTCCACCAGGCAGTGACAACAAATAAATTGAGTAACCATTATATGAAAGACACCATACATGTTAGTGTATAGGGAGGCAAAGATAAATAAGATATAATTTCTGTCCTCAAACAGTTCATAGTCTGGCAGAAGAGACAGCCCATTTCAGTTTAGCCTCTACTTCACATGCAATCCAGATGATTATATGGCCAAAATTGTTTTTAGGTCTGATTCAGACCACCTGAGAAAATATCTAAAATGACACTCTATACTTAGGTTGTCAAAAATAAAGTATATTGATTTTGAAGTACACATTAAATAGTTTCTGCCTCTGAGGTATTTATAAACACTATAATTAATAACTCTAAATGAAAATAATTATTAAAATTTGTTTTGATCAGAATGTTAGAGCTTGATAATAAAGTTAGTTGTATTATGGAAAATTCTTTTTCTAGTTCCTGGATATTTAATATGCTCTTTATTTAGCATAAACAATGAAAATGCATTGCATGACATTTTTTCCCCTCTGAGCCATTGTGCAAATCTTTTACAGATAATGCCATTCTGATTACTTAGTCTGAGTCACTTATTTAGGTGATTATTATGATCCGGTGGTTTAGATTTGGAACCTTTCTGCTGTGCGACCTCAGTCTGTTTTAGCTAATCTCTTATCATCCAATCTTTTCTGCAATAAAGAACACCACCACAGGAAACAATGTTATAATCACTCTGTGCGTGTGTGTGTGTGTATGTGTGTGTGTGTGTGTGTGTGTGTGTGTGTGTGAGTGCACGTGCACGTGCATGCACATGCACACACATGCCAAGTTTGAAATTAGTTAAAAAATTTTGCTTCATTATATTTATATTCCACATAAATTCAATGTTTTTCAATAATCAAAAATTTTAAATTCCAGAAACAGCAGCATATTTTTCATAATAGTATTAACTGCATGTGTGTGTATGTGTGTGTGTGTAAAAGTATTTCTTAGACTTAGGTTTTAAAGCAATGTTACCTTAACATATGATTTTCAGTTCTGAAATAGTGTCATATTTTTCTTTTCTTTTTTCAAACATAAGCTGTTGAGTTCAACCCATCAATCAGTATTTTCTTGGAAGACATTTTAAAATAACAAGGCATAATCCATAAAATGATGACATTCATAGATTTCAATTGGTTATTAACATATTACCTGAAGTTACAAATGGAGTGGAATATTGAGGAAAGCTATACCAATTTGAATGATTTGTCAGTTACCAAGACAGAGAGCCATAGTTAGCATTATCAATATGCCAAGTCTTTGGAAATTATGAAATACTCATTTACAGCGTATATTTTAGGTTGTCAGAAATTACCTTGGGTAGCTCTTCAATTTGATTGGCATCTAGATAAAGCTCCTCTAATGTCCGTTCAAAGTTAAAGACCTCTTTTGGCACCTGCTGAAGGCTGCAGTGGGAGTAATCTAAAACTGAGATGATTTCTTCTTCACCTCGGAAACATCGGCACGGCACTAGACGGCCGATTATTTTCCGTTTGGTGGTCATCTCCAGGCACTGCACTAGAAAAAAAAAATACAATTGCTTAATCAACTGCCTTTAGAGGGCATTCTTGTAATAGTGGAAACTTAAAAATTTAATGTTGGTATATATTTTAGAATTACATAATACTTTAAAATTTATATTAGATATGCACATGCATTATATTGTTTAATTCTTAAACAGTCCTACAGGTATATGAGATAGGGTTTACTCACATTTAACAAATAAAGAAATGGAATTAGAGAGGTAAAGAGAATTCCCATCACACAGTTTTGGAATAGCAGAACTGGGCCAGAATACATTCCTGGCTCAGTGCAATGCTATTATTATGTTTACACTCTCACTTGAAACATAGATCTATTAATATGTTTTTAATTTTACAGAAATTACAGTGCAGAAAAGAAACCTTAAGAATTTGTTGGAAAAAAAATACTTTTCTCCTATTTTTGTGAAAATACTCAAGTTTCATCCCTAAGTTTCCAATACCTTCTTTTTGACCCACAAATTCATTCCATAAGTCAACATATATTCAGTGAATAAATACCATGTTCTAGGCACTTATCTAGGTACCGGTACAGAGTGATGAATTGAAACAATTCTGTTTTCAAAGCTCTTATATTATATAGGAGCTACAGAGTCGAGTTGAATTGGTAATATGCTTCATTACCAGTGAGGTACCAATGAGACCATTCATTACCAGTTAGGGCCTATCTCTATGAATCCTATGATATTAACAGGAGAAAATAACTTGTAATCATGGTAGAAACCTCTGACATCCTTGATGTGTCTTTCTCTAGGTTAAACTGACTAAATGCCATGAAATTGTGTACAAAATTGTATCACAGCACCTATGATACTTTATTAAATCCATTTGCATGTCATTCTTTTTGTAGACTGTAATCTCCTGAGGGTAGGAATTATGTTTTATTTATTTTTTGCACTTTTCTTGGTTCTTGACAGATAGTAGATTGTTAATTTAAAAATGTACAATAAGCAAATGAATGTAGAAATGAATAAATGGACATTTTTTGGAACTCTTCCCACACAACCACCATCAGCTACTGATAATTCTCTTGAAATACGTATTCTAACTAAAAGGTCAATCACTATTTCTGTGACTGTTTCTCCAGGAAGAACAATGACTACTGTCTTCCTGAGTTCCCAGAGTACTTATCATGTTGCTTCCTAATTATGTGTACTTTTTCCCTTTATACTGAGAGAGTTCTGTTGGGGTCCAGGGCAGGCCACCCCAAGGTATTCCACAATAGTATATTGATTATTTTGAATTAAACTTACTTGAGAAACTACCCTTAAAAGAAGAAAACCATAAACTCTTTGACCCTCTAAAAGCAGGAAATACATCTCTCATCTGATACATGCCCTCCTAAGGGCTGAGACAACCTTATTGTGATAAGAACCCAGAGCCAAAAGCTTGTATAAATAATCTTTGTAACACCTTTACAAATATATTACCCAAGCCCAAACTTTGTTTAGATTCCTCACTAACAAATGCCCAAACCTTGCTTTGTTTCCTTTCTAAAGAACACCTGCTTTCTTCATCCAGTCAGTGTCTCATGAGTTTATTGCTTATTTGTCTAAAGAGTGTAAAAAGGTGCCTGGTTTGATCATTTCTTTGAGTCTCATTTTATGATCTGAGCATCATATTATGATTCTCCTGTGCTCACATATTAAATTGGTTTTCCTCCTGTTATTTTAGTCTTGTGTAAATTTTTCTATTTTATTATTAGTCTAGCTCTGAGAATTAAAGAAAGGTAGAGGCAGGGATTCTCTGTCTCCCCCACAGATGATTATTTGCACATCTGTACAAGGCCAACTAAAAACATTAAAAAGATGACCTTTTTTCTCCATTACTTTCTATCTTATGGACTCCTACACTTGTCATTTCTGGGAGCCTGCATCACAAGGTTTTGTAACTGTTATTTTACTTGATCTTACCTGAAATCCTTGATTGTAGGTTGGTGACTTCCATGTTTTTATGTGGGATTTAGAACATAATAGGCAACCAGTAAATGCACTTAGTAAATATCTGACATATATTAGGCACCTAGTAAATGTTTGGTGAGGTTATTGTAGTGGTTAAAGTTAAGTGATGATGGCTTTGACTATGATAGTAGGAGTAAGGATGGAGAGAAGTATGAATTGGAAAGATATCTAAGAAGCAGAGGCTAAGGTGTTGGTGATCGATTAAATGAGAGGTGAAAGGTGAGGCTGTGGGGAAAAGAAGGTGTCTTGAGAGATACCCAGTTTTTAATTTGAGTCACTAGTAGTCACAGCTGTGTTTCCATAGAGCTGACTAAAGTCATATATCCTGTCTGCCTCAATGACCCACAATGAGTGAGGTGAGGAATCAGTTGATCATGTTTTGTGTTGCATAGTGCCTTGCATTTACCCTTTTGTGGTGAACCACAAGGCTATCCTCAAAAATCCCTGTTCCTTTGAGGATCTCATTACCTGGCAGTAGCATCTCACTACTCTTCCTCATATCATTCATTTACCATCTCTTGAATATGCTCTCCAACCATTGATAACTTTGGTATCCAATGCATGAGCTTTCAATCATAATTCCTTCCATTTCTGATTTATTCTTCCTACACATAACTTAAAAATTTTTAGAACTGTCTTCTACCCTAAATTTCTAAATAACTTGGTTATAGTGCTACTTTTGATTTTTTTTCAATTACGTTTCTAGTATGCATTGTGGCAGTTTACCTTTCTTCTAATCAATTCCCACATATTTCTAACCAATACATACAGCAATTTTGTTTTAAATTAATAATATTTATTTTATAATGACTATATACCACTGCAATTCACTCACATTTTATTTCTTGTGCATCTTTTTGTTTCTTTAAAAATTGCCTCACTCTTTCTTTGTTTGGTCTTTCTATGTTCCTTCTACTAATTAAATTTCCTGACTGCTTTCTCTTAGTGCAGTCAAATATGTGTAATCTGTCATTTTCCCTCCCTGGAATAATTCTTCAGGAGCAATATATCTTCCTGTTTTTGTCTGGAGTGGTTGCTTTTCTAGATCAGATATATATATCTGTCATCCTGGAATTTCTCTTCATTATCATTTTGGGAATTTTTATTTCTTTCTTGTGTTATATCTCCTATTACCTGGATCCCATGGGTTTTTCTTTCTGGACTTATTTGAATATAACATCCAATGATGGAATATAATATCTAATAACTTACTGAGAAAGCACCTATGGTAGGTACATTTTTGAAAATTTTGCATGTTGGAACATAGCTTTCTTTATTTCACCCAAATGAGTTTAAAATTAAGCTGGATATATATACTTCCAGGTCAGAAATAATTTTTCTTCATAAATTTGAAGGCATTTTTAATTTATCACTTTCTAGCTTTTAAAGCTGTTGTCAGGAAGTCCAGTTCCATTACTACACAAGGTCCTGTTTGTACCCACCTTCACCTCCACCAGAACATTTTAGAATTTTTATCCTTAGTGTTCTAAAATGTTACAACAATGTGCTTTGATTTTTTTTTAATCCATTGTACTGAGTACTTGATGGACCCTTTGGAAGCATTTATCTTTTAATTATGTTAAATTTTCTGCTCTTATTTAATTGATAATTTCTTCTTCATTGTTTTATTTCCTTTTTGCAATTTTAATTAGCTGGATGTAGAAAGTGCCTCCTAGCTTTATCTGATAAGTTAATTATTTTTTCTCTTGTAATTTCTATGTTGGTGTCTTTTTAGTCTATTTTCTGGGAGATTTTTTCAACTTTGTCTTCCAAATCCCCCTACTGTATTATCTTTATCTTACAGCATACTTTTACTTTCTAAAAGTTATTTCTTGCTTCCTGAATGGGTGCTCCTTTTTCATAGTATCCTGAGGGGCCATAGTATCAGGGGGCCATAAAATTTTCATGTTCTCTCAGAAGATATTAACTATAGATTTTAAATCCTTTTACCCTGAGTTTTATATTTGTTTATTTACATCTTTATTTTTCAGAAAGGAATTTTTTAAAAAAAATATCTGGTGATCCCTGGCTGTCCTTCAACATTGAAGAGCAAAGCTCTAAAAAGTTAATTGGAAGCTTTATGTGCATAATAGGTTTCATTGCAGGGTCATCTGGCAGCAAGCCAAAAAATATTCTTCTCTTCTGCCTGGAGCATAGCTATGTAGTTTTATACAGAGAGAATTTCAGTCAATTTTCAGTACTAAGTATCTTCAGTTCTTGCCTGATCCCTGTTGTTTCCAAGACCCTAAAGAAGTCTATGGAGTAAATACATTTTTGTATCTCCTCATGGGTACTTTATAATGTAGCCAACAATGTATTTTGTATGTAGATAAATATAAAAGGCATCTTCATTCCCTGTCTTCTCAAATTCTTTTGAAATTTTTTTTGTGTTGATGTCTTCTATTTTCTCTGTCCTTGTGAGTATAAGTATTTTAAAATTCCTCTTGGTTTAGTGAAATCTTGTTTGTAAGAAGAGTTAAATAAGAAAGATGGGAGATAAACTTCTGCATTTAAAAGAAAGATTTTCTTTAATCATTTTCATACTTTTAATTCCTTGTTGCCTGACCTATTAAGAGCACTGAGCACAGAACTACATACTTCTTTTGAAAATGCTCTCTTTGGCTCCCCTGACATCACACTCTTCTGAGATTTATCTCTTCATTTCAGTTCCTTAATTTTAATCTTTTGAGAAGGTGCCATCTTCTCTACCAAATATTGAGATTTATCATATTAGAGTCCCCTACACCCCTCACCCTGGCCTATTGCCCTTCTAATTACACACTTTCTCTCTTTACAATCTCATTCACCTTTCCCAACTCTCACTTCATTTAACTTTAATGAGTGAATGGCTGTAAAAAAATTTTTTAAATCTCTACTCAGATTTATTTCCCTTATCATTTCTACTTTAAATTTTATGGGCATCTCAAATGTAACATGTCGAAAATTGAAATGATGCTCTTGAAAGATACAAAGTACATCATGACAGTCAAGACTCTGAAGCTAACTCAGTGTGTGACACTGAGCACATTATTTTACCTCTATCAATTTAGTCATCTGTAAACAGAGTACATACAAAGTACTTAAAATTGTGCCTTCAAGTTTTAAGCATTCACAGTGCTAACAATAACTGTTCTGCTCAAATCTCCACTTCCTCCTGTGGTCTCAATCTTAGTGGAAGGCAATACCATTCACCTAGTTTCTCAATATAGAAACCTTGGCACTATTCTTGACTCCTCCAGTTCTTTCACTTCCCACATCTATCATTCCTAACCATTAAACAGCCTAAACATTTCCTGGACCAAGACCATTTTTCTTCATTTCAACTGCTCAGCAGCGACATAGCTCAAACTACTACTTCTTATATTTACATCTGTTTCTTTCTATGGTTTTCCTTTCACAGTACAACTGGAGTGACAAATATTATGATGTCACCCTCTTGCTGCAAGGACTGCAATGATTCTTCTCTGACTATTAAGCAACATCAAAAACTTTTCTATGGCCTAGCAAGAATGATATGGTTCCATGGTCTGATTGCTGCCTTCCACACTCATGCAGCCTCACCTGTTATCACTCTTCTCATTGCTTTTTGTGCTCTTTGCATTCACAGCTTCTTTTATATTGCTAAGACTGCATGACCTTTCTGATACTAGGGCTTTCAGAAATAGGGCTGCCTCTGCAAAAGGCACATTTTCCTTGCCTTTAAAAAAGAATTAGGCGAAAGAGAGAAAATAGCCTCCTATTTAACAAGGCAGTTTATGATTCCTGAGCATGTATTCCAATTATATGCTGTAATTTCCTTTGATCACATTTTAATTACTTAATAACAAATTTTGTTTACTGGATTGAAACTTCGGTGAGGACAGGGACCGAGTCCAGCCAATGCGACAATGCACATTTCCAATAACTTGTCTACTATCTGGTTCAGAGTAGATACTTTAAAAATATTATTTATATTAGCAAATGAATATAGGAACTAATTATAATGATGACTTGTATTTGTGTAGTCCTTGTAAAATTTAAAAACAATTTATAATTTCTCACTCTGTTTTTTTCATAAGAAATAGGCATTCATATATTATTTTCAGTATTTTAATAATAAACTAATTAATGTTCTGTGAGTCTGTGATGTGCATAAGGTCACACACAGAATAATTAGTAGACCTGAGATTGGATCTTATAACTCCTTACCCCAAAGTCACTGATTTTTTTCTCATTAGCAGACCATGCATTACATTTATAGCAGTGAATAGAGATTAGCATGTGAGAATTTACAAAGACAATTATTCACCTCTCTTTTCCTCTCTCCCTCCTTCTCTCCCTCCCTCTCTCTCTCTGTCTCTCACACGTACACCCACACCAGTGATTTTCACATAGAACACTTTATATTGCAAACCAAAATAAAGGGGTAGCAGTGAGAAAAATAACGTTGTCCTCTCACCTAGTGATCAGTTTTAAAGAATGTTTTGAATGTCAAAAGAATAGAAATAAAATAAGGTAGAATTGAAAAAGATTTTCAGGAATGGAGTAAGGCATAAAGACATGACAAGGCACATTACATAGATGATATACTGAAGCGTGTATTTGCTTTTTTTTTGAAACATGACCACTGTCCAGTATACTATAAAGGCACAGTTTCACACCCAGTGTTTACAGTTTGAATCAGATACAATCTAATCTCCTGTGTTACTACATATCCTTAGCACACAGTCAAAAAAAAAAAAATAAAGAAATTCTTAGATTTTCAGTTTTTCAAAGGGATTTAAAAATGCAAAAGGAAAACAGGTATTCATTTATTCCTGTTAAGGCCCTTCCAGTAAATTCCTTAAAATCAAAGATAAGAGCATCTTTTTCTGGATTCCCGCAACACTGCATGGATTCTTCTATCGAATCATATTTTTTAAAAAATCTATATTGAATAGCTAAAGGGTTTTTTTTTTTTTTCTACAACCACAGTGTGCAGTCAACAGCCTTCCTCTCCCAGATTCAAATGCATTTAAACAGTAGGGCTGGCTAACATGGCCTAACCTGGGAGAAGTTAACAAAAGACTCATCTTGCTACATTCTTCAAATCCTTCTTTGCTGATTATTTAAACCAAAAAGAGTGTTAACCATTTGAGAATTATATCTGCAGTAGTTGACTCAAGCTTTAAGAATACATGTATCAAAATACCTGGCTTTCAACACCTCTGCATTTCTTCGGATTTTAGACTCATGTCTGTCTGTGTTATCTTTGCATACCATTCCATACCTTGAAAGATAAGAGGTAAAGGAAAGTCCAATCTTTCTAAGATTTCTTGTGACAAATACTCTGGCTGTTTTTATTAGCTGGCACAGTCTTACATTTTTAAAATGATAAATATTTTTAATTTATTAACTGAGAAACCTTTTGCTTCACTGAATGTGCCACAGGGATATGGAAAACTGCCAAACTCTCTCCATATTCTACTTCAAGAAACATCTTTAAAACCATTACCTAACCTCAAGTATGTCTCTGAAACCCCTTTATCAAGACAACATGCATGTTGATTCTAGGACTTTAAGTGGCATCTGAAGCTTGTTTGTTTTCTGATTGTTGAAATGATCACATTTCAATAATACTTAGATTTCATAAGTTTGTTTACATCTTATCACAATATCTTAAAGCCTTTGATTGTTATACATGATTTGTCTTGATAAAGATCAATGGACTATCATTAGGACAAAACTCTTGTGGTCTTTAATGATGATATTATCACATTAGCAATCAAATCAAGAAATCAAGAAGAAAAGCATGGTGCCTGGTACCTAAAAGCAGCTTATTAATTATTTCTACATTAAGCAAGTTACATATTTTAAGCACAGTGATGCTTCTGTTCTATGTATACACATTCTTTCCGAGAATTTTTATCTACTGATTTCAAATCTTTTTCTATAAATGATTTCTAATATAAAACATCAATTCTGATTTAGTTTCTGCTTAATGATATATCTATCTTTAAATAAGACTCAATTAGTCCAGAGCAAAACAGAAATATTTATAATCTCCTACTCTGTCCTTTTTGATTTCGTGGTTTTATTAGTTGTGTTTTAATTCTTTTAATTTTGTACTTTGGAGTCATGTTTTTCTTCCGTTTTCTTTATATTAAACACTCTACACCTTCCCCTTCCTTTCTTTACCATTCACTCAATTTGGTTTAGACCCTTAACCTATCCTAGTAGTATTGCCAAAAATATAACTGTAGGGAAGTAAACTATTTCCTTCACAACCATTTATTCAACAAATATTTATTAGATGTCTACTATGTGCTAGGTAAGTGCTGGTTTATATGAGTGGGAACCGTCAGTGAGTAAGAGCTCTATTTCATGCTCTAATGAATTTACTGGATAGTGAAGGAGATGAATATTGAATAAAAAGTTATACAAATAAATCCATAATTACATATTATGATAATTGCTATAAAAGAAAAACTTAGTTTTATCCACTTTATATATTGACATATATGTTAAATATCTTGGCTAATCTCCTAAAATGCATGTTCATTCCCCAGTTCTAGAAGCTTCACTGAGTCCACATTTTCAATAGCAGTATTTCCTAGTCCATGTTCCTGAGTTGTATCTTCTTCTAAGAAATAAGCAGTGTTCATTAGCATATTGAGGGATCAGAGAGGTTTTATGGTAAAGAAATATGCATATCTTTGTTCAAACCAGTGTTTCCTAAACATTTTTTTAAAAATTAAAAATTTGAAAATGTTAAAGTTTATCACTGCAGTTAGGAATTAGTATTCTAATTCACATGTTTAAGAAAAGGCTGGTCCATAAGACTTTTTAGTCTGTCTACTCTTAAGCTATTAGTACTTTTGTAAGCATGCTTTTCCAATTCTATGCTCTATCTTACACCATACCCAATATTACTGCCCTTTATCCATTTTCTTCTATACCAATCCTGCCAATCTATGATAAAACAATTTTATCTTTTTAAAACATGTTGAATGGTTTTATCTTCTGTTGATTATTATAACTTGTTTGCAGATCTTAAAACATCACAGTAGCTATAAAGAGAAACCTGTAAATTGGAACATATTGGAATGATAAATAAAATATTCTGTTTTACTCTTTAAATTATTTAGGTCATTGCATGTGAGTGACAGTGTGCAATGTAAAAAAATCTATAGTGTTTGAGTTTGGATCACTTATTGAAGCTCATATTCTTTTAAAGGTTTTCTGTAACAATTCCAGACCATAAATAATGCTACTTTGCTTGTTCCTCCTCATTATCATGATTATTATTGTTATCTTAACTAACCACTTTAAAGAACTTCAGCCTAAAGATTATAGAACCAATCTGGAAAAATTCTTTTGAGAGCAGATTTATACTAAGTAGTGGCATATACAAGCTTACTCAAAATCTCTCCTTATTGTATCACATAGGTTGAATAACAACATTTTAATACTTCTGTCCTTCTTTCTCTACACCTCCTCTTTTAAAATTTTTATCTTCTGACTTACTTCAATATGCAAATATAGCTGTAGAGGACAATAGAAAGCAGACTTTAAGATTAGATTAAAATAGTCCAAGTTCAGAAAAAGTGTTCTAACTCTGTAAAAAAAAAAACTGTTTCAGTTATATTTCTTAAAGAACTTTACTTTTAGACAAGTTGGAAACCTCAGCCAAGAACAGTATGAAGAAATACATTTATGAGCATTAGAATACTCTTAAAGATCTAACTTTCATAAGGTGACAACTTAAAGTAATAAGTTTCTGGAATAATATTTGAAGGCTTATTTTTAGAGACACAGAATAACAAAATGGAACACACATAGTCAGATAGAGGCTATTTAATTAATAGACTCTTAGGTTTGGTTGAAACCTTAATCTAACCTTAATCCAATTGTTTGTCTCATCCTTAAATAAAATACTCTTCTATTTAATATCTCCTGAGATATTTTTATACTATAGTTTGAGATAAGACTTATATTCTTAATGATTAGTGAGTTATTAAAAAAAAGATTGATTATTCAACATGATTCATGGAGAAGCCAGAGATGTGTATTGAGAAGCTAGAGATGTATATTTAGATATAGTTTAATCAAATGTCTTATTTAATAAAAATGTGGGTACATGATGGTTAATATATATTTCTGTAAAAAAAAGTCTCTTTTATGTGAAACACTTCACTCCATACCTTCTTTCAAAGATCTGAGTAGGTGCATTTAGTAGGAGCTAGTAAGAAGGCATTCTCCATGGAGTTGTCTCATCCCAAGAATTCCTTGCCTTTTGTGATATAACACAATGTCAATACGGTGCCCTTCACAAAACCTGATTGACAGATTTTCAATCTGATATAAACAGCTTAGAGAAAGCATTTCTTCTTCTTCTTCTTTTTTTTTTTTTCAAAAGTCTACAGCACCTGGCCTTCCTAGGTGATCTCCCAAGTACAAACCAGGCCCGACCTTGCTTAGCTTCCAAGATCAGATGAGATTGGGCACATTCAGGGTGGCATGGCTGTGGATGAGAAAGTGTTTCTAAATGGTATTTTACACTGCTTTATACTCATTCTTCAGTCATAACTATAGATGACTTCTGACTTTGTTTGTTAATATTTTAATTAATACTAATGATGATAGTATTTGTCTCTTCAGCATATTTCAAGCAAATAAACAGGGGTTGTAGTGATAATCATTTAATTAATTAAGTTGCTTTGAATATAAATCAGTTACTTTATAATTGGAAAGGTTTTAAGAGATTTATGAAACATATAAGATTGCTTGTTGTCACCTTTAGACTGAAAAGAGAGTTAAAATAAAAGGAAAAGTAATTTAAGAAGTTTAAAGCTACAAGGAAGTTAAAAAGTATGTGAGAATGTACTCATAGATTTAATAATGGTTAAAAGAAAGGTTCATAAAAGCTTAACATGGAAGAATCAGAGGCTCACTTTAAAAATGAACTATTTTGTTATGATTCTGAAATTTGTTTCATCTTTAGTCTACAAAGTAAGATTAAAAGTACAATTTCAAACAACAATTTAAAACATTCTGAATATTTAAATACTTATTCTTATTTATCTTGTGAATAATGAATGCCATGTATTAAATTTTTTAGTTTAAATTCTTAATGGAATAAATTATTTAGGAGATGATGAAAGGCAACAGGATTTGAAGGCATTAACAGAATAAAATCAGGAGTAAAAGTTTTACAAAGAGAATTGAAAAAGGTTTAAAGAAGGCAGATGAGCTCTTTAAATGAAAAATAAATATGCCTAGATAATGGGGTCTGCTGGAAGACAAAATGCACTTCACAAAGATCACAGTACAACCAGAATAATCATTTCCAAAATTCAAATCTGAACATGTGTAAAATTCTTCACTGGCTCCCTGCTGCCCTCACTATCAACCCCATAGTATTGCATAGCCAGGTATGTAAGCAGTTGCCAAGATTTCAGTCTCCTCTCCCACCATACTCACACTTTACCTTCAATGTCTTTGGGCTTTTGCATTAGCAGTTTCTTCTCCTAAACTGCATTGCCTGCTCTTCTCTTCTGGATTACTTTTCCTTGTCATTTTCAATTAAATTTAAAGATCATCCTTGCAGAAAAATTTTCCTCTACTATCCCTGTTATGGGCAAATTGTGTCTACCCAGATTCATATGTTGAAGCCCTAATTTTAGTACCTCAGCATGTGGCCTAATTTGGAAATAAGACTATGGCAGTTAAGATATATTTTTATAAAAAGAAGGCCATATAAAGAGAGACACACATGGAGGGATGATACAGGGACAGGGAGACAACATTCATCTGCAAGCCAAGGAGAAGGTTCTGGAACAGATTTTTCCCTCATAGTCCTCAGAAGGATCCTGATAATACTTGATTTTGTACTCCTACCTTCCAGACCTATGAGACAATGAATTTCTGTTGTTTAAGCCACCTGGTTTGTACTTTGTTATGGTGGCAATCCTAGCAAACTAATATAATCCTCTCTATAGATTTCAACCAAAAGTTAGATATCTATTCTCCAGCATCTATAGAACCCAGGGTCCAGTCCAGCATAGACTTATTATAATTGTTTCCTCTTCAATCTCTTAAAGTAGCATGAGTTCTTGATTAAAGCATAAACTGACTTTTATTTGTATTCCTAATCCAAGGCAGATATGCAGTGTCTTTTTTTATATACAGAATAATGAATAGGAAAAAAAATGGAAATTTTGTCTGGCCTTAAGTTACCAGCCTGTTGAAGAAGATTTAAAACTGCAATTTCAGATGCAGGAAAAATTGTCCGATAAAAGTGTAAAATTAGATACTCTGAGAAACAAGGCGTGACATCACAGAAAGTACAGAACACATAGGTTACCCACCCATTCTCAGAAATAAATGTCCAGGAAAATAAATGACTTGTCTTTAATCAGTACATGTAGTGAATATAATAAGTGACTTAAAGCTAAAAATTGAACCCAAAGAATTAAAGAAATATTTAAGAAGGAGTTTGAAAAATTGGTGTGATGGTTATCATATGAAAATGATGGGCTTATCTTGTTTAGAAGAAGCAGTTCTAATAAAAAAGAGAGAGCATTATATGTCAATGTGGACATCCTAAACTGATAATGGAAGTAAACAGAAAAAAACATTTGAGAAAGAATAAAAACACAAATTATATTACCTTAGAAAGTACACTATTAACCACAAGATTACATGAAATATAGCTGAGTGATACTTTCTAATGGACATTATTATACTGGCACAGAGAAAAAATAAGAGTAAGGAGAAAAGAGCTGTTTAGGATTTTTGGACATATGAATAGTTTACTCAATTTTGCCATTTAAAATTCCATTTGTTATTTTCTTCAGAATATAAAAGTAATATAATTTATTATTAAAAATTTGGAAAATATAAAAAAGCATAAGAAAATAAAATTGAATATAGTCCTACCATCCAGAGCTAAAGCACTATTAACATAGTGGAGCTCTCCTATCATTCATTCAAACTTGTCCTCTAAATACACACATACATACAGACACATATATGCTCCTCACACACACATACAGCACACACATATGTTATTAAGATTAAATGCACTGTTTTGTGTCATGTTTTTCTACTTAGCGTTATACTGTAAACATTTTCTTATCATTAAATATCTCTTGAAACATATTATGTGAAGACGATGAAAGATTCTGTTGTAGATATGTCTATTAATTTATTTGACCAATCTTTTTTCTATCCTAGAAATTGGTGTAGGTTAGCATTTTTTCCAAATTATAATTAATGCCTTAATAAATCACCTCAAATATAATTTTCTTATGCATTTACTGGATGAAAAGGATTGGAATACTTTTACTTTTCTTGATAAATATTGCAAAATTGCTCAATTATTTGTACCAATTGATACAATACCTGAGTATTACAGGTGACTATCCATTTGCCAGCAGATATTATCAGTTTATTTTTAATTTCTGTCAGTTTGATAGAGCTCAGTATAATTTAAGGTGTTTTTAATTTTTCCTTTATTTGTTTCTCCTTTGATTTATGCTTACAAAATCAGTTTGTTAAATGGATTTAAGTCTATGGCTTATAAACAGGAAACACTTCATTTCTCCCCAATCACTGCTTTAAACTTTATCTTTGGAAATTGTCTTCTCCCTCTTGTACAAAAGTTTATACCAATACCATAGCTTTCTAATTGTTCAGTTCTAGGAATAGTCTCATTTAGATAAGTAGACTCATTTTCAGGTATAGTTCCAGAATACTGTGTGAATAATCCATATATTTTTGAAGTTTACTAGAAGCCACGATTTTTGAGTAAGTGGGTCCATTAAAAAGAACTATGTAAATGATTATATAAAGGTACATTTTTATATGTAAAGTGTTAATTAAAGTTCTCATTTGACTTTGTGTTTTCAGGGAAGTGATAGCTACAATAACATAAATAAATGGAGTGAAAATATTTCGAAGATATTCTTTCTCCATTGTTACCAATGAACCCTTTTAAATGGTTGCTTCTTGGTAGCTCTTCTGTTGACTGACCTTGAAATTTTACACCAAGCCTTAGATCAAGAATATTTAATTTTCTTACTGATGCAGGATGCCACAGACCAAGTAATTCGTTTAGTAATATAAATTCAATGTTTTTCGTTGTTTCACGAACCCAATTAGAGCTCAATCCACCTCTAGCAATTATATTGAGATTAACATATGGGTGCTGTCAGAACAAATCATCCTCCGATTTCACATTTTCTAGATAAACACAGAACAAAACAAGGTACAGAAATGAATGTCAATGGAGACAAAATGTACCTGGTTTCTCATTAAGTAGCAACAACTGTCCAGCTAGATTGGCTCTGAACCAAGGGCCAAATCTAATCCAAAGCAGAAAAAATAATGTGATTTTACCACTCTCCTGAATTGTCTACTTAGTTTTTAAAGATAGGAGAAAATCATTCATTAAGTGCATTTATATGTATTGTGTTTGTGTGTGTGTATATCTCTGCATGTTGAGGTTGAGAGCATGCAGTGTCAAAATAGGGAAAAGATGAATACTTTGAAATACGTGAATATATCAGACAATTAGAGCAATCTTTTTAGCTTCTTAGATCAAGCATTTAATTTATATTTTAAAAATAATTCTCCCTAATCATAGTAAAAGAAATATATTTAGAATAATTAATTATTCCTATTTGTCTCAGAGCTATCACAAGTACTAGTGGTCTGCTTTGTAAAGCTAATAAAATATAATTGGGAAGAGTATAGAAATTAAAAGGTATTTTATGATATTTTTAGATAATTTCCACTTTACATAGAAATAGAGTAGATATGTACAATAATTTAACCTCAATATCAGAGTAAGAAGCATTAGATTTTTGTTTCTTGTTAAAAGTTTATATTTCAATTAACCCTCACAAGATTAATTTTCCCAGTGAATTTCTCCTCCTGTACAGATTTTCTTATTGACTACTTTCACTGTTCTTTAAATTAATAACAATGTTTAATGTATCCTCTCATTATTTTCTCCTCCAAATCTGACCATTTTGCCATCTTTCAATTAACAAATAGATAATCATCCAGGATCCTAAACCAAACCTTTGGAAACACCTTCCATTTTACATTTTCAATAATTTTTAACAAATGAGTCAGATTTTCAGATGTGGCCCCTCCTTTCTGTAATCATTGCTAGAACATTGGATCATGTTGCCTTCTTTTTCCCTGACTACTTAAATAGCCTTTTAGTTCATTTCTGTAGAGCCTACTTCGTAAATGTTGGCAACTTCTTCCACCTGACACATACACACAATGCCTCTGCATTTTTCTATGCTTTTGTGAATGCATTTCTCTGCCAGGAATGATCTTTATTCTTCCTTTAACTTGGAGAAATCTTAACCATTCATCCTCAAAACAGCTCAAATGTCATTTCCTCTGCAAAGGTTTTCCAACTTCCTAAGGATGTTAAGTTACTCTCTTCTTTTGCCCTTAGAGCACTTTGTAGCCTTTATTGTGGTAAATTGTCAAAGCTCATGCTGAACAATCATAAGGACACTGAGAACCAAGACCAAGACAGACAATTTCCGAATTCTATACTTTAACACTATCCTTCCTAGCCAGCTGATGATTAAAAATTTTTTTAAAATTTCATCAGAAAGGAAGTCAAAGCGCTTTCATGCTTTACTAGATATTACATATAAGTGACATCTAAATGATGAATCATCTTTCTTATGAAATGTCTTCTATAGCAACATTTATGTTCTAAAAAACATGTTAGCAGGTTATAATAAACAAGGCCAGACACTAACTCTTCTGGCTTTAACGACAGGATGTTATTTTGCTTCAGGTATAAAATAATACATATCAAATTTTAAAAATTCCTTGCCATTTATACATTATAATTATGTTCTGTGAACAATAAAAAAATTGACAAAATTAAAAGCACTAATATGATTATATTTTAGTCACCAAGATTTAAATTAATGAAGATCTATTACAGATCCTTGTAAAATAAGTCACTATTTTTCTGCTTTAACCTGAGAATGGATGACCATACTAATACAAAATTGAGTAAACATTATTACATAAATGGGTCTCATATCCAAAAATTATTCATAACCATTGCTGAGATATCTTATAATAATTATAAACATAGACACACACACAACATTTTCTAATGACCATATAATTAATCAAAAGACACTAAACACACCCAAAATAAAATACATAAGGTGATATAAAATTATTTTACTCATAAAAATGTTAGCTTCTAAAATTAGCTTGAAAATATTTTCACTGAAAGTAGTCTGTTAGTTGGTTACATATAACTTATACAAAACAACATGATTATATTATACTATATTAAAATGTCAGAAAACTTGCATTCGTATCTTAATTCTGATGCTTACTAGTGTCTTAATCTATTTTCGGTTTTTCATATGTAAAATAATAAGTTTGGAAATGAATTGCTCATATCTTTACCAAAAGTAATATTATTTCATATACATAGTTCTACTCTATATGCTTTAAATGATTCAGGATCTGTAAGGATTTTAGGCTGTTTTCCTTTGGAGTTTTTATGTCACAACACTTGCATAAACACACACATACATATACATAGTTTTTAATATTTCTATTCTTGCTCTTTAAAAATCATCTTAAACTCTCCATCACCTTTTAAAATCTTAGCATCGTTTTCTGAATAATTTGTACTGCTTAAACGTAATGGAAGGTCATCTTGAAATGTCCTGAGGATTCTAAGTAGGGGCAGCATCTGATCAGATTTGTTTTGTACCTTGTTGCTCAGTGAAGAATAGTTTGGAGAAGGATGAGAAACCAATCAGGAGGTTTTGAGAAAGTGGAGCCAGAAAGAAGGTAGAGATGAGAAAAGTAAACATAGTAAAAGATTAAGTAAATAAATTAGAGTTACAATCCCAAAACTTGATGATTAGCTGGTCATGATTTGTATATCTCCTTTAGCTTGCTCCTATACTGAATAACTTTGGAAGTTAGTAAAATTTGATATTATTTCTTCCGTCTACTCCTCTTAGTTGTTTCTGTTCTTTATTTCTATAGCTAATCATTGTCAATTTTCTGATTCTCACCACTGGTTCTCATCTACTCTGTATTTTGGTGATAGCTAACTTCACTGCTGTATTCTAGCATCTTCCTTTTGTGCAGGATTCTTTTCTTCTTTTCATTTTTTTTTAGTTTCCTATTCCTTTCCTAATTTTATTCTTTCTCTCAACTCTTAGATTACATGTCACCTCCTCTGTAGAGCTTCCCATGGATTGGATTACAGAGTTGCTAGGTTTAGTAAAACAAAAACAAAAATAAAATAATAATAAAACAAGCAACAATAAAAAAACAGGATGCCCAATAAACAATGGATAGTATGAGTATATACAATGCAGTATTTGGGGGCATGTTTATACTAAAAAGTTATTAGAAATTCACATTTAACTGGGTGTTGTATATTTTATCTGGAACTACTAGTTTGGGAACCCTGGCTCCATGCCTCTACATAGCTCACTGAACTCAGCCTTTTTGCCTAATGTGATATAGATCTTTAAATGACCATTTTCTCCATTAATCTGCAGAGCAAGTTACAAGACTGTATTTCCTCCAGTGCCTAGTGCAGTGTATGGCACATACTGAATGTTTAATAAACATTACTTGTGTAAATTCATAAACAGCTACTTCTACTAGTCTGTTGTGTTTTGACAGCTGGCAATTGTTAGTGATTGAATTGTGTCTTCTTCACAAAGAAAAATTCATAAAGTTGAAATCCTAATATCCAATGTGACTCTGTATTTGAAGAAAGGGTCTTTACAGAGGTAATTAAGGTTAAATGAAATCATAAGGAGTTGTCCCTAATCCAGTAGGACTAGTGAAGAGGAAGAGACATCCGGGATTTGCACACACAGAATAAAAAGCTATGTGAGGACATAGTGAGAGGAGGACACCTGCAAGCCAATGAAGAAAGCCTCAGAAAAAAACAATGCTTCCAGAACATTTATCTTGGACTTGCAGCCTCCAGAACTATGAGAAAATAAAGTTCTATTGTTTTGGCCACTTAGTCTGTGATAATTTGTTCTGGTAGCCTTAGCAGACTAATACAGCAATCCTGGGTATAACTCAATATACTTTCCCCCTTCTATTTAGAAAACTGATCAATCTTTCAGTAGCACCCATAACCTTTATTCTTTATTCCCCCATTTGGTTGCTCTGTGTATTAAAGGTCTTTCCTGAAATTGTTCTTATCTGTGCATATTGGGTAGTTATGAAACCAGATTTTGACTAACAGATGACAAGGGCTTTTTTTTTACTGTAAACTTTTCAAGTGAATTCAATTTGCCTAATAATAGTTCTTTGTTTAATAGCATAAATCAGTAGCCATTTTCTCCTCTAGTGATTGACATCTTGAAAATTCAGATTTACAGCCATCATTCTATACAAATTAAAATGTTTGTGGAAAATATGACTTTATATCTTAATAACTAGCTTTTCATTAAATTAAATGAGATGTAGATTATCTACCACATATATTAACTAATATATTGCCCAGTTAACCAGTAAACAGCCTGCTTCCACTTTGATAATAAAAATATAAATATTCAAAGCAATTAAAAAAATCAATGCAAAGGTCTATAATCAAATCAATTAACTTTGTAAAAGTGTATTCCCAATCTTATTTTAATCTTGTGCTCTCATGTTGTATCCATTCTGAGACTGTACAGTTTAAATCATCCTGTAGCTGCTAAGCAGTGTTGGCAGTAGAAAGATGGCCTCAAGCCATCCTGATCCTTGGTGGGTTGGAAGCATTTTTCTTCTATACTCCTAGGCTTGCAGTGGAACTATTGAAAGCCCATGGCTGCCCCTCTCTATGACTAATACCTTTAATTACCATCCTTACCCTTATCTCTTCCTACCTTCTGCTAACCTCAACAAGGCCAGAGAAAACTATATAATTTATATTGTGATATTTCCTAGCTAGTACTTTTCCATATATTTTTTTCTTTTTCCAAATCAGAAAGAAACAGAAAGGATAAAGCAACTTGATTTCTTTTTCTATGGCCTTTATATGTAACCTCAACCTAATTGTAACAGTGTTCTTTCCCATCAGCATCATTTCACCTCTGGTTACCATGGTGACCACTTGCTATACTGCTATTTTGCTTTTAGTCAGGTCTCTCAATCCCTCTTAACCGTTCAATATCGGAATTTTTTATTATATCCAGTAACCTAAAAACTGCTGTATGGGGTATAAGCATAGTCTGTTTTTCCTCTTTAAGGAATTTCTCACTTCACCATCTTTTTCTAGATCTAGTTTGTTTTCAAGTTATTAAGAATCCTTCAACAACTTACTCTTCCTGCCTATCTACTTTTTACTGAGTCTCCAGAGTTCAGTTAAGTTTTTTTGGTGTGTTTCTTTTCAAGCTGCCAAAAGTTAAATTTGTATTACTCGGTATTACAAATAAACAAGTAAAGTAGTTTAGCTCTTTCTATATCTTATTTCTCTCACACAAATTACTCCTGGGGGGAGGAGGAGATTGTATTTTACAACATCTATCAGTGTGCTATTTTTTAATAAAAATAGCTTTTACTATCTCTCAAAGAGGTACTATCTAATATTTCTAAGCCACTGACTCATACAGCAGCCTACTAATAAACTAAAATTTTGTATAATAAAAAAACTACATGAAGGCAATTTTTTAAAAGTAGATTTTTAAAAATTGTTTCACTTTTCAATTTATAAGACACTTGATTAATTGACAGTAAAAAAGAAAAAGGAAAAACTGGCAGAAAAGTTTTCCGAAAATAAGGTTTGCATAATTAAGAAAGACCCTATAAAATACTTCATTGCAGATTAGTATAAATTCTGGATTAGCTAAAGCAGAAATGATGAGAGGGCAAGAACATGCCTATGAAATTATCAGATCAAGGTTTAAATTTCATTTCTACCAATTACTAGCTCTTTTATCCCAGTTACTTTCCCAATAAAATAGAAATATTGTTTCCTAAACAAGACTGAATGAAGTAATTAATGTAAAATTATTTACTAGAACTTTGTACGTTTTCCTTCTATGGACTAAGTGAGACAAAGTTGGCCCTCCTCAAGCACTTTAGCCCTCATGTGGCACCCAAAACAGTTCTTAGAAAGCCCAGACAGATATTTTGCCTTCTGAAATAAAATAAGGCACTTTCCCTGTTGAACAAGTGCAATGTGAACCCACGATCAAATTTCCCGAAGTGAGGTAGTGAAATAAATGCAGTAAAAATTCATTCTTTCTCTTCTGTTCTGTCTTTAAAAAAGCAAGAGTAAATTCCAGGCCTAATACTTCTGAAAAACCTCAGCTTCTTAGTCTTTGATCCAAAACTTGAGTATAAGACTGGTATGTTTAAGGATACCGGGGCTGCTCAAGGGAATAACACAACCACAAGACGGCAGTATTTCACAACAAGCTTTACTGAGCGGCACTTGGATAGATTTTAAGAGTCCTAGGAAATGCCTCAGAGTGGGAGACCTTCTAGAGCTGGTGGCATGGGGCTACCGCCCAGAACGGGAATAGGGCAAAGGACCTCTGGAGGAGAGGGGAATTGGAGAAGAGGCTTTTATGTCTAGGTGATATTGCTCAGTAGTAAGCTGGGGAGCCTGAGTAGTCTGAGTTGAGAAGGGTAGCAGGCCATAAGGTGTGTCTTACCTATGGCTAGCTTATTCTGAGTGCAGTTTTGTGGGGCAAGCAAAGCAGGCACGCTCTAAATGGTTAAAACTCTGCTTTGAGAGGCTCTATTTGTGGCAATTGGATGTGTAGAAATTTGAGTTTGGCTCTGGCTGGCTTTAAACTAGCAGTCCTAGCATGCTGTGAAGAAACAATATAGAGGACAATACACAGAGGCCATCTTTTTAAACTCATTTATGTAGCAGAGACTCATACTTTCAGATCCTTTGTTTATAACTTGTCTCCAATAAATTCAAGGGCTGATAATATCAAAGACAATATAAAGATAATGATAGTGATGATAATGATAATCCTGATGGCTACATTAGGTGAGGGCCTACCATGAATCTCATAACAAGGTGAAAAAGCTGGCAGCATTAATCCCTGTATATAGATCAGGAAATTAAGCCCCAAAGCACTGGGGGCATCGAGATTCACATACAATGGTTTAACTACAAAATCTGTATTTATCCTCTACACACACCCTCTTACCACAAGAATAAACCTTCAGATTAAAATTAGCTTGGATTTTCTGCAACTTTACAGATAGAAATTTTCATCTTTCAGATATTCTATGCCTCTGAAGAAAGAATCATAACTTACTAGCAAACAGTGAAGGTGTATTTTTGAAATTCAGCTTTTGATGATCTAAAATGTCTCATTTTCATTCAAATGCTATTGAATTATATTAAAATACAAAGAAAATATTAAGTAATTTTTATTTGTGTAAAAAACTAAAAGTAGAAAACTGGTAATAATAAAGTTCTTTTTTCCCTCAAAGAGGTGAAGATACAGCAAAATGACTTAGTAAATGTTCTAATATTAAATACTGTAGAGTTACAAAATAAATTAATAATTATATATCCTTAGTGAACAGTTAGAAAAAGTAATAAAACATTATGGGAATTTAAAAGCAGGCTATATAACTCTTTTCCTGCAATGTTTAATCTTGGAAATTCCCAATGTCATTTTGGAAATAAAAATTGTGAAATAATTTCAACATATGTCATGCAGACTTGCAGAAAAGCAGCAAAAATATTATTTAAAAAAATAATGGAGCAATGTTAATGTTATTAAATGCTGATTTTTGAGATAGAAGACTTCTGCTTGCATAGATGTATAATCTGATAGAAGAAAGCTATATGCTTTTGAACAAAGTTATAATTTTAGCAAAGACATGATTTCTCTGCATAAAAATAGGTGAAGTGTTGAGAAATCTTTTAGCAAAGACATGATTTCTCTGCATAAAAATAGGTGAAATGTTGAGAAATCAGTGAGAGAAGTTTTTAGCATGAGCAAAGAATGTTTTGATAGTTTAAAAAAGAGAAAAGTTGGGCCAGACACAACTTCAAAATTCAGGGGAAGCCTGCAATGTGAAAGGCCCCAATTTACAACAATTTTCCACCATTATTCAGAAAATAATAAATAATCAAATCATATTATTATCCTTGTTTTCTGTTTTTCTAGTAATAAAATTACTTCACTGACTTAATTTTCACCCTCTCTGCTCTGTCCCTGGGTGAATAATATGCCCTCTCACAGAATCTGAAGAAAGGCATGTTCGCAGAGAAGTGGAACAAGGACCAATTATAAGCTTAATTGCATGTCTAACAGGGAACATCAAGTATCATCAAGAATCTTGCCAGAATTCCATTAACGGGTTTTGAATTAAGAGTTAGGAGACCTGAATTCTAGTCCCAGTTCTGCCATTAAGTAGCCACATGATCTGAGTCAAATCACCTCATATTTTAAGTGTTCTTATGTATAACAAGAGCATATTGGTCCCCATTTCTATGATTATAAATTTACCATGTCTTAAATAGATCAGAAAATACATATTCTCTGTATTTTTTTTTTCCTACCAAAAACCATCAAGATCTCTTCCTACACTGGCATCTCCCCTAAAAATTAAATTTTTCTTTCACATCTAGCTGCTACAGAGCCTCTGGATCAATTCTTGAGCCACTGACTAACTCTCACTTCCTCAGGAATTTCTCAGGTGGCCTTATTAGCCATAAAAATGCTTTATATCTAAGATGTTAAAGTGGTTTACTCTATAAAAATATATTTTTGCAAATGTATACGTCCAAAGGAGAATGTTGGTTGCATTCCAGTCTTCATTCACATCTAAGTTTGAGTTTCAAGAAAAATAAAGTATTTTTGTTCATAAAAAGAGCCAACTGTCCTTCCATTCTATCAAAATTTAGAGTCAAAATGCTGTAAGTATATGCAAATATATCTCTTTTTCTTTATTAAAATTATATCTTAAGCCCATTGAGCATTGCAGAAATTCCCCATATTTTCTTCAATAGGGGGATCTATTACTACATTTGCTTGAAGCTAATTTTTCTCTGGATTATTATCCTTGTTTGTCAATATGAAACAATCTTTATTTCATTCTCTCACAACAAAATGTTAATATATAAAACTTTAAAATAATTAACTGTTTGCAGTTGCAAATTTGAACAAGATATTTAGATTTTTTATTGCTAAGCTTTTATGTGTACTTTAAAAAAATTATTATTAATTTAAAGAATACAGTACATTGGTTAGACATTTATATAGTTTATAAAACCATCCCCCTAATTGTTCCTTCTCTCCTCTGGTTCTCCATCTAGCCATTACATTAATGCTAACTTCATTCACTATGCCTCATTTTCCTAGCCCCCCAAACTCCTTCCCCTCTGGCCATAAAAAAAAAAAAAAAGAAAAAAGAAATCCTACTATTTGCAGAGACATGGATGGACCTAGAGGTTATTATGCTGAGTGAAATAAGTCAGATAAAGAAATACCATATGATTTCACTTACATGCAAAATCTAAAGAACAAAAAGAACAAACTAATAAAAAGCTCAAATATAGAGGACAATCTGGGGATGGCTAGAGAATTTAAGAATTTCTTAGTAATTGAATATTTTAGTTTAATTGTATACATCTTCTTTTGAACAATTGGCTACATATATGTTTCCTATTTTTCACTAGATTGTATAACTATTCCCATCTTTTTAAAAATTTTTAAAAACTTTAAAAAATCAGTTTATCTGCCATAGTATTAAATGTTTCCTCTATTAAAAGAAATTTCTTTTCTTGAAGTTATGTTCTAGACCTTTTTAAAGAAAGTATTTTTAAAATCAGCTGATTGTTATTACTACTAAATTGGAATTATTTTGCAACTTGTAATACATTTTTATAGAGAGACTGTTTTTCTAATTTATTACATCTTCTAGGCATTAAATGGTTTGAAGAATAGTTCCATAGTTTTCATAAAGAAATCATTTAAAATAATTTGTCTAGCGTTCTTAAATAAATCAACTAGTTAGCAATAAAATGTCATTTATTTCCTATATAGGAGAAAATTTATGGAAATATGTAGGACATTTTAACATTTTACCTGGAATCACCAAATAATAATTTCTCTATAATAACAAGCAATAGCTTTTAATAGTGTCACTCCTATTTCATAAGGGCTTTATAAGCTGTTCGAACATCTGATGTTATTCTCTCATCCTGAAAATACATCAACAGAGAATCCTTGGATAAATTTGCTAACATTCACAGATGGAGACCACTTTCAATAAGTTTAGCATTGAACATTTTGTTCCAGATAACAGTTTTCCAATTTGTTATTTAATAGCAAAGTGAACACCTTTTAAAATTACAATTCAAGCAAAAATCTATCTTGGAAAAGGGTGTCTAAATGCTTTGTCTTGTTTATTTTTTATTTTTTAGAAGATTAAGTTAGGTGCAATTTAGTTTTCTGTTAGCATCCTCCAAATGAGTCTTATATTTTAGTGCTACTTCTACTTTTTGATAAAACAATAATAAATTTATACAATTGTTAATATCTAGCTTATAATCATACCCTTCGGCAGTTTGTTCCTTTCCCACAGACGTAGTTACAATCCCGTAAGTCAAAGTTCCCTTCTCTCACTTGCCAAATTAATAATAATTTTAATGGTGTTGCAAGCTCCTTGGCTGCAAATAAAGTTATAGGGTTTTATTTCCTAGTAATAAAAGCTGACCTGCTTCCTTAAGGTGAAAGGAAATGTCATTAATTTTCACATTTCCTTGACTAATAATCATGGAAGGAACTAGGATCTTGAGTCCAGTGTTCTCTTTCTAATTCTCTTACTTTCCACAATGGCAGATATTCTGATACAGTAATAACTACCCAATCTGTTTTGTTCACTAGGAGAGCACTGCACAGTAGGTGAAACCAATGAACTACAGGATGGCTTTATCCTTCTTTCCCTTGGTGCATATTTTATGGCCTTCAATGTAGCTTCATTCTTTGTTAAAAGTATTCTCCAGGTAATTTGACAGATGAGAACAATTTTTTTTCTTGGTGTTTATATGGTATTTTCAAAGGAAAAACAAATCTTCCTTTTTCAAATAGTCTCTAGTTACAACCCTATAATGCTTTTGTTTGGGTTTCTTTTTTGAGTGGGGGGGAGGAGAAATGGGCTTTTTTTTGGTTAAATGGGAATGTAATATATTAGAACTTCACAGTTCCCCAAGAAAAGCTGACAATACATCTTAAATTTTAAACTAGTCTATTGATAATTTAAAAAGGAAATAAAAATATGGTCCTATCTATTTTGGAAAAAAAAACCTAGTAAAACTACCAGTAGTTATGCATCCCAGGTGACTGTTAGAGACAGTGATATTGCATTAAGTACTTTAAAAGATCATAGGATGAAGGTAATCAGTGTAGCTGATGTGATAATATAAGTGCATGTTGATTCAAATCCTTCCTAGAATTTTTTTTACACTATCCCCACACTCAGAGCTGCCATAAATTAATAATCGCCAAAATGATTAACAACTTTCATTTAACATTTTCCTATATTCATGAGCATGTGATTATAGTAAGATTTCATATTTAAAATTGTACAGTCTGCTTCTTTAGTCTCCTGTAAGAAAATACAAAGCCCCACATGAAATATGTGAAACCGAATTTCATTGCTGTCAAAGCCTTGCAGTGATACGTGAAGTACTGGTTTCTAACTTTTAAATTCTTTAACTTAGAGCTCCCATGAAAAGATTCTTGTCTAATAGAATTGATACAAAAAAAGCAATTCTGTAAAATATTGGTTGTTTTTGCATAACATGTATTAATGGGGTGCCTATAGAAATCCATTTGGGCTTACATCTGCATCTATGGTACAAGATAGGTTAACAGTAACAATTAATAAAGGACAGTCAAAGAGAAGAGAGCTACAAATTGGAGGCCGTATAAGTAAACAAAGCATTAATCTAAGAAAATATATCAGTAAAGGAGTTAGCTGGCAAGAAAATGGTGGGGAAAATTTTGGAAGAGAAGATTAGTGGCTGCAACAATAATATCTCTTACAGAAAAGCATTTAGACTAGTAGCCTGGACCTTCACATTCATTTTCTCTACTCTCTCCCCAAATGGATCTCTCCAGATCCCTTACAGGAAGAAACCATTCATTCTTCCAGCTTCTGCTGGATGGCTGCCTGCTAATGGCTCATACCTTCATCCCTCTCTGGGTGCTGCCTTTTACTGAAGAAAACTATCTCACCCAAGTTATACTCATCCTATGATTGGTTGATACTGGTTTAAACACCCAGTCACCTTGCTTCCCTTTGGCATAATTCTATAAGGTTTGCCCAGCTCCATTGCTTTCTGTAGGCTCTAATGAGGCCTCTGTTGCAACTTCATCACAGTTTAATTTCTTTCTCTACTTGGCATTCTCAGTAAACCTTTCTTTATCTTAGAGCCAAAGAACCCAACATAAGACACACTCAATTCCTTAATCTACACTATTATAAAGTTCTCCCGTAGGTGCCCTACAATACTTTAATCACCAGATCCATGAACTTTTAGATTTCTTCACAGCTTTTATTTAACTCTGTTGAGCAATTTTTTTCCTTAGCACTTTTTCCTCTTTTGCTTCTGTGAACTCACTTTACCCTGATCCTCTTCCTACCTCTTTAAATGTTTTGTTTGTTTGTTTTGCTCTTGTTTGTCTTCTGAACTTACTTTGTATTTTTTCTTGGGAAATTTTATTTACACAGTTGGCTTTAGTTTTCATATTCCTGGTAAAACTTCCTGAATCCACATCTTTAGCTCAGATCTCTGTTGTATGTTACAAAAGCCACTTGGTATTGTTCCTGGATATTCCGTGGCTGCTTCTGACAACTATTTTCCCTACCTTCCACTATGAGCCCCACCAATCTAGGCCAGAGGTGTCATCTTCCAAGCATCAATACTGACTGCTATTGCCTTAGTTGCATTGTTGTTGCTTTAAGAAGGAGTTGTTCCATTTATATTTTATAAAGCTATGACTCTATAGAGTTTAATGGTGATAAAATTTTGTGCAAACTCTTTTCTCCTGGCAATACAGTAGATATAGAATGGTCCTATGAGTCATATAGAAATATACCGTAATACCGGTTTTCCTCCTAGTAATTGACTGTGGTAACCATGGAAAAGTCACTTAACTAAATTCTCTGCAGCTTGGTTTCTCATCTCTCTTAGATAGCATGAGGGTTAAGTGAAAAAATGTGTGTTTAAATGTACTTGAACCACATAAAAGTTACCCAGAAAATGTCAATTTTCCACCCTTCTGCTCTTCCTTTTCTCTCTAAGTTTATTGTTCCAGCTATAGTTTAAACAACTAAACTTAAATTCCAACTAGAAAGCGTTCTTAAATTCCAACTAGAAGGTGTTCAACCAAACCGCATTTTGTTTAGTACAAAAAACTTAGGAATTAAGTCAGACAGACATAGCAGCATCAGGAGCTCATTTGCCTGGCATCAGAACACCTCAGGGCACAGAAGCCAGGTTGCTGGCTCATGCAGAGATACCCAAGGCAGCACAGGTCTGGCTAGGAGCCTGTGTAGTATGCAGCTGGTAATAGTCTCCCTCTGTCCATCATGGCCTTAAGAGTCAAGTACCATTTGTGTCAGCTTTTCTATTTTATCTCTAGCTTCCTTCTCTTATGATCACTACTATGTGGTTTACCCAGCCTTCAATGACTTTTCTTCCCTCTCATAATATTCATGACCTTTAGACAACAAAGTTGCATCCTGGCATTATAGAATCTGAAGAACTGTATCATTGATCTCATTCTTTAGATTTTGAATTTCTGCCCATACAGATTTCATTTGTAAGCTATGTAAATTGGTTATCTATTTTAGGTTATTCTTTGTGGAAAATATATTATTTTTAATTTTTTTCTGAATGTCTAGCAAACACAATTACTAATGCAGTCTTAGTAGGATATGCACTCAGGCACTTGGAAGTGGTTTGAGGTATGATTGATTGATTGTAGTAGTATGGGCTTACTACATTTTAAGGAAGCTGAATAAATGAATAAATAATTATTTGTAATAAAAGTTTAAGAGGATTTATTTTAAAACTATAAGTTCCCATAGTATACTGAAATCGTTTTATTTATAAAAATTCAATAACCATACAATTTTGCAATTTTTGTGGGTCTCTGCCATTCACAAGTATAGGCCTCTGTGACTTCTCATCTCAAAAGAGAAATAGCCTCTTGACTGATCTTTACATTTTCTATTTCTCCCTATTCTAATTCATCAAGTGCTTGAAGTAGAAACTGAAGAATTGAGACCTCAACTGTACACTTAATCCCTCATTTGAATCACACTGTATTTTGATGCTTCATGACACAGAAAATCAGTGTCTTAGTTAGAAACCTCTGCAACAAAGGGAAGAATGCCCTGCCTTACCAATAGAGATTCAAGAGTGGGAAGGATCACAGTGAACACACCAAGCTTTCAGCTGAAAATCTTAGAGGGCTATGCTTTAGAAATGAGACAACCAAAGATAGACTGAGTCACTCAGCCTCTACTCATCTTGATTCTTGAAAGAATTAGATGGAACACTTTTTCTACTCTATTTGCCTAGATATTATCACCTGGAAACCCTAAAATTCTGTGTACCCAATGTCTGGCATTCAAGAAAAAAAATTACAGGTCCATAATGAATAAAATATAAGGGAGTAACAGACACTAAATCCAGTGTATATGTGATCATGATATTGTAGTTATCAAGTAAGGCCTTCAGAATAGCTACTGATATTATAGTGGAAAAAATGGACAAAAAGATCACATGAAAATAAACAGAATTTTACCAAATAATTAAATATATAAAAAGAATCAAATAGATATAATAGAATTGAAAGCTATAGTATCCAATATTTAGAACTCAATAAATAAAATTAAAATCAGGTTAGAAATGGGACTAATGAACTAGAAGACAGATTATTAAAGAATATGAAATTAAAATAAGAGAAAAATAATATGAAATAAAGAATAGAAGAGAAGAGAAATGTGGGACACAGTAAAAAGATCTGCCATATATATAGTTGAAGTCCTAGAAAGAAGAAGGAAAGAAGGAGATTGAAACAGTATTTGAAAAGATTATGGCTAGAAATGATCCAAAATTGATGAAAAGTTTTAACCTAGAATTTCAAGAACACTTGCAAACTCTAAGCAAATGACTTGAGGAAACAAACAAACAAAGAAACAAAAAACACACATGTAGGTACACATGGGCATCTCTGCTTTCGGAAAGTTTATGTTACACCACTTCCCGTTTACAAAAGACCTATATACATTAGTACTTGATTTTGATAATTGAAAGCAATTCAAAGAGAATTTTTGCCTTTATGAAAAAAGTCATTACTATATTAATGCAGGCCTTTCATAAAAACTAAAGTGGCATAACACAGATTTTCAGAAAGCAGAAGGTACTACTTGCTTTATGCCATTTTGGCTTCTGAAAGTTTTCACAGGAACATTTTGCTTTTGAATAGTGGGGGGAAACCTGTATATCATAAAGTGCTGATAAACAAAAAATAACAAGAAAATCTTAAAAGTTATGTAAACAACAATAAAAACAACTTTATTAAAAAATAGGCAAAGTTCTGGAATAGACATTTCTCCAAAGAAGATGTACAAATGGCAATAAGCATATGAAAAGATGTCCTACATCACTAATCATTAGGAAAATGGAAATCAAAACTAGAATGAGATACTTCCTCACACCCATTAAAATGGCTAGTATAAAAAAAACAAACAACAGATGTTGGCTAGGATGTGGAAAAATCAGTTCCCTTGTGCACTGGTGGTGAAAATGTAAAAGGGTACAATAGTATGGAAAACAGTATGGCAGTCTCTTAAAAAAATTAAAAACTAAACTATTGTATAATCAAACAATTTCACAGCTGGGATGTACACACAAAAAAAGTGAAAGCAGAGATTCAAAGAGGTATTTGTACACCAATCTTCATACTAGTATTATTCACAATAGTTAAAAGGTGAAAAGAAGTTGTACTTGACCTTAGCCAAAATTCCGAGAAGCGATGGGGGAGAAACAAAATAAGTGTCCATTAATAGTATAATAGCTAAACAAACTGTATGCATAAAATGGAATATTATTCAGCCTTAAAAAGAAGGGAATACTGACATGCTAAAACATAGATGAAGCTGAAAGACAGTATGCTAAGTAAAATAAACCAGTGACAAAAGGACAAAAACTGTATGACTCCACTTATATTAGGTCCTTAGAGTAGTTAAATTCATAGAGACAGAACACAGAATGGTGGTTGGAAGGGGATGGGGGAAAGGAGCATGGGGAGTTGTTGTCTAATGGGTACAGAGTTTCACTTTTCCAAGATGAAAAGTTATGAAGATGAATGTTTGTAATGGTTGCACAATGATATGAATGTACTTAATGCTACTGAACTATACATTTAAGAATGGCTAAGATTGTAAATCTTACATTACGTATACATTACCACAATTTAAAAAATAATTTTTAAAATATTTTAAAGATCATTTAAATAATAAAACAAATAATTATCAAAGAAACACCAGTGACTGAGGACTTTTTCTTAACAGAAAAAATGGCAGCTACAAGAAATTGTAATGACACCTTTGAAGTGCTAAAAGAAATTCTGCAACCAGTAAAAATAATGTTCAAAAACAAAGATGCAATAAATAATTTTCAGAGAAAGAGAAATGAAAACTAAGAAAATTGATTTCCAGCACACTGGTACTAAAAGAAATACTAGAGTCAGTCCCTCAGACACACACACACAAATTCCCAATTGGAAAACATATGAAGGAAGAAATGAAAGACATTGTAAAAGATAAATATGCATGTAAATATAAATGGATATTGAATATATGAAACTATAATAGAAATGTCTTGAGTAAGGGTTAAGATTCCTGTAGAAACATGCATTACAACAATAATGACAAAAGATGGCATTAAAGTATCAATATCAGGTAATTGTTAAAAGTAATATTAGGTTATTTGCTTTAATATATTGTGTTAAACTGTAATAGGTCAATGATGAATGTTGAACTCTCTAGAGTAACTATTATACAATCAACAAAAGAATGTATATCTAATAAGTTAAGAGAGAAAAAATTAAATAACAAGAAGTATATAATTAATCCAAAATTTTTTTAAAAAGCAATGAAAGAAAAAGGAACTCAATCAGATAGATTAAGGAGAAAATAAATAGTAAAATGGTAGATATAAATCCAACTAAATATAAATGTAAATGGGCTAAATGCTCCAAGTGAAAGGTCAATATCATACTAGTAAGTCTATTATATGATGCTTGTAAGAAATCATAAAAATAAGAACACAAGAGGTCAAAAGTAGAAAAATGTGAAAAGAAATACCGTACACATATTAACTAAAAGAAAGTTGACAGTATTTGTACTGAAATCAGAAATAGCAGACTTCAAAGCAAGTTATCATTAGAAATAAAAAGGATATTAGTCCCTTATTTGAGGCATTGTTTGCAAATATCTTCCCCCATTAAGTTGGTTGCCTCTTTGTTTTGTTGACGGTGTTTCTTTTGGTGTGCAGAAAGCTTTTTTGGTTTGATACAGCCCCATTCATTTATTTTTGCTTTTACTTCCCTTGCCTTTGAGGTCAAATTAATAAAATCCTCTCTAAATTCGAGGTCCATGGGTTTAGTACCTATGTTTTCTTCTATGCAATTTATTGTTTCATTGTTTATTTGATCCATTTTGAGTTAATTTTAGTGTACGGTGACAGATGTAAAATTGAAAGCAACAAACGAACAGTCATTCATTCATTCACACAGAGACTTATGGACTCGGACAACAGTTTAGTGGTTAGCAGAGAGAAAAAAGGGTGAGGGGATGTAGATAAGGTAAAGCAGGTCAAATATATGGTAACACAAAGAAACTCCACTTTGGGTGATGAACACACTATACAATATACATATGATGTATTATTAGATTGTACACTTGAAACCTATATGATTTTAATAACCAATATCGGCCCAGTAAATTTAATTTAAAAATATTAAAAAGGGACATTTCATAACGAGAAAGTGGTTAATCCCTAAGGAATGTAAATGATAATTGTGGTTATATCATTTGGATGGTTTTTCAAGCAATTTTTACTATCTTTATTACACTTCCATGTATTGTTTAAAATTTTTACAATGAATTTGGATTATATAAACTGAAATAAAATGCTAAGGCTATTTTTATTGTGGACAAAAAAAGAAAGCAGTACAAAGATTTTAAAGTAATCTGTTTCTAAATAAAATATTTAAAAAGAGTTGATGGCTATTTTGCCCTAATTACAACTATGAAAATTAGTTCCAGGGCAAGAAAAACAAAAATAGTTCTAATGAGAATGAGGTGGAAAATCTCACATAAAAGTGTTACTCTTATTTTCCTCTTAGTCTTATTTGTTTATTTAAGAATTTGAAGATAGTCAAATAATTCTGGGTGCATTTGCAGTTTAAAAAGAATGTGGGATAATCCAAAGGGAGAAAAGCATTCATTTATTCATTCTTTCATTTATTCAAAAATTACTTAGAAGTGCCTAGTATATGCCAGGTATTGGCTGAAATTATTACTTATGAGGCTGTGAAATAATATATATTTTATATATACATATATATGACGTCATATATATGTAAATATATCCTTGTTTCCTGACACAGGTCTCCTAAATCTTTTGGAGTTTCCTGGGTCATAGGAATATCTTTGTTCTAATGAGGTGACTCTTGACTCTGGGTGGGCTCTTGGATGGCTCTTGCATGGAGTCTGGTCACAGGAAAGACCAACTCATGATTAGAAGTTTGGAATTTTCAGCCCCATTTCCTATTCTCTAGGGAGAGGAGCTGGAAATGAAGTTAATAATTGATCCTCTATAATATGTGACCCTCTATAATAATGCTCCTCTATAATATTTCAATAGTATGGAGTTCAGAAGCTTCCAGGTAATGAACATATCCACATTCTGGGAGGGTGATGTAACCCAACTCCATGCCAACAGAAGCACTTGTGCTCAGAATCTTTCCAGACCTCATCTTATGTATCTCTTCATCTGGCTGTTGATCTGCATCCTTCATCATGTCCTTTAATAAACTGGTAAATGTAACTGTTTCACTGAATTTTATGAGCTGTTCTAGCAAATAATAAAATCCCAGGAGAGAAGGTCATGGGAACCTCCAATTTATATTCAAGTTGGACAGAAGTTGTAGATAACCTAGGGACCTAGTAGTTGCCTTCTGAAGTGTGTGTGATGGGGAGGGGTAGCCTTATATGGCTGAGCCCTTAACTTGTGGGATCCGATGCTATCTCCTGGTAGACATTGTCTGAACTGAGTTAAATTGTAGGACACCCAGCTGGTGTCACAGAAAATTGCTTGTTCTGGAGAAAAATCCCACGCATCTGCTGTCAGAAGTGTAGTGAGTGTGGTAGTAGTGTGAGAGTAAAGGCAAAACACAGGAGGAAGACTGGGTTTTTATCAACATAGGCAAATAGAATATTTGTCAGCCTACAGTGGGAAATCACTTATAAAATTACTAAATGAAATAACAGACCATATATATTTGATAGGATTACCCAGTAACAAAAATTTCCTTAACCAAAGAACATTAAATTGAATTAGCTATTCAAATTATGAGATGTTTTAGGGTATTTATAACTGAATGATATTCTGAGAATAAGTAAATCTAAATTTTAAAAATATATAAAACTACCCAAAGATAAATCTAAAAACATAATTCTATTATTAGAATTGATATAGGAAGGAGATGAGGTAAAGAATATAGCCACTGTCTTAAAAAGGATTTATAAATCCATCTAGTCTTAAAGTTGAATTATCTCCATTAGTTAATTATCTCCATTAGTTGAATTACCCAATGACTGACTAATTGAGATGTCCAAAAGTTTCTTCTCCCTCAGTCATCTTCCTCCTAGGCTCCTCAGCAGCATTAAACACTGTTAACCTTTATGAATTTCTCTGTTTCTTGGATTTCTTAAAAATAAAATAAAACAAAAACACTGGAAGCCAGTTTTCTTCTTACTTCTGACTATTGCTAAATTTTTGTGGTTGATTCTGCTTCCTCTAAACAGAATTTTGGTGACTGAATAGTGATGATCCTAGGAATTGTACCTTTGGTCATGTTCCCCTTTCATGCTGTATATATTTTCTGCCAGACTAAATTTTGATGACTTCAATTGTTACCTCTATTCAGATAAATCAAGCCCATATGATTTCTAATTCTAGAGCTCTAATTCTGAATTTCCACCATTCCTGTGATAGTCCATTTAGCTATGCATAAGACACCTGAATTTCACTTTTCCAAACTAAAGTTAGCATTTTTAACATCCTCTACAGAAAGGTAACTGTTCTTTTAATCTTCCAGATCTCAAATAATGGAATTACTGTTTATTCAAGCCAAGTTCCTGTAGAATCCAATAAAGAAGGTATTTTTTTTTTTCATATTAGTCTTACTCTGCATCCCTACTGTCACTACTCTAATTTCTAAAATTTTCCATCTGGATTACTACAAGCATCAATTTCTTGTTCTTCCACCAATGGACTCTCTCCCAACAATCTACCAGAATATTTTTCTTTCTTTCTTTTTCTTTTTTTTTTTTTTTTTACCAACTCTTCTTTTACGTTCTTTAATACCTTTTAAATTATGATCTTTTTTTTCATTTCTTTCTGAGCTAAATTGATGTTCACTATTACCAAGGCATTTTAAAACATACTTTCACAATTTTTCTTCTTTAGCCAACTGAACTATTTAAAAAGTCTTTGAATTTTGAAAATGCTTTCCTTTCCATTGCCTCAGAGTGTAAGCTTGTATAACTATGAGAACCCAAGATAAAAAGTCTAAATTTATAAAGCAAATACATTAAGGACTAATAATTTATATTATAATGATGTTTTTCCTCTCTTAGAATTGTTTAGCATTCTTCTTATCAAAAATGTGTGGTTACAATCATATAAATATTTGATAGAGTTTATATGTGAGGTATATATCATCCATGACTTGTCATGTAGAAAGCCATAAAAGAAGATTGAGAGAAAAAAAAAATGATTGTTGGCTTATATTTTTTTAAGAATCTGTACTGTTAAGCAATTGAAACACAATTTTAAACATTTTTTGTAATTATAGAAATTTCTGCTACTATAGGATTTTAAATATAAAAATATATACTACTCTTAAAATATTTTGATTGTGGATACTGCCATCATTTCTTATACATTTCTCTTTGCAAATATATTTTAATCAACATTCCCATCAAAAACTATGTTATATTAAGAATTAACTGTATTTTTATCTGAAAAAATATATATGTGTACATATAAACGTATTTATGTTTATATGTTTGCCTATTTACATATATAATATGCAATTTAACATGTAAAATAAATTTCTAATCGCAAACTTATTTCCTTAATCCATATCAATGAAAGATTTGATAGACATATTTTCTAAAATCCTTTTAGCTTTTACATTTTCTGATTCTATTGCAATCTCCAATATAGATTTGAGGAGAAAGAATTGACTCCATCCACTTTAATATGGAACAACGAGATTTTTTTCAAAGATTCTTCTTGCCATTCAAATGATCTTATTTACTCTTCCCACATTCTTAAGTCCTTTTTTTATCCATTTATTCAAATAGTGCTTGATTTCATCATTGAACCTTTTATTTCATTTCTTAGAAATGTCAGTAAGCACTGATAAATGGAAAGCTCCTGTTTTTTGTCTGGATTTCATTTGATATCACCTTGATATTTTGAAATGTAACCTTCAAAAGTGAATGTAATTTCACTCTAGTTCTTAGAAGCATGATTATAATTTCTATTAAGGATTTATGAGAGGAATTAATATATATTTGCATAATGGCTAAATATGTCACAAAGTATAGGGAGATTCTTATTCTTTTTTTATAAAGAAATATATCGTTGAATTAGGGCTATAAAAATAAGATTGAGAGATGATACAATATTTAAACTCATTTTTCTGACCAAAATAATTTCATTATTATTGACATAAAATTACTTTCCTTAAATCCATAGTTACTATTTTTCTTCCTAATTATTTGTGATGTAATATAGTTAACATAAATACTATTAAGTATGAATTTAAAATTACAAAACTATTTGGTCATTATAGAGTAAAATTCTAAGAATACTACTGAATTCTATATATTTAAGCATAATAAAATAACATAGTATCTACTTGCTAGTTATTCCTGTCTCTGCAGACTTCTAGGTTGTGACCACTTTGACTTGCATTTTTTTCGAGTAGCGGGCTCCTTTAAAAAAAAAGAAAATTTAAAAAATTTTAATTAACTGTAGTTATAAATTAACAAATACATCTAAATGAACATAATAAGCAAGGCTGGAAAGTGAAGAGCTTAATCAGATGCTTTTCTAATTGTCAGATTACACATCCTATCAGAATAATTCTACAAATGCTACCACTATAAATATTTGACTTGTGAATGTATAAATTCAGTATGGAACAAAAGGATGATACTATTGTCTAATATTCCTTTTTAAAGCAACATTTCAATAGCTGCAAGGAAAATTCTTTGTATAGTGATTTTCACCCTTTCCTGTTTTATTCCTAATAACTAAATAGTATTTTTCCTTGTTTCTAAAAATTATAAAAATAGAATTTCTTTTAAAGTACTTCATAATTTAGATACTTACAAGTCAGAGTTGCCTTTTCCTGTAATTATTCTGAATATATAAAATTTTATGTTCTCACTTTTAGACTTTAAACCCTGATTTGGTAATTCTCAGTGATCATTAAAACAAAGTGCTTTTGAACTGGAACATATTATATGTGTGTATATGCATAGCTTAATGAGTTTGATGTATTATAATTACAATAACTGAGCCTAAAATACTCATATACATTTGTAATAATTAAATCTATTTTAGAAAAGTGACTTCCATATGATTAATGCAGAAATCCATGTTTACTTAGTATTGTAGTTTATATTCTATACTTTTATAAACCATGGTTGATTTGAGAAATGAAGAAGAAAACAATACCTTGAAATCATTTGTTTGAATACTTAATGCAAAGCTTTTATATTTAAGAAACCTAAGAATTTCTACATAACTACTAAATGTGTAAATAAGGACTATAGGAACCTTATTCATCAATGGAACAGAGAAGTCTCTAGTATATGCAATCAGTCACTGTCTGGTGTGTATTAGGAGTCATAAAGAGAAGCTCAAATGTTATAATTTAGTGCAATTTTTTAATAAAATAATTAAAAGGGGGAGCAAAAAGACCAAGAAAATATTCAATATCTGATTAATAAAGTCAATGGTACATAGCAAGTCTTGATACTAAAATAATCTCTCCTAGGAATTACAACTCTAAAGGAAATTTGGGAAAAAAAAACTGTAGTGAAAATATTAAATAGCAGTTAAAATGCTGGAGATTATGTATTTAATTGATATAATTCTTTACTTATAGAAAATGTAGTCTTAGAATAAAACTTAGCAAACTATGTGTTTAGGCTGAAGTAATTTTCTAATTACAAATGCATTATTAAAATAAAATAGAAATTAACAAATTTTTGTAGTCATAATTATTCTTAATACTTTTATTTTTTACTTTTATACTAAAATTAAGTTATTTACATACCACTATTACAATTTTACATTATAAAGTGCTTATAGTCTGCAATACATTATACTGAATTTTGTAGAAATAAAAAGATACAGTCTGTTTAAATACCATTTAATATAGTTTAGGCCTACAAATTAGAAAACTGAAATAATCTATTTTAACTTGTTTACCTATAAAATTGCAATAATTAATCTTAAATATCTCACAAATAGTATATATATGTATATATACATATACACATTGTGTGTGTGTGTGTGTGTGTGTGTGCGTGTGTGTGTGTGTGTGTGTGTGTGTATGGAAAATACGTATGAAAATTCTGTTAAAGAGAAAGCTGTGGGCCCCAAATGGAGTCACTTGTGCTAAAGCTCATTACATGGAACCTAGACTTAATGCCTGACCTAATTATAGTTTCGACCTACTCCAGAAATATAATCTTAACTGGTCAGTCTAGAATTTTTGGTAGCCCCAATGTGGTAATTTGTCATGTGAGCCCTCTCTGTCCCTGCCCCTCCACCCCCAAGGAAGCTGAGGCAATCTGCCTGGTTAGATCCTGCATTCCCTTAAGGGAAGGTAAGCTTGTCTGAAACAATCCTTTTTTCATTTGTTTAATAACATACTTGTCCCATCTAGTTTCTACCTATAAAAGCCTTCTATATTTTACAGTTTCCTGTAGTAACTCTCATGAGATGCTAAGGAGATGCTGCCTGACTCATGAAGTGCTCAATAAAGCCAATTGGTTCTTCAAATTTAAATATTTGTTCTTTAACAGTTCTAACAGCCAAGCAAATACCTCTTAGAAGAGAGGTATTTGTTGTTTTATTATAACAAGTGAAATTATAAGCCTAAAATATATTCTTCTAGTACCCAAGAAAATGACATATACTTAAAAATAAATTATCATAATCTATTTTCTGTTATTTTGTTGCTATTTTGTTGAAAAGAAAAAGTGATCCTTCACTTTTGGGCAGACTCTCCATTAAATATAATGAAAGAACTATATATTTAAATTTAAAACAATAATTAATTATTGTTATAGTTATGTTATCTTATTATACTATAAAATGCTATAGTATAATATAGTATACTACTATAGTCATAGTTATAATTATATTACAGTTGTATTATTATGGTATAATATATAATTCCATTATTTTTAGAATGAGAATACTTGTTTTTGTCCTTTACAAATCACTGGAATTGGGCCCTGCAATGGCTAGTGTGACATGCATCATATTCAAACAAGGGAGATAATATTAGGAAGACAGACTCTTTTATACAGGGTTTTATTTTTCTTTTTAGGAGACCTAATATATTTAGTTACAGGTAACATCATATTTTTAAAGCTAATGTTGAAAGAGAGGGAGGAAAAAGAAAGTTTTGGTGATAATAGAGATGAACATATGTCATTTTTCCTAAATAAATTAAAATTAGATGTTCAAAAGAAAAATAAATGTTCAAGTGTTTTCTTCAGGCTATCACTATCCTGGTTGGTACAGGGTATATAGTACCTGAGTTTCCAGGTTAAAGCCCATTTTAAAAGATTTGTTGGGAGTGCTTATAAATGGAAGTACTGTTGGAAAGCTTTTGGAAGGTCCCTTTTAGGCTATACTTTTAGGCTATACTTGGTTTGTGGTATTTCTGGTTTCCAGCTTTTTAGTCAACATCCTTGAAATATAACCTCTTCACTCAGTACCTTAATTGTATGTAAATGATATTGCACACACACAAACCACTAATTGTATGCACTAGGTGGATGCTAATTCTCACTAGCTTGCCCTCTTTATTCCAGCCCTTTCCTTTCTGCACTTTCCATCCCTTTCTATCCCCTGCTGCATTTAAGCCCAGTTTGACCTGCCTCATTTACCTGTTACTAAAAAGTGGAAAATATATATAAAAAGTTTTTGAGGTTTAAGTCCCTATTAAAAAACATGATCTCTCAGGGGCAACGACCTGTTCAGTTATGCTTCTAATCAGTGTTTATCACTCTGTAGACACTGCAATATTTAACAGTGCTGCTACAGCACTTGAGCTATGACTGCACAGTAAATAGGTCAGATTTAGACATCAAGCCCTAAAACTCCCAGCTTCACATCTCAATTATAATTAAATAAGATTGCCTAATGCAAGTGTTCAAATGTTCATTAAAATCAACCTGTCAAATCCAGAGGGCACAAGGGGCACTCATAAAACTCAAGTTTTAGATTTAGATTTCCAACTACTGCATCAGTGAAAAATTCAGGAGATTTGAAATGTTAAGACTATTTCAAAATAGATATTGAATTAACTAAGAACTTTAACTCTGCCTCATGGTTAATGGTCTCTTGGTGTTTTTATGATATAATTACTAATAATCATTCACTATTTAATGCCAATGATGTTCTAAGAGCTAATGAAGAACATGCAGTGTACATCAAAGAAACTTGATAAGCACTGACCCAAGCCAAGATTATGATTAGGTTAAATTATAATCTTGAAAGACATTTAAAATAACATAGTCTGTCCATTACTTTAGGAAGAATTTCACAACCATTCTTAGCAAATGAGAATCTACTATATTTTGAAGGTCATCTTTATCTTCAGAAAATTCATTAGGATTTGTTGTCACATCTTGCAAATGCCAACTTAAAAAATTAAAGTTGAAGGGCTTTCCAGAAAACATGAGACCATACATTCAATGGCTGGGTTTGTAAACTCTGGGTGAAGCAAAAGTTGTCTTTGCAGTCAGTGGTGTAAATCATTTGAATTTAAAAGCAGAGCTCTAAAGTCCAGATAGGAAAGCCTTGCAGAAACTAGAGGGCAAAACAGAATTCCTTAGATGAGACTAAAGCCTTCTAGGTGTGCAGCTCATGTAGGCTCTGGGGTACAATAAGGCCCCTAGGAGAACTTATTGTTGACAGGGTGTACAGATTATATGGGAGCTTGGAGGAGGAGCACTCAGAACAATCTGTGGTTTTATGGAAGCCTTCCGACCCAGTGATCAGTCAGTGCCTTGCATGCGCCAAGCACTTTATACATTTTATTAAATTTTAATTAAATTTCAATGAACAAAATCAAGATTTTTTAAGTTCTTCCATGTTTGTTTTACCTAAAAGCCAGTAAAAAGAAAAAAAAAATAGCAGAGCCTTATGGATCACTACAAGGCTTTCATTGTTCCCTTTACATCTATTTCTCTCTCCAAGTCCCTTAAACTCTACAGCGAGTGGAAAGGGTAGATGAGTATAGAACTGCTTGGCTTGGGTGGTACTGGCAAGAGAAGGCAGCTGTAGTGAAGACTCTGGGCTAGATGGAGCCCTCTTCTGCCTGTCTGCCTAGGTCTCCTATCTTGACTCTTTTTAAAATCATATTCTCTTCACCATCATCTTAAGAAATAAAAATTAAAGTCTTGCTTCAACTATCCACAAACATAATTTATATGTCAATAATTTTTCCTCATTATCACAGTAATTCATACTCAATAATGACATTTCTTATGTATTTTTAAAACAGAATTGAAGTTATAAACCACGAAGGCCCTAGATAGTATGTCTTTTTATAAAACTTATAGAGATTACTTCTTTAAACTTTATAATGATTCTGTTAGGTATAAATCATTATTCTTTTTTCATAGATAAAAAACTGACTTTGAGGTCTGGTATCACTCCATTCATTCATTCATTGAACAAGTGAAGAGCTTCTATTTTCTAAGTACTATGGTGCTAGTGACATAGCTTGCCGTCAAAGACCTCATAGTCTCAGTAGAAACAAAACTGTGTTGACCATACTATTTCCTTTTCCTGCATATACAAGAAGACTGCATTTCTCTGCCTCCCACCTCCCACTGTAGCTAGATTAGGGCAATGTGAGTGCATTTTAACCAACGATTGAGAAAAATAATAGAAGCCACTTCCAAGCCTGGCCTTGGGGGAAAAAAAATCTAATTTGATCTTTTGGTCATCCCTTCTCCTGAGAGGGCTGCACAAATTCAGTTGACATATAATGGAGGCAGACCTCCCAATCTTCACTGAACTATGACTAGAGGGAGAAATAAAATTACTGTGTTAAACTGATAATATTTAGGGTTTAATTTGTTACCACAGTATAGTCTTTTCTCTCTTTCTGATCTAAAACAAAGTTTTATGGGTGACACAAATACTAGACAATTAAATACAAAAAATTGTTTAGAAGGAAATAGAGTATTTTAAACTGGAATAACAGAGAAGACCTATTGCAGCAGGTTGGATCATAATTCAGAAATATTCCCTTCTCACCTGCTATAGTAGTGTACTGTTCATATTGGTTTTGGCTCTATGTCTTGCTTTGGCAAACAGAATAGGTGGAAGTAAAGGACCAGTTCTGACCTAGGCCTTCAAGGGACTTACAAGTTTCTGCTAAGATAGTTATATCTCTGTCAAGTATAAGGGTTAAGAAATGAACATGTCCAGATTAGCCCACTGGTCCTTTAAGAAAATGAGAAATACATGGAGCAGAGTTGGATAGCAAAGGTACCCCACCTAGATCAGCTGACCTCCAGACATGGACATGTCCAAATGAAATCAGAGGAGCTACTGAATGAGGCCCAGCCTGGTTTGAGAGGCCCACAACCAGTCCTCACATTTGGACTAAATAAATTCTTACTATTGCATGCCACTGAGATTTTGCTCTTGTTTGTTATGCGACATTATTTTAGAACTAGATGTAATTAATTGTTACATCTCAGATAAGGTGGTCAAGGAAGATGTCATTAAAAAGGTAATATTTAAGTAGACATCTAAGAATGAGAGAGAGTTATCTGTGTAAATAATTGATGACAAAATTCCAAAGAGAAGGAATTACATCTGAAAAGACACTATGGTGTGTGGCATATTTTGAAGAATTAAATGATGGCAGGTATGCCTGAACTTAGCGTGAAGGAGAGTATCCCAAGAATATTGGAGTGGTAAGCAGGTAATAGATAAGATCTGTAGGGTCTGGTAGAAAGTTAACTTTTTAATTTCCAAGATCCAGTAGAGACTTCAGAATGTCCATTTAAAAGTGGAAAATGAGTTGGAAGAGAGGGCAAGAAATACTTGACTTAAAAATGTACTTATATAGAAAACATTATTTATACTTTGAATACACACACACACACACACACACACACACACACACATATAATGCCTTCAACTTTCACTTTGATGCTACATGGGAGACACTTTAACATAGAGTGGGTTTGGTTAAGCACCTCTCCTTCACACTTCCAATCACTGTCTTCATTCCCAAATAAAGTTGATATTTTTTTTAAGATAGCTGATGAGAAAAAATATATTTTTTTCATGAAAGATAAATATATATATATATATATATATATATATATATATATATATATATATATATATATAGTGACTTTGATGGTGCTGATAGAGATCAGAGATCCTTCTGCATTTTCATCTGCTACTGCTACCTGGTAGGCCAGATACGACAGATAAGAGCAGGATGCCTAGGGAGTTCTGACCAATTTTACAGAACATTTTGCTGATCTTTCCACCTACTTTTCTTGGCCTAATATTATATATAATTTCTTTTATCTAGGGGTATCCTTGTGACATCACTACCCTCTCATACCACTTCATAGAACCTTGTGGTCCAACAGAGTCAGTAATATGCAGGGAGGTACACAAATGAGTCATAAACAGGCCATTGTAACTAAATTTCACTGGCACCTCACCTAGGCCTGTCTGGGGCTTTATTGCTTTTTGTCAGTTCTAAAGCAATAACCTGTCTCCTCAATGGCCTCCAGAACTTTAACTTTACTTACCTCCAAGACTGTAATATAGTCTAGAGGTGACTTCTTGAAACATTTCCAGCATGCATGTTTGACTCAGGGGAAGAAGGGTGAAGCAAAGGAGAATTAACATTTACTGAGTGCATATTTTATTCCAGACATTATCCTGGGTGATTAGAAGTGATATTGTCTCTTTCTAGTCTCACACTGCAAGAGACTCTGCCTAAAATAAAAATCTAGAATAAATACTTTATTTGTGAGGCAATTCTAGGAAACATGGGTAGAAAAGTTAAAAAGAAACAGAGAAGGGAAGGAAGCCACGAATGGGTGTGTAATGAAGCAATTACCACTCTGGGCAACTAAGGCTCTGCCCTGCTGGGGGAAATGGGGAAATAGTGTGCAGTGTACTGCAGGATGAGCCAGGGGCGTGGGGAGGAAGGTGGGCTACTTATTGCCCCACTCCCATTTGTCAATGACTGAAAGCTATACTTGGAACGTTAACTCTGTACTTCAGGCTGCACTAAACACAAGCTGAAAGGGCATTCACAGGAAGATTAGACAGTGTTTGCTCTTAGAAGCTGTGGGCATATACATACCAGATGCTAAGGGACAAGTGGACATGGGAGGGCCCTCAACAGCTACAGAACCATTTTCTCATTTATTCCTGATTAATATCACAATTTTTTTTTCCATGACCGCTAAATTTAAAGACACATACTCCAGTTTTCTATGACTTGTTCCTTTCTTTCTGAGCCCTTATCACAATTATTCACTATGAATTTGCTTTTTTTCTTATATATTTTCTGTATTTGTCCCTAGACTGCATGCATAATGAGATTAAGAACTAAGTTTATTTTGTTCATCAACATCTAGTAGAAACTAGGAAGCAATATTTCTTGAATCAGTGAAGGAATGACAGAGCGATGAGGTAAGCAGAGTGATCTTCATTAAGAGATAGGAATACTAAGGCTATACCGATGGTGAAAGGATTCCAATCCAGAATAGTATGACATTAAATCCCATATTCTGTACTACATTATGATAATGATATCATGTTGTTTTCCTATTTCCTGCCTCAGAAAACTCAATAATTTCCTATTTCCTACATCATTAAATCTAAACTCCTCTGCTTGTATTTTATTCCTTCTATAATCTGGCTAGTTATATTAGTCTTGCATCTTAAAAAAATAATTAGTGTGCAAGTACATAAAAATTAATGAAAAGTTGCTTAAAACCATATGTGAAAATGACGCTGTTTACTTACCAGTAATTAGTTTAATATAAGAAAACGATGTGATCCAATCTTTAAAAAGTCTAATGTAAAAGGCTAACTGAATGCAAATAAAATTTCTAGAGCAGTCAGAGGGGTGAGTATGAGTGATGGTGAATTCAAGATTCTGTTTCTGAAGCCAAAATGACTGGAACTCACAGTAATGGTAAAAAAAAAATCAAAATCCCTTTATTCATGCATATGTAAGTGATTTTGCTTCAGATGGCTGACCTTGAACAAAATCCACACAACTATACAAGCAAAATGAAACCAAAAAGGATGAAGTCAGAAACAAAAGAACAAAAAACAATGTATTCCTATTTATATTAGCTCATGATATATAGATGCTTTTATTTACATTATCTCATTTAAGACTTGGGTCATTTAGCATGACAGAGGGCTTGATAAAAACATAAAAAATGGAATTTAACATTGAGTCATTAGTAAAGAAATTACTGAAAAAAGAGAGATGCAGCCTGAATACTAGGTCGAAAATTTACACAAGAAGTAATTAGGTAATAATATCAACATGTATTTGTGGAGGGAAGATGTGGTAGAACACATTGATTGATCAAAAATATTTGAGGCATTTTCCATTACTATCAGGCTTTTCCTTATGGTGCTTCTTCCTATGGAAGGATCATACTTCCTGTCCCAATGATGTTAGCCTAGGTCATGGATATGGAATACAAGCCAAGGGGAAGCTTTAAGCCATCCTGTGCTTCTACTTATATGATCTTTGCTTTCGTGGTAAATCCTAGATATGGACTTCATTTTCTTTCTAAATTCTGTAGCAAAGAGCAGGTGGAGCAGAGCCCCAGCCAATATGTAAAATGCTATGAAAGATAAATCTTGTTGCTGTAACACTAAGATTTGGGGTTGTTTATCATTGCAATGGTAAAAGTTGTATAAGAAGAAATGAGTAAACATATCTTTCTAATTCTGGGAGGTTTATGAATTAAAATTTGAGATCCTGAAGTAAACTACTTTTCATTCATAATTTAAAATTTAATGTAACAAGAATTTATAAATTGTATTAAAAGGGATGATAATACTCAAAAGAATTTGACACTTTAGGGCAGAAAGGTATGCTGTTCCAAATGAAATGAGAAATGAATTGCTGAGTTGTGAGGTTAAGTGGAAATATGTAGAATTTAATTTAGTTGGTTAATAATAGTATTATAATGCTTAAGAGAGCTTGAAATTTACTACATTTATAAATTTAATTGCTTAGATGTACAAGAGTAGTTTATGTCCTTGGGAAGGTTTTGTTTTTTATATGAGGGCAGAAAGTACCTAATAAAGAAGATTAAATAATATATAATCCTTTTAATGTATTGTTGTATTCAGTTTGCTAGGATTTTATTTAAAATGTTTGCATTAATATTCATCAGAGATATTGGTCTATAGTTTTCTTTTGTTGTGTGCTATCCTAACCCAGGGTTTGGTATCAAGGAAATGTTGGCCTCATAAAATGTTAGAAGGAAGTATTGCTTCCTCTTCAATTTTTTGGAAGAGTTTGAGAAAAACAGGTATTAAATCATCTTTGAAATTTGGTATAATTCACTAATGAAGCCATCTGGTCCTGGACTTTACTTTTTTGGAAGGTTTATAATGATTGTTTCACTATCCTAACTGTTGATCAGTTTATTTAGATTTTCTAGTTCTTTGTATTTCAGTCTAGAAAGGTTGTATATGATTCAACATATGTAATCAATTAATGTGAAACACCACATAAACAAAGTAAAGGATAAAAATTATATGACATATCAATATATTCAGAAAAAGCATTTGACAAGATACAGTATTCATTTATGATTAAAACATTTAATAAAATGGGCATAGAAGGAAAGTACCTCAACATGATACAGGCCTTATGTGAAAAACCCTCAGCTAACATCATACTTAATGGTGAAAAATGAAGTCTTTCTTTTAAGACCAGGAATAAGACAAGATTGTCTGTTCTCATCACTCCTATTCAATATTGTATTGGAAGTCATAGCAAAAGCAATCAGCTATGAGAAAGAAATAAAAGGCACAAAATAGGGAATAAAAAAGTCAAATTGTGACTTTTTTGCAGATGACATGATTCCCTATGTATAGAACACCAAAAACTCCACCAACAAACCATTAGAAACAATAAACACACACAGTAAAGTTACAGGATACAAAAACAATAACATTTCAGAAAAAGAAATGGAAAAAATAATACCTTTTGCAAGTGCAACAAAAAGAATAAAATACCTAGAAATAAACCTAACAAAGCATGTGAAGGACCTAAGCACTGAAAACTATAAAACATTATTAAAAGAAATCAAAGAAAACATAAAGAAATGGAAAGATATTCCATGTTCATGGATTGGAAGAATCAGCATGGTTAAAATGGCCATATTATCAAAAGCAACATACATATTTAATACAATCCTCATTAAAATACCTATGGAATATTTTTTAAAAAATAGAACAAAAAAATCACCAGAATTTTGTGAAATCACAAAAGACCCTGAATAGCCAAAGCAACCCTAAGAAAAACAACAAGGCCAGAGGTATCACTCTGCCTGACTTTAAATTATATTATGAAGTGAAAATAATCAAAACAGCATGGTTTTGGCAGAAAAACAGACACACAGACCAATGGAATAGAATTAAGAGCCCAGAAATAAACCCTACTATATATGGGAAAATAATTTTTGACAAAAGAGCCAAAGATATACAATGTAGAAGTCTTCTTCAATAAATGGTGCTGGGAAAATTGAGAAGCTACATGCACAAGAATAATACTATTGCTATCTATCACCATATACCAAATTAACTCAAAATGGATCAAAGACCTAAATATAAGACTTGAAACAATAAATTGCATAGAAGAAAACTTGGATACTAAACCCATGGACCTTGGATTTAGAGAGAATTTTATGAATTTGGCCTTAAAGGCAAGAGTAGTAGGAGCAAAAATAAATGAATGAGACTATAATAAACTAAAAAGCTTCTGCACAGCAAAAGAAACCATCATTCAACAAAATAAAGAGGCAACCAACTGAATGGAAGAAGAATTTGTAAACACCACCTCCAATAAGAGGCTAATATCCAAAATATGCAAAGAAGTCATACAACCAGAAACAAAATATACAATCTAATTAAAAATGGGCAGAGGACCTGAACAGACACTTTTCCTAAGAAGATATATAAATGGCCAAGAGACATGAACAGATGCTCAACTTCACTAGCAATTAGGAAAATGCAAATCAAAACTTCAATAAGATACTACCTCACACTTGTTAGAATTGTTATCATCAATAGGACAAATAATTAACCAGTGATGAAGAGGTTGTGGGGAAAAAAGACTCCTCACATACTGCTAGTGTGAATGTAAATTGGTATAGCCACTATAGAAAACAGTATGGAGGTTCTCCAAAAAAGAATAGAACTACCATTTCACCCAGCAATCTCTTTTCTGGTATCTACCTCCCAAAATTGAAAACATTTATCCTTAAAGATATATGCACTCTGATGTTTACTGTAGCATTATTGGAAACAACTGAAATGGCTTCTGAAAGATGATTGGATAAAGAAGATATGGTACATACATACAATGGAATATTACTCACATAAGAAAAGATGAAATACTGCCATTTAAGACAACACAGATGGATACTGAGATTATCATGCTAAGAGAAATAAATCATAGAAAGAGTTGAGAACCATGTGATTTCACTCACATGTAGGCTATAAAACTGAAAGTAACAACGAACAAGACAAACAAGCAGAGACTCATAAACATGGACAATAGTATAGTGGTTAACAGAGGGGAAGAGGTGGGGGGAGGTAGATGGGGTAAAGGGGGTCAAATATGTGGTGAAGAAAGGAAATTTAACTTTGGGTGGTGAACACACAATGCAATATACATATGATTATTAAATTGTATACTTGAAACCTATATGATTTTATTAATGTTGCCCCAACAAATTTAACTTAAAAAAATGAAATTCAAGATAAAATAAATTAGATTTATGGAGAGAATGGAATGCTTTTTAAATTTTAATTTTTTGAATAATAAAGTTTTAAAGTGGTTTTAAAACTTTAAAACCAGGTTTATAAACAGAATATGATTTGTATATTGAACTTTTAAAAAACACTAAAACTTAATTTTTATACAAGAAAAATTAATTTAAAATATAAATAGCTATAAAGTCTTTACTTTGCACAAAAGCCATTCTATAACATTGAAAGCTCACAAGTCATTATAAAGTAGTAATATATTTCCCATTTTATAGATGAGGAAATAAAGTTTCATATAAAGTCATCCAAAACCAAAACTATGGTAATTTACTCAATTTGGTAATTCTAAAATTTGCAAAATGACTTTTAAATGCTCCTAAAATGTACTTTATTCTCTTTTTTACCTTTAAAATGTCAATATGTGTTTATTTATAAAAGTTTTATAAATTATCAAATATAAATAAGGTCTTAGCTATTATAGATATTTAAATACTGGAAAAAATATCTGGTTGATTTTTCTTTTGAAAAAGTTTTGCTTTTCCAAGCTTATAAACCATTCTTTAAAATGAGAAGAAATTTATTCTGCATAAAGTGCCTAAAAAAAACTGCACATAGCAATTGCATGGTAAGTACTCGGAACTAATACATAAAGTGCACAAAAACATAGGCATTTTATTTTATTTTATTAAAATAATTTTTATTAATATATAGCTAAAATACAATATAATATTAGTTTTAGGTATACACTATAATTATGCAATATTTATATACTTAAAGAAGTGATCACTATAAGTCCAACAGTTATCGGACACCATATTTTTCCCTTTTCTTTATCTCTTTTGAGGAGGCTTATGATAAAAGATAGGTACAAAGTAGTTTTAAATTAAAAAAATTAGAATCATTAAAAGGAAAAAAATGAAAAGACTTTATTAATAGACTAATATATTTACTGTGTCTTCTCATTGAATGTATCTTTTTGCTTTCTGGAAGAAAGAAAGCAAGGGAAAAGTATAGGCTACAAATTTTCTTAATCTTTTGCAAGGAAGCACATCAACTCAGATATAAAATTCTTAAATGTGTTTAATTCATTGATTTATTTATTTCATAACCTAGAACACCTGTAAACACTGACAGAATCATTTATTTTTTCAAATTTGAAAGGAAATGGGAGTCATTTCAATAAAATAAAGAACAGGGATTAAGACAAACGCATGTTATCTATATCCAGCTGTCACTGATGTATCTATCATCTACCTATCTACTATGTATCTTTTCATCTATGTATCTATCTATCTACCTATTATCTATCTATCTGTCCTTTTATGTTGATAGTCTTTTACTATAAAGTATTTTTCTGTTAATTAAAAGGTAAGGCCTGAAATAAAGTTAATATACATTGTATATGTGCCACATATATACACACACTAACAAACATATTTACACGTTTTTGGAAATTTAAAGCAACAATTACATAACCTGCTGAAGGATTTTTATAGAACAGAGATTTGAATTTATTTTCAGAATAGATATGTACATATGTAATCAGTGAGATATCATAAAGAACTCAAAAGTTATCCCATTCTTATATAAATTAGCTAAGAATTGCTATTTAAAAATAAAAAACCCTCCTCAATTCACAGTCGCATCTAAAAATTTATCTAAAACACTGAAATTTAACAATAAAATATAAAAATAGAGCACAAATTTTATGAAACAAAGTAAAATTAGATTTGTTTTTATCTTGAGACATTAAACAATTCAAGAAAGTAAATGATCTATTTTTTTTTAACAGCTTATCTTAAAAAACATGCCAGGAGAGATTCACTTCTATGAGAATTTTTTAGATAAAATAAATCAGGATAAAAATGAAAGGTGGTTTTGCGAATCTGAGGTAAGATTCATTGAAAAGTTTTAATGTTTTCAGACTCTTCTAGGATCTCAGGAGAACTAAAACACATTAGATAATTGAAGGCTGGAATCTATGCATATGGATCAGTGAGCCAGGGAACAGGCCACCTCATGAACTTTGTTTAATGATTGTGTAGATAATACAGACCACCAGAAACACAAATTATGTCTATGTAATAAACATTGCAATTGATCCTAGGGGAAGAAAAAATGCCTGGATAATGGCTTGTCATAAAGCTGCTCACCCTTTCCTGACTCACTGATTTTTTTTTTTAAACACAAAAAGGCATTGTGACTATTAAATACGAAGTATACAATGCCTAGAAAATTGTCTGCATTTCATATGTCATCAAAAATATGCATCTCAGTAATGTTTCCCAAATACTGTAATTGTACAGTCAATCAAAAATCATTTTTGCATTCTTTACATACTTTAAGTTCACATCTTCATCACACTGTGTTTTGATTGTATACTTCAGTATACACTGTGGTTCTTAAAAGTCGGCAATTTGAGTCAATAATTAGAGTGGCCTTTAATAGTCTCTTTTCCATTATTTTCCCCTTCCCAGTTAATTTTATAACATTTAGAGTTAGGCCGAAGGGGCTAAGCTTTAGAAAAACTTAAAAATAATTTTGTGGCTGATGATGCAGGAACAATTGTTCGACTATGGATTATCTCTGGTAATACCGTTCAGCCAAAGTATTATCAATAACAGGATGCCAGTAAAAATGTTGCTGATTACAAAAGCTGTCATGTTTACTGTCATCTTCAGTGCTTGGCTCCAAAAGACAGCAGTGAGAACTGATACATTTTATAATGCATCTATCTTGCCTGACAGTAAACTGATAGGCGTGTGACATGTCAAATACTATAGGTGAAAAGATGTTCTTGATTAAACATGGTATGCAGTGACCTGTCAGCAGATAGGTAACATTATTCACTCTTTAGGCATGCAGACAAATGATACAACAGGTCACCTACATTTCTGCTTTTAAAATTAAAAGGGAAGTATTTAGCTTTGCTCTTGACAACAGGTTGTTCAAACTTATAATAAACAATATGATGCCTGATTTTTGGACATTTGTTAAAAAAAAATGTAAATGAACTTAAAAACAGAATTTAGAAATTACTGAAACAAAGACTTCCTGTACTTCATAGACCCACCATCAATCTAAACAATTAAACATGTAAAATGTAATCTTTCCTCCATCCTATACAATACAGGAGATACTTTAAAAATCTTTGAGTACAAATATTCTGTGTGTACTAATTAGAAAATAAATTAAACCAACTCTTTCTAAGATAGCATGCTCTGATTAAACAGTTAAGTTTGTTTGTTTTTCAATCTAATAAAAGCAGAGAATCTTTTCAGTCTAATAAAAACAGAAAATCTTCTAAAGGGGCTAGAATATATCCCTTGTTTTCAGGATGTTTATTTCATAGAAACACTTACATATTTGACATATGAAAACAGCCTCACATTGATCAGAGTTTTAGTTGTTAATAGGTCTATCAGTAAACTTCAGGGAACCAATGAATCTATAAATACATCCCTGACTTTGAAATACTATCAATTTAATGACTTCTTTTCATTTGGTATGGACAAAAAAACAACAAAAATTGAATTAAAGTGTACGTATTTTTTAAAATGAAGATGTCTTCTATTATTCATTTATTCAGTGAGCAGGTATTTACCAAGCATCTCCATGTACCAGGTGCTTGACTCAGCATTGCAGATGTAATATAGGCACAGACCCTGTCTCCACAGAGCTAAGAGTCTAGCAAAGCAAAATTAACATGACATTCTATTAACGGCATTCCTCTTTTGGTGGGTATTTTATACTAGCTTTATTTCAATTAGCTTGAAACATTTGAAATGCATTGGTTTCCTAACTGATAAGTTGTCCTTTTAATGAACTTCTTTGTTCCTTTATATGCAACATCTGATTTGACAATTTGTAGACAAAGTTTTTGAGGCTTAGTGTGTATCTTTTATTCATCATTTTAAAGTCACAAGTAGTTTTATCTAGTACAATGTTAAAGCAAATCACTTGTGGTTTTGCAGCTAGAGCTGAGCAGGTCAGAAGTCAAGGATACCAGAGGTTAATTATAGAGAGGTGGCCACAATGGGCCATGGGAAGATCATATACCCAAACTAGAGTAGATACTTCCTAAAAAGTTGTGTGACCAACAAGAATTCTTTCTTTCTTGGAGTGGTCTTAATATATAAGAAAACATGATCCTGGACTTGGGGCATAAAGAAATGGGCTGGTCACATTATCTCTCTGCTGAAAAATAAAATTTGAATTAGAGAAATACTGATTTTGAGTCTTTAGAACTAAGTCACTTTAAAGGTATGAGAGACAACAGCCGTAAAGTCGCATTGTTGAGTTCCCTAGAATTTTCTAGGTCCTGTCCCTTTCTTCCACTTTTACTCATCTTTCTCCTTCTTGGCTTGAGTGAGGAAGTCGGATGTGCTGCTGAGATCCTAGGTAACATTTTAGGGGCTACCATTGCTATTCTATGAAGTAGTGAAACCAGCCTCACAGGGAGAAAGTTTTTATGGCCTCACTGGTGTGTTCTGGTTAAACAGTTAATTTTTGTTTAATAAAACCAGAGAATCTTCCAAAGGCAAATTTATTATCCAATGCTGTGGGGACAACATATGAAAGTGCCAGGTTAGTGTGGTTTTCTGTTAGGCCAACAGAAGAACTGGATGTACTCACAAGTATAACAGGATGTTCAAAAAGAGACTTTAATAGAGGCAGCAAAATACCATAGATGTGATATTTCAAAGCCAGAATGACATATGCAGAATTTACAAAGGAATAGTCACGGCAAATAATTACATAGTGTTTACTATATGCCAGAAATTGTTCTAGGAGCTTCACATATATTAACTAACATATATTAATTATTTAATCCTCACCATTATCTTTAATGAGTAAACTGAAGTACAGAGAGACTAAGAAGTTTATCTGTATCACATATTTAGTAAATAGTAAAGTTGTCACTTAAATACAGGGATCTTGGCTCCAGGATCTGTGTTCTAAACCACTCCTAACTGTTCTGTGCTAGCTAAGTTCAGATTCTAAAACTTCTGAATCATTCAGCCAGATCAATGATTTAAAAGGGAGCAAATTGTTGAAAGAGGAGAAGTTATAAAGAGATTTTTCTGGAGCAGCTATTGCCGTAGTTTGACTGCTCGTCCCATCTGGCAGTGAAATGCGTAACGCTACTTTAATCACTTCAACTTGATAAAAGAGGTGTCCATGGAACCCTTCTGACAGCTTGAAATGTATTTTCTGCAGTTAAAATCATGGAAGACAGGTGCTTGACTCATGCTTAGTGGGCAAATGGGGCCTGTGCAGCAGGTTATAGAAGGCTACATGGCTGTGCAAAGTTCATCTGAGCAAACGATGTGTGATATTCCTATCTATTAGAAGTAGGGCACATTCAGGAGAGAAGTCATGTGCGGTCATCTTAGGTTCTGTCCAATACAGCTGTCTAGAAGGACAGAAGAACCCAAGGACAAGAACCTAGAGTCAAATGTTGGATTCCTAGGATCTGTAGAACGTGTTGCAATGACAGTCAGAAAAGAGATATATCTGCAGAGGTCAGAGAGAAGCTCTGTCAGTGAAGGGATTCTCCAAAAAAATGCCCTGAAAGTCATTCCCCAAATAGTTACTCTAAATGTCTCTTAGAAAGAGTAAAGGCTTCTAGCCACACAAGAGCTTCCTTGTCCCTTACAGTTTCTCTAGCTCCTTCCTTAACCTTAACCTTGAGAGGCTCCAAAACAGTCGCTCAAACGTCAGAGGTAAAGTGAAGTGGGTGGGACTAAAAAGGCTCTGACCACACCTTCTTGACAAAAGTCAAACAACTACAAGTGAGATGAGGAGATGAGGGAAGAAGAGTCTTAAATTTAAATGAAGATTAAAGCATTGATCAATAATTTGGACTGACATAGTCTAATGACAAAATTGAGGCTGTGTTTTGTGACTTAAAGCAATCACGGGACTTTCTATGCCCTAAGAGTGGGTCAATGACATTAGAGGCAGGGGGAAATTATCCCCTCTAAATGGACAGGAGGAGATAAAAATAGAGCTGCATGTCCATTACATCATAAAATATGGTTGTTCTACATCTTACGCAAGGATGTCTAGGAGAGAAGTAGAATATAATGAGTTTGGCTGTAGGAATAAGAAAGAGTACTAGAAATTTTGTGCACTTTTCTATATGTTCCTGGGGAGCAGAAAAATAAAAGGAGAGCCAGATGCAATTCTCAAATTATGTGAGGTTTCTTGTTGATTTAGTTAATAGCAGCTCTGGATGGAGCTTTTGTTTTCAGGGGCATGGTTTGGAAGTCATTCTGGATCAAGTGTTTTGGCAGGGGGACATTTTTGTCAGGCACCAGAGAGGTATCAGCATACGAAAGAACTGAGGGTTGAAAATTAAATTAAACTAGCATAGAACGCTCTTCATAGAGTTTTGGTGCTTCCTGGACATGTGTGTTATTTTAGGAGAAACTTTCTGGGTTGGCCTTTCATCCTGGAACAAGTGTTCTAGGTATTGATGTATAGTCACATTATGGCAGACTGAGCCCACAGAAACTTCTGCTAGAGCTGTTTTATAATTATAAGGGCCCTAGTAGTCTTGAAGGAGGGGACGGACTTGCTTCTTACTTCTCAGGATTCCACAAGAAGGCATTTTCCTGGGCTCTTGCGCCATTCTTTTTTCCACGGATGTGGAAGGAGTCACCTGATTGGTAAGTTCTGAAGAACTGAGCACAGCTGCAGAGCTCAGACCTCTCCCATTTTTTCCTTCTGGATCCTGCCTGGGGACATTTGCTTTTGCCTGCCAAGGCCTCAGCTGTACAGCAGCAGGCCCCACAGGATGAAGCTGGCTGGGATCAATGTAGCCATGCACTTGAGCACCATCTTTCAGTATCATTTTTATCAACATTAAACATAAACAGACAAAAAGTAGATATTGGTGACTCAAATAACAGTTGGAGAAGTTTTTGATGGGACCAGGGCATATGGCTATGGGCTTTCAGCTGCCGCAAGTGGGCCACACAGGATTTGACTTGAGGGCTTATGATAGTTCACGGCTGATTTATTCCCAAACAAGTGGTTGTTTTCTCACAAATGGGACTGTTTTAACAATACTGTATTGATCCTGCTGACCTTAGTGGATGCAAGTCATTGTGTTTGAGTTATTGCTGTATGATTTTGAGCTTTGGCCTGGATAATCACATAAGTGCTGTTTATGGCCTTAAAATTTAGAGAACTCTCATTGTAGATATGCTCATAGAAGAGTGGTGAATTTTTAGGAGTAGAAAAATAAAAACAAAATAAAAGAAAACTGGCTGCTTATTTTGAAGAAAAAGAGAGATTTCCTTAGGAGAGATATTGAGATTTTATGGGATATATTAAATATGAAATAGAAAATGGGATCTTAAAGGTTGAGAGAAACAAATATTTAAAAAGAAATAAGTAGATCCAGCTCTCACTAATTTAAAGAGGCAAGTAGAGCAGATGTTTCAGCTGTAAGGAATCAAAACATTGTGAGTAGAGCCTAAAGAAATATAACCATTGAAGAGAGATGGAATTTCAGAGAGCAACCTAGAATAAATCTCTGATAGAGAATAGAATTAGGGAAACTACTGACGATACGGCCTTTTAAAGCTGTGGATAGAGTTCAGTGCGACAGGTAGTGGGAACTACAACTTGAAGAGTGAGGATGTCATGCCACTGTCCACAAAAGCTGGACAAATTAAGGGTAGAAAGCAGAAAACCAACAAAAAAATATTTAAAGCATTCTTAAGCGAATTTCAAAATGATAAAATCATTAGAGGTAAGGGTACAGATAGTGCCTTGCCCTTAAGAAACATTCCAGAAATTTATAGAATTAGCATTTTAAAAGAAGATTCGGCAAAGACAAACCATAATAAAGGAGACATAGTATAGGAAAAGGCATGCAGAACAAGGAGATCAAGTCCAGGGTTGAGTCTGATGCCGACTTCATGAAAAGCTTCATCCTGGGTGGGATTATCCATTTCAGGAAGGTGGAGGTAAATGTGACTTGTCTGAATAATGGAGGCTTTTAAAAGACTTAGAACTTACTGATTTCAAATTTCCCATATGGGAGACCTCACGAGACAGTTTAGGAAAATATGTTAGAAAAGTATGTATTTGAATCCCAGAGTAATAAAAAAATAAAAAGTATTAGGAAATAGTACTAGTTTTACATTGTTAAAGAAAGAAATAGACCAACTAAGAGAGCAACTTAAACTCTTAGAAACTCAGTTCAGACCTTATGATGTAGGTTTTAAAGATTTAGCAAATAAAATAAAGAAATACTATTGATCAATTTTATGTCAAATCGACTGGGTCACAGTGCCTAGATATGTGGGTCAAGCATTATTCTGGATGCTTGTGTGAGGGTGTTTGAAGATGAGATTTAAATTGGTAGATGCCGAGAAAGTAGATTGCTCGCTATAACACAGGCGAGCATCATCTGATCAGTTGAAGGTCTTTGTAGAAAAGACTAACCTCCTCTGGGAAAGAAGGAATTCTGCCAGCAGATGGCCTTTGGATTTGTATTGCAATACTGGCTCTTCCGTGGGTCTCCAGCCTGCTGTCCTAACTTGTAGATTTTGGACTTACCAGCCTCCATAAGCATGTAAACCAATTCTTTAACAAGTCATATGTCTCCTTCAATATGCCTTGTCCTTGCTGGAAAACATATATATGTGTGTGTGTGTGTGTGTGTGTGTATATATATATATATATATGTGTGTGTGTGTGTGTGTGTGTATGTATATGTATATGTGTATACATACATACACACATACATACATACATATACATACACACACACACACACACACACACACACACACTATTGTTTCTGTTTTTCTAGAGAACCCTCCTCATATAGCCACCAAGTTAAATTTGAGCTTTAGAAAAAGAATGAATAATTTTCAGTATAAATGTGCTCTGAATATCATTTGAGACATACTGATACTAAAAATTTATTTGTTGCTTACCTTTATTTAAATTTAACCAATTTTCTTGTATTTTATCTGGCAATGTTACCCTAAAAGCAGTAAAACAATAAAGAAAGATGAAACACAACGTGACTATTTCACTTCTATAAAAAAGAGCAGAAAGAAAAATTTCACTCAAGACCTGGCCAGAAAAGTCCAATGTTGAAGAAATTCAGTTTCTTGAAATAGCAGACACATAGCCTCATTAGGTCTCTAGAGGCACACAGTTCCACAGTAACAACAGCTCTTTGGGGTTAGAAACATGATGAGGTTAATTCTCCAGATGAGAAAGATAAGAATAACAGCAGTTGCATAGGCCATAGCAATTCTATCGCAAGATGCTCATGGCAATGGCCACTAGAGTTCTAGGACCAAAGACATCTGCTGACCAGACTTTGTAGAAACCATGCCATTAGACAGACTCACATTCAGTGCATTGCTGCCCCTCAAGGGGGAAAAAATTCCTGATCCCTTATAATGCCAGGACTACTCTGATCTGCTTTGTTCTTCTGGCACTACTGGGCTCTTGCTCAAACTGTACTGGTACCATCTGCAAGGGCAGGAAGTGGTTTTCTGGGTTCTCGAATGTTACTCAGTTACCTTTGGGTCTGAGTTTCCTTATGCCACTGGGCGGATAGTGCAGAGGCGCAGGGTTTCACTGCTACCACCATTACCACCAGGTTGGTCTGCTTGCCAGGGAGGGCATGGTAGGATGGCCTGGGGCTTCACTCTTCTGCTGCTGCAGGTGGGTCAAACTACCGTCAGCTGGGATTATAGAATAGAGGTTGGGCTCTCTGCAGGGTCTCTTCTGGGCTTCCCCTCTTTTGTTCCTTTGGACTGAGAGGGCAGGCTCTTCTTGCTTTATTAGTATTAGTAGTATTAGTATTAATATTATTAATCTTAGTATTAGTATTAGGTCATTTGAGAGTGTTAGGTGTAGGTCTCTCTGGTGCCCAGTCCAGAAACATATGGAAGATAAAAAGAAAACCCAAGGAACACATCACATTGTTTTTCCTCAAGTATTGAAGTTTAAGCCAGTCTGTCTTCTTTTAAGTTTTCAGAGTCCTTTTATCATGGCCTGTTGAATAATTTCTAAGGTGTTTAATTATATTTTTAGGGAGGAACAAGGAAAGGTGAGTCTGTGCTTTCTGTTGCATAATCAGAAATTTGTTCTTCCTTCCTCCCTCCCTCCCTCCCTATCTCCTCCTCTTCTTCTTTCCTCTCTCTCTCTCTCTTTCATCTCTCCTCTCCTTTTCTCTCCTCTCCTCTCCTCTTCTTTCTCTTCTTTGCTTCTTTCTGTTTTTCTTTCCTTCCTTTTTCTTTCTCTCCAGATTCCTATGGTGCACTTTTATTTTAAAAGTTAAGTAATTATGATGTAGAGGCGGTGCTGGGTAAAAAGAGGAAGAAATTAAAAAGTAAAAATTGGTAGTTAAAAAATAGTCATGGGAATGCAAAGTAAAGCATAGGGAATATAATACAATAATGACTGTTTATAGTGCCAGGTGGATACTAGACTAGTCAGGGAGATCACTTCATAAATTATATAAATGTCTATCCATAATGTCGTATACTTGAAACTAACATAAAACAATATTGAATGTCAACTATAATTGAAAAATCAAAAAAACAAAAGCAGGGAGAAATAAAGGAGAATAAGAAGTTCAAATTTCCAAGTATAACATATTTAAATAAGTCGTAGGACTGTGGTGTGCAACGTAGGAAATATAGTCAATAATATTGTCATAGTGTTGTGTGATGTCAGATGGTTGCTGGATTTATCATAGTTATCACTTCTTTAGGTATATAAATGTTGAATAACTATGGTGTATACCTGAAGCTAATACAATATTGTATGTTAGCTATATGTAAATAAAAATAAAAAAATAATAAAAAGTTAAGCAAATTAATTTCTTCATTCATTCTGAAATATTTGCTAAACATCTAACTCCCAGGCATTGTGCTACATGTTATCAACATAATGGTATATAAGTCTTCAAAGAGCTGATAGTGTAATTGAAAATGTTTGTCTGGATGTATCTGGGTGTGGATCTCATTTAACTGATTTATATCATACACTATAAGAGATTTTTAATAAATATGTAGTCAGATGTTTTTATGATTTTGAAAATATATTCAATTAAGTCTTTTATGTTGTTAATACTTTAAATTGCTCTGATTTCTTAGGACAATTTATAATAGATTTTCATTTTTTATTTCTCTACATTTCTCATTTTATTTGTGTTTATTTTCTGGTCATATTTGCTTTGTATTCATGGAATACTTAGTTCTTCAATATTTGTTCTTCATATTCCAGATATGTTCACAGATAATTCTTTTATTGACTCCAGTGGAGATTTTAAGTCTGCTCTTCATGTTCAGTTTTTTAAAATACTTCCTTTCCTCATCAATGTTTATTCTTATTTCATTCTTTTAATTTTGAAAAAAAAATTGCTGTTTTTTAATATTATTTTGCAGCTTTTTCATAGAGTACTTATCTTCTTCTGATTATTGAAAAGTTTAAACAACTTTCTAATTTTTTCTTCTAGTTTCTGCATTTATTATTTTCCCAAGGTATACTTTTCCTTTCCAAGGTAACTTTTGTTTCTGGTTCTATAACATTAAAATATATATAAATTCTGTTCTCATCTCACTAAATATGTTCAGAAATTAAAAGAACACAAAGGGCAAGGGAATAAAGCATGAGATGAAGCTTAAGGGGTGGTAGATAGTAATGCTTTTATCTTTCTTGAAGGGCTACTAACCATAGGATCATTTTAAGGTGAAAAGTGTTCAGAATTATGTGTAGAAAAGTCACTTACTGGAGTATCTGGTAGAATCTTAGACTCTTTGCAAAGGAGGTAATTTGTGAACAGGTTCAAAATGTACTCAGGTAAAATTATAGACCTTGAAACTACAGTGGATACAGGAGAAGAAAGTATGAAAGAGGACTATTAGATTTATAGCCTTTTAATCTAGTTAAGAGCACCACACTCAGACCAAAAACAAACAAAAAACAAACAAACAAACAAAGCACTGAAAAAAGCTCAGGTTTGAGAGAAAAAGCATAGATTCAGTGAGTTTGAGGCACTGCCAAAATATCCAAGAGAATGTGTCAAGCAGATATTTGGATATATGAAAATAGGTCTGGGTTAGAGGTATCAATTTTTGAGTCATCTGATTATAGGAATAACTGATGTTATGAATGTATTAAGATTGTCCAGGGAGAGAGTTTATTTAGAAAAAGACTTCAGTTTTCAGAAATTCTAATATGTAGTGGCTGGAAAGAGAGAGAGCTGAGCATGCTAAATAACCAGAGAGATGGAGGAAAACCAAGAGAGTATTGTATTATGGTTGTCAAGATATTAAGTGGTTTTCAAAAACAGAAACTCATTAATTGTATTGATTTATGCTAAGAAGTTCAGGGAGAAGATCACTGAAAATAAAAATGCCTTATGGATTTAGCAAGTAGTAGGCAGCATTCTAAGATAGCCCCATGATCATTACACTCAAAGTGTTCAAGCTCTATATAACCGCCTCCCCTTGGATTGTCAGAACCTGTGACTTGCTTCTAGCCAACAAAATATGGAGAGAATGATGGTGTAGTTAAGGTCCCAAATCAGTTGACTGTGAATTAATCAAAAGTGAGATTATCTTTGTTGAGCCTGGTTTGATAATCAGGTGAAATCCCTTAAAAAAAGGACAGGCCCCCCCTGAGGACAGAGTCCCCTTTCTGGGTCAATAAACTGAGCAGTCATATTGAGATGGTACATGTAGCCAGGAACTGCAGGAAGCCTATACCACCTAAAAGTGGCCTCTAGCAGGAAATCAGCCAAATGCAGGGTTCTTGGTCATACAACCACAAGGAAACAAGTTCTGTCAATAGCCTATGAAGCTTGAAAGTGGATTGTTTCTCAGTTGAGCTTCTGATGAGGCCACAGTTTGGTACGAGCCTGAAGGACAGGACTGAGCTAAGCCCTGCCTGGACTCCTGACCCACAAAAACTGCGAGATAGTAAACAAATGCTGTTTTAAGCATTAAATTTGTGGTAATTTGTTACACAGCAATAGAAAACTAACACAGCAACAGAGATTATTGGTGGTGTGAATGAACGCTGTTTCAGTAGAGTGGCTGGATAGGAGCCAGACTACATGGGTTTGGAAGAGCGAGTGGGAGGTAAGTAAATGGAGTGAGTATAGATGACTCTTTAGAGAGATTCACCTGGGAATAGAACAAGAATGTGCAACTGTAGCCGAATGAAGCTGCAGTTTTGAGAACAAAGATTTATTTTTTAATGGGAAGTAACCTGAGTGCATTTTAAAGTCTTTTTTTTTATAAGGAACAATTTATTGTTACTGAAAATTTCGTGGCTATGCTAAATGCAGCATAGTTAGATATAATTCACATGAAATAACTGGTTAAGAGATATGTCTGGTGACCTAATGTTGATTTTTGTATTGAAAATATTGTAAAATAGTATAAAATATTATAAAAGGAAGCAGTATGATTATGCAACTTAGCAAAATTACTTTATGCAATATCTCTAAATGCAAGAGGGCTCTCCTTGCATCTGGAAGATTCTCTAAGTTCTTTCGACTCTCAGTAAGGGAAGCCACTGTCATTTGTCTTTCTATGATGGTTTTCCAAGGTGACAGTTTTCCATGAGAGTTGACCAACAAGTCTTTGTCTATATCCCATATTGAATTTGCAGAATCATAGAAAAAAACTGTCCCATCATGTGAGACAAATTACTATCTAATATGCATTACTATCTAATAGTGCTGCAAGAATTTCAGCTTTCTGTCATTTGTTTAAAACCTATTCTTTGCCATGTATTGTTTCTAACAATAGTGGTCATAATTTCTATGGATTTTCCTTTCTGTGATCAGAAATATAGTTTATTGTCCTTGCACATATCATTAATTTGAAATAAGAAAAACAATAATAACAAGGGCAAAGAGAGGAAAGAAAGAAAATTTTCTATGTTCCAGGTTCTATTCCAAGTACTCCATCTAAATATCTCCTTTAATTCAGAAACAATCATACAAAATAGGCTTTATCATTTTTCTCATTTTTAAGATATGTAAACTGAGTTAAAAAAAGTACTAAGAGTCCTGCAGATGGTCACATTAAGTGTCACATTAGAGAATAAATCCTTCCTCTGTGACTCTAAATGAAATGTCTTAATTAGCTAATATAATATACTACTTCCATCCTTTAAAAAAACAGGGTTTCTTTCTTAGGGAATTAACACTGCTCTGTAACAGGACAAGAATAACTGTTCATTATACTAACAAGGGATAATTAAGAACTCTCTGGAAGAGAATAATATTTCATAGATTTCTCATTTCTCATTATGACCTTCCATGTTCTGGAGCATAGTCAATCCAGCTGAGTTCCTATAGTGATAGTTCAAAAATGGCCCTGACTGCCACAGTCCAGTTGATGAGGGCTTTCTTGTTATAATACAAGCATCAGTTATATTACATGTCTTACATTTGACTCTGAAATATGCCTATAACCATTAGTCTTTTGATCTATGATGATTAATTATCATTTGCAGCCAGTAATTTGACTTAAGCTAGTGGTTTTCTAGCTTGAGTTTGCAGCAGAATTTCCTGCAAGGCTTACTTCAAAATGCACAGATTACAGGACCTGACTCTCAGAGATTTTGATTCAGTATATGTGGGTTGTAGGGTTCAAACCTTTTTCTGTAAAGAATCAGGTAAATACTTTTGGCTTTGTGGGCCATAGAGTCTGTGTCACAACTATACAACTATTCCTTTGTAGTGTGCAAGCAGCCATCTACTATACCTAACTAAAAAGAAAATGGCTGTGTTTAAATAAAATTTTATTTACAGAAACAGGTGTCAGGCTGGATTTGGACAACAGACCATAGTTGGTCAGCCTGTGACCTAGACCAATTCAGTACAAAAGACCTGAAAAATTACTTTATATATATTAGCCTCTGTGAAAATCAACTACAGATTTATTTTCAAAAATCCCTTCTAAATTTTTAAATGAAATTATGCAGAACTATACCAGAGACTAAGATGATTTTGTTAAACTAGCATAGAGGAGAAACCCCAAAACTTTTCTATGAACCCATAAAAAAGCAGTACTTTAATGCAAGAGTCTGCATCTTATAGTTTTTGTTTTAATATACATTTGAACTCAATCTTCATATTCAAATCTTAGTTTTAACTGGATATTGTTTACATTGTTAGAAGTTGTAAATCTACCAATTAAAATAAAACTAACACTACATTGAATGACATAGATGCCAACCAAATCAGGTTGTCTATAGACTTTATAATAAAACAGAACAAAACAAAGCATTTTACTTGCCACGAGCGTGCTTAGCATCAGTGGATTTGGTCTTTACTCAGAACAGTATACTTCAAACTAATTTAAAATTCCAATGTAATCTAAAAGGCTACTAAACTGGACATGCCAGTGAACCCACTGCATTAGCTCTATCCTTATAAAATGTAAGTTCCTGGAAAAGGACAAAATTGAGATAAATTTTTGTCATAATGGAATGTGATTTACTTCCCCGAAAATAATTATATGCAAATACCATGAGGAAAGTTAGTATCATGGGTCATCTTAGAAACTTAAAATGCAAATATTATGTCAAACATTTCCAACAATGCTACAGACTAGAAATATTTCAATAAAACATCTACAGACAATTATATATACTAGTATTTAATAATATAAAGATAGAGTAAAATGAGTTTATGGTGGGATACATACATGCCTTTCATCTTCTAAAATCTTTTCCAATATGAAATTAAATTAAATGTTTCTCTTTGGCCATTGGGTTTATATTCAACACTATATGTTTATTCTTTAGTCTAATGCAGTGGTTTTCAGAGTCCTCAGTTTAAAAAACTGTTAAAAGATCATTGTTGTCAAAAAAAACTGAAAATGTTGATTTTAAACATATTTTAATTTTTTTAACTCCAAGACTCCTCAGAAACATTAATATTTATGAGATAAATATCTAAAAAGTATGTGATAGATTGTGCGGTCTTTTCCAATCTCATTTGAACATAGAAACCAATTATAAGTAGAGCATCTTAACAATGCCCTTAGTGTCTGAATCCAGGTACCATGTATTAATCCATTTTCAAAAATACACTCAATTTGATTCAATAGATATTTATTAAATATCTATATTATTTTATTAATTACTTAAAGGTTAACCCTTTAGTTTTACAACGCTACTCACCAAAATCTATCTAGATTAACATAGTTAATCCTATTAAACATACTTACACTCCTCTTCAGGCCTCTTCCGAAGTGCTGCACGAACTTCTTTACAAGGACTTCTCTGATATTGTGGGGGATTCCTTCCCCTTATTAGGTTCTCCATCCTATAAGAGAGAATCAAAAGAGTATGTTAATACCAAAATCTTGATAAATTTTGAGAAGTTAAATGGTTTAAATAGTCAATCATTTGAGTATCTACAGAGGCTTGGTATACAATACCATTGAGCATCTAGCAAGGGATGATAGAGTGGGGAGTTGTAGGGATCATTGTGAACTGGAAAACACTTCACCTTTCCAAGACATTCCACTTTAAAAAATGTAAAAATACCATGCGGACAAAATCTATATGCAATTCTCCAACTAGAGACTGTTATGAACTGAATGTTTATGCCTCCACTCCCAAATTCATATGGTGAATCCCTAAGACCCAGAAATGGCATTTAGAGAAAGAAGAACCACTGGGAGATAATTAGGTTTAGATGAAGTCATGAGGAGGGCAGGATGCCCATGGTGGGAATAGTGTCCTTATAAGAAGAGAAAGAGAAACCAGAAATGTCTCTCATTGTCTCTCATTCTCATATTCTCTCTCTCTCTCTCTCTCTCTCTCTCTCTCTCTCTCTCTCTCTCTCTCTCTGCCATATGAGGGCACAGTTATCTGCAAACCAAGAAGAGGGCTCTCACCAGGAACAGAATCTGCTGGCACTTTCATTTCAGACTTCCCAGGCTCCAAAACTGTGAGAAATGAATTTCTATTGTTGAAGCCACTCAGTCTGTGGCATTTTGCTATAGCAGTCCAGCTGATTAAGGTAGAAGCCTATTGACTAAAGAGTGATTACTTGCCATGAAAATAAATTTATCAAAAATAAGGTCACCCTTTAGAAGAAAAGAACTTATCTTTCATCGACATTCTGAATATCAGTTTTAAGAGTGGAATTATGTTTTCCCTCCATGGCTAATGACTAAATTGGGAGGATTTTCTAATTCTAATAATTGTGGCTTCCTAAAAAGAGTGGCTAATATAAAGTACACTTCTCAGTTACTATAGCAGTTTTGACAACCAGAAAGTAACAATGAATGCATCAAATGCAACTTTGGTTAGCATATTTAACAGCACATTCTTCGTGATCAGTATTTTCTGGTTTCAGTAAATCTTAGAGTTTTATGCCACCAATGTAAACTGTTCATTTCAATAGTCTTAAAAATTAGTGTGTGTTCAGGATTAAAAATTTAGAACAAAATCATGATATTTATTTATCATTTTAACATATAAATATAGCTTCTTAACATCTACATAAATATTATAATGGGATATCATTAGTTTTGATAACGGTGCTGACTGAGCATGTATGCTTTTGAAAACAGCGTGGATATTATGGGATATAGTGATGAAGGATCTTCTAGGGTTAGCGGTACAGAGAATTATGTTTCTGGTATCTAGATAGGAAAGTTAGAAAAAGGACAATCCCATAAAAGCATTATTCAGAATAATGCAAAATATGAGCTTAATAACCTTTTGTACTGGAGTAGTAACATAACACTATTTCTGTGGGAAATGTCACTGGTTCTTAAAAACGCTTTTGCAAATATACTTCTTGAAATCAGTCCATTTATACATAGGGGATACTTTGTGTGTGTGTGTGTGTGTGTGTGTGTGTGCGTGAGAGAGAGAGAGAGAGAGAGAGAGAGAGAGAGAGTGTGTGTGTGTGTGTGTGTGTTCATATGTCCATATCTATGTATATAAGTAAAAGAAAGTATTTCTCAATGTGCAAAGATAACTTGAAAGGTCATTTCAAGTGAGGAAATAGTTATTTCTGTCAAGGTAATAACAATAAAATAACAGGAAATCAAGTGAAAACCTGAAGAGCTTAATACATAATTTGTTTTAGCATTATATGTGGGAGCAGGGAAAATTAAGCTTCTAGGTCTGTTCCTGCAGTTTCACCATGAGAATTAGCCATATAAATTAAATTATATAAAATTTTCTAGTATCTGACTCTTGAACTAATTTAATGTATAATTTTGATTTCATTTCAGCAAAAACATGAATTTCTATGATGATCTACTAACAATTTAAGTGACCTAATAATTATTCACTAGTATTTACAAGCTCAAGATAGTAAATCACAACAAACATAACCTACACATGCAAATGTCTACATAAAATTGTGATGTAATTTTAGAAACCCATTTTACTCATCATGATTACACTCTGATGAAGAATGGCAACTTATCCTGGTTGGAAATCTACGTAAACCACTGTCTTGGATGGGCTATTATTTTCTTTATATCTCTAACAATCGAACATGTGAAAATAAAACTGGTCTAGTTGATTTCCATGTAAGTATCCTTGAGGGTATATCGGAAAAACTAAAATACAAGTTAGAAAGTACTAACAGGGATCCAGGAGATTTTCACTTAAATGGTCACTAATGGTATCAAAGATTCCCAAATCAGTCCCCCAGGAATCATGTTACTGAAAGGTTGCATTCTGGGAATGCTCACAGCTGATCTGCAGGAGATTGTTTTGTTAGCAATGGAGCATGGTTTAACTGTGACAAGCCTGGGTTTTAGAATCAGACTGCCTGGGTTCAAACTCCATTTCTGCCTTTTAAAGCAGAGGTCCCTAACCCAGGAGCCAAGGACCAGTAATGATCCATGGCCTGTTAGGAACCTGGCTGCACAGCAGGAAGTGAGCAGCAAAGGGGAAGAAAGGAAGCAAAAAGCTTCATCTGTATTTGCAGCTTCTCCCCAGTGCTAGCATCACCACCTCAGCTCTACCTCAGATCATTAGGCATTAGGTTCTCATAGGAGCTTTGGTCCCTGGTGCCAAAGAGATTGGGGATTGCTGTTCTAAAGAATGACTTTAGAGAAAGATACCTACTTTGTGCTTCAATTTTCTCATAAGGAAATGGAAATAACAGCCACCCATAGAATTGTGAAGATTAAATATGTTAATGGATGTAAAACGCTTTACTTTGTGCCTGTCACAATGCAAGAACTCAGCAAATGCACTATAATTCATCATAAGTATCTCAAATAAAAATTAAATCATATGCTAAATTTCTATATCTCCAGGATGTTAGAAAAATATAAAAACTGGCCTTTATTTAATAAACACAGCAGATAGCACTGTTTAGGAAAAAAATTCTGATTTAAATGTTTTGGTCATTAGAAAAACACAAAACAGCCATGCACATGAATTATCAGTTTTCAGAAATAAAAAACTTAATAAAACATACTTTATTCAATAGGATTTTATATTTACTATATGATAATCTTTCAATGATACTGAGATGGATAAAGGTGAATCATTATCTTCAGGTATTAACTAAAGTTCTACTTATTTATCCTTTCTTAGAGAATCTAGAAAATATTTCAGAATTGTACAGTGCCTTTTGATCTTAGAAAGAATAATAAGTATATCTTCTAATGTATTATCATGTGTCATTTATTCCATTTAATCCCTACAACAACCTTCTGGAAGATCATTTTGAAGATGAGAAAACTAAGACTTGGAAATTTCAGTGACATGCTCAAGGCCACACAAGAAGACGCTTAACTGACTCAAGATTCTCTGACTTTTTCTACTTGCTTCTTAATCCATTAATTCCATAACTCTCTGATTATTAATTATAATTCTACTATGAGACTGAACACTTAAGATTCTATGTATAATCATAATTTAATTGTGATGAAATTTTATTAAACATAATATTGATGTTTATATTAATACATACATATATAAATAATATATTATAAATATAGAAATATAATACTTCACAAATATATATATTTGTATATATTTTGATCTGCTAATTACATGTCAATTTTTGATCACTTAGCTATTTTGACTAAAATGTTTGCCTCTATCAATAGTATTTTAAGTTTTTGAGAAGCACTAAAAAGGTGACTGGAGCCAAATAAACTAACTATAAATTTTATATACAACACACTAATGGATGAAAACAATTTAAAATAGCATTAAATGACTTATTTTTTCTGAAATGCTAAATGTAACACCCAGTAGAAAACACTTTGAATCAAATTAAAAGTTTTACAGATCAACGTTCATGTCCAAACTATTGTATAACTGTGAGACTTCCATCTTTCTGAGATTACACTTGTGGCTGCTTGAACTTTTCCACCAGTGTCACCTATAATCTACAGTTACATTAAATGGTCAGACAAAATGACCAAGAATGAAATCTTGGAGCACAGCCAGGACTCAGCAAAAAGCTATTCTAATTTGGCAAGCCACCAGCAGGATTGTGTTAACAGTTCCAGCAAGGAGAGATTAAGTGTGATGACCACAGGCAAGACAGATGCTCTAATAACTCATTGAAGAGCTCTAAAAAGTGCAGCCTACATGTCAACTGCTGAAAAGAAATAGAGGCAGCCAGATTCATATTTAAAAAGCATGGGGAAAAAAAAGGTTATGAACAAAGGTGTCCACAGCTCTCTTGGGGTATCTCCCAAATTTAGGTCACAAAATTACCTGAAGAACTTTAAACTAAGACATATTCTCCTATTTCCAGTACTAAAGATTTTCACTGAGTAGGCTGGGGTCAAATCCAGGTAGATGTAGTCTTTAACATTAATCAAGTGCTTCTAAAGTAGCCTTATACTGGTTCCAATACTGACATTTGAAAACTCCTCTAAATAAAAAAAAAAATATGCAGTTGGAGATGTAGGAAAAGCAAATTCAGTGAATTCATCACCAGGAATATTCATCTGCTGATACAGAGGTGAGGGAAAGGTCTGGGGAATACACTACAGATAGGATAGGTACTACAAAAAATGAAAAGAGTAGTCAAAGAGGTATTACCAAAGCTTGCAAAGTTGCCTGGAGATCAACCAGTTGAACCTGGAGGCTGCTCATTTATAAGGCTGCTTGTCTCAAAAAAAAAAAAAAAAAAAGTTTCCCTTCAACAAGGCTCAGCAGACTCAGATGGATCAGACAACAAGTTTGGGTTGACATAGAATTGGGTTGAGGGTGTGACTAGTGAATAAAGAAAATAAAGCTTGGGTGAAAATATCGTTGAAGTGGGTTTATACTCGATGGAGGAGGAATATGAGAATGATGGAGTCACTAGAAGACAGGGAGTTGGATTAAGAGAATACAATTAGAAGTAATATTTCTAATATATCTATCATATGCCAAGTGCTGTGTTACGTTCTTTATATATACATTATCTATGACATTCTTAGTTTACATAGAGTTCACCTGAGGTTCAGAAGTGTTAAGTAACTAGCTTAACAAATAAGTGTAAAAATCCGGATTTTAATACAAATCTGCTTGACTCCAGAGCCCATGCTATTTACTATGTGAACTGTGAAAAAAACCTTTCTGCAATGACGGAAATGTTCCATACCTATACTGTCCAATACAGTAGTTGCTAGCCATATTCAGTTATTAAGCACTCAAAATATGGTTAGTATGATGGAGAAACTAAATTTGTGATTTCTGAAATCATATTAAGTTTTAAGTTATTTAAATGTAAATTTCAATAGCCATATTTCACTAGTGTAGTAGACAGCATAGTATATCCAGAAGCATGTGACTGATAAAAGTACAATTCTCTATTGAAGAGCTCTGAATTGAAGTCAAGAAGAGCAAGGAAGCCAAGTCTTGAAAGGTGTTCTATGTGAGGGTCTCTGCAGACAAATGAACAACTTAATTCCTCACTGAAGAAGTGGCTCATAGTAACTTCCTAAGCACCTCCTTTCAGAAATACGTTTTGTCACGAAACTATGGTTTTTATCTATGACGCTCTCCTCCAAGTACATCTAAGTGCCTTGAATACACGCTCAAAACTTCTTCCTATCCCAGAGCCTCTACAAATATTGCTCCCTTTGCCTCAGATGATCCTCCTCCTATTCTATCTGCACAACTGCTGATTTTTCTAGTTTTTGTTATAATATCACTTTCTGAGATAATGAGGGATTGCTTTGATGTTTTAATCTAATCAGGCCCTAGATATTATTTCACCCTCTCAGCTTGGAGTTTTCCATCATAGCACTTATTACGAATTGCAATTATATATTAGTCTTCTGTAATTTCTGTTTAATTCTGCTTTTCTGTTGGACTGTAAGTTCACTGAAGGCAGGGAAAATGTTAGTTTTATTCTCTACTTTATTGGAAAAACTCAGTACAGTGTTTGGCATTCATGAAATATTTCTTATTTGAATAAATGAATAAATCTATCTCCCCAAATCCTGCCAAAAGAGAAAATACATGTTCCTGTGATCACTTCATGTGAGCCAGGAAGTCAGACTAGTGAGTAACCTTCCAAATAATGCTGTTGTCCATTCCAACCTGTGTGCTTTCCCTCAGTCATTCACTGGCACCGCCTAACACTTTCCCTGTAGTCCATCACCTTGTGTTCAGTAGCTCACCATTGCACTCGCCACCAGTTATCAGGATCAGGTCATCCTATTCAAGACTCCCTTTGCTGCAGGGCCTAGGGGATGGGAGCGAAAGGGTGAAATAAGCTCATCAGGGAGCTCCTCTTTTCAGTGTGATACAACCGTATGGGGACCAGGTGCCCCCACCAGTAGAAGGGGTTTATGACCAAGCAAAAAAAAAAAAAATCCATCGAAAAGTAAAATCAACTTGTTATTCTTACAAATTATAAAAAATACTGAAGCTATTTTTCCCCTCTCATTCAGTTTATTACTATATTTGCTGCTTTGTGAGCACAATCCATATTGGAGATATATAGGGCTTATATGGGTTTATTTGATAAATGAACAATTTAGATAAGACCCTAAATGAAGGTCAGTACATAAGCAACAAGTTGAGTATTTGCTTTGTGCTCTGTAGGCTCCCACAACTCCTTAAGAAATGTTTTCATCAGTTAAGTAGATATAAGATAAATTAAAAAGAAAAAATATCCTGACATTAGTTTCTAAGAAAGTAAAATTTTTCGTTTTAATAATTATTTTTAATTATATAATCTTGAACAAACGAAGGCATATTTCAAAAAATAAAACTAGCATTTTATTGAGCTTTTACTTAACTTGATCATAAGCAGAATTGAACCAATAAACTATATACCTATAATATACAAACACAATCCCTTATATTTAAAATGACAACCAACATGAATAAGAACTTAAGTAAGATATAAACAATGGTCGCCTTCATCTGTTGCCTTCATTCCAACAATGAATGTACAAGCAACATTTCTGTTAAAGTACGAAGCCCTACAAAGTTGACTACAATTTGAAAATTAATCCTATTAGTCTGTGGTAATATTTTTATCAAAGATTAAAATGTATACCATGTGACAAAAGTTAAAAATCTTTATTTTTGCATAGCCTCTTCATCTTCCATGATATCTCTTAACACATTGCATAGACTATGGTAAACACTCCCTAAATATTTAAAAAATGATTTAACGAATGGATAAATGAAGTCTGCTCTTCCCAGCAGAAACATTTGGAAGATTCTGTTTTTACATTACAAATTTTACCCATCCTTGAAGACCAATTTTTAAGTCCTAATTCCATTTAGAAACAAATCCAACTACTTTGATGGTTGTTGGATTTACCTTCTGAATCTTTCATATTATATCTAGGAAATGTTTGAAAAAATAGCCAGTGTTTTCTAGCTAGTATTAGCATCCATTTCAATGTTTGTGTTCTTTACTCCATAGATTCTACATCTTTTGAGGGTTTTGATGTAGTGTACCAGAGTTGTCAAAATACTTTCCTATAATATATTTTATTTTATTTTCGTGAGAATTCTGAAATATGTATTAGTACATCACTATTTATAGATGAGACAACTAGAAGTCTGAGCAATTAACTGGTATATGCAAATTAACACAGGAAGGGCAGAGTAAGAACTTGAATTCTGATCCTTTGCCTCTCAAATCCCACTCCTCATTTCATAACACCACTATGTATAGATAATATTGTCAGTCTTTTATTTAATGAGTGTCTCATAGAGTAGAATTCTTACCAAGTGAGTCATAGCTTTTATGAAATCTTAAAATACTGAATATTTATAAATTATTGTCACTTTGACTTATGCTTCTGTAGGTCTAAAAGCTCAACAGAAATAATTCATGGCAAAGTAAAATAAAAATAACAGGGATTAAAAAATCAAAGTGTGCTTAAGCATGCATGTAGAAAAGGAAGAATAAAATTGCTATATTGTTTTTGAAAATAACGATTAATACTCTGTCCTGTCCAGGAGAAGAGGCGACAATAAGCTGTCAACATCGATTCTCACAAAGTTTTAATACCAAGTGACCCCAATGGCCAGAGTTTCAGGATTTTTTATTTAGCTTAAAATTCAAGAAAGAAGAAGGAAGAATTGAAGCAGTGGAAAGTGCTCTTGCTTTATCACTGAGCTGCTGTTTCTTTTAAGGAAAGTTGAGCCTGAATTCAGTCAGTATAGTGAACCAAACCCTAGATTAGAACTATGAATGTATATTAAATCTATAAAAGCCATTAAAAAAGACTCTGAAGTGTTTATAAAGATCCCATTTGAACTGCAAATGACAGTGCAAAAATAATCAATACCCAATTATCTCAGCCAAATATGTTGAGTTGATAGTTAATAAGGACAAACTGAAGTTAAACAGCAAGGTTATTGTGAAAAGAAATCACATCTCAACTACATTTAAACTGTTTAGAAAGAGAGTGAAATGTTTAACAGAACAGGGTCAGGTGCTTGATTTTTAAAGCAGTAATGATTTACTAAAAATACAATGATATATCAAAATTTAATAATCTCAGAGAGGAGAAATTTTTTAAATTGTCACATCACACATTTAGAGAATGACAAACACAACAGTATATGGTTTTCATCTTTTTTTAAAAAATAAATAGAATTCAAAGTAGATGGGTATTAGTTTGGATTTCTTGAAAATCTAGATTTACCTTGGCAGAATCTGTAAATGATAGTAGTCCCTTCTCTGAGAATTAAGAAGACAAGTGAAAGTAGGATGTTCTGAAAATGAGCAGAGCAGTTCCTTCATTTACACAACTGTGTTCATTTACAATTGTATATAATTTACTCTGTAGGTGTTGTAGCAAACAATTGTACCCCCGCAAAAAATCTATGAAATTAATGAGAAAAGCACGTGTAGCAATTGAAAAAGGTCAAGTACCTCATAAATTCAGGAAGCACACACTTCACAAAATTCCAGTTTTTAAATGGAATAATTTCCTTTTTAAAAATATATTTTTGTGTTTTTTACCCACACTCAAAGTAATACTGTATCAGAAGTCTGTTATCTTTATAAAGGTCTTTCATGAACAAATTGAGTTAAAAAAAGAAATAGCAAGCTGCCTTTAGAAATAATTGAGTTACATGCAAGATTTAGGAATATGTTCATTGCTAATATCACAAAAGGACAACCAATTAGGTTTACCAAAGTCAGAATTATTCAGAAAATAAGTCTCTTAACACTATGTAAATTAAGTGAATAAATTAATAGAAATATTTGCCTACAAAAAATGAATGAATTTATAGGATGGTAAAAATGTAAAGAAGACATTGTAAGGAATAAATCAATGCATTCAAAATACCGTCAGGGGCAAACAGAGCTGGTGATGTAGAAGAAATATATTAAAGAATAGTGAGAATTCTTGAAAAAGACCTCTCATGTTGAATCAACATAACTATGTGAAGATAAAATTGATACTAAAAATACAGAAAAAATGCTATGTGCTTTAATAATATTATTACCACTCAGGTTAAGATAAAAGATTATACCTAAACTACCCATTAGTTTTTTAAAAATTTAATAGCATATGAAAATGTTTTAAATTTGTATTTGGAATAAGGTAAAATACAGAAATACAATAAAATTACCCGCCATCTAGAAATTAATACTATTTTATACATTTATAAGCCTAGTTGGGCTCCTTTTATCCAGTCTCTTTCCTTCCCCCACACTTTGATGTTAAAGGAGATAGAAAACACCTGTGTCAACATTTGAGGTTCATGAGTCTCAGTCAACACTTATGAAATGAGAAGACTAATGACACTAGAATACAGAATCTTCTCTCCTCTAGAAAACCTATAATTGTGCCCACCTTCCTAAATACTTTCTGTCTCTGTTCTATTACAGGGTCCTCACATACATCTTATCATCCTAACCTCCACTAAAATCTCTGAGGGCAGAAGTTGTATCATATCAGAGAATATAGCACAATTAATAGAGCAGAGTAAAAATTAAATATTCATTTTTTAAATGATTGATTGAATGAATGGCATTAGAAATAAATGTATGCTCAATACAGCTCTAATGTGATTTACAGTTATACATTTTCATATATATCAAAGCTGGACTCTGAATTTTTTGATTCCTCCTGATCTCACCTGAGCACAGATGGCTAAATGAAGAAACCACTCTGCTCATTTTCCAGATTATTCCACTTTCACTTGGAGCTGTATGAAACTCAGAGAAGGGACTATTATCATGTAAAGTAGTTATTTAGATGCAGAAAAAAATGTTTGTGGAAGGACTGTAATAATTTTGCAAGAAAAGCATACTCCTTTCTCAAAGAAAAATGAGGAGAGTTGGCAAATACAAATAAATATTCTTTCCAAAGTGTGTATACATATCTAAACACATACTGTAATGTAGAATATAAACAGCATCATAGTCTTTGTAATCCAGGGATATAAAAATCAAGTTTTACCTAGAGTTCTGCATTCAGCAGGTTCTGCCTCCCAGCTGATGAATCTCTTTCATCTGTAGTTATTTCCCATTAGCCAATAGTTCTCAGTCACTAGACTGAGATCTGTGAATGTGAGGACAACGTTCTCATAGTGAATTCTTTAGAGTTGATGCATATTGTGTGAGGCATAGAAGATTTTCAGCATTTTGTTAAAATTAACTGTTATGATTAATCAAGTGAGTACTGTTTGCTTGATGGTCACGATTCTTATTGATGAGAAAAATATAGTCAGAATCATTTATAATTTCCAGGATGTGTAAAAACAAATAATTTAGTCTCTGACTTAGCATATTTTACTAGGAAGAGAAAAATGGAACATGTTGTATCTTTTACTAAAGAAGTTGAGATGACTCATTTATTTAGGAAGATAGGTTTCAGGAAAAACCCACTTAAGTTCCTGTATTTGAGACTGAGTGACTACTCAAACAGCCTGAACTCCTCAAATGGACATCAGGTAATTATGTGTTAATTCTAGGAGCATTTAAAAAGTATTTTTGCATTTCTGAAATATTTATGGGGTCATGAGAAAGAATCACATTACGCGTTACATAGCAATTTCTGCTTAAAAATCCTCACCTGGCATTTTTTTCTCATTTCCTTCCCACTACATAGCCAGAGGTGTTTGCTTTCTTTCCTTTCTTTTTGCTTATCTTCTAATGGCCTCTTTCGTGAGTAAGTAAATCCATCAACTACTAAAGAAATGTTAAAGCATACATTCACAGTCTCTTGCTTTCCTCCAGTCTATTCTCAATTCGGCAGCCAAAGTGCTTTTAAATCATGAGTCAGATTGTGTCACTGCACTACTCCCAGCACTCTGAGGACGTCCCATTTCACTCAGATCAAATGCTACGTCCTTACATGACCTATGAGGCCCTGTAACCTCTCATAAGCTTTTCTTCACCTCTTAATCAATCCACCTGAGCATATACAATATGTCCTCTTTGGAATACCTTCATTTTAGTCACCATGGTCAAGTCTTTACTCAGAGGTTACTATTTCAATGATGTCTATCCTGACAACCACATTCAACACTACACTTAGAACAACTTCCCCAATATTCCACTCCTGTACTAACACTTTTGATCCTCCGTACCCTGTCCTATATATTCCTTTACCCTAGTATTTACCAATTTTCAACATAATTTTTAATCTATATTCTAATCTAATTCATTATTTATTGACTGTAAAAGTTCATATGTGCTTTGAAAAAAATGTGTATTATCCAAATGTTACTGATTTTTGTTTCTGTTTATTAATGAGAGAAGTGTGAATACTTACCCTGTACGATGGTAAATTTGTCTATTTCTGCTTATAGTATTTTTTTTTTTGCTGTATGTAATGTGAGCCTATATTAATAAGTATGTAGAAGTTATGACATCCTGATGGACTGAACCTTTTATTATTTAGTGTAGTGATTATGTAGTAATCTTACAATCTAATAAGGCTGTTTGATTTAATATCTGTTTATCTGATAATACTATAGTTTCAAGAGCTCTCTTGGATAACAATTGCCTGGAATACTATTTTCCATACTTTAGATTAAGTTTTTTTTTTTTTTGGTGGGGGTGGGGAGCAGATCCTTATATTAAGGTATGTCTCTTAGAAATAAAATATCATTGTATATTTAAATCCAGCTTTTCTTAAAGTTTTTAATCAGAACATTATATTTGTATTCATTAACTTTACTGATAATAGTTTTGAATAATTTCTACAATTTCATTTTGTGCTTTCCATTTATACAGAGTTTATTTTTCTTCTTTTTTTTTTGAATTGAGGTGGGGTTTTTTGTGTGTTTTAATCCTATTTTTTGACTTCTACTTTGGAAATTATAATTTCTATGTTTAGCTATATCTACCTATTTAATATTTGCTTACTATTCTTTATTGCATCTCAGACCGTCTACCTTTGATCACTTTTTTTCTTCCTAAAATTTATTCTTTGAAATTTTCTTTAAAGTGGATCAGATTTTAAACCGCTCAGTTGCTGTTCATCTGAAAATGTCTACGTTTTGCATCTCTTCTTGAGAGATAGCTTTGAAAGATGAGAATTAAACATGGATGTATACCTCACAGTTCTCTGAATGTGGTCTTCCCAACTGAGGTTCCATTGTTGCTGCTGAGAAATCAGTTATGACTTTAACTGCTCTCCTTTTGTAGGTAATCTTTCTTCTCTGTCTAGCTAATTTTAAGATCTTTTTATCTTTGGTGTTCTTCAGTTTCACGATGATACTGTCTATTTGTGAATTTCTTTTTATACTGGGTTTGCTTTTTGATCTGAGGTGTTTGTCTTTCCTTGTTTATTTGCTTTTCCTTGTTTATTTTTTCTTTAATAACTATGTTTAAATGTCAGTTAAGCCTTTGCACCAGATCTTCAGTGTCTCTTAACCTCTTGTACTGGGAATTCTCTTTGCCCCTCTAATCCTCCCTTCTTCACTTTGCTCTGTGTCCTGGTACACTGACCTCAATCTTGCATCAACAAAGTTCCCTTGACTCTGGCATCATGTGTGTATGGCCAATGACACTGCATGTGAGAGGAGAGAGGAAGGGATATTTATTTCCCCAGCTGTGTCCTTAGTGAGTTGTGAGTCAGCAGAAGCTGCTGTCTTCTACCAAAGTTTGTAGTTCCTCTCAGATGACCCTTTGCTTTAGCTATAATTACAATTCTCTCCAGTTTCTTGTAACCTCTTTTCCATGCTCCTTGAGACATAGAAGTTAAAATGGCTCCCTGCTGTTGTTGACCCTAAGATGCTTCATTGTATTTTGTTGGTTTCTTTAATTCTGCCTGCCCTGTTTTTATAAAACTAGCTGGTAATTTTTATAGGCTCCTATTATTTTTCTCATATTTTAATTCCTTATTTCTTAAAATACAGACATCTAAGAAAATTCTGATATGAAGACTTTGTGATCTGATTCTTCTGGTTCTTATTTCCACTAACTCTTGATTTATGATGCCATGCTTCTTAACGTTTCTGGTTCCTTTGTGTGTTTGATGATCTTATATGACAAACTCATTTTTCTTGAAAATTTTATCTTTGAGGTCTAGAGTAGAGCATATTTACTCTAGAGCAGATCTAAGCTTTACTCCCTCCCTGACTGCCTGGCCATTTCTAGCCACTAAAACAGAAGCTCAGCATTTCTAGAGTTTAGCAGATACCCTTATGATAAGATCTAACTTCAATTCTTGCCCACCTTCCAGGATTTTCTCCTTCCTTCAGATGTTGGCTACTGTCTAGCAGCTCCACCATGCATTTAAAGAAATATTTATATTTTTTACAGACTATTTGGTTGTTTTCATGTGAAGGTACTTTTAAGGTATCTAGTGCTTCATGCTGATAGTAACAGAAGTTACATTAAAACAAACATTTAATTGTCATGATGATGTATTTTAGAAGAAATGAAAAACAAGCTAACAGAAATTACTTAGAAGATTGCCATTGTATTAAAAACTATGAAGAAATAGTCCTGGAAATGCTAAATTATGTAAACTGCAGGAGATGACATGATAGGAAGTTGGAAAGATAGGATTCAAATTCATATTTCTCTAATTTCAAAATTTCTAAGCTATAAGACCTCCACTGACCTTGACTTCTTTATATTTTATCAGAATGATATTGCCAAAATTATATATATATATATATATATATATATATATATATATATATATATATAGTACTTTAGATTTAAGTAAGAGCTATTAAATGCCCAGGCTATGACTATAAAAGTAATAAGTTAAAAAATAGCTGTTATAAGGTACACTAGACAGAATCAGTAAAATGTTATACAGATTTTAACCAACAAATTCTACCATTTTCATTATTAACAAATCAAAGGAATTTATTCCACTTGGCAGGAATGTTCTATGAAAAGGCATGGAGGATAAATAAATATGTAACCAGAAATAATGAACAGCATGAAAGATAACATGATAAAAAGTGGTGATTTCAGCAGGACTAAACCTAGACACCATTTTTAAATAGGAAAAAGTTTTCTTGCATGAGCTCTAGTTTTTTTTTTTTTTCATTTTCCTCATTTCCTATGCTTTTTCTATCTTTATTTTATCTACAAGCTCTGCAAAGCTGGGTAAGTCAATATCTTATGGTGGATTCATTCAATATTATTCTTATAATCTTTTATATCTAAGATACATCAGGCAAAAAAAAATATGTATGCATTTTACTTAAAGCACCCGAATGAAAATAGTCCTGTGCAGTCTTTATAATACTTTTCAAATTGGACAATGTAAGTAACCTCCTAATCTGATCCCACATATAGTTTTATGTATCATTCTAAAGTAATTCTACCTATAAGAAATATCTTGAAGCAGTGGTGGTAATTCTTCACATAAAATCATCTATTCAAAAGACAGTGCAATTAAGAGTCCAGTATATTGTTTTAAATGAATAATTATGTTTTGACTACTAATTACACTTTGAAAATATTATAATACACAGCTGTTTCAGATTAATCATAGAATATAATATATCAGGAATATTTATCACTATTAGAAACATCCAAGTGCTGGTGAGAAATTAGGTCAGTGTGAATGTGGGTCAATAACTAGTGTCTCTCTCACAAGCACAGACTTACAATGCAAGTATCTAATTTTGGATCTATAACTGACTGTATAAAAAAATCACTATGATTTTGCTTTTAATTAAAAATTTACATCTTCTATTTTCCTTTCCTTTCTTTTCCTATATTTCCTTCTATTTTTTTTTTACAACTATAATGTAGTAGTAAAGGATAATGGTACTTATTTCTTGATGGTTTCCATTATATTGTCACTCTACTATCATTAATATCATAGACATTTACTAGCAAATAATCAATTTTTAGGATATAAAGTTTCTGTTTAATGCAAAAGTCCTTGAAGTTCTACTTTTTATTTTGAGAGAAATATTTGTACTATAAGATAGGCTAAATAACTTGGAGAATATTGTTAGGAAACTAAAGCTACCAGTAGATAATGTCACAATTTTTTAAAAAGAACATTCTTATCTATTAGTATATACTAAATAAGCTAAATGTCATTTTTCCAGTGTTACACAACAACGATCTTTTTGATATTTTAATTAGAAAATGACTAACATATTGAGAAGAAACATGCTATTCTATACACAGGTCTTTAGTTAGTTCTCTTGATATTTACTGTCTCTCTTTCCCTCTGTTCTGTATTCCAGATTAGTGGTTTCCAAATTTTGGACTGTGGATGACAAATTTTTCACTAGAGAGATGAGAATAATTAGTAACATTTTGAGGTTTGCGTTAAGCAATTTTTTTTTGTATTAAAATATTTGTATTAAATTTTCTCACAAAATGGTGGTGATAATAAATCGTAAATTTACCATTGTTATTCTAATAAAAAGTCCCAATTTTTTAAAAAAATCATTGTTCTATAAAATTCCAATATGTGGAGATCACTGAATTGCATAATCTTGGGGAGGATCTTTTAGGAAAACACGGCATTCTTGACTAATTTGGTAAATTAGAGGTTGGTGATATCCTTTCTCAGGGAAATAATACAAAAAAACAAGAAGAAGTTCTTTGCACTATACCTGGCACACAGCAGGCATTCCAAAAATAGTAGCTGACTGATTATCAAATTAATAAAAGTACAATTGTAAATATGGGTGAGTATATTTGAATACGTGTTGCCTGTTCAGAAGTTTTGCACTCCGAATTGATTTTGAGAGCCATCTGTGACCACACTATAATGATAAGTACTATAGTATGTACCAATGAATACAGAACCATCCAAATATCAATAACCAATACACATCATGAATACTTTCAACAAAATCTCTCTTATGATGTAGAAGAGAAACAAAAAAAATTATTTTTCTTTTAAATACAGCTCAATTCCAGTAGAAAAGTCAGGATATAAAATGACAACAAATAAAACAATCTTTATTGAATGCACTTTCCTTTATACAAAATTTATTTTCTAAGCAATATTATTTTACATGGGAGTATCTAAAAATGATCCATCATCAGCTATTTTGCTAGTATTGAATAAAAGCAATGTTTGCTAGTATTAAATGGTACAATTCCTAAACCTTTGACCTTGGATGGCATTTTTCTTCTATACTGGCTAGCACTATGCAAATAAACATTGGTAAAAACACAAAGTTAGACAAATAGAAGCATTAATAAGACATTATATGTCAATTTGTGATCTAATCTGAAATAGCTCTCATCAGTAAAGCTAAGGTTAGATCTTGTACTTAAATAAGTAGCCCTCTGTCCTTGTTAAAATAATAATCAGGTTCTTAATCAGAAAATTGTTATGAATTAGTACAACTTGAAAAGATATTATTTCATAACTTCTGCATTTTAGCTGAATTTTAATGTTTAGTAACCAAGAGGTATAAAAGAAAAGTGATCTCTAAATAGATTGTGTTATGGACTGAATTATGCACCTCCCCCCCTTTTATATGTTAAAGCTCCAACCCTCATACGTCAAGAATGTGACTGTATTTGATGACAGGATGTTTAAAGAGATGATTAAGTTAAAATCAGGCTGTTAAGGTAGGCTTTAATCCAACCTGACTGATGTCCGTATAAGAAGAGGAAATCTGGACACACAAAGGATACTAGGGGCATATACATGGAGAAAAGACCATGTGAGAACACAGTGAAAAGGTGGGCATCTGCAAGCCAAGGAGAGACGTCTTGAGAGAAATTAAACCTGCTATCATCTTAATTTTGAACTTCGAGCCTTCAGAAATGTGAGAGAATAAATTTCTGTTGTTTAGGCCACCCAGTTTGTGGTATTTTGTCATGACACCCCTAGCAAAAGCATACAAACTGTGTCTCTACTATCTTTTGTGCTAAAAGTTGACTGTTTTATTAACTAAGGTTTTATGGTCTGATTACTACCAAATGAGAAACTATTTTCTGAGGTTGCCTGTCACTTTGGAATGAGATGGGAGACTGACTCTATGGTGAGGGTGTAAGTCAAGATTTTTTAAAATTAGAATCCTGTTTTAATACAAAAGTTTAACTCTTAATAATCTCTTCCACAATTTTGGAATTTTATATCGATATTAATCGATATTAAATTTTCTGTGGGCATGGATCTTTTTAAATGAAGTATTGCACTGGTCAATCATAATTTTTTCAAACATGCACAGCAGTAATCATCAATAGGGGTAAATCAAATAGCTATAATGGGGAAGTGGGGATAACTTTCTGGGTCAGAATCATAGTTGCCCTTTCTATTGAGAAATGTCCATCTAAAAAAAATAAAATGAGAATAATTGACCTAGAATGCTTCTATCAGCTTAGCAGTATTCATTGCAAAGTACTAAAAATGCTCATGTTTACTTATCTTTCACTCAGTTATTGAGAAGCCTCAACTATCTGAATAATAGCTGAGACTATTCAAGGAAGCCAGTAACAAAACAAAATAAAACATCTAAATCTCATAACAGCAAAGTTTGTTCTAAGAATCAAATGAGATTATACATATAAAATGCTTACAGGGATACTTGGTGATCAGTGAGCAAACAATAACTGTGAACTAATTTTGTTGTAGTATAATATCAATATTTATAATAGTATTTAAATATGAGAAAAAGTTTAAATTATATTTACTCTATTTTATTAACAATGGCAAAATGCATAAAATGGTTAGGAAAATGTCCATCAAGTATCATTCAAAATAAACAGATGCTGAGGCTTAATAACCCAGCTTTAATTAATAAACTAATAACCAAAGTGTATTGAGAACATATGATTACAGGACTTACATAACTCATTTGCTCCTCACAGTAACCCTAAGAGTCAGCATTTCACAGAGGAAGGTATACCTTGCTCCAGGTCATTCACAGCTAGAAAGTGGTAGAGCCAGAATTTGAATTTAGGCCCTCTGGTTCCAGAGCCCATGCTGCTGCCCAAGGAAATTGAACATTTTATTAAAAAACTAAAATTTATTGTGCTTACATAATACCTATGTGTTATCTTATTTAATCCTCCAAACAACATGGTGAGGGTAACATTTTTCCCCTGCAGAAAAATCTCATTCCTAATTATACTGGAAAATGAAAAGTTATTGTAATACACAGATGGGCAACATGGAGCCTTCTCATTTTAACAACCTGGGGGTGGCATCTTTCACTTAGAGTAGTGTGAATAGTGGCCTCCAGAATTGTGATTCCTGGCAACCATGAGTTGGCATTCACAAGACCAAACTCTCAAACCTGAGAGTAGTAACTGAGCCATGTTCACTACTATTGCTTCAATTTCAATCAAAGTCCTTGTGACAAATTGGTACTCAATTTGATATGTTAAATAAACAAATGCTGACATATAATTTTGATAACATAAGACCTGGAGTTTAAACTACACTACATTATTTTAGAAAAAATGTCACCTAAAAATATATAAATTCATCAAGAAAAAGTTACCGTTTTAAACAATACAAATTAAACCAATTACCACATTGTTTCAAACAGCATTAGTCAACTCTAGTGCTATAAACTCATATAACAAATACTACATAATATTATCTATTTTTAGAATAACTCATCAGGCCTTGTTAACATTATTGTAATACTTGCAGTTTTGTTTATGTTATTACACAGTCTACAATTGTTGCAAAAGCCAGTGTACATTGTGATAGTTAATATACTATCTCATAAATTTAAGAATTCTGATTTTCTTAGAGCAATGTTCAAGGATAAAATTTCAAAATTTGACATAAGTAAGAATGTTTCTATTTTGGTTGTTATTGTACTGTGAATGCTTCAAATTCTTAGACACATTCTAGTAGGTTCCTTGTACTTTTTTCTCCTTTCTTTACTAACAGAGCTCTAATTTGGTTTGACGGTATAAGTCCCTAAATGTTAGAATACTTCATCTCTTAAACACCCTTGAATCTCAAGAAGGCAATGTGACTCAGTCCAAGCTTAAAGTTCTATAAGCCAAAGTCAGTAGGGGCTTCTGGGAAAACTCATTAAAAGAGACAGGCCCTGTTGGCTTCTTTTCTGTGTCTCTTTCCTTTGCCCTTTCTCTTCTTCCTGATTGCAACATGGATATATAGTATAGATGTCACATGCAATATGCAGGTAATTAGTAGGGCAAAAGCCACATGGCTGGGAAGACAAGTGGAAGAAGCTGGGTTTTCCAGAGGCATTTCTGAGCTACTTCATTGGCCTGATATAACTACTTGTAGTGGAAGTAATAAAATTAACACATACTGGTTTAAGTCAGTTTTGGATAATTTATATTACTCCAAATTGAATATAATCCAAAGTGATACAAATGTCTTTTAATAATAAATGTATCCAAGCATACATATAAGGTCTGTGAATTCTTTTATTTCACTCCATTAAATATTTATCCAGCTAAAATTTATCAGAGAAATTTTAGCAAGTTCATAGCTTTCTCAAAGTGCCTAACTTGCTCCAGGGATTTCATTGGCATGATGAGACCAATTAGCTGTGAGACATGAAATCTTGCACCATCTTAGAAGAAAACCTTGATCATAATGAGTAAATTGAAGCCAATTTATTTTAAATACTGGCCAGCATATATGATTTGAGTCATTTTGATAATTTCTCATCAAAATGTATATTTTTATTAATTTGATTTCTGAGAAGTACAACCCATTATGTTATTAAAACAATTTATCACTTATTAATGGTGAATAAATAAATGGCAGGCAAATTGCCATTTTTACTATTAATGTGTCATAACTTTTCTCTCACTTATTTGCAGCTATCATCTTTTAAAAAATGAATCTATAATACATAAAAGAAGTACATTGGGCAAGGGTTCAGAAATGACTTTTTTTTTTAATTGAACAGTTACAGTCTCTTTAAAAACAGTAACTTTGCTTTTCATCTAGAATCACTACCATAAGTGCACTGGTAGAGAGGTATCTTAAAGTCTATTTGGCACATACTTTGCAGGGGAAGACTGGCAACTTCAGTAAGTGTGGTTGTTTCTTCTTAACACAACTCTTATTTTGCAAGCAAGTATCTATTAGGAATTTAAATGGAAATAACCACAATTAAGATATATTTTTTCTCACCTCAATTTGTTTAAAGAAAAGGTAAAGAAATCAGTTTACATTTTCATATTTCACCTAAAAATGTACTTTGAATTTCATATATATAGTTTTCTTGGTAAGATGAAGATATATTCAAAGAGAAATTAACGACCTAACTAAACCAGTAACATAAAGTTAAAGCTTCCACATTTTTTGAGACTTTTTAAAAGTTTCTTTTATTTCTGTATTTTGATATTTTATCCTGTTTCTAAGATAAATATAAGATCCTGAGTATTGTGCCTATGGTTGTCTCATTGTGATTTTGACTTTTAAATAAATTATTCAGTTAATTTTATCTGCTACTGCCTTTTAAAATAATTCTAGTAAATGTTATGAAGCAAAATAAATAATCCTTGAAATGACAAATGTTATTAGATCTTTAAAATTCCAGTATGACCAAAAATGCATAGTTTTGGTCTCAACTATGAAGAAAGTTATTTAGTTTTTTTTCAAACTTTAATGCTTTCTTTCCTTTTTTTAAAGTATCTTAGCTAATTTGTAAACTCGGTTAAAGTTGCCTCAGAAAACAATTTTTTTAAACATTTTTGTCTTTAAATATATTTACATATTTGGAACTATATATAAACAGTATGAATAAAATATTTTAAAAGTTATATTTATGTCCCTAAATTCATTTCAAATTTGAGTTATAGTCGGGTGATACCTCTGGATTGTCACCTAATTAGAAAGAGTTGGCATTCATCACTTATTTTTATGAATCTAGATATGCCAAACTGTCTTGGGGATGAGTTAGCTGGAGGCCTCAGTCCATAATCCTAGAATTGACATCTACACTTGTCATCACTGTTATAACTTTCATATGAGGTTAGCATTTATATTTGTGGCAACTATTATTGAATGAAAAATATGCTAAAATATACTCACTAAATTAGGTAAGATTTTGACAGTGCCAAAAAAATGATGCTTACAACATGCTCCCAAATTCTGCCAAAGTGTGTCTGCAAATTTGAAGCACTCAGAGTACATTTAAAAAGAATATTAAAAATTTCTAATTATGATATTAAACATTACATTTTATTCAAAATGTATGCATAGAAACACTATTTGAATACAAAGTTTACACACATGCATGTATCAAAGAATTAAAGACTCCAAAGACAGCCCCCAATGGGTTCTTAATAAATACAGCGGTCCGATCTGTGAATAATGGTTCATTCAACATTGTTTTAACACTGATGAGATGCCGTAGGAACTTAATTCTTATTTATACCAATTAGCCTGTGGTAAAAACTAATTTTATTTTATGTCATTTTGCTTAAAGTGGCAGATCCTATCAATGATGTTAAGTGAGGACTTACTGTACTTGCTATCTGTATGAAACAATGTATTCCTATAGATGCTTGACTTTATATCAAAAATTTTTTGAGACTACTCCAAAGCATATAAAAAGAAAATACTTGCTCTCTTTTTATGAGGAAGACTTACTAGAATTACTAGTAAGATGATGGGGAAAGAATTTACCTCAAAGAAAAAAAAACACACAAAATAAATAATGAAGTGTTTTTACTGTTATGCTCTGTCCTGGAGTTTCATTAGCAGACAGTCATGCTGACTCGAATATTTTGTTTGGAAAATATTGATAGATTTCCCTATTGTATCTTATAATCTCTTATTGCATGCTTGTCCAATTCATAAAACATTCATATATGTACTGAGATTAAACCTCCTTGAGAAGTCAGCCTTTATCCCCATGTGACTATCATCGAAAGTCAAGAGGGAGTCTTTTTTAAAATTCACTTTATAATTTAAGTCATCCTTACCAGCCTTCATCAGGCCCAGAGTAAAGCCTCTAGGGCTGCTTGCAGTGTAAACTGGGGCAGTTCGTTAAGTGCATAGGGACACAGTTTAGGAGGTCTGTTCACCAAGCCATATGCTCTGGCATCAATCTGCATCTGCATGGAGAAAGGGGTGGCTTCTTTCAATTAGCAGGAAGGTGTCATGTGGACTACTGGAATCTGTTGAAATCTGTCCTGAAGGGTTTCTAGAGCATTTTAAATTCCTCCCAATCTCCACCCTCCTCTCCTTCCAATTCCATTATCCAAATGTGTCAGACATTATTTTCAAAAAAGAAATTATAAAAAGATAGATATCTCTTTTAACTGTTTGATGGTTCCCCATATTCCAGATATTCAATAAAATTTCATGTCATACAAGGCCCTTCAAAATCCAAAGCCTTTCAATCTTTCATAGTCCTGTAAGTTTGACTAGACTCTGATTAGGCAAAGCATACAGACAGATGATTCCTTACTTCTCAGAGCAGAGTAGTTTTTTTCCCCTTCACAGTTGAGAGTTAGTAATAAGAAGAAGAACAGTTAAAAAATTTAGAGTACTCATTGTGTGCTAGGCACCATTTTAAGTACTTTATGAGATAAAGTAGTTACTATATTATTTCCATTTTACGGATTAGTAAACTGAAGCACAAAGAGGTAAAGTAACTTACACAACATTATGTAACTAATAAGTGATGGGGCCAGGATTTGAAGAGTATAGAGAGTAAGAGAGAGAGAATCCAAGATTATCTGTGTGCTCACATTTCAATAATAATAATAAAAGGTATTAGAAAACTAAAAATCTTAAAAAAAACCCTTTGACTTAATATCATTGATAAATCAATACTTTTGTGTTAGCACACTAGTATTTTCTCATAATATTATTTCCTGAACATTTTGTTGGCTTTCTGTAATCCATAGAAACAATGTGACAAGTGACATTCATCACCTATTTTTATAAATCTAGATGTGGCAAAGTGTTTTGGGAGATGAGTTAGAAACAATATCCCATGTATACTGTCTCAGATTTAGATCTTCATATATACTCTCTGTACACTTTGTACTGTCTAGAACGTGTCTCATCACCTATTTTTACCTGGTGTTTCATGGTATAACCAAGAAAAAACAAATAAAAACTACTTAGAATGTTTATGCAGGGAAATTGCTCATACAAGAGGTGGAGGACTGGAATGCCCAACGATGGACAAAGATCAGCAATAGCAGAAAGCCACTATCGACATGAGAAACAGAGCAAGAAGGCATGTTTCTAAAGCCCAGGGTGTCAACTCCTTTGGCAAAAGCTGAAACCACAGTAACTCTGATTAGTAGGAACAAGAACCATGAAGGAGCTACAGCTGTTGCTAGTAAAACCGCTGGAGGCAGAGAAGTGGAAGAGAAATATTCTTGCTTCTCCCTTTCCTCTTTACCTCTTCTCTAACCATAGTCTCCCATTGATTAGTTCCAGGCATAAACCAGCTAACAGGTGTCCCCCTGAAACACCAAACAAGACAGAGGAAGGGTGAGGATTGGCCCCGAGGACACATAGGTCCAGGCCCTGCACATCTGGTGAATGCCTCATCCTTAGGCTTTCCTTACGAAGATCTCCCTGCTCCTCTTATATTCTCCCACAGAACCATGAAATTTACTTCTCATAATACTTCAAGTATTATTTTTCAATAAAATTAACAATAGTTCATTTATGCACAATTATAAATGAAGCAGACACTAAATGTTACCACATTCTCATCTGAACCTACTAACAATCAGTACAATCAAGTATGCATTTTTTTTTACACAAGAAGTTCTATGAGGCTAGGGTTCATATCTATTGTATTTTCTACTAGTAATCTAGGGTTTAGCATAGGTTGTAACATGTAGTAGGAAACCCACAATATTTTTTATTCAATCACTAAAGTTTCTTGAAATAAATCTAATAAAGAGAATGCTGGGCTAAGTTCCAAAAAAATTCTTTTCGTATTAGTCAAAGGCATTTTCATTTGTATTCAGAGAAACTTACTCAAAAGAATCACCGAGTTTTACAGTCTAACCTAGGACAAGTTAGTATGCTGGATATTTAACAAACAGCCATGGAGTCCCAGATGATAAATCTATGCATTAACATTTGAGGGAAGAAAAATGTGAAAATTTGACTGTGTAGAGTCACTTTGAAGCAAATTTTGTATAAAGTTTGTGACTTGCAGGTTTTGTTTCTCTTATTAACTCATTTTTTCTATTATTAATTCTTCTAGCCACGTAAAGCGATAGCAAAATCACTTAATGAATAAAGATTTCTAGGTCTTAAACAGATTTTATTTTAGTAGATTTTTATTTACTATCGAAAAAGAAAGGCACAGTTCTATGATGATCAAGAAGACTATGTGGGCAAGGAAGTATGAGAAACACTATCATTTGCAAATTTAATAGCTGTTCCTGTTTCTTTAAAAACTAAACCCCAATTTAGTTTGAGAGAATGATGTGCTTAGCCCCAGCGTATGAACAACTTTTTAAGTAAATCATTGGAATCCAGTTCTTTTCCAGATATCAAGCCTTGTCAGATGTGAGCATGTGAACTGATTCTGGCTCATGGGTGGAAGAAGATTATTGAGAGGTCTCGGGGAAAGGTATTCCTTCCCAAAGAGAGAAAAAAAATCTTCTTTTGTAACAAATCCTTTTTTCTTTTAGGGGTGCTTGGGACTGAGGAATCCTTCGGAAACTTCAGATTCAGAAAGGCCAAGAGAACCAGAGTTCTAAACATCATTAAGCCTCTAAAAAACAAACAGAAAACAAAAACCCTGTGATCTCCTACTATTATACTTCCTGCTAAATTATTTTAAGCCCCTATTTGGCTTATTTTAACTATGAAACAAAAACCAAAAGAATTACATATATCCTAGCAAGTAAAATCAGAATAACCTTTAACCAGGAATGTACTTACTTTGTAAGAAGAAAAATAAAGGAACTAGGTTTATGATGGACAGAGAATAAATAGTCAGAGTGGATTAACTCTAATATAAGTTCAGACAGAAATCATGTTCAATAGATTTTTATTACAAAATATTATAAACTAATAAATCCCCCTTGATCAATAGAAATATGTGAATTACACTGACTATTGTGCATTTACTCATTATTTCATAAATATTTATTGATAATATGTCAGGCACAATTCTATTTGCTGAGAATACAGAGTTGAACAAAGCAGAGAAGATCCCTATCTCCTGAGCTCATTCTAGTAGCTAGGATGTAGAATTAAGCACCATACATACAGCTGGAAAGTATAAGAGCTGTCCTATTCATTAGACATAGAATAAGCTAGAATGGCTTTTTACTCTATCCTGGGGTTATGACAAGCTCTCCAACCAGAGTGATAGTAGAAAAAAAGCGTAATAAAAAGTTGAAAATATAAGCATGTGAATACAGAGGAGTTGGAGTCACTCTAACCTGGGCCAATACATTTACTAATATAAAAATAATGACTCCTTTATTGTCTTGGCAGAGAGACAAATATAAAATTGCACCATATAGAGAAGTCTACCATCCAGAACAAATGAGACAAGTAGGATTCCTAAGGAAAATTACACCGACTAAAAATAAACTCAAAATATAAAATTGTTGATTCCCAAGAAGAATGAAACTGCTATGTGAGAGGTCTGCAAAACAACACAATGCCACAATTTACTCTAAAATAATGACAGACAATAGATGCTGTAGAGTAAGAATTTTTTAATGTTCAAAAAATACAAAAGAAGTAACATACTTCTGTGTGTGCACATGTGTGTGTATCTATAGCTAGCTAGCTCAGAAGAAATTAAAAAAAAGAAGGAAAAAGAAATTTAATATATAGTCATTGAAATAAATAAAAGGTCAATGGAAAGTTTAAACAGTAGACTAAAACCAACTGAAGAGAAAATGAGTACAGAATAAGATTGTCCTGAAAAATCACCCCATATGCATCACACAGACTAAAGAGGATAAGCAATATAAAAGAAATATTAAGGAGTGTGCATGGTTGCTTGTGTAGAGTTAATATACATAAATGGTATATTTTGAAAAAGAGAGAATAAGGTAGATGCAGTATTCAAAGAATTAACAAAGACTTTTTCAGAAATAAAAAGCCCACAAGCTCAAAGCAAAATACATAAAAAACAAATCTACACCCGAATAAATTGTAGTGTGAATAGAAAATATACAAAAGTTAAGTTCTTGAAAGACACCAGGAAGTCTACAGAGAATCAATAATCAGAATGGTAGTAGACTTCTCAGAAGAACAAATGGTAGCCAGAGAGCAAAATAAAGACATTTTTATTAAAAAGTTGAGATTCTTCTGCTTCACAGAATCTTTAAAGGATGTACTGCAAGAAGAAAGTTAAATTTGGTAGGAAAAGTAGAATGCTAAAGACGTTGGTCAGCAAAGAAATTGATAAAATATATTGATAAATCTAAATAAGTATTGATCTTAAAAATTAAATAAGACTACATCGATGTAAAGATAATAATGGAACTAAAATGTTAGAAAATAATAACATGGAAAATTAGATAAGTTATTCTATTCTGTTTTGTTGTGTTTTGTTTTTATCTCAATCAAATCCTACCCTATAGCTTTCTTCTTTCATTCTTATAGGTCATAACTCTTCAATCAATACTTGCCGATCAATCTTTCAAAATAAATTTTCATTGTAAATTATTTTCTGTGTTCTTCTCTACTGAATATTTAAGATCATGCTTTCTTATTAAGCCTCATTTTAAACTTACCCAAATTGAATCTGATGGTGTCAAATCATTTAAAGAGTGCACACAGATATATTAGTGCTGCTGGGATTGGGAATCACTACTGTATAGGTTCAGCTGCATTGAATATGAGTCTTTTTCAGAACCAAAGACTAGATAATGCGGGGAGCAGGAAACGTGTGCAAATGAGGGTGTGCTGAGAAGAGAGCGAGCACAGTAATCACCCTGTTTTTCAATGTAAGTTTCTTTCTTTACAGCAGCACAGCATAGCAGCCAATGAGAATCCCTCTCTTCACAAAATTTGTTCATGAATTTTCATCTCATGTTTCAATCTTTCTTTGCCTTCATAGCTAATCTGTGATATGCTTAAACCGACTGCATCAAAGACTATTAGATAGATTAGAAAATGCTGACACTCAAGTTGGAAGTCAACATTTAATTTTAACTGTGCCAAGAAACTATGAAAACAAATATCGGTTATTCTCTAATATCTTGTTTAAATATCAGTGCTATTCTAAATGTTAGATATGTATCACATATTGTAATTGTTTGAATTATAATGGATTCACTTATTTATACTATTTTATTGCTTTACTCCAAAAAATATTTTAAAAGTTTAAAACAATGGCTTAAGTAGAAATCTATGCAAAAATACTATGCAAAAGTCTATGCAAAAATACTCATCATGAAATCTATGCAAAAATAAAATTTTTTTATTAAAAAAATTTTTGACCCTCAGATTTTTTTAAAAAACACCTCTTAGCTGAAAAAAAAATGAATAAAGTAAAATAAATATATGACATTGCAGCACTTTAATTCTGTTATTGATATAGCTACAAAAATAAAATTTAAAACATGACGTATTATTCACACTTCTCTGTTTTAAAAAAGGGTGTAGAGCTATTAGCCTAATTTTAAATATGTTGTCCAATTAACCACTATGTGTATTTTTTGTCATTCATTTAATAATATAATTACCAAAATCTTAGAATGTCAGTGATTCATCATCATTCATAACAAATTATTGTAAATTATTCACTATTAGTTCTGAAACATAATATAATGTAGCCTCTGATCCTGAGGGTTTGGCAATTTGGGATAAAAAAAAAGTTCCACTGGATTTAATTTTAAATATTACTGGAAAAATCTTTGGGACACCAAGATTTTTCACAGTTCTAAATCAAACCAGTTGGGACCTTTTATAGTATGATTTCTATAAAACCTGCTCTTTATTATAGCCTTATGCATAGTTCTATCTTTTTGAGGTTTCTCTTCTTTATAAGACATATCTCTTCATTAAACATGAAGTTATTTATTACAAAATGATTTTCTAAAAGAGGTAGTAGAGTGAAGCGACAAAGATTATGTGCTCTGGAGTCAGATGGCCTGCTTTTAGATAGCAGTTCAAATACTGATTAGCTGAATGACCTGGACGGTTACTTGTGCTCTCTGTGCCTCACTTTCCTGACCTATAAAAAAGAATGATAACAAATATGAAGAAAATTTCCTGAAAGTTGAACAAGTAGAGGAAATAAAATTAGAGATATCAATTTTGAGGGTCCAGTATCTGGACTCACTGCAATTCCAAAAAGAATAAAAAATGGAAAAAGTTTATAGAAAGACAAGACAATTTTCCAGAATTAAAGACTTGACTCTCTATGTTATGAAGGCCCACTATATGATTATTTTATAATGTTTGATGCTATAGTAAACTTCAAAAAAAATAATTTTAGAAATGTTTGTTGCTAGTATATAAAAATACCATTGGTTTTTGTTTATTAAATGTACATATTTTATTTGTTAACTTTGCTTAGTTTTAGTAGTTGTTTTATAGATTCCATCAGGTTTCTATAAAATCAATCATGTCATCTGATTTGACAAAAATATTTTTACCTCTTTTCTGAACCTTATGCCTTAATTTACTGTAGTAGCTAAAACTTCCAGTACAATGTTGAATACAAGTTATGGGAGATGATATTCTTGCCTTGGCCCTATCTTAGGGGCATGCATACAACTACTTATTAAGTATTAGCTGTGAATTTTCATAGATAGGACTTTTATAATAAAAAGGTATTAAAGTTTGTCAAATTTTTTTTGCATTTATTGTGATGATTATATAATTTTTCTCCTTTATTCTGTTAATATGATGATTTACATTGATTTTTGAGTGTTAAGTCTCAGATAAACCTCCCTCATGAAATATTCTCATTTTTATATATAACAAGATTCAATTTGTTAAGGTTTTTTGTATCTATTCCCTAGTGAGATGGTCTCTATTATTCCTAAAATACCAAGTTTTGATATCAAGATTAGTTAGAAAGTGTTTCCACCTCCAGTAGTGTTTTGAAAGAGACTGTTTAATACCTGTAATATTACTTCCTTTAATACTTGAAAGAATTCATCAGTGAAATGATCTGGTTAAAAAGGCAAAATCTGATTTTATCTGTTCATAAGATACCTTTTAAACATAAAAAACACGGGCACATTGAAAAGTAAAAGGATAGAAAATGACATATTATGTAAATCATAAAGATAAAGCTGGTGGGACTAGAGTAATATCAGAAAATGTAAAATACAAGAGAAAAATTGTAACCAGCAACAAAGAGAAACTTTTGATAATGATAAACAGGATAATTCATCAGGAACATGTAAAAATCCTGTATATGATCCAAATAAGAGAGCTTCAAATGCATGAAGTAAAAACTGACAGAATAGGAAAGAGAAATAGAGAATTCCACGACTGTATTTGCAAATTTCTATATTCTCTCTCAGCAGCTGAATAGGTAGAGAGAAAATCAATAAGAATATAGAAGATCTGGACATTGATAGGAGATGACCTGTAGTAACTGTAACTGGTAACTGTCAACTCAAGTCTTCGCTGGGGGTCAGATCAGCAAGAGGCACTTGCCCATCATCTTTCTCTTCCATAACCCAACACGGAAGAGGAGTTTCAGAATAGGAGGAGAAGTTGTGAAAAAGCAGATCATTCACCTTATCTATTGAAGACAGACCTGGATGATTCTAGAAGAAGAGTGAGAAAAATGTTGCCTTCTGGTTGGGTTTTAAACTAGACTGGAAATGTAAATATCAGAAAGATGAGAACATTATGGAATCTTCCAAAAATGTTTTTATGGGGCAGGAAAGGCAGAGTGTGGTGAAAGATAAAGATTAAGGTTGGGGAGAACCCAAACTAATGTTTGAATTCTATTGAATGATGAGAGTTCATAAGTAGAATTAATTATAAAGCAAGGTTTAATATACGAGCTATGAAAAGGTGAACAAAAATGATTCAGAAATATGAAAAAAAAGAATTGATATTGAGGAAAATAGTGCTTATGATCTTAAATACAGTCACATGATCTATTGAGAGGGATAATAGCAAATCACTTGTTTTTACAAGGCATTTTACTGGATTTTTATGGATACTATTTCAATAATTTTCAGCAACATCATTTTACCAACTATACTATTGAGACTTTGCAAGATGGTCTTCTTTTTTATTGCACTAGGTTGAGTACACTAAGCTTTGATCAACAAGTTTTTTGGATGCTCCTTTGGAAAGTTGACAGTAGGCAATATTTGGAAGCTCCCGTGAGATCTAGTCAAGATATTCTTATTGCTGTGGCTCAAAACCCCTGACAGGGAAGAAGTTCTCTGCCTTGTATTTTCTTCAATCTCCCACTCAGGGGTGTCTCTAATTGTGATAGTGAGGAAGGTTCTTCATTGAATGTAAGCTCTGATTTCTTTTCAAGAGCTTTCAAATGACAAATTTTACTTGGTCTATGGAATTCTTTAGTTATCTGATCAGATTTTTTAGGGAAAATAATAACATAACTAACGACGCCACCATTGGTCTCATTATTTGTCCCTGTCATCTTTCATGCTGAGTCTATTTTTAAAAAAGAGTTTATTGAAAGAAAATATATGTTTGATAAGTCCATTTTAATTCTATTATAGAGCTTCAAAACAAAAAATTTAGAGTGATTGTCAGACTGGCATTTTTGGGAATAACTGTGCCTTGGTTCACCTTTTCAAGATATACAAAAACTTTTCTTAGTCTTGTCTTTGTTTTCTTGAGCATTGTTTTACTTGGTTTTAGCTGCCTGGAACTGGGGATTACATTGGGTGTTGACTGATGTTTGGCAGGTTCTGGAGATACACATTTGTATAAGCACTATCTTTACTAGCTATTGCAGTTCTCATGAAGTTTTCAGTATTTGGCCTTCTGCTTAAACACCTGATGTTTTCTTCATGTTGTGGGTCAGTCATATGCATATCTTTTTATCTGGCATGATTTTTTTCCAGAAAAATATGAAGTGGCAGTGACTATTTGAGAAAACTTTGACATTAACAACTGTATTTATTTGAGAGGTACCTTAGAATAATAATAATAGAGAGAAAGAAACTCCCCATAAATAGATTCTTTGTCTTGTCTGTCTAAGAATTAAGTTCTTTTATTGATTATAGTAGTTCCTCTTTTGTTTGAAGGGACTTTCTCCTTTTCTCCATTTTTCCTTCTTATTCCCATCTTTTCCTTTTATTCTCAGGAACCTTTAGAGATGAATTTATTATAACTCTTTGGTATTTAAATATAAGATTTATGTTAAAACAATTTCAAGCAATGTTTCTGATACTTTGGAGGAGCTGATATGATTAAATTTAAGCTTAAACACAAATCTACATCTTCTCTCTGATTTGATCACTATGCAAAATTAGTGTCAGCACAATATTTCAAATAAAATAAATTTCGGTTTAATATTTCATGATTCAAACTTTGTATAGTTCTTATCCCAATAACAGGTCCTGTAAATTATTGTTTCCACAAAGCTTTAAAATTTCAAAAACATAAAATTGTATTCAACTAAATGAAACAATAAATTGAGTATTGTTAAAATGGTTTAGTGCAATGAATTCTTTTAACATTACCATGTTATCAATCATGAATGCTTAATGGATGGCTTAAATTATAACTTCTAGATCTTTATTCAACTTAAAACCTTTGGCTATTATTAAATGAATTGATTAATACATTCTCTTTGACTACTTAAACAATTTCTAAGAAAAAAGCCTTGATTTCATATTTTCTAGTGCTCCCTTTTATCTAGAAAAACAAAAGTTAATTATTTTAGGTGGTAATTAATATAAATGAGATAATGGTAGGTATAATACAGAGAAGTAAATACACATAAGACTGATAAATATAGTTTCTCAGTGTCTAAAGGAAACTGTAAAGTTTATTAATATAATAAATTAAATAATATATATTATTTTATATGCAAATTAATTTACTTATCTTTCAAAGCTAAAGTTGAGATTTTGTTTCATCATATATTTACATAATTATATATATTTTACATGTCTAAACACACATACATTTTAATATTACTTTAAATATTTATAACTAATAAAAAACAATAAAAGACAAATTTGAAGACACAGATGCATGTAAAAAGTCTGAGATTGGCAACCTTGGTTTGCCTAGAGTTTTAGTACCTATAGATAGTAAATTGGAAGAAATATATAAATTATCTTCCAAAATTTTACTGTTGGCTCAATATTAGTAGATTTATTTCTAATGCAATACATTTATAAATCAGTTACTGCAAAGTATTACATGGAAGATGTAGAGAAATAAATTTTAAATTAGGGTTCTTTTTGTAAAATGTCCAAGTTTTTTTCTATTTAGGTAAAATCATTTCCTTTTATCACTCAAAAATACTTTTTTAACCCATGCTCCTTTTGATTTCTGAATCATTTTTCAAAAATATCCTTATTTTTGAAAGAAAAATAAGTCTCTAATATGACCTTATTTATGTTATTTGATAATCAAATATTGCCTATAATTACTTTAGAAATATCATAACTTATGTTACTATTTTGCTCCACTAACAATCTTTATTGATTTTGTCTTTTACAAATTCAAGTTCCAACTCAGAATAAAACTATTAAGATTTCATTTAAACCTAAATTATGTTTGCTCCATTGTATTACAAATAAAAGGATAATAGAAATAATATCATGGTTTATTCTCCAAATTTTAATTAACTTAAATTATAGCTATACCATTTACTAAACTTAGAATTTTTTTAAAAAATGACAATTCAAAAGAAAAATTTCGTCATCTTAATTAGATATAAATATAAATATCAGTTTTAATGATTGTGTATTTCTTAGAACTATACTTGTATACAATACAAAGAACAATGTAAAATGACTATAAAAAGATTTCATTTCTGGTTACTAGTTCCATTACTCTTTCTAATCAGGAACAATCATAGTGCCCATTATTTCACAAATTAAAAAGTTCACTTTATTTATAACATGTTATTCCATGGCAATCATGGAATACATCTTTAAAAATTAATCACATGTTGTGCCTAAATAGAAAATTTCAATCTCTACCATTATGATGATGGTCTGGATATTTCATCATCTGGAAAAAACATCTCCCTTGAGACAATAAAAGAGACATGATCAGGTAGTGCTAACTACAAACAACGGTAAAAATCTACAGTCTTGTTCCACAGATCTATATTCTTTATGGAGACCTCAAGCTGAAGACTTTAAGAAACTCTTGAGAAGCGCAAACTTTGAGAGCATGATAAAGTGTATGACAAAGACCTTCAGATCAGGTTGACAATTGCATAAATTGACAGCTTACTCCTAAAGTGTTCAAATAAAGATGACAACTATATGAAGTAACAGCTTCTACCCAATATCCACAGAACAAAATCCAGGGATCTAGAGTCACAGATTGTCCTGCCTCAATCCACATGCTTCTGTTTTTGTTTTTTTTTTTTTAATTTCCTAGCTATTTTATTTCCTCTTTACTGTTTTAAAGTTCTGGATTTAACAATATAAACAGTAGAAACAGACTCAGGGAAGAACTAGAAAATTTAAATTTAAGGACTTAAAACAATTAAAGACATTTGTCCATTAGTTTAAAATCTATCCCCAACACACAATACAAAACAGATATCACCACAAAAATCCAAATGATTTGGACAATCTATTGTAAAGAAGAGAAAGTGAGAGAAAAGAGAGAAAGAGAGGGAAGGTGAAAGGGAAAGAGGAGAGAGAAGATAAGGGAAGAGAGAATGTTCCCCAACTATATAAAGTCACTGTAACCTTTATGCTAAAGAGCAAAACAAGGGCAATAGGAGAGAAGAAAATTAGAGTCTAATTTCACTCATAAACATAGTTTAAATATCATGAATAAAATATTAGCAAACTAAAACCAGTCAGATATAAATATTTATCTTTTATGGTCAAAAAAGTTTATTACAAAAATGCATGGTTAGTTTAACTTTAGACAGTCTATTATTATAATTTTCCCAATGAATATATTAAAGGAGAAAACCATATGATTACTTCAATAGCTGCAAAAAAAAAAATAGATGAATTTCAACTCTGAGTTTTCCAAATATCAGAAAATTAGGAATACCAAGATTTCTTTAACCCAAGAAAGGTTACCTTCAGCAAACATCATACTTAATGGTGAACATCAGAAATATTTTCTTTATAGCCAGAAACAAATAAATAAACAAACAACAACAACGAACACACACACACACACACACACACACACACACACACACACACACACACACACATCTCCACTATCAATATTTGTATTTAACAATAAGAAAACAAATGAGTCAAAAAATTCTAGAAGTATTTCTGAGATGATGATGTGTGTGTGATCCTTTGGATCTGTAGTGATGTTAGATTTTAATTATCTTTTTAGTTAAGAAAAAAATATTTTGCAGCTTAAATGAACTTTACTCTCCTTTTGTCTATAAAGAATGCAAGCATCCTAACAGAAGAAACTGTCATATGCCAGGAACAGAAAAAGCATTCAACATATTTAGAGCAGAAGAGAATTGAATAGAATCATATGTGATTACACAGCCTATAAACATAAATCCGGCTATTCTTTCCAAAGAAATGCATAACTCTATGCTTTTTCTAGGTAGTATTGAATTTATGCACAGTGGTTCTTTCTTTCAAATCAGGAATTTGGTTCAGCATTCATCCATTTTTTTCAACTTATTCAATGAATATGTCCCAAACAAAGCCTACCACTTAAAAAATGAATTAATGCTACATATAAGGAAACTTTTAATAATCTATTTTCTAACATGTGCATGGATTGTGATTAAAAACTGATATATATTGTTCTCATTTTTACTAATTTAATACCTCCTATTGGATTAATTCAATTAATATGTTGTCAATAATATCATTTTTAATAGAGATATAATTGACACATGACATTGTCTAAGTTTAAGATGTACACTGTATTGATTTGATACATTTATGTATTACAGTATGATTACCACCCATAATATTAGCTAAAACCTTCATCATGTCACACATTTAACATTTCTTTTTGGTGGAGAGAAATTTAAGATCTCGTCTCTTAGCAAACTTGAGTATATAATACAATACTGTTGACTATAATCACTATATTGTACATTAGATCTCTAGATATTTGGTTTCTAACTGCAAATTTATATCTTTGACCAACATTCCCCAATTCTTTTATCAGGCCGTCCCTGGTAACCACCATTCTACTTTGTGTGAGTTTGCTGTTATTGGATTCCACATGTATGTGAGATCATATAGTATTTGTCTTCCTATATCTGACTTATTTCACTTAGCATAATGCCCTTAAGGTCTGTCCAGGTCACAAATAGCAGGATACCTTTCCTTGTCATGACTGAAAAATCTTCTTCTATTGTTGAACATTTAGGAACACTTAGGTTGTTTCTTTATCTTGGCTATTGTGAATAACCTGTTAAAACGGTTATCATCAAGAGGCAAGAGATAATTATGTGCAAAGATGCAGAAACAAAAAGGAACCCTTGAAAACAGGATATTGAAAAGATAACTGCACTCCTATCTTTACTGCAACACTATTCACAGTAGCCATAATAAGATATATATGTTTTTTTAAAATCACTATTTTTTTGTGTATTATTAGGTACACAGCATGATGTGTACCTAATTTTAATATTTCTTTAATTACATTAGTTTCATAGGAACTGGATAGATATTATTAACTTGTGCACACACACTATCAACTTTTTGGTCTTATTCCTTGAGCAAACATTATATTTTTGTTCTGAATTGTTATTTTAAAAATCTGAAATTAAAAAAATTACATTAAAATGCTGCCTGTAAAATAAATTCCAGTAGAAAAAAAATTCAAATTATTTTCATTACATAAGTACTTTAGGTGGACAAAAAGATAAAAAATTTAGTCAATTTTTTTCAAAAGTACAGTTATATTACTTGGTTACCCATAACATTTATGTTATTAGCTCTGATTTCTGCCTTTTTTGTTCTTATCTTTATTATCTATTTTATATTCTTATAATTACTGCTTTATCTCATTAATTCAATGCATGAAAATGATTATTTTCATAATTAATTAAAAAGCAGTTTTAATGTTCTTTTCCTTTTAGTCTTTTAGTAATTAAGGATTAATCATATTCACTAAGCTTAAAGCAAACACTAAAGTTATTTTAAATACTTGAATGTCAGACACTTCCCACTCCTCAGTTTTCCTCTTCAGTCAAGTTTTCTTTTTATATTTACTTCAATCTCCAGTCAAGTCTCTGCCTATACTGTTAGATTCAATGGCCTCCTGTGATCATCCTTAAGCTTAAAAACCACAACCTGCCATATTCCCAGAGGTTGAAATGCTAGCAGTTGTATTGTAATGATTATAAACTATTTTTTAAAAAGTGGTCCCAGGAATTATGGGCATACAACCAGAAAGCTAAGAGAGAAAAGGGTAATTTGGATGCTATGAATATAATATAAAACAAAGGTATCTACAGCTATATAATGGAATTCTTAGTTTGGTAGAGAGACTTGCTTTCATCCTCATCCAGAAAACAAAAAAGACATAATGTTTCAACAGAATCGTTAATTAGGTATGTAGACCAACCTTCTTCCATAATTAAGAGGTATTTTTAGGAATCAGAGCATAGATGAAAACTGTAGCAGAACAGATGCAACATCGTTAAATGGCTATCAAAAATCTTTGCTGAGCGCACAATGAGTACAAAGCTTGCTCGTTAAAGCAGACTCTGCAAACAGGTATACTTAGGTATACTGCCTGTTTTTTTCACTCATTTATTCTCTATTTTCATATCTAGAAAAATGTGTTTCAATACTATTTATCTGATTATGCCATTATAAGAATTAAATGTGTTAAAAGATAAAAAGTATTTAGAGCAGTACATCACACATTGTACCTCCAAAATATTATTACTAAATATTAACTTTTATGTCACTAAATATATATGAGTTAAATCCTCCTGTTATACTGTAACGACTCTCAAACTGAATCACAGAAAAATGTTCAACCGTCCACTATTAAGGTTCCATTGAGAGCAAAAAAGGTTAAAAGTAAAGTATTAGAAAAAAGATACACCAGTAAACATGAACAAAAAAATCAAGATAATGTTAAAAAAATGAAAATCAAATAACTTTAAATTGGGTCAATATGGTGATTTAATTTTGATAAATGGCATAGTCCACAATCATGAATGTAACAATAAGAGAATTAACATATAATCTTCAAATATGTTAGAAACACAGAAAATTTAAATGAAGAGGATAATAATAGAAGATGAAATCATTCTTATAGAAAATGTTTTTTTAAGAACAAGTAAGTCAAAAATAAAAATAAGGAATGAGATTGTATACTATCTTATTATTAATTTAATAGTTGCATGTCAAACATGATACTTAATGAAAACTTTATATTTAATAATGTGAGATTAAAAAATACTGATCAGATATTATTTCACAAAGAAAGCCCTAACAAATTTTCAAGAGCACAAATTATAAATGCTCTAGTTTTGTGATTTTATTGCATGAAAATTATAAAGTAATAATACAAAGTAAAAAAAAGAAAAAAACTCAACTATTTGGAAATTATAAAAATATTCTAACTTTTAAGCTAGAGAAAAAATTAAAACTGAAACTTGAAACTATTTAGCAAAATTATAGCCTTAAAGTTATGCATTTATTCAATAACCCATATATATTCATTACTCTAGTCACTGAGGTTACAGTGATTAACAAGACCCAGTCCCCATTTGAATGGAGCTTACCATCTAGTTGCAGAAGGGAGAGAGGCACTCATTCACTCTCTCACTCAATAAACCAGTAAGTTATCAAATTACTGAAGGGAAAAAAAAAAACAGAAAAAGAGAACAAAATACAGTAATAAATAAAACAGTGATTTGGAGCACCAAAAGATGTAAAAGTGAAAAAATAAATGTGAAACATCTTCTTAGAAAATAATAACCAGTAGAGTGGAATTTTACATAGTAATTACATTTCAAAATTAATTAAAAGTATGCAAAATTAAGAATGAATGATATAGGAAATTTAATATATATAAAGGAATACTTAACACTTAGTTAATTATTATTTAACAAATATTTATAGAGCATAAAATATATTCCAGGTACTGTGCTAAGTGTTGGAAATAAAATATTGAACAAAACTGACTGTTTTCTTTCCTTACATAGCTCAAAGTCTAGTGTGGGGGCTACAAAAACTATCTGAGGAAGGAAAATACAATCTGATATGTGCTCACAGGATGGAGAGAGACATTGGGTGGTATGGGCACATCTGAGTGGCCACTCGCCGTGTCTTTGAAGTTCAAGGAAGGGTTATAGGAAGAAATGTGTGGGGTCCTTACCAGAGGAACAGCTTGTGAAAAGTCTGTAATGTTAGGGAGAACACATTTTATTAGATTATCTAAACAAGATTCAGACAGCCTAGTACGGAGAAAAGAAAAATATTAAAAAAGAAAAAAATAAGCTGTACTGGGAACAGAGGTCAGTCAAAAAATCTTGTAAATCACGATGAAAGTTTTAGACTTTAACCTTAGGTCAACAGGGAGCCTTTGGAATGACTTGAGTAGGAGACACACATGATCAGATATAAAAATAAGATAAACACACTGGCTAGCTACAGAGTCAAAAATAGATTGTGAAGCTCTTTATTGTGAGTTTATTTATGAAGCAGTCAGCTAGAGTGTAGTAAAATACAAAAGTAGAGGTGAGAATTTTAGGGGAAAGTGATGGCAGAAGTCTAAACAATGTACTATTACCTGTTTTAACAGAGCTAACTGTATTGAAGATTAGCTGATATCTGTTAAGTTTAATAATAGAATGGTATCTTCTCTCCATTTTTGGCTACTGTTCTTTGTCAAAAAAGTCTTTCTGAGCATTAGAGAGAGGGGAAAAAAGGGAGACTGGCTGGGCAGGATTTTGGAAATCCAGAGTCCCTAGTCATAATGTATCACAGAGAACTAAACATCATCCCGCTCCCCAAATCATCAAACTAACATGAAACTCAGGAATGATTATTATTGCCACAAGACAGAGTTTGTGTAAAATGAGAAGAGATGAGGTCCCATGACAAAACTCAGGAATATAAGTAATTAAGAAATTTTAGTTAAAAGAGTGTGAAGATTGAGAGGTAGTCTAGAAAGCAAGGAGCAAAATGAGTAAAATATGGTATCATGTAAAACAAAAAAAAGGATTTCATGGAAGTTGTGGTCACTCTGGCCATTAGTGACCTTGACAAGAACAAGTTCAGTGGAGTGATAAAGACAGAAATTCACACTGCAAAAGATTAAGATGTAACAAGGTTTTGAGAAGTGCAAGCAATCAATGTAGACAATTCCCTCAAAGGGAGTGATTTTTGAAGCACGTAACTCAAGAGCCAGAAAGCAAAAGAGTGACAAATGTGCTGGCTACATAACTATTAAGCAATTTGTAAGATCAATGCAAAATAGTTATAATACATATTTATAAATTTATAAATAGTTCTTAGAAACATAAAGAGATTAAAGGATACAAATAGGCAATTAACAGAAAAAGAAATAGCCAACAAATACTTAAGAAAATGCTAATATCATTACTGAAAAAACAAAGCAATTAAGCATAATATTCAGCTTTTAGATTAACAAAATTAGTTATTAATAATAAAGTAACAGCGGCAAGTATAGGTAAACGCAACTTTTGATAAGTTGGTAATTGCTAAAGACATTTTTTCTAAAGCAATTTGGCAGTAACTATCAAGCATTTAAACACTGAAATCCAATAACCCATCAACGGCAATCCTGTAAATCTACCCTACAGAAATATGTGCTAAATTCACTATTGTCTAGAATAGCATAAAACTGAAAAAAGTCCCTGGAGGACAAGTTGTTTGGAATGGGATACTTGTGGAAGTTTAAGTGAGAAAGTAAAGGAACAATGAAGAGAAATATTGAAATATAGAGACTGAAAAACAGATCAAGGTAGAAGTCAATGTAATTCCTAGCATGAGCAGAAGAGTCACTTTTTAGAAACTGTGATGTAAGAGAAAAGAGAAGAGAATAGGTATACAAGTTAGTATAATTAAAGATCTGGTGAAAGTTCTCACATCTGGGGTGTCTATATTCTCTATAATTTAAGAAGAAAAATAAGTTAGTTATTGAGAGTTGAAGGAAATATAGTTGAGTAAGATTTTTAGGACATGAAAAGAATAAGAAATAGCCAGTGTATACAATAACTGGAGAATTATTGGAAAATATAGAAATATTAACTCTAGTCTATGGCCATGCCACCCTGAAAAAGCCCAATCCCATCTGATCTCAGAAGCTAAGCAGGGTCAGGCCTGGTTAGTACTTGGATGGGAGACCACCTAGGAATACCAAGTGCTGTAGGCATAAAAAAAATTTTTTTAAATAAAATATTGTAAGCTGACAAGGTCCTTGCAATCTGTGAGGTCAACCAGGGGTTGCCTCACCTAAAAATAAATAAATAAATAAATAAATAAATAAATAAATAAATAAATAAATAAATAAATAAATAAAAATAGTAAATATTAACTCTAAGGGCATGGATTTAAAGGGTAATTTACTTTTACCAACAGTTAATAAAGACAAAGAGAGTACTTGTCAGTGAGTAATAAGGACAAAGAGAAAGCAATTAGGAGATAGTGGTCTAAGTAATACATTAGGAAGTCAAAACTAGGCCAAAAATAAGATGAAACAATTGATAGAAAGTAAAGAATTCTTGTGGGAATGGAGTCTCTATATATTTGAAGGATAAAGTAATAGGCTGAGTGATTGATCTTAGAGAAGGGCAGGTTGTAGAGAGTGAGGTGTTTAAGTAAAGTTATAAAGAGTTTGCATTTCCAGCTGATAACAAAATCCAAAGTATGAATAACTTGCTCCTTGAAAGAAATAATATATTAAATAACAAAAACTGTCAATCAATCTTAATTAATAGTATAATTTGCAGTTTAAACACAATCCTTATGCAACTGAAACTGTTTTCAAAGTGATTATTATAATACTTTTTGAGAAGAACAAATGGGTAGTTTAAATAGATTTTGGTTTAAATAAATTTAGGTTTACAGTAAAATTGAGCAGGAAGTACACAAAGCTCCAAGATACACCTTGCTTTCCTACAACCCAAAGCCTCCCCCTCTATCCACATCCCACACCAGAACGGTATATTTGTTACAACTGATGAGTCTATGTTGATATATTATCACACAAAGTCCATACTTTACATTAGGGTTCATTCCTGGTATTGCATAATGTGTGGGTTTTAACAAATATGTAATACATATATTAGCATGTATGTATTACTATATAAATCTATAATACAAATATATACTACATGTATGTATCCACCATTATGGTCTAATGCAGAATAGTTTCATCACTGTAAAAATTCTCTGTTTATTGACCCTTTCCTACACCTCCCCTATAGTTTGATAACCATTGACTTTTCACTGTTTCCATAATTTTGCCATTTCCACAAGTCATACAGTTGGACTCATACAGTATATAGCCTTTTCATATTAGCTCCTTCTATTTCATAATATGTATTTAAATTTCTTCCATGTATATTCATGGCCTGATAGCTCATTTATTTTTAGCACTGAATAATATTTCATTGTCTGGATGTATCCATTCACCTACTGAAAAATATCTTGGTTGCTTCCAAGTTTCAGTAATTATGAATAAAGCTGTCATAAACATCATGTACAGGCTTCTGCATGGATATAACTTCTGAGCTTTTGGGGGTTTATATAAAGAAGTGTGATTATTGGGTCATATGGTGAGAGTATGTTTAGTTTTGTAAGAAACTGCCATACTGTCTTTCAAAGTGGCTATTCATTCTGCATTCCTATCAGCAATGAATGATAGTTCCAGTTGCTCCAAAATTTCACCAGCATTTGGTGTGTGTCAGTGTTTTGGATTTTTGCCATTCTAATAGATATGTAGTGGTATCTTGTTTTAATTTGCAATTCCCTAATGACATATGCTGTTGAGCATATTTTCAAGTATTTATTTGCCATTTGTATGCCTTTTTTTGTGAGGTATCTTTTAAGATACTTTGCCCATTTTGTAATCATGCCATTCATTTTCTTATTGGTGAGTTTTAAATGTTCTTTGTATATTTTTGAAAACAGTCTTTTACCGATAGGTATTTTGCAAATATTATCTTCCATTCTGTCATTCTGTGGCTTGTCTTCTCATATCTTGACAGTGTCTTTTGCATAGAAGTTTTTAATTTTAATGAAATCAAACTATTTCTTTTATGCATCATGCCTTTGATGATATACATAAAAAGTCGTCACCAAACCCAGATCATTTAGATTTTATCCTATGTTACCTCCTAGGAGTTTTATAGTTTTTTAATTTACATTTTACTGTATTATAAATTTTGAGCTAATTTTTGTGAAGAGTGTAAGATCTGTGTCTAGATTCATTTTATTGCATGTGGATATCCAGTTGTTCTAGAACTATTTGTTGAAGAGACTTTCTCTTCTCCATTGCTTTTTTTGTCAAAGATCAGTTAATTATATTTGTTTAGGTCTATTTTGGGGCATTCAGTTATGTTCCATTGATCTATTTATTCATTCTTTCATTAGTACCATATTGTCTTAACTACTGTAGCTTTATAATAAGTTGGAAATTAGGATGTACCAATTCTCTGACTTTGATCTTGTCCTTCAATACTGTATTGGCTATCCTCGGTCTCTCCATATAAACTTTAGAAACAATTTGTCAATATCCACAAAATAACTTGCTGAGATTTTAATTGAGATTGTGTGGAATGCACAGATTAAGTTAAGAAGAACTGACATCTTGACAATGTTGAGTCTTCCAATCAATAAAACTGGAATGTATCTTCATTTATTTGGTTCTTTGATTTCATCAGAATTTTAGTTTTCCTCATATAGCTCTTATACATATTTTGTTAGGTTTATGCCTAAGAATTTAATTTTTTGAGGTGCTAATGTAAATGATATTGTACTTCTAACTTCAGATTCTAATTCTTTATAGATTCTAATTCTTTATTAAAGAATATTGACCTCGTATCCTGCAACCTTGCTATAATTGCTTTGTAGTTCCAGAATTTCTTCGCTGATTCATTTGGATTTTCTATACACACTGGCAAACAAAGTTTTATTTCTTACTTCTCATTCTGTATACCTTTATTTCATTTTCTTGCCTTGCTTCATTAGCTAGGATAACATTGACAAGGAGTGGTTTTAGCAGGAAAGTTTTTGGTTTTTTTTACCATTAAGTGTAATGTGAGAGACCCAATAGATTTTGAAAAGAAAAATCCAAATGAAAAATGTCATATACTGAATACATTAACTACAATACAAAGCCAATATAAATGATTAACTTTTCAATAAATACTGCTAGATGAACTGGGTAGCCAAATTGAAAGAAAATAAAAAATAAAACTTGACATTTACCTTAAATCACATACAAATGACAAATCTACATGAATATAAAACAAAAACAAAACTTTTAGAATATAATATAAGAAAATATCTTCATGACTGTGGTAGCCAAATATTTCTTTAAAAAGATATAAAAAGCATATTCCACCCTAAAAGATTAAAATTAGATATTAAAAAATTTTAAACCTTCTGCTTATTAAAAGGTAAGTGGAAAAAAACAAACCATAGAGTGGCAGAAGATATTTATTACATATAATCAATATAAAATATTTAAACAGAGTATTTCAAGAGCTCCTACCAGCAAGTAAGAGAAAGATGACCCGGAAACAAAGAAATATATTTGAGTCTTGAGCAAGAACTTCATAAATAAATATATCTAAATAACTAATAAGCTTATAAAAAGGTACTCAACGTCATTAGTCATCAAGAAAAAATAATAATGAAACCCACAATAAGATTTTACTACATGTTCACCGGAATATCTAAAATTAAAAATGAGCAAAGTCATGGTAAAACAATAGGAATTCTTATAAATAGTTCAATTAACTTTGAGAAACAATTTGGCATTATCTACTGGAGTTGCATATACATATATCATATCATCAAGCCACTCACCTACTAGGTGTATATACCCAAAAGAAACGTTTGCTCATGTACATGAAGTGAATGTTCACTGAAATATTATTTATAGTAGCCTGAAACTGAGAACACACAAAGTTCATCACCATTACAAACAGAGGACACTCAAACAATGGAAACTACACAAAATTAACATGGATAAACTGAATCTCATAATATTGAGTGAAAGAAGACATAAAAAAGTGTGTTTTACTCTGTGGTTTTCAAAACTCGGTAACACTAACTATGATCTTTGCAGTCAAATTGGTAATTTCCTTAGGGAGAAGAAAGACAGTGTTGATGAGAGAACATGAAGAGGAGTCTGGAGTGTGTCCAATGCCTTCAGTTCTTGACTAGTGTGTTAATTACATGGATATTGTATTTGTGATACTTCATTCAGCTCTATATTTTTTGTATTCTGTATGTTATAACAATAAAAAACAAAAAATAACTAATGATAAACTGAAAAATAACAATTTTACCTATTTGATAAAGTGTGTTTTTTTCTATTATATAAATAAATTTTTAAATTAATAAAAAGACAAAACTCCAGTGAAAAAATAGGTAAAGTATCTGCCAACTACTTAATAAAGAAACTACAAAATACATGTGAAAAAAAAGTTCATCCTCATTAGAGTAACAAAGTTAGTCTTTATGACATTGGATGCCAAGATTTGTTTTGGAACTCTTGATAGTTACATAATAAAAACATTACTTTTTATTGTTAATAACAAAAAATTAAAAGTAATTGATATTTTCATCAACAGAAAAACAGATAGTGGCTTATTTATAATGTAATAACTTTTTACAAAGTTAATAAAGCAGAAACCCATTTAAGAACATAGAGTAATCTAAAAATATAAAACTCACACGGTTGAACAAAAAAAGCAAGTTATGAAAGAATATATTTGATACATACCTCCCACATCAAGTTTAAAACAATAAAAATAATTACATATGTGTTTTTTAATTCTTACATATATAGTACAATTTTAAGGGCATGCACATAATGATAAATATCAAATTCACGGAATAGTAATTTTTATAGAACAAAAGAGAGAAATGAGATGGGAGAAAAGGCACATACACAATAGCTTTCTTTGTGTCTTTAGCTTTCTTTCTAAATAGACATTTATTCTATTATTACTCATCTTTTTTTGTAAGCTTTTAAAGGTTTTTAAATGATAATACAATTTTTATATTTTTGAAATATTTTGATTCCTACATAACAGAAGTTTAAATTTATACCTGGCTATCCCACTGTTAGGGAAAAAGCCCTACTATGAATTTTTTATTTACACAAATATAAAGCCCTAGCTCTTGGGGCATATTTCAAGATGGTAAAGTAGTTGATTTAATCTGAGAAATTAAATGTCCTATTTAAACACATAAACCTGTTGTTTCTTCTAGCAAAGCTACATATCTTTGGAATTTAGGTAAAACTGTTAGTTTCCTCTCAGTTGATTGAGATTATTGTATGCCAATAGATAATCACTCCATCTCCAAATTACTGAGGGCTGCAAAATATATATCTTTTGTCCTGTGGTATCATTCCAGCTCTATAACTCAGAAAGGATTGATTTAAGTCAACTGAATTTTTATTTAATTTAATAGCACTTCAGAAGGCTTTATAGTATCATGAGTGGTTGGGACTGGAGAATGGGTACTTCTCCCTTGAAGAAGTACCCATTTCCACTGCCAGTTGTACTAGGAAGAATTTTATATTAAGATTGGATCAGAAATCAAGGTAACGGTAAAAAGCTCTTCTATCTTTCTCAAAGGTCCGAGGAACAGCAAGCCTGGACTTGGACATGTAAAGACGCTCTGAGCACTTCCAAGAATGGTAAACAAGTTTATTCCTGCCCAGAGGAGGCAGACCAGGAGCCAAGAACTACTCAAGATGCAGCCTTAAAAAAGACCTGAGATCAGTCCTAAACCTATTATCTATTAAGAATAATCACCTAACAAAGCTGTAAACTTCTAATTCTTCAGTATAATTATTATCTTTAGTTTTCACTTGCTAAATTGAATAGTAGTATGGTCCCTGATATGTTATAGGAAATTATTAGAAAGATCTCTACATTTGGACAAGCAACTCATATGGATTAAAGCAATTTTTTTCCCCTAAAACAGTGAGCCTCTTAAAAATCCGTTATAATTCTTTTTATCACCTCCACTTCAAGGTAAGTTTCTATATAGTTCTCCAGAATCTTTTCATTCTGAATATTAGATCAAGTCTTGGATTTCAATGTGAACCAGCATTTCTTATGAGTTCCAAACCTTTAGATATTAATATACAAATCCATCATGTCTTCTGGTTATAGAATAACTATGGGTTGTCTAGAAGTCCATGTCAGAAAATCTAAGGCCAACTAGAATAATGGATTATCTTCAAGTTATTAAAAAAAGGACAAATTTTGTTTTTTCAAAACCTTTCTGAATAGATTGGCATGTAAGAAATGGTCCTAAACTAATTGAAAATTCATATGAAGTCATTTGAAGAATAATGAAAATATGATCCACATGTGGACAAGAAAGTTGCTGTCCTAACACTAGGGCTAAGAGGATAATAATTTAGAAAATCTTCTACTTTCAATATGATATTCATTCTCATAGAATGTCCCACTTATATTGGATAATTAGTAAACTTCAAAGAGTAGAAAGCACATTCACCTGCATTTATACAGAATGAGCAACTGCTGTATATAAGGCACTATTGAGATATAAAATGAGTAAGGCAGAATTTTTTTGTTCAAGGAAGTTCTGAGTCTAATTTCAGAGAAGCCAAGTACATAAACAAATAAAGTAAAATACAACAGACTCTAAGAAAGATACAAACAGAAAACTGAAGTTCAGGGAAAGATTATATATAATAATCTGCTAGTGCTCTGGAAAAAGTTCAGGATTCATATAGACACTCAAGAATCAAAAGTATTTAATTGGGCATAAATAGGATGGAGAGGATATTAACGATAAAAGAAAAGTCATGGGCAGGTAAGAGGCTGAGGAAGTGCAATATAAATTAAGAAGGAATGGTTCAGTGCAGTAAGGGCTTATAGAAAGTACATGGCAGTAAGCGAGGAAACACCAAGTCATAGAAAGGGACTTGGAGTACATTCCAAGTTGGAATTTTTACTTAATTCAGTAGGCACTTGAGGCATTGAATGTTTGAAAGATGGAAGTTATTCTATCATTTAGTAATGAGTGGGAAGAGCTGGAATGAGGCAAATAGAAAGAAAGATAAAAAGAAGGTAAATTACACAGCATATTTATTGTAACAGTTCTAGAGGAGGGTGATGAGATCCTTAATAGCCAGATAACAGCAAATTAAAAAAAAAAAGTGGTGATAAATTTTCCTCTTCCAGAGACTGAACTGACTAAAGTGGTGAATACTAGTTAGAAAGTCTGATACAGACATATCTTTACAAATAAACATGATGGAACCTGACAAGGCAATTTGCAAGCTAACACTTTGAGAATAGAAAAATAAACACCATACTCTAGTGTGGGGAGCCATTCTTATCAAGGTTCTCATACCTGAGATCTAGGCAACTTCGCCCTGGGGCAGGGTCTGCCTCACCCTGTGCTATTTGATAGGATAGACAGCATAAAGTCAGTTGCCCTGACATGCCTTGACATGCCCAGGGCCCCTTGAGCCATTTGCTCAAACTAATCTGACCTTGCAGCCCCCTCCTCTCCTGGGACACTCCTGCATTTTTTTGTCATATAAGGTAATGGAATGTTCTCTGGTTTGGTATCCAAGGCAACCGCGCTTACGGAAATCCTCCTCCCCCTTATATACCCTACCCCTACCTACAATAAACGAGACTTGATCAGAAAGCCTGTCTCCATTCTTCGCGTTTCTTGTCCCCCTTCTCTTTGCGTGCTTGGGGCCCCCGTTGACTGTCCGGCGGGTCGGTACACTCTAGTAAGGAGATTGGGTGTATTATTAAACAACATGATATTTCAGCCAGGAAATTTTCCAGTGAAAAGAAATCTCCTGTATGCATCTGAGTCAAGAACATGATCTAAGCTCAGTTCTAAAGATTTTCTAAAATCCTAAGATTCCAAACAATCTGAGTTACAGTAGAGAATCTATAAAAACTAGTAGACTTTGATGGAAAATCAGATGATCAAGCTTTGATCTGAGACAGTAATTTTCCTGAAATGAAGTATAAGAAAGAGGAAAGAACATGGATAATGGAATTGGATAAACCTAAGTTTGATTTATGGTATGAGAGAATATTGGGTAAATTACCTCACCATCTTGCACCTGGATTTCCTCTTCTGTAAAATGGGGATAATGACACTACCTAATGGTAGTTTTTTTTGTTTTTTTTTTTTTTTAGTATTACTTTAAATATAAAAGTAAATCACCTGTCAAGGCCAATTCATAGTGAGGGCTCAATAAACTGTAATTACAGAAAAAGAGGTCACATATTTACAAAACAAGCAAATAAGCAGAAATTAATAGCAAATGAGAACAATACTTATAAGGGGAGAAATACTGTGAAGAACTTTCCAACTTCAGTCACATTAAAGTTAGTTATAATTTCAAAACCAAAAAATAGTGAGGCATAGCATTATTTGCATTTTTGCAATTTCTTTAAAGCTGGCTTAATATAACTGGATTGTCTTATATGCTTCTGCAAATGAAGAAAATTTAGCTACACATAGACAAGTAATTGGAAAATAGAAGAGAATTTTAAGATAATTTTGTATATTCTTTGATACTACATGGAAACTCCTTGTTTCTAAAAGCCTTGCTGCAATGAGGGAAAGTAGGGCCGGGGGTAGATAAGCATATATATATGATGATGAAAAGAGATTTGACTTTGGATGGTGAATACACAATGCAACATACAGATGATTTATTATTGAACTGTACCCTTGAAACATATAATTTTATTAAAGACTGTCATCCACAATAAATTTAATAAAAAATTTTAAAGAATCTGAAATCATATCAATAAACTTTTATTATTCTATTACATTAAAATCCATGACTCTACCTTACAATGTGAATAGATAGTTAAACAATATATGAGTTTATAATACCAAGCACTGGTCATTGGAAAATATTGGATCACTGAATTATACATATCTTCTAAATGTCGATACATTTATTTATACAATATCATTATCACCACCAATCCCATTGGAAAAATATTTACATATTTGGAAGGCTTCAAGTTTATAGTGGCATAAACAAGTTCCCAAAATTCTAATTTTCACTTGAAACTTTGAATTTTACTATTTGTCACAAATACTGACAATGCTGTCCTTGAAATAATTGGCTCACTTTGTTAATTTTTGAGGAAATTTCTGCCAAATATTGAAGTCTAAATTGTCTGTTCTTTCAAGCAGAAATAGTATTCAACCAGAAAAAAAATTACAAGTTCTGCTTGAAGCTCACATAATAGAGCAAGGGCTTTCCCTTTGTGCTTTATGCAGAATTCCCATTTCTTTGTGCAGAATGTAGAAAAGATTTGCACTCAAAAGACAAGATATATTAAAATAATTATTCTTCCTTTATCAAGGGCATTCTTAAAAGAAATTGATGAAATTTTGGCTGCAAATGAGTGGCAGTGAAGGACAGTGACTACTATTACAATTTGATGCCACTGCTTTGATTTGTGTGAAGACCAACAGTACTATTCATTATTGTTTTTTCCACCATCAGTGCAAATGTGAACATACAGAAAAAGACATAGAATATTTATTATAAAAGAAGCTTTGGCCTTACAGGCTACCCACCCCTTCAAAGGTGCATGAACCACAACTTGAGATCTAGAAGTAGTCACAGATGAATGAGATAGGTGTCTTTGAAGCACTAGAGCAAAATGTGCATACATGCCAACCCCTCCAACCAGAGAGCTGTATTGGATTGTGACATGAGTAAGAAATAAATTCTTGTTCATGCCACTCAATGTTGAGGTTGTTTATTACAGCAGCATGCCTCTCTGAATACAGAAACTGATAATTTGAAGTTGGATGTTACCATGACAAAAACTAAAATATGGGGCATTAAGCTAATGCTAAGTGTTTGCACCATAGATGGCAAGGAGACAGAGCTATGAGGAAAGCTCTATCTGCCTTTTTAAACATTTGGTAAAACTATCACCAGTGATAACTTGGAAAGCAGGCATCTGCTTACAGAGCCTACAGCTCTAGGGGAAGTAACAAGAAAGAATTAACATGATCTGGCGTGTTGGATGCTATTGCTGTTTCAAGTGGAATGTCATGAGAAAGAGATGAGCTTAAAAAAGAACTGGCAGATTTGTTGGCAGAAATGATGAGAAAGAGAAAGTCCATAAATTTGAAATATTGAAGGAGTGCTGAAGACAAGTACTTCTAGATTCTAAACAATAGGAAATAAGATCCCTCCCCCCCCCAAAAAAAAAAAGTCTCTGAGAGTCAAAGGCCTACTAAGTCTTAGTCCTCATGGCAAAGATTAGACAGACACGAGATATAGCCTCTCCAGCCACATCTGATGGCCTTACATAGCTATCATTAAGTAGAGAGGGACTGGCATGTACAGGAAAGAACTCTGGGTATAGTTACTGACTTAGAGTTGTCTAAAATCAAATAGATCAAAAGCCTGAGTTTTCAAGGAAATTTCATGGTTAATGAAAACAAGAGCCTGAACCTATTTGATATTTAAAATAACTCTCCCACCCCCATACTTGCAGACGCCAGAAGTAAGCAGTCATGCTCCCAATGTTCACATCAGATCTGGCCATGGAGGCTAAAAGGAAGAAACTTCAGGAACCTGGAGTCAGGAGTCTTAGGGAAAAAATGGATGAGTGAGTTCTTCTTAGAATTGAAGTCTAATTAAGGACTATCCCACCCATCCCCACCACAGTACGGGTCTTCACATCCTACTAGTCATACTTCATAATTATTATGGGCCAGTGCCTTCCATGATTTATTTAAAAACAAGTTTCTACCATATTTTTCTGATTGTGCTCCATCACTGTATATTATTGTTATATAGAGGTTATGGATCACATTTTATTTTAGTTCTTAGGCTGCTGGCCCACAAAGTATCACATCCAGATCCTATGGAGGTGGCTCCCTACCACCTAAATATTAGCCCTATGCATTGATATAGATCCAGTGACTTAAAAGGGTTTTGGGGTCACTTTTCTGGAGGAGAAATTAGTATGTCCTGTGCACGGGAAAAGTGTGAAACAGATATATGATGTTCTTAAGAGTTCTTAATTGCTAATGTTTACCAACTTCCATGTTCTCCCTTTCTTCCTGAGCAAAGTGGAAGCACGTTTCCCATATTTCATTAATGTGGACTTGTGACTTATGTTTAGACAATGGAATGTGAGTGTAAGTAATGTGTGCCAATTTCTGTGTATAAAAATACCTCTTTCTCTTTCCCCATCTGTTGGCTGTTACAGAAAATTCCAAAGATTTAAACAGAGAAGATGAAAAAAAAATTGAAGGAATTTGGATCCTTGAATGACCGCTTGTGCAGAGTGCACTCTATTGATCTGCACTGGACTTTGAAAATAATGCAATCTAAACCTTTATTACAGTTATCTGTTGGGATTTGGGTTTTTGTTGTTGTTGTTGTTGTTGTTGTTACAGCAGTCAGCTACCCTGACCATAAGTGCTGAGATGCTGAGTCCTGCAGACGAAATCATTTCTTCCACTGTAGATTCAAGCCCTATAAACTCGAGTATTTCTAATTTTTGACTCTAAGTATATAACACACTCTTCGGCTTATAAATATTTTTGCACCACATTCTATCCTTGTTGCTAATGTGTCCTTCTTTTAAATAATACTCCCAAAATAAATCATATCTATTTTTTAAACTGGAGATTCAGTAACAATTGATTGGGAACCTACTATGATCCAGGCATTGTAGAACATGCTGGTGGTAATATCCTTTGGATTTATGTTAAGTGTCATCCTAGCCCTAGAGCTGAACTTTAATCTCTTGTGCCTGCCATCCATATTTCAATGTACTGGGGACATCCATTCAACTATCACAGCTGTGAGTAAAATGTATTTAAAATGAGGGGAACTAACAATGAAACTGGTCACCAGACAATTGCCCATTGTGCTACTGATTAGAAACTGAATTTCTTTGTCACGTAGCCCAGAATAAATAGGTGTAGAATTAAAAATGCAAATCTAATATAGAATTTAAAATTTTCCCAAAGAACAAAGAATAATCTTGACTTGCAACACTTAAATATTATCTAGTGATTTAAAGTTAAGCACATGTTCTGACAATTTCTTCAGGAGTACATGTTTCTCTCAGTTTCCTACAGTACGTTCTGAATATGGAAGTTTCAATGAGCATGAAAGAGTTCATTATAGAACAATTCTTTAATTTGCCTCACTGCCTCTGCTCTTGCCAATCCCTTGCCATTCCTTGCCATTCTGAATGGATCCCTTCCACTTTGAAATACAGGCCATTTCATTTCTCTTAAGAGCTAGTATGGCTAACATTTTTTGGCAACATACCTTTAAGGTAGAACCCGAACTAACATTGGTCATTCATTAGCAATGTGGAGTATTTTAAGTCAAATTTATTTTCAGTTGTTTTTTTCTAGGCTTTAAATTATCATTTTCCTCAATCATAAAGTCTATGAATATCTCAAGCCAGCAAGCCTTTGGAAAAAGACTTTCACATTAAGCTTTCTGTATTATAGTAATGATAATTTTAAATAAAAAGATTGCTAAATTAATTGAGGAAGCAAACACCAAAGACTTGAAGGCTTCACTATGATATTTTCATAGAGTATTTTTTTACTAAATATTTGATTATGAGAGTACTCTTATGAACTTATATGTGGTATGATACAATTAAAGATTTTATTTTAACAGCAAATAACTGATCTATTAATTATTTTAGACTGTAACTATAAAAGTTACCTATTATAACACTGAAGGTCATTTTAAATATAGTCAATGTTTAGTGTAAGCTTCTTAAAAGCAGGTATTAAAAATACTTTTTTTATACCTTGCAATGAGAGCACAGCAGTGCTTTCATAGATAGCACTTGAGAAATATTCACTTCCTTCAATAATACTGCTTTGTCTTTTAAATGACATTAAAATCTATAGTTTTATTAATAGAAATCTCATTAATGCATAATTGGTGATAAACACTCATATTCTGACCAGCCCCAAGAGGGCTAAAATTCTTATCTTCTCTGTGGTGAGGGTGTGAAGTGGGTATTTGTGTGTTGGGTGCCGGGAGGCTAGTGATTACTTCCTGATCAATTCAGTTTGTGGTTTTAACATGCTCTTAAAAAATCTTTACAATTATACTATTTTTGATAAAATACTGATGTTCATTAATCTCACAGTAACATTATACAGCAGCATTTTCTGTCAAATGTCTTGCTTCATTAACATATGTATATATACTTTTTCATATGTACATATGCATATATATGCACTCTTTTATCTTGTTTCAAGACTGTGTTAAGCTTAAAATATATAAATTCGCTTAAAGTGGTTTTAATAAATAAAAGTTTATTTTTCCTCACATTATTAAAATTCTGAAAGTACGAAACTGTTGGCATTGATTTAATAGCTCAACAAAGTCAGCTCTTTATTCTCTGTTATTATTTTGGTCTTCCCCTTAAGATAGATACTACAGATTTCTTTCAATGTGATAAGAAGGGAGAAGGAACAGTGTCAGTAAGTAGCCTCTCCTCACCTTCCTCCCTTCTCCCCAAAACATACACCTAGTCCTCTCATAATGTTCTTCAAGGGAGGCTGAGAACTGAGATTTTTTTTTTTTTTTTTTTAGCCCTTGTAGATGTAAGTGACAAGGAAGAAGGGAACTGAGTATTTATAGGTTTTTTTCCCCCCAAAGGGTTAAAATGCTGATAAAAATGTAACATGGTTTTAAAGCAAGAAATCACATGAAACTACAGTCCAGCATATTTATATTTAATCTGAATATTTTACGCCAAATATTTGGGTAACAATAAGGAAAAGTAGAAGAAAACTCTCCCAGTCTTTTTCAGAGACACAAATACAGTGTACCTAAACTAGTTTCTATCTTACCATGGTGAAAGTGTCTACATGTCACACTGAGAGACATTTTATATAACCCATGTCTAGCCTGCAAATTTGTGGTAAATTGTTTCTAGTCATTCAAGTAATTAGAGTTGCCTGGTGTTATTAGGAATTCGACTCATTGCAGTAAGTAGATTAGTTGCCTTTTACAAATGAGATAGATCACACAGGTTGTTAAATTTCTGTATCCCTCAAGTCATACAGCAGTTAATAGGAGAGCCAAGATAAGTAATCAGTGCCAAGAAAGGGAACTTGAATGAAGACAATGAAAGTTGCCTAAGGGCGATTTAAATTGCTCCTGTTCCTTCCTGCACAAAAGAAGGCAGCCGGAATTGGTGTTTGGTCAGTGATATCACTGTGCCACAGAGGCCAGGACAAATAATACTTTTATCTGCCTACAGCTCTGATATGTGAAAATGAACACATTCCCTAGCTAATTTGCATTCAGTTTTAGTGGCACAGAAAAGAATGATACATAGTTATCATGTACTTCAGGGTTGTATTCCAATTGTATTTAATATTGCTTGAATATGTTGACAACACCATTGGGGTTGGAAATTGAAGTTTATTACTATGCTCCTGGGTATCTGTCTTAAAATTAAGTTCTCTGAGAAGAAGACCTTTTCAGTCATGTTTGTGTTACATTGGTGTCCCTTCCATGTGGCATTTTAAGCACAAAAGTGATTAATAAATGCTCTTGATAATGTAAGTAAGCCAATAAAACTTTCCAATGAAGAGTTTGTATGTATATGATGTACACATATGATGAAAATGCATACATTTGCTGAATCTAGGGTTTATTAACATATAGAAATATGCATTCATTTAAGCTGCAAATATTTCAAATCAAATGGGCCCACTATATATATGCTAGTCAGTGTGCTAGGGGCTGAGAATACAACTGAACAAGACATAGTCCCTGACTTTACCAATTGTACATGCAATCAAAAAAGGCAAAGCATAATACAGAGTGATCAGTATTAAAAAGCATGCACTGAGTGTTTAGCTGCTATATTTGAGAGACACTTCTTGTAGACTGAAAGGTGATACTTGGGGTGAAAAGTGAAGGATGAGTGAGAGTTCATTAAGTGAAGATGGTGGGGGAAGGTCAGATCATTTTATAAAGAGGACCTAGCATATAAAAAGGCCAAGAAATAAGAAAAAATATGCCAAATTAGAGAACTTTATAGTGCAAAGAGTGACAAGATGAGCCTTGCCCTTGGCACTTACTTGTTATATGATCTTGGGCAAGTTACTTGACTTGAATAAGTTAAACCCTTGAGCCTCTGTTTCCTCATTTGTAAGTAGAGATAATGATATTTTCAATAAAGAGTTGTAAAAATGACTATATGTCTGTGTACATATATTTAATTTACAAAATAAAGTTAAAAACATCATAAATGTTTTAGGCAAATTATATTACTTGATATAAAAATATACAAACTGAGAAAACAGTTTTTTACACCTACGGTCTAAAATTCCTGATATGTTCCTTCCTTATAGGTATTTCTTTAAGTCAAAAGGGAGCTTCCAGGTCAGTAACAAGAGTTTCAGAATAAACCCAATCTTTTCACTAAGAACATTTCATAATGGCTTATTTTCAAGCACAGCTGTTACCACTTTTTGGTAATCAAACCCTCAATATTAAAGCATATAGCAGAATATCCAAAAACATAATTCTTAAATGTCTCACAAACTTAATTTACATGTATTCAAATATTTTCTAGGTATTTAGATTGTTAACGCCAACATAACAATATAGAAAAATAATTAAAAAGCCACATAATTATTATTGATAGGAAGAAAGCATGAGTGATAATTATTTTAATCTTATAGCAGATCAAGGTTTAATATAGCCACTTTAACTTTTAAATTCTTAAAAATATAACACGTTATTTGATTGCATAAAGCACTGTTTTGGTATATTATTTTAATGGCAGTTTGCTAAATACATTTGTTTCTTTTTAAAGCAATCTAAGACAATAACATTAGATCATAAGAGGAATTATTCAAAGACATTTTTAAAATGTGGAAGACTCAGGAAAGCAAAGAAAAAAATCAAAATGGAAAACATAGTTGATCTTGTTATTTGGAGATTCTGAATTTATACGATTGCCTTCTCACAAAAATTCATTTGTAACCCTTACACCAATATTTGTGGTGCCTTTGTGGTCATTTGTGGACATGTGGCAAAAAGAATGGCAAAAAATTGAATTGTTCAATGTGCACATTTCTGGCTGAGATTGAACACAGTGATGCTTTGTCTTCTTGTTTCATCTCTCATACTTCAAAAAAGTGTCCTTTTTGTGGTATTTAGCGCTACATTTTTGCATTTGTGTTCTTTTTGTTTGTGATTTTGTTCTTTATAATGTTCCCCTAGCATAATGTAAAGTGCTGTCTAGCGTTCCTAAGCAAGAGAAAGCTGTCATGCTCTTCACAGAGAAAATAAGTTAGATAAACTTCATTCAGAAATGAGTTATAGTGCCATTGGCCATGAGTTCAATGTTAATGAATCAACACTATATATTAAATAAGGTGCCTTTAAATAGCGTACACATAAAACAAGGTCAATAAAAATGCCATCACCAGAGGCTTGTAGGACCCTAAACCTACATTTCCCCTAGGAGCAATGATTCAGTATTAACTAATTTAGTGTTTGTAGCAACTTCAGAGGAACATAACTACCATGACTAACAGAACTCAACTATCCTGACATATTTTAATTCATGTAATTTAAAATTACTGTAAATCTAGACTAAGGTAAATAAACTGAAAAGCAAATGACAATCTAGGAAAAATATCTGTAGTGCTTAGGACACCAAAGGTTATCAATAATATATGGTAAAAAAACAAGTTTATAGAAAAATGAATGAAAATAAAATATATTAAGAGCCAAATGATTTTAATTTTGCTTTTGTTAAAATTTAAGTTAAAATATTTGGTCAGAAATTTCAAAAATATTAATAAAAGACTTGATGTAAAAAATATCTTGTCATAAGTGTTTTAAGAATAAAAGCACTAGGTTATTCATTATCTTTAGTTGGAGGGAAAAAAACTTAGCAAATATTTGTGTACATTTTCCATACCACTTTAATAAAATTTACACCTATTCTTTATCTTTTCATTATAAAGTTGAGTTTCTTGCCTAAGTGTACTTAATATGAGCAATGGTTTTTTTTATTAGATTTAATAAAAACTTCAAGAGCTGTTTATGTATAACTGTGAACCTGAAGATGTTTGTTATAGAAAACTAAATTTGTTAAAATATTCTGTGTAGAACACTGTGTTTCCTCTTGAATATCTGAAAACTTTTTGCTTTGGAGATTTAATACACTCATCAGTTTTATGACAGTATAACCACTATGTGTTATAATTAATTAAATCAGTATATTAAAAATGTGTTTTTGTGTTAGATTAGGAATATTTTTTAAAGCACTGTCTCTTATATTCCACATATGAGTGAAATCATGAGAATCTCAAGATTTGCCCATGTTGTCGCAAATGGCATTATTTTATCTTTCCTTATGGCTGAGTAATAAAACTAAAACATAAAATGAACAAAACAAAAACTTATAGATACAGACAGCAGTTTAGGGGTTACCAGAGGGAAAAGAGTGAAGAGGAGGATGAGGTAGATAAGGGTAAAAAGAGATCAATACATGGTGACAGAAAAAAATTGAGCTTTGGGTAATGAACATGCAATGCAATATACATATGATGTATTATTGAATTGTACACTTGAAATCTATATAATATTATAAATCAATGTCACCTCCAATAAATTTAATGAAAATAAATAAATAAGCATTCTTAAAAATGTTCTTTGTAAAAAATTTTATTTTTTATTTTTTTTTAGGTGAGGCAACCCTTTGTTGACCTCACAGATTGTAAGGGCCTTATCAGTTTACAATCCCTTATTTTTTTTATTTTTCACGCCTACAGCACCTGGTCTTCCTAAGTGGTCTCCCATCTAAGTACTAACCAGACCCCACACTGCTTAGCTTCCAAGATCACATGGGGTCGGATTTGTTCAGGGTAGCATGGCCATAGACAAAAATGTTCTGTGTAAAAAATTAAACACATCCCTAATCTAACTACATTAAAATACAATAAAAATGTATTCGTAATTCGTAATGGCAATAGTACAGTGAATGAAAGAGGCAATTTAATAAAGTAGTTCAAAAGGCCAATAAGCATGTGAAAAAAAATCAATATCACTAGTAATCACAAAAATGAAAAATGAGTTACTAATTTCAGGCTACCAGATTGGAAAAGAAGGGAAGAAAAAAGAAGGAAGGAAAGAAGGAAGACAGAGGACGTGTGCCTGCATACAAAGACCAATCTTGTCATCAGAGAACATGGGACAACCTGAAATTGTATACTTCCTTATATGGTACTCAGTATCACTTACAAAATAGTCTCAGCACCCCCCACCAAAAAAAAAGTAAAATAAATAAAATCGAACCTGAATCTCATCAAGCTTTTTGATCTAACCACCAAGTTAATAAGGGTAAAAAGAGAGGGGAAAGGGGACAAGTTAAACACCACCACAATGGATTAACCAAATCTAGGTCATGAAAAATTTTTAATAAAAAATGATTCTATTTTTTTGACATATAAATTGCAAGAAACAGAAAATAACTACAAAGCTCAATTCTTATCTATTATATATACACTAAAACACTTAAGGGTAAAATGATATGTTATCTGGATTTTCTTTAAAATATTATAGTAAACAAAAAAATATAAACATAGATGAAACAAGAATAGTAAATGATGATCACTGTTGAAGTTGGCTGATAGGATACATTGGGGTTTATTTTAACATTCTTTATATATACATATAGGCAAAAATATGAGAAATAATTCTAAAAGATAGTTTGTAAATGGCCAGTACAAGTATGTGTAAAAATGTTGTGTAAATCCTCTCATTTCTAGACATTATTCTCTATAAACAATGAGCAAAATGCATTTACATTGTATATGAAAAAAATGAAATAACTTGAGTATCTAAAAGTGGGATATTGGTTAAATAAAAAACATATGTCATCTTTAGAAATCATAATTTACAAGAACAATTTATACTGTCTGAAAACCAGACTTTTAACTAGACAGGTTCAGATCGCACCTATGCACCATTGTATAAGTTTACTTAAACCATTGAAGCCTCAACTTCTTCATTCATAAAATAGTAATTATAATAGTACTTATATTAACAAGATATTTTTAGTATTAAATGTTAGCAGTGTTTACTTCTGGATGGCAGAATCATTGTTTATTTTTCCTTTTCTTTTTTTCCTACTATATTTCTCTCTATTACTCTCTGTATTTACAAAAGAAAAAGTTAAGATAGACTTATAAATTTATGTAACATTTTTATTTCATAAAGTAATTTTTGTCTTTAGCTAAGATTGTAATAATATAAAAATTAACATATTGAACCATTTCTACTATTCTAATTAATCACCTTTATAAATATGTAGAAGTGGGTTAGATTTGAAAAATTAGAAGATAAAATATCATACTATCTGGCTGAATGCACGGAATATAAGAAACATTGAAGAATTTTAATAAAGGAATATTGGCCCAAGGTCTACTTGTGAAGTCCACAGTCTCCCTCCAATCTCCTCTCTTTGTTTTGTTACTAAGAAATTCTTTCACATCACAACTAAAAAGCATAATGTTTTCATGCTGCCTTTGCTAATCATCAAATATCCCATTATCTGAAATCAAAAGATACCCTGATACAAGTGAATATTAATTTTGTATCCTGTTAATTTACTGAGTTAATTTACTAGTTCTAAAAGCTTTTTGGTGGAATCTTTAGAGTTCTTTATATATATAGTAACATGTCATCTGAAAATTTTTCCTATGGAAAAATACCAATTTTATAAATATTAGACCACATAAACATGTTTTCTGTTAAATTTTATTTTATGCTATGTAAAGATAAATATATACATGGAAACTTAGAGAAAAATATCAGTTCTTATTTTAAAATTATTTGAATAAAATATTTGGTAGAATATCATGATCTCTGAGGGTAGCGTTCTTAGCATCTTGTACACTTCTGTATCTCTCTTGACCAGCAAAATGTCCAGTATATTGAAAGCACGTAACAAATATTTACTGTATTTGTTGAAGAAGTTGAAAAGAAACTAACTCGGACTGAATATAGCAAGGTGACTGGTTTATAATATTTTTTATTAAGTTATTTTAGGGTGTTATGGGACACTGCCTGGCAGTAAGACTTTACCTGAGTGCCCAACACACCTTCTCATCATGTGGACACCTCCAGCTAGACAATGGGCAAGTTCAATAAAGAGTTTCTATGTGGTCACAAAAGTTACAGGTGACAGGAGATGGTGCCACAGTCTTTGAGGCTAAGGGCCATGACAACAGCCCATCAGAGACTTCGAATGTGAAGAAGAGGCCAAAGTATTTGATGGCTAAAAAACAGTGCCTTAAAAAGTCCTTTCAATTAAGTCTTGAAGACATAAAAAAACGAAAGAGAAAGGAATAAAAACTTACAGATATTGGCAAATGCCAAATCACTGAAGCTGTGCCATGCCAAATTATCACTAACATTTCACACTTAAAAAATTATGTGGACTGCAACAGAGTGTTAGTTTTAGATTTGAAAAATGAAAAATCCAAAGCGAGAAAGCCCTAAATAGTTTACAGCTGAGAAAAGAATGTTATACCTTGAATGTCAGCTATTTGCTTTGAACTGTTGTACTTAATTTCTCAAATAATATCTGTTTGAGAACATGATTTGAGAATTGGTGGTTTCTGAGAGTCAGGTTCTAGGTAAGTGACTAGCTCTGAGCTAGCTCTAAATATACATTGTCTCAGCAAAATCACAAATTATTAGGCTGTAGACTTTCAAGATAGCTCTTATTGAGTCAAAAATCTCAAATATTAATGTGCGGATGCCAAGAACATTTTGTACTTGCTTTATATAGTTTTTCATCAACCAATGAGAAGGAATTACTTCAGTTCAGAGAGTCTGGGACCTATACATACACAAAGACACACACACACACACACACACACACACTTAACAATTTTAAAGCAACTGTAATTTGTCCTTCTAAAAATGAAGTTCTTTATAACAGCGATCCCTAACCTTTTTGGGCCTAAGGACCGGTGCTCCTATGAGAGTCTATGCCTGGTGATGTGAGGTGGAGCTAAGGCAGTGATGCTAGTGCTGGGGAGCAGCTGCAAATACAGATGAAGCTTTGCTTGCTTGCCTGCTGCTCACCTCTTGCTGTGCAGTCAGGTTCTAACAGGACATAGACCAGTATTGGTATGTGGTACAGGGGTTGGGGACTCCTAAATATAAGATACAAAAGTAATTTTGTGTTTAAAATTTAATTTTTAGAGAATATTACCTTAGCTCTTTGACCTAGCATTAAGATCATTCCTTAAATCTGGCACACTTATATTTCCAGCCATAACTCTCATTGAACCCCCATATTCTATCTAGTTAAAGCAGATTTTCATTTGAAATATATACATATATACATATATAAATACATACACACATAATATTCATGCCTTTCTACTTGTGTGTGTGTGTGTGTGTGTGTGCGTTTTATACTATATATTTACCTCATCTTGGACTCTTAAAATACTTTCCATTTTTAGGACCCACATCAAATATTCCCTTTTCCAGAGAATATCCTTGAGTACCTGAGCCAGTGGTTGTCTCTACCTAATCAGAACTATAGTCATATAGCACTTACTCGTGTACCGCAGTTGTGATAGTATGAACTCATGTTTAGCTTAATATGGATGTAAATGGTTACACATAAACTATTTCTGGTATTTCTGGCTATATATATATATATATATATATATATATATATATACACACACACACACACACACACACACACATACACACAAACATACACATATATTCTTTGCTTTGTCAGAAGCATTAGAAGCAATCACACTCTAGTAACAATAACACACCTAGTGCTCTAAGTTTGGTTTTTAATATCATTCTTTAATTAAAGGTACCAAAGCTCCTTGGAAAAAATGGCTGATTCTAGAATTGGGACAGGAAATATCCAAGATGGGCCTGGAGCATTATGTAGTGCGACAAAGTAAGGCTGTTGATTAAAACCATGAGTGTATGTCGAAGAAACACATGAGTCAAATAAAAGAGCGCCTAAGGTTAAATCTGGAATGATTTGAGCAACAAAATAAACAAAGTTGCATTAAAACCCAAAGTATAAAATAAACATCCATGAGTCTGTACAGGCACTTTGTCACCGTGTTCTTCCTCCTAAAATCATCTAGCCCTAGTATAATCATAAGAAAAATATAACACAAGTCTCAATAGAGAGCTATCTAAAAAAATATCTGACCAGTATGTCTCAAAACTATCAAGGTCACAGAAAACAAGGAAAATCTGAAAAATTATCACAGCCAAGAGAAGCCTGGGGAGACAGGATGACTGAATGCAGTATGGTATTCTGGATGATATACTAGAAAAGAAAAGGACATTAGGTAAAAACTAAGGAATTATAAATAAAGTATAGACTTTAATTAATAATAATATATCAATATTGGTTAATCAATGATGACAAATGTACCATTCTAATATAAGATAATAAAGGAGAAAGTAGGCATGAAAGTATGTACAAATTCCCTATAATATCTTTGTAATTTTTTTATAAATCTAAATACTTACATTTCTAATTTCTAAATGAGAGCATTCATGGAACTCTGGAGAAAGAAGTAGACTTATTCCCCTATTCCACTGATCTCACATTATACATAAAACTGAGATACATACTTGCTCATGGTCATAAGTTATTAAATGAACTAAACTGAGATTTGCATTCAATTCAATGTATTGTTTCTATATTGCAATAGCAATTTATTACTAAAGACAAATATAAAATTTATGGGTTTAGTTTTCTGTTATTTGCTGATGATTCCATTTCAGTAGACCCTGTGCATAATTTAATAATACTTACCTATATAACAACATTTCAATGGAGTTCATAGTAATTTGCTACTAGATTTAATGAAAATACTAAGTAGTGTTTAGAGAATATCATAGTATACATTTTAATTTTTTAATTAACATAATATACTGAAAATGACCTTTTCTAAACATCATGTATATGCCTTTCTACGATACAGTGATTCCCTAAAAATACAGGTGTGTATTTTTGTGTGCCTTCCAGTTGTAAACTTGGTCCTTGCAATTACTTTGTGAGGATCATCTATATTGTCCTCTATGGCCATATTTCTAGTTTTTACTTTGTCATATACTTTGCTAGTCTTACTGCCAGTTCTCTTCTTAAATTCTGTTACTTCTGGAAAGTCTGCTATCTTAAAGACAGCACCAGAAACAGAGATCTGCCACTTTTTAGCAATGTAATTTGAAGCAATCTATAACCTTTTTTGAGCCTCTAAGAATTGTATAAAGATACAATGAGATATATGTTGCATATATATATAGTTTAATTTCTATAGGAAGTGAAAGTAGGTAACTAAACTTGTAAGATTTTTTAAGGCAAAAAAAGCTAAGAGTAGAAATGAGTAGCACAAATAGCCAATAAACATTTATCGAGAATTAGCCTTTTATTTGCGCTGATAAAATACCCAGCACTGTACTATAGTACCTTATTCCATTATTATATTAAATTCCTTTGTAGTAGGTTTATTATCATATCTACCGAGTTAAAAAATTGAGCCCAAGGAAGGTTAAATGACTTGACTAGTCATGTCTGCTGTCATCCCCCATTTAATGGAGGAGCCAAAGCTAAAACTACAGGCTCCAAATCTTACTTCTTTTTATTTGTAGTATGTTACTTCTACTTTATCAGATGTGACTTCCAGATAAAAAAAAATTATTTTTAAAGCATATATAATCAAAGGACTTATTATATTTTTATTATACTGAATTAAAAAAGAATACCTGACAAATAACTTACAACATGGCTTGAGACATAATAACTGGAGTTAGACCTATATTCTGTCTAGTCTCTTATTATAATTTACATAAATTATATTATGAGAGTAGAAGGTTCCAAGCAATGCAATAAAGCTCCCCATGACTATTTAACCTGTGCATATGTTCACGGATTAAAGAAGCACTACAACAAAATAAATGATCAAGAAAGCTTCCACAAGAATTTTTGGTATGTGTAGCAAAATGAAAAGAGCTTGTATGCCCAAAAGAAATTGGTGTGAACCCTACTTGCACTTTATTCTATCTGTGCAATGCTAGGCCTTTTGCTCTCACTCTTTGGTCATTTGATGTATTTGTAAAACTGAGATCATTCCTACCTCACCTTTGTGAGGTACACATTAGCTAAAAGTAGAAAATGAGAAATACATATAGTCTTCTATTTTTTTTCTTTCTCTATAGAGACTTTTCTTAGAGCTTCAGGAACATTTGAGACAATTAGTATGGTTCATTTGCCATGCCAGGTCAGGTAAGAAAAGAACATGAACAAATCTATGATGATTCTGAAATAGTCTCAAGCATGTGCGTATAAAAGAGAGAAAGAGCCTCAAAAAAAGACCAAAGTTAATAGTGTTCAGTAGAAAGATTGGAATGTGAAATCTGTGGAATGTTGGATCATTGACTTTGCTAATGGCACCCTTGACTTAATGAACTGTATCCAATATCACTTTGTACATTTTGGCTGAAAACACCTTGGTATATGTGGTTGTTAATTTTATATATGAACTGAGCTGGGCTATATTGCCCAGATATTTGCTCAAATGTTATTCTGAATGTTTCTGTGAAGGTGCTTTTTGGTGGAGATAAGCATTTAAATCAGTAGATTTTGAATTAAGCTGATTGATTACCCTCCATAATGTAGGTGAACCTCATCTAAACCATTGAAGGCCTTAATAGAAAAAGTGTGGGGGAAAAAAAAAACTCTGAAAGGGATAGAGGAGAGAGAGAGAGAGAGAGAGAGAGAGAGAGAGAGACATCCTATTCATTCGCTTTGCTAACTAATAAGAGTACAGTAGTCCTCCTTAGCTGTGGTTTCACTTTCCATGGTTTCAGTTACCTACTGTCAACCTTGGTCCAAAAATATTAAATAGAAAATTCCAGAAATAAGTAATTCATAAATTTTAAATTGTGCATTGTGTTCTGAGTAGTGTGATGAAATCTCAAACCATCCCCCTCAGTCTTGCCCAGGATGTGAATAATCCCTTTGTCCATTGTATCCACGCTGTATATGCTACCCACCATGAATCCCTTAGTAGTGATCTCAGTTATAGATTGATTATCAGATAAAGGAGATCATATTTACTATATTACATTGTTATAATTGTTCTATTTTATTATTGGTTATAGTCGTTAATCTCATACTATGACTAATTTATAAATTAAACTTTATCATAGGTATGTATGTATCAGTGGCTTCAGGCATCCACTGGGGGTCTTAAAATGTATCCTCCATGGATAAGGAGTGACTCATTGCATGTAACCTGAGCCACCTTAAACATTTCATGACATAGTGAAAAGTCACATACAATGGGAACAGAAGATTTGATTTCAGTTTGAGCTCTGCCATTTCCTAATTCTTAATAAGTTTTCCTGGTTGCTTCTGAGTTAGCTGCTTTACTCCCCTGGGCTTCTATTTTTTATATTTAATAATGATGGTAATCACATCTACCTTACAAAATAGCTATGAATATCAATGTATGTGAAAGTTTTTTCTAATTACAAAGTATAATAATGGTCATCATAATAATTCTTACTGTGTTAAGCATCATTATTCACATTGCTTGCTAGAAAAAAAAATCATTATTTGATGGAGACCAGGGGGCTTCTGGGAAGCACAATCCATGTCTCAAAAATTTAAACTTAGCTTTTCAAAGATTCTTAGAAAAAAATTCTAATACCAAAAAATAATATCTTATAACTTCTGAGAAAAACCATAAGCCTGCCCTTGTGTCAACCACACACCAACTTACTGTTCGAGAAGGTCTTTGCTAAGATTATCAGCCCAGAATTGTACTACTGTGTTTGCTCAAGATATTGCCATCACTACATATTTTAAAATACTTAAACCAGATCAAAACATACTCTTAGGTATTTTACTATAGACTCTACTCCTGAAATTTGGTCTCGGGATTGAAGGTAAATGAAGCTTGATAACCTGACACTCTATTGCGACAGAGTAGGAAAAGCTCACACTTCATTAAAAAGCTATAATTTAGTTAACTGTGACTAAACACATCTTTCCAGGTATGTATTAGAAGATGGGGCAACACATTCAGATATAAATCTACTCAAGTGATACATTAATAGAATTTTGCTCCTCAAATCAATTTACCTCACACATTAAAAATTCCATTCGGTGGACAAGAACAGTCTCTCACAAAAAATTCTTTAGTAATTTTTTTTTCTGTCAAGTCTTCCTTGCTTTCTTGCTCCCTATTTTCTATGACTATGATTTAAATAAGCTCACTGAGTAACAAAAGTATTTGTAAAGGTGACAGTTACAAAGAAAATGATCATATTGCTGTAGGTTATTATGTGATGTCAATTGTTTGATTTAATATCCTAGCAGTTTATATTAAAGTTAAAGATAAATGGACATCTTCTGAAAGCTAAGCCAGTCCAGCAGACTGCCTCTCAGATGTTTCTTCATAGTGCCTTCTCTGCACTCACTCTAAAACTTGGCCACTTTGGGATTTCAAGCCAAAAATCTCTGTTTAGTCAACAGCAATTTATTAAGCTTTTATTGTGGGTATGGCATTTTCCTGGGTGCTGAAGACACTGTGCTTGATGTTGGGATTCAAACTCAATCTGGAAGACTTATTACTTAAATTATAGCTACTGGGACCAGTCACATTTAATGGAAATTTTATTTATAGTATATGGAAGAAGGAGACAAAGGCTAAAGAAAGTTCAAAAGACAGTACGGTTTTCTTCCTTCTAAATACTCATAGAACCCAAACTCTTTAAATCATAAAAGATTCCAAAAATTTAGATAATCAAATGTACTTTTTGTAGCCTCTGGACCTCTGTACATAATTTTATTTTATTTTTAATCTATGATATTCTTTCTCTCCAGCTTCCTCCCCTTCTCTTCCCAAGATGCAAATGTTACTTCCGCTCAAAATTTCCCCTGTCTTTTTAAATCTTGTCTAGATGACTATGTTCCTCTCTCATATCATCATGTACTTGTCTCTATTATAGAATTATAATGCTTTCTTGGTTTAATTTGTCTTTCCTGGGAAAATGTTAACATTCTGACAGCAGGAACCATGTATTTCTTGATTGATATTTATCTCTAGGGCAAACAGTAGACACTCAAGATATATATAAAGAATAAAGAATGGATCAGTTAAGCCACAATCAGCACAGAAATTATAGATCCTTTCCCTAAATCTAATGACCTTCATGTCTCTACTTCATTCATTTTTTATTCATTCAACAATTATGAATTAAGCTTCTACATCTCTATATCAAAATCAGAATTAAATACTCAGCATGTTCTGCTTAAGAAAGCATATCTGGATATGAATTCATTAACTAGGTTATCAATTATTGATATTGAAATACTTATTTTATTAATATACTCTATAAGTTATGTTTTTTAATACTCATCAACTTTCACTTATTTCCTCCTTGCCTGACTCCTTTCCCACAATCAGAATATAAGCTCCATGAGGAGAGGGAGTTTTGCCTTTTTATTCAGTGCTTTATCCCAAGTTCTTAGAGTAGTCCTGGAACATAGTGATTACTCAATATATATTTAGTGTATACATAAAATAATAAATTAATAAATATACATTAGAAATAATGCTGGTTTGTAAGTTAAAGCCCTCGATTCAAGGCCTGGCTGGTAAATTCTGATATCAACTCTACAGTTTTGTGGGGATTAAATAAGGTTATGTTTGTGAAAGCCAACTGAGAAACGCTGACCAAGTGTAAGGTATCATTAGTAATCTTAAATCAGAAAAACATCCTGTTAAAATAATATTGAAAAAAGATAACAGAGGTATTTATTGGCTTTTATTTTTCAGTTTTATAAGCTAGTCAATGAAAATTTGAATTAATTTGTAAAGTTTATCTGCATGACTCATCAACACACCAAGTGACTGGTACCAGACTGTTTCCAATCAATATGCTTAACTAGCTCACAGTAGATCCAAGTGCAGCTCTTATAATGCTGCTCATATTGGCAAATTGACATATTTCCCACCTATGCCAACGACTGACTTCTGTTCACTTGAGATGAAAGAAATTTGTTACAATTAAAGTTGAAAATGCATTTATAAGCACCGTTTAGTTATAAAACTGGTCATCTTTTTGAGACACTTCAAAAGACACTACTGCTTCCATCTATTGGTTTATGTCCATAATTCAAAGTATCTTATTATGTGCCAATTTGCTTGTGTCTCAATTAAGCTCTATTAAGTGCTATTAGATTTCTATTCAGGAATCCAGGTACAAGGACATTCCACATGACTGCTGTTGCACTGAGATTAACAATAAGGGCTCTAGGATCAAATGGCCAGGGCTTTTGTTCTGGTTTCACCATTGAATGTGCTCTTGAGAAGTTAGTCAATCTCTCTCGGTTTTCAATTTTTTATCCAAAAATGATAGTAACCCATGTTACTGTAAAGAGCAAAGAAAGTAATTCTAATAAAGCAGAATGATGCTTGGTACAAATTAAGTGCTCTTACTATGAAGGACTTTCTTTAGAAAAGAAAACACAAAGTCCTTGCTTTAAAGTGCCTGGACAGTCCTTCCACAGACATAGACACAGGTATCACTGTCCATTTGTGTATGATTGAGGATAACTACTTGGAAGAGTCAAGAAAAAGATAATTAAATCTTCACATCAAGTTATACAATCTATTTTTTTATGAGACAGCTTAATAGACTGAGTAGGCAGTCGCTTATGGAATATATTAGTAAATATAAATATTTAAAAATAAAAATATGTGTTTTATTATAAAAGCTGGGCAAGTTAAAGAAAATTTACTGGAAAGTTAAATGGAATAATGATAGTTAAATATTTTCAAAGGAGGCAAATGATGAGATATCTATATGCATTTCATAATATACCATAATGTGTTAGTAAAGTGCCATCTGTCCTGGCAGAGCAAATTGTCATTAGAATGATAAAAGTGACATGCCATTTCACCACATTTGACACACAGTAAAGCCAGCACAAATTGAAGTTTACTATGTGTGGCAATTCCCGTTGCAACATTAAAGCAGGAAAACCAAGGTAAGGAAAATAATGTAAAGTTAGCAGTCGCACTGGAGTAATAACTACTGAATAAATATGAGTTACCAGGTAGTTGTTGGTCTAGTAGTGGTTAAAAATTAGGCTTCCTGGGTTTTAAAACACAGTCCTATTACCAGATGAGACCTCGGGCAAGTTACTTAAACTTTTTGTGCCTTACTTTCTTCATTAAAAAAAAAATGGATTGAGTAGTTGATACCTGGGCACAGGGATGGGGAGCATGGCAGAGGAAATGCAGTTAGCAATTATATGACTGGGAGAGAGGGAGCAATTGGGGGGATCATTTTATGAACTGTATAGATGTCTAACCAATGTACTGTATATTTGAAACTAATTTAAATAAGAAAATGAATAAAATTTAAAAAATGGATGCAATGACACTACCTATCTCATAAGGTAATTGTGAAGTTTAAATGAATTAATTCACATGAAATGTTTAAAATAGTGCCTGATATATGGTAAATATTTTTAAAAAGTTACAATGATCATTTTTACAAAATTCTCTTTAGGTACAGTGTCATCATCTTCAGTGTATGTTGATTACATATGTTGCTATTAAAAGAGAATGACATAATACTCCTCATCCTTGAAAATTATTTAGGTAACACCTCCTCCAGGTTGAGTAGGAGTCATCCAGGCAAATGAGTAACGAAGGCACTGAGGCGAACAGCAACAGATGAATGAAAAAAATGCAGGATTAGACCATATCTAGTTTAGGAAAGACAACTGTTGGCATCAGAAACTATGAGTTATAGGGGGAATATATGGGTGGCAGAGAGACCAGTTGAAATGCTATTGGACTATTTCAGGCTAGAAATGATGAGGATCTGAACTCATAATAAGGCACTGATAACAGGAAGAGAAAAGCCTGGGTGAACATCAAAGTCTGTATGGACAGAGACAGACAGGATTTAGCAATGAATAAAGATATAGGGGGCTAAGAAGAGAGAGAATTCAATATCACTCCCTGAGAAGTCAGTTATAAAAGTAATTCCAAAGATGTGTCAGAATCACTAAGAGCTGTAACAGAATTATTAGTCTGAACAGAGTTTTCCTGGGGGTAACTTTGAAGAAGAGAGTACGATTGCACTTATGTTACTGTCTGCATTCTGGAATGCTTGCCAAATAAAACTGGTCAGAGTAAGTGCCAAAAATTAGTATAATCCTTTTGGAAAACATTTCATTGGTATGCATAAAGCGGCATAAAACTGTTCATAATCAATTATATAAGAATTTTACTTCAAATAAATTATTTCAATGAGTTTAGTCAATAACGGTAATAAAGTGATAAAGAACTATGTACACAAAGATGTAATTTGGATATTATTGATAACAGAAAAAATATCTGCATAGCCTGAATGACATTCAGGAGGAGATAAATTATGTAGTATATCAATTTCATAGTATGTTATACAGACAATAAGAAATATACATATTAATAACTCCTACCATTAACTGAGTTCAGGGTATTAGATACTTTGTAGATTATTTTATTTAACCATCATCATTCTCAATAGTGAGTATTGGTATCCCCTTTTTACAAGGGAAAAAATTAGGCTGCATATAAATTAAGCAAATTTCCCAAGGTCATCCAGCTAATGAATAGTAAAAGGAGTGGACATATTGTCGGTGGACAGGTTGTGTTAAAGGATTTAGAATCAATTGTGTTCGTGGCTGTAAGAAATTTCCATTCTCTGCTTCTACAGAGGGGAAATAGTAGAACAAGGATTTAAGCTCAGGTCAGGTTTATCTGACTACAAAGCTTTCTCTAAACACCAGGCTAACCAAGTCATGTTTAAATGACAAGAGATGAACATCATGCAAGCTGTGGTTTCAACTATTAGATCATATACACCTAAAAGGTAAATAAAATAAGGGTACAGGAGAATTGAGAAGTATTGTGTTTTATAAGTTTTAAAAATTTCCTTACATATTGTTGCAATTTGGTTTGAAAAGAAATGACATTTAAAAACAAAAGTGTATATCAAAGTTAAGAAAAAATATTTTATAATATATTTTACACATCCAAGTCTCTTGCTAATATCTCAAACTGCCAGTATATTTTTAAAAATCATTTAAGAAATATTTATTGAATATCCACTATTGGCTTAAGAATTCTGAAATATCCCTTTAACCATCTGTTAATTGGTTCTAAAAGCAAAACAATGTAAGACAATATAGTTTTATTATTAAAATTTCTTGGATTCTACTGTGGATTTCATAAACTTGCATTATTTTTATTAATTTGCTTATAATAAAATGTGATTATTTCTCAGTTAACTAAAATTCCAAGAATAATCAAATTTGTAAATAATGCAAATTATAGACTTCTCATTTTATACTCCATTACTCAGCCTCTCTTCCATACTACAACATCAAACAAACTCAATTCTCTGAAAAAAACTGATTATTTGAAAAACCCATAGACAGTATAAAACAACATATTGATTAGAAATATTTATGTAAAAATAAAAAACTTATGAGGCATTAAAAGATAGCATTTAAGTGTCAGGATTCCTGGGTTTGGATCCTAGCTCTGCCTCTTAAGATCTTGAGAATATCACTCATCCCTCCAATCACTATATCTGCAGTTTCTTCATTGTAAAATTAGGAACATAAAATTTCCTTGCTCCCAGAGATTTTGTGAAGCTTAAATACATGTAAGACATTTATCAAAGCATGTCTGATAAATGGAAATATTAGCTGTTATTGTTTTATCTAAAAGTAAGATGCTTGGCATTTCTACTCCCAATATAAGTTCTTAAATTTCCACATCCCCCTAATTGCTCAGCTATACTTTAGCCAAAATCTTAATAGACAGAAAACTGCCATAAATTTAGTCCTTAACTCAAATCAGGCAATATTCTCCCTCCAGATAAAAAATGGCTAGAATTAGGTACATACAAGGTAATGACTTAAAACTTAAAAATTATGAAAACATTCATAATTCAAGTGTTCTCAAAAAGTCAGCTTTTTTGAGCAAAAAAAAAAATGCTACTTGCTCTCACTTTTTCTTTTGAGTCATTTTTTAGGGATAAAATACAATCACTTAATTTTTTATTTTTGATCCTTTTCAGGTGATGTTATATTCTTTTGAAATAGCAGATTTTATGTAATGATTTAACTTTACTTAAAAATTTAATTAAATTGGAATATCTGCTGCTTTTTCCAGGCTGAAGACATATGGTAAGTATATGTGTGTTGGGGTGTTGGGGGGAAGTGGGGAGAAGAAAGGAGAGATAGAACACAAAAAAAGAGAATATGTGAGAAGCAAGATAATCTCTACTACCCTATTGTAGCATCTGGCATAAAGTAATGTAATTGCCCTTATTTCTCTCTAGACTATAAGACATTTAAGAATTAAGTCCATCCCCACCACCTGACATAATGCATTGCAAATAGGGAATGTGATTATATTAACATATTTGTAATAAGTGTTTACAGACCAAGAAAGAGAAAATATTAAAAAGGAAATAAAAGGAGTAATGAGAATACTGAGAGACATGAGGAAATTTTTTGTATTATTCAGTTAAGACAGTAGACCAGCCCTGAGGAGGTACTGCATAGGTACATGTGATAAATTTGCTAATACTTTATTAATAAGAATAAAAAATGGTCATTCCTTGCTTCATCTGATTTCTATTTATTCTAATTGGATAAAGAAATGGGTAGTTAAGTACCTACCTGATCATCAATCCTGATTCACAGATTAGATTTCTGGTGAATTTCCAGATAATATAGAAAAATGAAGAATATTCGTCTTGGTGATACTGGGTTATAAAAAACTGTAAAGTCAGAGGGAGTTCTCAAAATACTAAAGATGAGATTTATAAATGTTCATAGAGTAAACCCATCATGGAAGCTATTGTTTTTATTATGCTTTTCTATAGGGAGATTATTTGAGGATCATATGGCCTTACTTAAAAGCAGGTATGATTTCTGTTTGCTGGGTAGAGATTTTTCCTCTTGACATCTGAAGAAATCACTGTTATGCCAAATAGCTTCTTACCTCGTGCCCTTTTTATGAGGTGGAAACAAAATCTTCCAAACAACATGATACACCAGTGTGAACAAATATAACTAAAATGTAGATAAAGTGGAAGTTCTTCAGTGGTGATTGAATAAATACCCTCCTCCTTCCTTTTTTTTTTTTTTAACATGGATTATCACTGTTTTTGTTTTTGCCTATTTATTTTGGGGAAATCTTTGGAAAGTTTCAAGGAGTAAATCAAATTAATTCCTATACCTGCTGGGCACAGCATTTTCCTTTCCTATGCTATCCAGAATTAATGATCAGTAATTATATCCTGCTGTTTTTATAGAAATTTTTAGAGTTTATTTTTCCATTTCAATTTATTATATCTTCCTCATCTAAGGAAAATTGAACTTTAATTTATGAATGGCTAAAGTTTCCTAATTTAAAAAAAAACAGCTATAGTTTCTAACCACTATTTATTAATATTATAATAGTAATATTAATAAATTATTATCTATACTATTTTATGGCACCTTATATATTTAAAGTGTTTTTATATTTATCTCATTTCATATCTTTCTCATTCTATACATCTCTGTAAGAGTAACAAGATTCAAAGAAACTAAATTTCTGCTCAGATCATTTTCTGTATGCATTTTTTGTTCCTGTGGCTCATATTTGGTATTATGCCTGCTACTGAACTGTCTAGAACTGGACATAATATAATTGCTGAACAGCATATCAGTTGACAGATGCAACTAGTCCATGGTTGGCATTGTCAGGATTAATTGGACACACCATCAAGTTAGAAACCTGGAACATGGCATCTAATACCTCCAAAATGCCCCACAAACATGTCTTTACCTGACATGCCAGTCAATTTTATATTAGTGTATCAGTTGTCATTAAAGTCTTTACAATTCCCAATTTTTGCTGACAATTTTTGGAGTACAGTAGGCTTCCTTTATGCATAACATTATATATTCTTAGGCTTCTGCCAAAGTTGCAAAAGTTCACTACAGCTAGCTGACTAAGCAATAATTGTTAACTGTTAACATTTATTGTTAATATAATTAGACTTTGTTTATTCTGATTGCTAACCAACTTTGCTAAGAGCAATGGCAGAATACAACATAACATGAGAGGAAGAGTAGGGATCTAACTTTATTGAGATCTACCATGTGCTAGGAATTTACTGGGTGCTCTATTTACGTCATCACATTTAGCACAATAACTTGATGAGACAGACATTATTAGTCCCAGTTTGTAAATAGAGAAACTTAAGCATAGCTTTTGTCTTTAATTTATACTCTATTTGGGGATACAGAACAAAAAAATCAAATTTGTTAATGATTTTTTGGGAAATTTTAGGATATAATCAGTAACTTAAAGAACCAGTAGAATCTCTAAGTTGCCAAGACTGATATTATGACTGTATAATACTTGGAGATATTTCATGGATAATATTCTTTCTTACATTTTCTTCTTATACCTTTTGTGCTCCTTATAACTGTGGAACCAGTGGCCTTCACTGCAGAGGGAGAGGGTGAACATAGCTGAGAACAAAGAAGTTATTGCTCAACCTTGAATTTCAAAATAGAGTGTTTAAAGTCCTTATGTGGCACAACAGTCAGAAAGCCAAATACTTGTCAAGATAGAGGCTTTTCTTGGGATTTCAAAAGCTAGGCATTAAGTATCAAGGATCAAGCTAGAATAAATGGGCATAGATTATGACTATCAGCCACAGAGCACAAAAGAATGCTTGATGACTGAATATCTGATTTACTAGCCCCAAAGGAAACAGCCATCTCATCATATAGGAAAAGAGAATGGTTTGAAGTGAACAAAACTAGAGAATGGATACCATGGGTGCCTACTGGTCGGCTCATTATTAGAATTAACATCTCAGGGTGGGTGTGATAGAAACATCCAAGTAGCTTAAATGGCATATCTTCAGGGATCAGTTGTGCTTCTCTTCACAAAATATAACCGTTAAAGTCTACAAGCCTTTTGAAACTCCCTGATCCACAACTGGTATCTGAACAATAGACTGAGATCTCTACAGACATGGGGCCAGAGACCACTTCTTAAAGTTCTTAATACCCAGTGAGGTGAGAAAGTTTCTGAATGAAGTTTCTGAGGAGAACATGAAGTGCTGAAAGGACGGGTGTATCTGAAGGAATAAGGAGTTAAGATAAGAAAAGAATAAAATACAGATAGATACCGAAGTGATTAGTGGTCCAGGTGGGATGTATAGAAATGTTAAGGGCAGCTTCAGCGAGGGTAGGTGACCCAGTGGTTAGATACCTCAGCAGAGGCCAGAGGAAGAGGAAAAAGTTGGCTGAGGGATCGATATTTCACCCCCTGTCTGTTTTCTGTCTCTGTTGCAGGCACGTGTGCGTGCACCACACACGTGCCAAGAGCAGCAGCGGCATGGAAAAAAAAGATGGAGAACATACTGTTTTAGACAAAAAGTGACTTGATAAATTTGTCGAGGAAATATAAATTTAACAAGTACAAAATGAGACCTTGTGAGATACTTTCATATCTTATAAATAGATTTTGAAAGTTGTATTTGGCACATCAGAGTTTATGACTGTGACTATAAATTTAAACCTACTAAAAAATTAAAAACAGCTAGTCTTTAATACTTTATAAAACATATCTATCTATTTATCTCATTTGCTTCTCATTGCCAAATGGGGAGGTAGATATTAATATTATTTTCTTTACACATATGAGAAAAAACCCTTAGAAAAATTATGTAGCCTGTTCTAAATTTTCTAGTTATTACTTATAATGCTAGAACTAAAATCTAGGATTTACAATGCCAAAGTTAATACTTTCTTAATTATTTTACATTGTTTACAATGTTTAGTATATTCTTCATCTTCATCTAACAAGAAAAACAGACAATGTAGAATATAGGCCTAATCTAATTATTCCTTATGAAATTAGTAATATGTATATGCATAGGTTAGTTGTTAAATTCTTATCAAGTTCATTTATTCTTGCTATTCATTTATTCCTCAAATATTTATTGAATAGATACTGTGTGCTAAGAGCTGGAAGTACAAAAAGAAAAGAAGATACTATTTCTGACATAATGTTCATTCCAGTGGGAATGACACATAAACAATTAAAATATAATTAGCCTTTTGATAGAGATATATGCAAATATTAAAAAAAATTAAAAACAGAGGAAAAGCCACTAACTGAAAGGAAGAATGTTATAAAAACTCTTCATAGAGAAAATGACACTTGGAACTAGAACCTAAAGAATGAGTATAAGGTTGCCAGTATTTCTGGCAGATAACATGGCTTGGGGCAAGGCGGGGTATATTTTTGGAACTTCTAGTAGCTCAATATAGCCAGAATATTAAAAGCACATAGGAGAAGAGATAAAGCAGAAGTCACTGAGTGTACACATAATCCATGTCTGAGTCTGAGCACAGGGAATCAAGGATGGTTTTCAACCAGGAGAACTCTCCTAAGCAGACCTGTATTTTTGTCTCAAGGTTGATGATCCCCACAGAGTTTGCACTGGAGAAAGAAGAATTCAGAGGAAGGGAGAGATCAGAGCCCACTGCAGTCAGGCAGAAGAGATATAAAGAGGCCCTGACTTGGGAGGCAGTAGTAGGCCACATGAGGGAGAAAAAATTTGAAAATTATTTAGAAATTAGAGATCATAAAACTAGAGGGACAAAAGCATATGCTGATAAAGGAGGGAAGAAGAAAGAGATTTTAAGTTTGGGTGACTAAATAAGCAATATAAACAATAATCAAAGAGGAGTAATTTAAGAAGAAAGACATTTTCTATCAGTAAAGTACTATATGATATTATACCATATTTTAACACATGCATACTTAAAAATACCCCAGATAACAAGCAGGTATCTAGGTATACAAACATGTACAATATATTTCTTCAGATAAGTACACTAAAGGCAAGAAAATAATACCTCTTATAAATGGCATTATTTACATACAGTTGTGAAAAGGACATGAATGTGTGAGAAGTTACTAGAGTCTCTATTTTGTTCCTCAGAATTCAGAAAACAGTAAATCTAAGGTTTAATAATAAATGGGATTTCTTAGGATCTTAGGTTTTGTTGCTTAGTAATGAACAAAGGACAGTACTTTAGAGAAATATAGAGTTAACATGTACTTAGTGTCTATTAAAGCCTTAAATGATACTTGAAATGTCGAGAATAAAGTTAGATAAAAATGCCTTTTATTACATTGACATTTTAATTTTAAAAATCCCTACATTGGCATCTAGTAAACTGAAAAGACTTATTTTCTAATTATAATAAAAAATACATTTATCACAAGTTATTGAAATTATTTTAAATAAATGGCATCTTTTATATCATCTAATCCTCCTCCCTTCCTCTGTCAGAACAGAATAACTTGGCATTCTTTTCACATCAGAAACTGAGGCTCAGAGAGACTAATTTATCCGTGGTCTCAAAGCTGATGAAAAGCAGGGCTAGAGCCTGTTCCAGACCAGCTGAAGCTGAAGCCCTTGCTACTGACCACAAATTCTACACAATCTCCCTTCACGTTTTGTCTTTATAATCAATAGAACATATATTTCATTGCAATCTAGGTCAATTCGCTGGTACATTTAGGGGCAGTAAGAACCCAATAAAGCAAGTGGTATGAGGCTAGCATTTATTAAAACTCGACTAGTAATACTAAGCTCTTCACTTGTTGCTTTGTATCTATTAACCTGTGTAATCTTCAAAACATTCCCATGAGGAAGCATGGTCTCTTCGGAGAACTCAGCTCAGTTTCAACAGAGTGGAACTTGTGTAAAAAAGGAAGAGATAATAAGTCTGAGAAAATTGTAAGTTGAATTTGAAGTCTTGTGAGCTTCAACTTAAGAAATGAGACTTTTTTAAGCAGTGGGGAACTATTGGAGATCTCCCAGAAGGAAAATTAATTTTTTCAAGGAAAGCATTCACAAAGATTAATTTGACAGATGGGTAAGGGAGACTGAAGTCAGAAAGACCAATTATAGTAATATATTAAATTCTTACACATAGGGAAGGTGGTAGAAGAAAATCAAAAACTTTTAAGTAGGTTAAATTTTTAAATTGACAGAAACAATTTTATTACAAAATTCTGGTTTATCATTAAACATAACGAGATAGTAAGCCTGGCTGAGACTATCAGACCAGCTCTTAGCACCTCTACTATTTAACAATAGTAGATTTAAGTTTATAATAACCCTCCATTCTCTACGGATTAATATAGGAATCCATAGCCCTTTCATTTTAAGAACCATTTTGGTGAGCCGAAATTTTTAATTAGTTCATGTTAGCCGTATTTGAGACATTATCTTATAAAATACATAAGATAAATAAGAACAGTTTGCTAATTAAAAATTTTAGAAGGATATATTTATTCATAACAGTTCATGTAGTTCTTTCTGAATACACTGGTGGCTGGCTCTGTCACTCTGACAAGGTCAGTGCCCCTCATTTAACTGCCTGCAAGTGTTTTATCACATACTGTACTTCTAAGAAATATTTATTATCATCACCCACAACTTATTCTTGACATCTGCAGGCTTTTTCAAAGCTTTTCTTTTTGTATTTATGGTGCAATAAGTATAGACATCATGGGAATTATTTTAATAATAGTGACTTAATTTACAAATATATAAATTATGTACAAGATATAGACTATCATCTTTTCAAAAGCTTTATATTTCATCTAGCCTGATCTCTACAAATGGTATCCCTAAAAAAAAGGATTAAAATACTCTACAACATAAAAAATTCCTTATGTAATAATAAAACTTCCCTGTAATTCTCTAGCTTTTCAACACCAAAAAGTATTCTTTTAGTCTTTAAATTGATTTGCATGTTTCCCTTCTGCCTCTTGATTTGGCACAAAGACCTTAATGATACATATATATTATTTTTTTTCTAAAAATCATATTTGCTCACAGAGTTGGTGAGGATTACATGAGGAAAATCATAAATAGCATGCCTAGATAAGTTCCTGAAATGATAGCAGGTTCCCAATAAATGCAAGAGCCTTTCTTCTACTTTATTTCATTTTACATAAATTCATTTTGAAGCATTTTTCTAAATGTTCAAGATAAAACAATTCAAAACATCAGAAAGATAAAACTTAGATTAGTATAGCAGTTCACTCTCAATGAGCACGTATGAAACTTTGTGAAGCACTGTACTATATGCATAGTACTAAAAGGCAATATAATAGCTTTTTATAGGAAGTGATCATTCAGTTGAAACAGAAAGGTAGTCTATAGGAGATAGCCATGCAAAAAGAACAGTTAATGAGAATAGCACATGCAAAGGCTCTGAGGTTGTTGGGAACAAGGCCTTTTCAAGGCACTGAAAGAAGGCCAGCATTTTTGGACATGTAAGGAAGTGAAGCTGCAATGTAGATACTAGCCAAACTTGAGGGACTTGAAGGAAAAAATTATGGATTTTGGTCTTTATTCCAAAAGAAATGGCAAATCAATAAGCCCCTTTCAATGAAAAGGAAATAAGGTGATTTGATTTGTATATCCAGAGTATTACTGGGACAATAGAATGCCATTTTGTCTTTTACATAAATTATTTAATCATTAGTTTATGTAAAATGGGTATTGTTATGCTCATTTCAAGGGTGAGTAAACTATGACTATGACATAGAAAGTTAAAAACAACTTTCCTAAGGATATCTTGCAAGAAAGAAACAGAAAAAATTTAAATACATAATTTTTGGTCTGACTGCAATTTAGCTATGCATGTCACTAAAACACAGATGCCAGCAAGATAAAATTTTGACAAATATTTGATAAAATGTTCAATACCAAGGTGACAGAAGGCAAGAGAGTAATATAGGTTAGCCAACAAAGGTAATAAAAATTCCATGTCTTCTAAAATAGAAGACCCCCAAAATACCCTCAAATATTTCTGTTATATAGGATAATAGAGAAATTAAATTTTGAGGACATAACCATTCTGTCTACCTTTGCTCCTATAGTTCTTTTTGCTGATCAGTCTGGAGTCCACTTTCATAAAAACTGTAACCAGTCTCAACAGGATATTTAAGGTGAGGGAAGGAAGTGATCCCAAGCTCAGACAAGTACAGAAACGAAAGCCATCCTAATGAGCCATATCAACAAAATGAGTAAATCACTTCATCTGTCTTGTATTATCCTGGTGGTGTGTTTTCTCTACCATTTTGCTTATTTAGCTGAGCACAGAAGATATTCATTAAGAGGTGGAACTGGCAGTCCCAAATACCTTTCTGTCTTGGAGAGGCCCCAGATACACACTGATAATAGGTGTGAAAAAGTGAAACCATACGGGAGTCTTCATGTGGATGACATTGCCCTCTGTCAATCGAAGAAAAAACAATGAAGAGCTAATGCAGGGCAACTCTATTTGTACTCAAAAGACAATTCAAATGACCTTGCTCAACTCTAAATTTGTTGATAATTTGTAGCTGAAAATAAATAATGCCTATATTTTCTCATAATTTCCCTAATTGGAGATAAAATGTTTTCCTGTTAAAATAGAAAGTGAGAAATTATACAATAATTACACTTTAGCATGATAATTCTTGAATATAAAACATGGTTATTTTCAAACATAGCAGTTTTTTTAGTCTTTGATTTATGCATTGGAGTTTTTGTACTATTTCACCCAATAAAAGCATTCCATAATTACAAAAATGTTTGAAAACACCCATCTAGTAGTAATTGTTACCATTCAAAGTAGGAGCCCAAGTGGTTTCAAAAGCACACCAAAGGAGGTTAAACATTACTTTTGAAGAAATTATTTTAATTAGAAATAAACCAATTTTAATAATTTTGTTTAACAAAACAAAAATAAAATTTTGTTTGTGAAAACATTTTTTATAAAATACATATATTAGAACCCAAAGTGCTAAAGTGCAACGGAGCAAAAAATAGATAAAGTATATATTTAAAGATATATAATGTTTAAAAAAAATTAAATAATAAAGGGCATTTCAGATGAGCTGATACTTATCTTGAAAGTTTCAAAGTATATCCCTTCTTAAGATCGAAATCATTCCATAGATCCTCCAGATTTACATAAAAGAATAAAATTTTATTTCATAACTAAGCTTCAGTGCTTGAAAATATATAAAATTCTGTCTCCTCAAACTAAAACTGAATTACTATTAACCTAAATTTTAAGATGAATGTTATTTTATACCAGAGCCCATGCTAGGGAATTAGTAGGGTCTACCAAAAGTAATTTATTTGAGAAATTTGTAAAATACATTTCAGCTCAATCAAATAAAAAAAAATCAAAATATATTCGCAAACACTACTGTATTAAACAGATCTGCAGATTGTCCAGGATTAAAACGACAACATCACACACACATACACATACACACACACATACAAAGAGACCTAGTGAAATTGGAATTGATATGCACTGCCGCTATTATTTTTGGTGGCAGTCTATTTGAAAGCAGTTATGTTAAGGTAGGAAAACTCAAGAGTATACATGCTAAGAACGCTATCCAAAAGATAGACAATGATTTGGAAAGAGTCGGAGTTCCTAACTGCATCACTAGGTCTTGATAAAAGTGTAGATGTTCACTCATTTATTCTTTTGCCACTCCATACTTGGTTATGTGATGAGCTTTGGCCAATGGAATGTGTGAATGGCTAAAAGATCTATGTGTGAGCAGAAGCTTTCATTCAACTTTAATTGGTCAGATTGGACTCTTGCTGCTGCCCTCTACCAGGAAAACAACTAATCCCCAATGAGGGTTACTTTTTCATCTTAGATGCTGGAGTGAGAAGACTAGGTGAACAGGGCAAGCAGAGTTGTTGCTGCCTCACACAGCTATAAGTGAGAAAAAAATGTTTGTGGTTGTAAGCCATTGATATTTTCTGAAATTGTTAGTTAAAACTGCAAATACTAACTGGAGGAAGGGGTAAAATAACTATCTTGCTCAGTCAAAGCATTAATTGTTGGTAACTTGAAGCTTAACACATTTCAAAATAACATATCCATGATATGTACATGGAAAAAGAATTACCACTGTTCTCATATATGCACTCTCTGGGCAGCAATTTATAGTGTGTCCTAGCTGACAGAAAAGCAGGATATTATAAATGTGACGAGCTCTAGGAAAGGGACCACACAAGATGATTGCAAATGTGTGTGGCCTTGCCCAGAAAAGTCGATAATATGGATACCTAGGTAGTTACAGGGCTACGAGAAGCTACTAAGTACTTGAGATGGGTTATTCAAAACAAACTGTACCAATGGTTAACACTTCTCATTGCAGTAAACCAAATATAAAAGGCCCAGGGGTAAGCTGTTCCTTCCAAACTTTAAAGCATAACAGAAAAAGTTGGAAGAATTTAGTATATAGAAGAAATAGATATGCATTCATGTTTTCTTTTCATGTATGCTTCTATAATTGCTACATCAAGGAAGAGCAACTCTTGCACTGGGTCATAAACACTTCTATTCAGAAGAGACACGCCTCACTTTTTGTTCCTGTTGCATTAGCCATAGTAAGTTTCAAGCCATGCTTAACTTCAAAGAGGAACTAGGAAGCACAATCTATGATGTTCCCAGAAAGGAAAGAGATGAAATTGAGGAGAACCACACTAATGGCTACAAGAGTCACTTAGAGGCATTTAGAAACATAAGTGAAACCATTCACACAACATGCATTTTTTTTTTTTCCTGCATTATGCTATGAGCTAGTTTGCCAGGGATACAAAATCAAGTGAGTCATATGTGTGTACTGGTTTGGAGACAGCCATTTAAACAATTACATAATGATGCTACTAATGAAGCATATTCACATACTGAAGTATTCCAATAAAGACCAACTAAAAGTGATCTTTGGATGATAATACAAATCACACAATTTTAAGGTTGGAGTATTTAAAAAAATGCAACTTACAGATGATATATAGAGAATTGTAGACTTGAAAGCTATATAATTTTAATAACCAATGTTACCCCCAATAAATTAAATAAAATTTTTAAAATGGATGTTTAAAAAATGGGTAAGCCAGGAACTCTAAAGTTACATAAACTATAGTCATAGTCTATATTTTTTTCATCCAACTAAGCACTCTAACAAAAATCAACAAACCTTACAGTGATCTTTACTTAACTTTAGGTTAAAAGTTTTTCTTGACTCAAATCCAGAAGAGAGTACAAAACTCTTCAAGTAGCATTGTAGAGTTTTTTGATGCCTTCCTTTTCAAGGTAAGCACTAGAAGATATTAAATTACTTTTTATAACACAAGCTCACCAGACGATAATTCTTGACTCCTTATAAAATGTTCTACCTTCTATATAAAAATATACTATTTTATCCATTGTTAAACAATAACATCGAAACAGGTGACATTTAAGACAAGAACATATTCACCTATATTCCTGGATTCCAAATTCGACTTTCTTATTTCTACATTCCTACGTAGTTTTCACACATAATCATACAAATAAATTCTACCAGGAAAAGGGGAGGAGAGTAAGAACATATTCTATTCAAAAAATTATCTATAACTTTACATATACAAAGAAGAAATGAAAATTTGGAGTTCTCTTGGTCACACATAGAGCTAAAAGGAATGACAACTTCATCCTTAAGACTGATTATAAAGAGACTGACATGTCATTCCCTTAGCATCTACCATCAAGCCATGTACTCAGGGGTAAATTTATGCTAATTAATAAACAGTAGACAAGATATATACCTTGCCTACTGCTACAGAAGTGTCCTTGGCCTGGTTCAAGGAGTATATTTAGGGAGAGAAACATAAAGGCCTTAATGCTTGACATATATACAATTATATTTAGGAAAAACAGATGGTAAACACTGCTTATACAAAATCTTGCTCTAACTTTTTACCTACCAGCCCATTTTAGACTTTAAGATAAATGCATTCTCAATTTTACCCATTGTTTTCTTAATTTTCCAGTATATTTTCATAAATGAACATGTATCTCAACCAAATATAGAATATAACCCTGTTAATCTATGTATTTATGAACTATTAACAAATCTTATTTTCTTTATGATTTTCATATAGAAAATAAAATGCATTATAGTTCTAGTAGTTTCATTCTATACTAAGGTACAAAAATACATCACCTTTGCACCTCTCCTGCCTTTTTCATATCCCACTTTGGAGGCTATTTGTTTGAGTTTCAGCAGCTTGCTTTTTGTGTGCAAGAAGCAAATCTTAGATATGTTGAGGCAGAAAAAGCAAGCAAGCAAGCAAAGCTAAGTAAGCGAGCAAAGTAAGCAAACATAAAACACCCATAACTTCATATTATAAATCTAAATAATCTCATTAAATAAAATAAGATACTTTGAAAGATAAAACAGGTATTATTACGGTGGTAGTTCAAACCCTGCACTGGTAAAGCTTGACACCTTGTCTTATCTTTAACACCTAGTCTTAGGACATTGAGATTTTGTCATGTAAAATGGTGTGTGGGATTATATTCACAGATACAGAAATATGTTCCGTTCTATCACACCCACGAGTCCCAGAACAGTACATTGAAAGCTGGCATGAATAAGAATGATTCTACAAATAAAAAGCATAGCTAATGTACTGATATGTAATGGACTTATTTAGTCACCATGGTTTTTTTAATTCAATTTTAAGCATTATTGTATTAAGACATTTTAATTTGCCTTTAAAGGGGGTTATTATGTATGACTATGTAGGTATGTCTTATTAAATCAATATTTTTGTTTGTTATGTCATTGTAGATAAACCAAATACATATTTTAACAGATGTACATCACAATTTCAAAAATGCTTTATAATTAGCGCTAATATGTTTTAGCAGTTAGGGCAAAAAACATCTTGCCCTAAGTTTCCCAGTAACTAAAGCTTCTAAATAGAGTGGAGTCAGAATATCAGCATTAGAAAAACCATTAAATGAAAAACATTAATTTCAAATTTGTCTCATGAAAGCAAAGTCATAAGAGATACATAAACATATATTTAGTAGTAAGAGAGAACTTATTTCAAAGGACTCTTCAAAATGTAACTGTAAGAAAAAAAATCATAGAAGTGTGTATATTCGACAAATTCTCATTATACTGTATTTTATTTTCTTAATTAGAATGTTTTCCAAATTAATATTTAAGGTACTATTTTATAGAAAGGCCTAATTTTACTTTAAATCATTCTCATTTTTTGGTAAGAAAAATCACTGATCTTTAAGGAAATTAACAAATTTAGAAGGTAATTCATTTATCTGAAATGAACTGACCAGTTCTTCATCATCTAATATTCATTTAGTTGTCATTATATTAAATAGAGCAATAATTCCAAAGGATATTTTAATTTTCATTAAAAAAGGTATAGTATCCAAATTTAGGATGCTTTAACATTAGTGAAATTAATTTCATATTTCTTAAATAAAGATATATTTTTAAACTAAAGTATGCAATAGGTGTTAAATTTGTAGCATTAAACTGCCTAGACAGTCAAATCAAAGTGGAAAGATAAGGCAACTGTCCAAAAAACAGGCCAAATAGAAACTTAGGCCAAAATTCAGGCCAAAAATGAAATGAGAAAGAAATGTATTTTGGGTAGGGTCACTATGTTGACTGGCTTCATTAATTGGATTAAACATCTGTTTTCCTATTTCCTTTTGCTGTGGTGTAGAGGGCTCCAATGGTGTCAATGGTGTGGTTTTACTGGTGGAGGTTGGGAGCCAAGACATCTGGTTCAATTTCTGTCTCTTTCACTAATACTTGTATGATCTTGAACAAGAAAGCAAATGTAGCTGGGCTCAGTTTCCTCTTTTGTAAAATAAGATTCTCTCAAGTCCTTTCTATCTCTGAAGTATTAGGAATTTATGAAATAGTAAGATTACAGCTGTGTGTGTGTGTGTGTGTGTGTGTGTGTGTGTGCGTGTGTGCGTGTGTGTGCGTGTGCGTGTGTGCGTGTGTGTGTGTGTGTGTGTGTGTTGTAAAACAGAGCAATTACAGCTGCGTGGGCATGTGAGAGGTATGCCCAATGTTCAAAAATATGGTATTACCCTAAAGACATTGCTAATATTTAACAATCACCGAAAGCTTAAATAGGTATTTGATTTAATTACAATAGCTTTTATAATTGTCTTAAGAAAGTAATCACACTTGAAGTAGGGAAGAAAATTTTTTCATGTCTTGAATTACACTGACTCAGAATAACACTGGAGTAAATATTCGATGTGATATCAGTGCTAATATATGTGGTCTGAGCTACATCTCCAGAACTACAGTGGTGACTGCATTAAATTCAGCAGTCACTATTCAAGAAGTCGAATCATTTGCACTTTTAAGTTATTTTAGTTACACCATTTGTGTCACATTATTTTTTAAATTCAGCTGACATATTTTAGCTTTGTGTCCATTAGTCACCTTTTTAGTGCAACAAATGTCTTTATAATGCTTAGGCACTGTCTCCATAAGGTTCATTTCTTGCCTTTCCTAGCATTACCAAATAATTTATAATGCTGCCATCCATCCATAAAATATTTGCCACTACCTCAAAGTATCTTTATCTATTTTGATATGATAATATTCTTAATAGTTACATTTTTTCTTGATGAATTAACTCAAACAGCTCTTTTTTAACTGTTTTTCCCATCTTTTCCTCTGCTAAGTCTGTATGTCATGGTTCTACTTTCTCTTTCTCCCTATGAAAATCTCATGATAGTGACACTACTTACACTATTAATATTTTTCTTTTCAGGTCAATTACTTCTTCTCTATGATTGCAACCTATGGCTCCTTACTCATTTTCATACTAATTTACCTCTTGAAAACACAACATTTAATTCTATCTGAACATTTACTCCACACCCATCCATCCCCTTGCCCCTTCTGGCAGACACACTTAGACATGTACCCTACAATTTCCTTGCTTTCAACTTAACAAATTTGTTATACTACTACCCTGGGCATGGTATCACTATCTTCTGATGTTAAATGTGCTCTCAGTCTTACTGAACATATAGAGCAAAAATATTCTGGCACAACTGAAGAAACTATATCTTTAAGAAGTCAATAAATTAATTCTTTAAACAATGTAAGCATCTACTCTATCATTAAAATATTTAAACAGATCATGTCAATGCTAATGTAAATTTCAATACTTCATCTCTGGTAACTACTGTTGCTTTCATGTGTATTAAAGTAAGACAATATTTTGTATAGAGATTTTAAGTAATTTATCAAGCAGTGAACAATGTAATGAAAATGAGTGTATGCAGAAAATCCTTTGGGTTATTAAATTTACTTAATAATTTTCCATATGTCATTGAATGACAAATGGTAATTTTTCTATTAGTTAATAATTTAAATAGCACAACTCTCCAGAGGCTTATGTATCAAATATGTCACCATAGTTTCAAACTGGACATGAGAGCTACTGACTCAAAACTTGCATTATTGAAAACTTCCTTTATGTACTTTAATATGACAGATTCTAACAGCTTATTAAATGTTTCTGTCATAAATTAATTATGTCAGGAAGATTAACACCAGTAATCTTCTGTACAAATATTAAATGATAGTCACAGAAGTAATATGGTGTATCATTGCAAACATGTAGATCACTTTGAAGAGCTGAATCAAAATGTTAATTTTTTTTATTCATTAGGAATTAGTTCTACGATCTACAGATTTCAGTCATTTAACAAGCTCCAATCTATGCCTACAAAGGAGTGGGCATGGAATGGAGAAAGAGGTACAAGAGCCAAATCCAGGTTTAAATCTTCATCATTTTTTACCTATGTGACATAAACTTGTTGCTTGTTGTCTTTGACCTCAGTGTTCTAATCTTTCAAATGGTGAGAATAATGTTTTTTATAGGATTACTTTGAAGTAAAGCACCTGACTCATGGTAGGTGTTTAGTAACAGATAGTTGTTATTATGATTACAGTTCATGTACTCTGGTAAGAGAAGCAAGATGACGGGGTGGTTCCTGATCACAAGAGCTCATGGATTTCTGAGCATAATCACCTAATTCCAAGGTGTGTGTGTGTGTGTGTGTGTGTGTGTGTGTGTGTGTGTGTGTGTGTAGTATGTATTATATATAAACTAAATGTCATTTATAAAAATATACTATGACATTGCTATACACAATCATGTGCATGTGTGTGTGTGTGTGTGTGTGCGCGCGCGCACACACACACACACACACACACTACTATAGGAAAACTGATTTGTACCAAAAAGTTTATGAAGTTTATGTTGCACTCCTCTAAAATGTCCAAACCACTTTCTATGAACCACTTTGTCTTATTATTTGTTGTGCACTAGAATCATAAATTAGCAATTATACATGATCTCTACTTTATAGTATTAAAGGAGGCTGATTTATATTACCTAAGATGACATGTTAATTCTGCAGGTAACTTAGTTTTTCTTGCTTCTCTTTCGCTACCTCAGGATGATTCACTAGAGCATTTTCTATAAAAACATGAATATTTCTAATCATGCAAACTTGATTCACAAACCACAGCTAAAAACTTCATAAATGAAAAATATTGATTTATAGTCATCGTCTTCCAAACATCACTGATTTATAGTGCCACTTTTAATTTTTATCTTTCATTGACAATTTACGATTCAGTATTCTAACATATATGGCAAAACCTACCATCTAAGCATCTCCTTTCTGCTTTTGTGCTTCTTCAGAATAGAATTTAATTGCTTCTCTATATGGTCCGATTGTATCATAATATTAAAATACCATTTTTTAATCCTGAGGCATTAAAAATGCTCCATTGAATACCGATGTGGCCCCCGTTTAAAGAGACTGAAAGTGAAAACTTCTCAGAGGATCCTAGAATCACCTTCGATGTGTCTTTCCTTGGAGATAGGAATTAATTACTTAATGGTCATTTGGCTTGGCACAATGTAAAGGTCTATTCTGTGTCATAGATTTGAATTAATGGTTCCCCTAAAGTCATCTTGCAAATTTACATGACTGACTACACTCACTCAAAAAAGACTGTGGTTGATTCTCTACAAAGCAATTATTATTATTGGAGAAAACAAAATACTGCAAATAATGTCTTTTTCTGATGATGTGGTCGTTATAATTGTTATACTCAATAAATAGTATATATTCTTTAAATAACATTTTTTCCAAAAGTTATGAAATATTTTGTGTGAAGGGAGAAAGTGTAATAAGAATCCAGAAATAACTCAGATGGTAATTTATCAATAGTTGGTTATTCCTTGTACACTGGTCATTTGGGTATGGAATGAAGTTATAATGCCATGGAATGTGTGATCCATCCTTGTATTGAGGCCATAGTCATCAGAAGACAAAATTATAGTTTAAATAAATATAATTTTGATACATCAATTAAAACATAACTTATCTTCAATTTTTCAACTGTTCTAAAAGTGGACCATGTAAGTCACAATTAAAGAAACCAAATGATCATTATATCAAGTATTAACATGTGTTATATACTGAAAATAATAGAAATCTAAGAAATATCCCTGGGAATTAATACCATGTGGATAATATAGTTATTTAATGACTTTCATAAGTGATAAAAATTCAAAGTGATATTAACTACACTTTCACAATTTTTTTAAAATCCAAAGCAAGCAATAATACACACTAAAAGACTTTATGCTATGTTCTGTATTTTATAGAAGCAGATAAATTAAAGCTTACAAGAAAGAGTAAAGTGAAATATTTTAATTTAAAAAATTCACAATGTCAGCCTAAAGCAGTGCTAAAATTCTGAATAAAACATGGCTACTGTTTTATTCTGTTTTAAACATGTAATTGGACTAGGTTTATTTCTTTAAGAAGTTGCTTCTAATTCTGAAGCTGCATATGTGCAGGCACACGTGATAGAAAATGTAAAAGTTGCCATGGTAAATACACATCTTTTCTTGGACAGTCAAGTATAAAAATAAAATGTATAAAGAACTCTCTCTTCATAATATGTCATGAAAATTGGCTCTGCCTTCCCTACCACAATAAATTAGTATGATGCAATGCAGCATAGGATAGAAATAGCCCACATTTTAAGAAATTCAGTACATTAAGATGGCTTAATAAAACATGAAGTGAAAATGCAATAAAAAATCTCCAAGTCAGATAACTTAATTAAATGTTGGGTCTAGAACAAATTCTATTGCCATTTAACTAACAAATAATCACACCTTAGGACATTCCACAGGCCTGAGACATCTTCCCAGGAATTCAAATGCAGACATAGCCAAACATCACCATCGAAATACTTAAGTTTTATGATTCTTATTTTTAAGGAAAAATTAAAATTATTCCTACATTCCTACTTTCTCATTCTTTCCCGGATCAACGGTTTCCAAGAAGCACAGATTTGACTGTTCTACTGTCTTTTGCAAAACGATCTCGTGGTGGTTCTCTTAGAGTCTGTGAAGTCAGCTCAACGGACGCCTGGATGGAAGCGTGACACTTGGACTGGGGAGGTGGCAGAATCTGTTGCGAATCGCAGCAGGTTCTGAGGCGCTGGAGAACCCACGTGTGCAGGGGCTGGAGAACTTTTCCGACACGTCTCCGGGAAGGACCGCCTCACTTTTAAACAGGAGGTTGGCTAGGTTGAGGGGCAGGATTGGAGCTGGGCGGTAAAACAGGAGATGTGGAAGGCAAAGGCGAAGGTTCAAGCCCTTCACAGGTATCTATCTACCTGTGCTTCTCTACCCCTCATTTCTCCCCAACCCCCGCGGCCTTCTCCCCTCCCACCGTCAACTTTAATATTTTTCCTTCTTACAGGAGGATTTAAACAACCAGGATGCTGAGCTTCTCATAGGCTCAGCCTGAAACAAAGAAAATCGAGTTCCTAATACTGTATCTTTCCCATTGCAGAGATCACGTGTCTTGCTTTCGTTGGAATGCACTCTTCTCGCCCACGCTATAAAATCTCTATTGTGCTTAGAAATTCTGCCCAGGTAAAAATATGTTCACATACGAACTGCTTTTCATCCAACAAGAGCCACATTTCAACATATACAAGTACACATATTTACGTGCTGACCCAGTTACCACTGCAGGTAAATTCGGTGTGTTGAAAGTGTAGTATGAAAGTAACCGAAAAGAGTAGGTGGAGGACCTTTATGTCTTTTTAAATTCCTTTTGAAGGAGAACTTCGAAGGGAACGTGGGAGTCGTGGGAGTCGCAGATGGTTCTTTTCTGAAGCCGATTCCCGGGAGTTGGGAAAGTGACCGCTTCCCTTTTCTGCCTGGCATTGCGCCCTCTTGCCCAGCCCGCTCGCTTTGTCACTTGGTGGGGAGGAGACAGTGAGGAAGAGGGCGGAGGCGGGTCCTTTATTCAGCCCTGATGGCCAAGAAGTAGTATAATGAAGCAACGTTGCAGCCATCTCCGTTATTAGGAAGTCACACTATTTTTAAAGGCATTCTGTACAATCCTCATTCCCTCACCCCGGTTCTTGACTCTGCAAACCAGTTAAGATTAGAGATCTTAGAAGCCAATCTAATTGTCCGTGAGCTGGGGTGCCATGATTACAGTAATGTTAATGCGCTTCCCTCCCTCTTTCCACATCGGATGCAAAACTAGTCCTGCATCCTTAATGACTCGAAGAGGAGGACACAGATGCTGAAGAGGCTCAGCAGTGGGATTGGGAATAGTGCAGGCTCACAAGCTTTGCCGAGCAACACAAAGGAGATGTGTGGGCAGGAGTTGTCTGGCTTAGGGGGAGGGACGCATGGCTCTCCCTGACTCTCAGGGAAAGCTTTCACTCCATTGCTCCCCACTTCTTTCTGTCCTCTGGTCTGTCATACTCTCCTTTCTCTCCATTCTTCTAACCCCACCCTGAATGGCATAAAGATCTTCTAACTGCATTTTTCAAACAAAAAGACATCAAACAGCAACAGTACACCTTCCAAGATAAATGGACAAATGCGACCTGCCACAAGTGTGTGTGTGTGTGTGTGTGTGTGTGTGTGTGTGTGTGTGTGTGATGATCAAAACAGCGCTTCACCCTTAGACATCTTCGGGAATAAAACTGGAGATTCCCATGATAATAAAGAGGAGCTAAGACTAACCTCAGCTCTATCAACGGTCCCAGCACCAGCGCCCAGCATTCGCTCTTTACCTTTCCTTTTTGCAATATGTAACCTTTTAGCGTTTCCTATCAGCCCAGGCCACTCAGTGTTCCCATGCAGCCACACAACTAACACCCCCTTTTCAAATGCCCCGCAACCTACCACATCCCCGCCGCCTCCGCGGGCCACCGCTCCAGCAGCCTCCCAGAGAGCGCTGAAGGCTCGTGTCCTCCCACCCCCGCCCCCCGTCGGTCGCTAGGGTCCCACACCTCCAGCGCTCACAGTCGCCGCGGCCACACGCAGCGAGGCCCCCCGCAGTCCCCTAGGCCACCGAACAAAAGTATCCTACTCACATTGCCGGCAGGAGAAACTGCCCATGAGGTTCTGGAGAAACTGAGTCGTGCAGCTGCCAAGGGCTATTCCTTAAAGTGTTTGGGTCCGCAGTGGAGTGGACACGAGGGTCCTCGGAGGAGGTAGAGAGGAGGGGTTGTGTAGGAGGAGGAAGAGGAGGAGAACGAGGGGATTCCAGGCAGGTGCTGTGTTAGACCATAAAGCCGGTGCCCTTCAGGTGGACGGCTGGAGCGGTTCCGGCGGGAAGCGGACGAGGGGAAGCCCGAAGCGCTGGCGCGGGTAGCAGGAGCGCATCCACTACCCAGCCTCCGCCTGCCGTGCGCGCCGCGCTAGCGACCGCAGCAGCAGCGGCGGCGGCGGCGGCGGCGATGGCAGAGGCACAGCTCCCTCCCCACCCCCAGACGCCTCCACAGACAATAAATCCTAGGCGGAGAAGAGATGAGCAGAAAAGCCGAATCGTGCACCCAACTCCGTAACACCCACTGCCCGCTGCCGCGCCCCTGCGGGGCAAGGATCCCCGGGGACCAGGGTGCAGTGGGCGGTTCGCAGGGGCCGTTCGCTCCCGCGGCTGCAGGCGACAGCACTGGCCCGAGTGGGCAACTGCAGGTGCCTCCGGCGAGAACCCGCTGCCCAGGGGCTGGGCGTCCGTGGTTTCAAGCCCGGGGTTCGCCCGGAGTGGGGTCCTCCTCGGTGCAGTGGCTCGGCGCACAGGTGCCAGGATTGGCAGGCGAGGAGGCGCTGCTCTTGGCTCTTGGATGTCTCCTCGCTCTCCCCGCCCCCTCTTTTTCCCCACCCCCTTTTCCGACGACACTAGCTGCAGCTGCTTCAAAGTGTGAAAAATGTCAAGGATATTTTACAGCGGCAGGAGTGGGTGACCACGTTCACAGCTCTCGGCTCCTTTCTGAGATTCTCGCTTGCCCCTCTGACCTCTACTTGGGCTCTACCAAATTGTGAGAAGAAAAATCGCAGTCCGGCGGAAAATGCTTGCTTTCTCCCGGCTCTGTCACAAGCTGCCTTTAGAGAATGGGACAACAGGCGGAGCTCTCTGGGTTCCTTCTGTCGCCCCCGGTGCGCGTGGCAGGTGCCGGAGGCACCGCGCCGGGTAGCACGCGACTGCCGGCTCCTCCCGGTGCGGGACCGGCCCCGGGGACTCGCGCGGCGCAGTGTCCCGCAGCGCTGGCGCCTTGGTGGCAGAAGCGGCTCCCGGCCTCTGCGCCTGCCTGAGCGCCCTTGCACCTGCACGAGCTCAGTGACGCTGCGCTCGTGGCTCCGCTGGATGCTGCTTCTGCTTTCTCAGCAAAGAGGCGGCCAGGAGCGCCTCCTCGGGATTTCCTCCCCCACCCGCCTTTCCCGCTGCAGGTTGTTGGCTGCCAAGGAGAAAGAAAAGTCTCTGCTTGCGGGTCGGTGGCTTCACATCAGTCAAGGCAGAGACCTTTGTGCCTGCTCTCACGTTCTCTTCTTTTTTAGGGGCCAGGTTGCTGCCCTGGCAATGCGCAAAAAGAGAGGAGGTTTTCCAACTACCCTTCATGCTTTCACCGCTGCTCCTCCTGCCATGAACACACTCTCTCTCATACTCACACACACTCATATACTCCCTCACTTACAGGCACACACAGACACTATTCTCACACACTTCTCTTTAAACTCTCATAAGCGACAATATGTTAAATATATTAATGAAGCTTGTGCTATATTTAGACCTCTTTAATTCTCTAAACCCACCTGCTGAATTCTCTCTTTGAAAATGGCTTTACTATCCTGAAATCATTCTTTTGTGGAATATAGGCTATTGGTGTTGCTTCTTCATTAGAGGAGAGAAAGAATCTCCCCTTTAGTTCTCTACATTGCTAAAACAGTCAGACTGCATGACATTCAATTGCCACTCTGGGGAGGATGTAAGCTCACAGCTTAGTAAAAAAAAAAAAAAGAGAAAAAAAAAGAAAAAAAGCACTTGCTTATATTCTTAGATTTGCAATGCTAAAATCTTCAAGGTCAAAAATCATCTATGGCTGCTAGGGATTTTCTAGGAAGAGACTTTGGAGGCTGACATCTCATCTGCAGAGTACCAAGAAGGATTATTTTCCACTTTATCTGGGCCATGAAGATGGGCCGAGTTTTAAGGACAGCTTCCCAGTATTTTCTATGATTTTCGTGTATAAGGAAAAACGAATGAGACACATTTTGAAAAGCCAGAGAAGGCAAGGAGATGAAAAAACTGTTAAAAGGACAAAATTTTGAATTGACCTCTGTGTAGCTTTATTTTTTCACCCATGGATTTGTTCATGTAAAATTTTGCCACATTCCTGTGTGTCAGTGAAGTGATACGAAAAATTTTAAGTACAGATTGAAAATCTAAAAAACAAACAAACCAAAAAAACCTGACACAACAATTATACAATTGTAGCAATCCTTTATAGGCTTCAAGTTGTTTTGAACACAAGACTTTCACACAGCGTCTTTTTTTTCCATTACAGTTGTCATTTAATATTACACATATATTCTTTCATTTAATCCTTTCCTAAAACTACTTGCTGTTATCTACACTTACAGGAAGGACACAAAGCCTCATCTCAGAAAGGTACCCAGTTGCCCTGCACTTGAACTCAGAATTTTTTATTTTAACTCCAGAATTCATTCCCTTGAACCAAAATATTTGACAAAAATTCTAAAAATTTTAAAAATCACAGCCAATTACGAGTAACAGATCCTTGCAAAGGGGCAACATGCCTACCAACGACGTTATTTCCCATATGTTAAGATGAATTGTTTTCCTAAGTTAAAACAAACTTGTTCCTTTCTAGTGGGGAGAGAAATATTTTGGGGGACCCCAAATTAAAAATCAATGATGCCTCTATAATATACTTTATACCACATGTTTTCCCCTTTTTCTTAGCCTAGAACTATAATTTCAGGAGATAAAAATACAAATGGATAAAATATTTACATATGTGAAGACGTTATGTAGTGCCTATTGGTTTTAAGAAACATGATTTTAGCATTAAAAGAAAAATAAGAAAGGAGAACAGTATTCTCTGTAAAATAGGCTTTGGATGCAATGGCCCATTTTTTTTCTAAGATTTATGAATCTTGAACAAAATGTGACCATCTTCACTATTTAAACAATAAGGCATATTGAAGAGATTTCAATGGTTTCCATTGAAATGCAAATGAAGATGTTGTCTTTAAACACCAAGTTGCCCTGTCATCAACCCTTTGGAAATACAGATGACTATCTGAAAACTGCAGAAAGAAGAATGCTAAATATCTTTAGGCTGTCATTCAAGCAAAGGTCCAACATCAAAAACAGTAACAACTTTAAAAATCAAACCAAAGCAGTTTTAACAGATTAGCTATCCAGATAACATCTATGAATGACTAGATAGTAAGCCTATACAATTTTGTAAATTGCTAATCAATTACTCTGACTCATAACACTAAAATTTTTGAAATGATAATCTATTTCTAGGATAAGCAAAACTAACATTATTTTAAAATAAAAGACATAAGGTGATTTTAAATAATCAATACAAACTATCTTCCTTATATTTCTCATTGAAGGCCTGAAATGTCACCAGTATCCTATAAGATTTCCTCTTTGACAATTACTGATTAAAATAAAACTACTTATAGAAAGCACAGCACTTTTAGCTTTATCAGGATTGACTTAGTTAGATATTAGTCTTTGGGGAAATAGAAAACATTGCTAAAATTTGATGTATAAAGATGTGGGTTTGTTGAGCTCAGAGCTCTTAGAGCTTGGTAGGATAGAATCAGTAGGATACCACAAAGGTAGGAGGAAGTGCTGCTTTGTTGTGTAGCTTTTGAAAAACTCTAAATAGGAAGTAAAAACTCTAAATAGGAAGTAAAAACTCTAAAGAGGAAGTAAAAATCATTAAGATTTTTCTTCAGTTTTGCTAGATGACCTTTGCCATGAAACTAATCTTTCAGATTAACAATGTAGCTAAAGAAAATACTTCTTTATTGTAGGTTTTAATTCATTTGAAAAATTAATTTTTATTTTTCATTATTAATTTGCATACTAAGATATATAAAATAAAATGAACACTGATGTACCCACCATGCACCTTAAGAGAAAAGACTGAAGCTTCCACGCCTTTTCCTCTATTTCTGCTCCTCTTACCCCACAGAGGTAACCTCATTCCTAAATTATACGTTTATTTGTATATATTTTTTATTTGTATACATTTATAAGTTTCATGTGCTTTACTGCTAACAATATTTTTAGTATTGCTTTGGAAATTTAATCCTTACATAAATGATATAATGCAGTTTGTATTTTTTTCATAACTTGCTTTTGATTTACAACAACATTATGTTCATGAGAATCTTGATGTGTATCACTCTGGTTCACTAATTTTTACTGCAGCATGGTAGTTGATTGTATGAATTTATCATATTCACATTCTGATGACAATCTTTGCTTTTATAAGTACAGTAATACTGTGACAAATGTTTGTTTATATCTCTTTATGTCTGTATATGAGAGTTTTTCTAGTTTATATGTCATCTAGGAGAGTATTTCTTGGGTTATAAAATATATTTAATATTAAATTTTTTTCAAACATTTTATATTCCTACAATCATTTATAAGTTTTCCTTGATCAACATCCTAGCAGTACTTGGTTTTACCAGATATTTTCATGTTGTCCAGTCTGAGGGGTGTGAAGTGGTATTTCATCATAGTTTAAATGCTTATTTTCATGGTTACTTTTGAGATTGACCACCTTTTCAAAGGTTTATTTGCAATTTACCTTTCCAATATAAATTGCTTGGTCTATATATTTTGCTCATTTTTCAATTGTGTTTTCTTGACGTGTGTGTGTGTGTGTATCCCAGATTCTGATCCTTTGTCAGTTATGACTCATAGTTTTCACTCTTAATATGGTATATGAAAAGAAACTTTGAGTTAATAGTCAACTTTATCAGTACTTTATGTTGTTTTGTATTTAGTTTAAGAAAACTTTACTATTTCAAGATTATAAATACATTTTCCTCATTGTATTCTAAAAGCTTTATAACTTATTTTGTTACCTTTCAGACCTTAAATCATCTGAAATAGATTCTGTGTATAGTGTGAGATAAGAGATTTGTTTTTGTTTTAATTTTTTTCCTCATGAGATAATTGATTATATGTACTCCCACCTCCCCTATCATATACTACAATTTTTGGTTTGTGTATTTTGTTTCTCTATACTGGCTCAATTGAAAACTGTCCTAAGTTAACTATAGTTTCATAATCAATATTGATACATAGTGAAACAGAACACCTCATTTCATTCTTCAAAATGTCTTTGACTTTTCTTTGCACTTTCTTTTTGGGCTATTACTTCTTAAGCATGGTATAGACCTGTGACAACTTCTTTAATTTTTCTCAATTACATATCTCTTGAAAACATTGTGAGATCACAAGACCTTACTCTATTTAGTACTATATCATATTGACAATTCTCTCATAAGTAGTTCTGAGTAAATTTATCATCCTAGTACTACAATAGGAAGGTTATCTTAGATGAGTAAAAAGATTGGCTAAGAAGAATTAAATATTCTTTTTAGAAAACAATATAGTTGAGTTCACTAACATATTGTAGTATAAAAAACAACCACAAAAGATCCAAATAGTCAAAGAAATCTTTAGAAAAGAACAAAGTGGGAAGTATTGCACTTTCTGATGTTAAACTATATGACAAATCTACAATAATCAAAATGGCATGGTACTGGTGTAAAAACAGGTATATAGATCAATGGCATAGAATAGAGAGCCCAGAAAAGAATCCTCACTTATATGGTCAGTTAATCTACAACAAAGGAGGTAAGGATATACAATGGGATAGAGAGAGTCTCTTCAATAAATGGTAATGAGAAAACTGGACAGATACATGTAAACAATGAAATTGGACCACTTTTTTTACATCATATATAAAAATAAACTCAAAATGTATTAAAGATTTAAATGTAAGATCTAAAACCATAAAATTTCTAGAAGAAAGCATAGACAGTAAACTCTTTGACATGGGTCTTAGCAATAGCATTTCTTGGACAAGAGCAACAAAAGAAAAAATAAACAAACAAGACTACATCAAACAAAAAGTTTCTATACAGAGAAGGAAATCATCAACAAAACAAAAAGATAACCTATTGAATGAGAGAAGATATTTGCAAATGATACATCAATAAGGGATTAACATCTAAAATACATAAGGAACTCATACATCTAATGCCAAAAGAAAACCAAATAAACCAATTGAAAAATGGGCACAGGACCTGAATAGACATTTATTCAAAGAGGACATACAGATGCCCAACAAACATATGGAAACATGCTCAACAATACTAATCATCACATAAATGCAAGTCGAAACCACAATGAGATACTACCTCATACCTGTCAGAATGGTTGTCATCAAACAATCAACAAATAACAAACAAGTGCTGATGAGAATGTAAAGAAAAGAGAACCCTTGTTGCTCTGTTGGTAGGTTGGAAACTAAAGCAGCTACTATGGAAAACTGTATGGAGATTCTTCAAAATATTTAAAATATAGCTGTCATACAACCCAGCAATACCACTTCTGGATATTTATTCAGAGAAAACAAAAATATTAATTCAAAAAGATACATGGATCCCCTATATTCATTGCAGCATTATTAATAATAGTCAAGATATGGAAGCAACCTAAGTTTTCATCAATAGATAAATGGATACCAAAAATGTGGTATTTGTATATAATGGAATATTATTCAGCAATAAAAATAAAATAAAATTTTGCCATTTGTGACAACATGATAGACCTAAAGGGAATTATGCTAAGTGAAATAAGTCAGACAGAGAAAGACAAATACTGTATGATTTCAGTTTTATGTGGAATCTTAAAAAAAAAAAAAAGAACAAACAAAACAGAAAGAGACCCATAGATACAGAGAACAAGCTGATGGTTGTCAAAGGGAGGGTAGAGGGGATGGGTGAAAAAGAAAAAGAGAAACTATAAATCATATGTAAGTAGTTATAAACTATATACAAATAATTAATTAATTAACAAAAACATTGCTTTTCAGGATACCACTCACTCTTGATTTTTTTTCTTTCTAGCCATTCCTTGGTCTCCTTTTCTAGGTCCTCCCTTTCTCTCCCCACTAAATGAATGAATGAATGAATGAATGAGTTCATTAACACATTACAGTGTAAAAATTACCTGAGAAATCTTTGCTATATCTAGGTAATTTCATATTTATATAAGAAATTGAGAAATACATTTCTTTACTCTAAAATTAATATGTATAGTTAAAGCAACTTAAAATTCTAATTCTAAAATTTTATTGTCCTGTGTTCTTAAAATTTAATACAACATATTATTATTATTTGAAAAGTTAGGAATTAAAGGAAACTGGTAGTGAATTAATTGATGGTTTTTCTAGCAAAATTTTTAATCAAAAAATTTTTTTAATGGTAACTACAAACTACTGAAGAACTTCCAGTTGTCTGCAAATATAGGAATTCAAGTTGGATAACTAACCAGAGTTCAGAAAATTACATTTATATAAAACACTTACCTTCCCTTAGGTAATATAATTCTTTAACCTGAGAATCTGTACATTATTAATATTAACTTGTTTCCTTGCTAAATCAGTCATTATGGAAACACCAATTCTTCTCTTAGAGATTAGGGCAAAAGAATTATTGCTTTTTTTCTGCTTTTTGCTTTGTTATACTTCAAGAAGAATAACTGAAAAAAAAAACCCAGCTATAATTAAATTCTTCTAATGGTTCTATTTTTTTTTCAAATAACTTTGCAAGTAATGTCTTGTCATAGTCCATATCATAGAATCTTGTGGCCCTTATATAATTGTTTACTTAGATAACACAAACGTTGGGACCTCAATTATAGTGTCAGGAATTTGCATAGGACTAGAAAGAAAATTCTTAGGAAAGGATATCTTTCCATTTAATGATGGGACAATAGACATAGCCAGAAAAATATTACGGCTACATTTTTGTTTATTTTGTAAGACCACATCTGAACCTAAATGGAAACGATGGAAGTAAATATAAGTTGAATTAAATCCTACTTTGGTTATGGCAAGGCATATTAAGCTATAATAACCTGAATAACTTTGTTTTACTAGTTTTTTCTGTCTTCCAGTTGGCACAATCTTGTCCATCTATTTGCTTGAAAGAAAATAGTCGAACAGTGATGCCAAATACAGTAAGTTCAACAATTTGATGAATTTATAAAATTACTTATTTTTAGTAAAAGCAGGATGGAGTAGTTTGGACATAATATGTAGTCAGGAGCCCAGGATGTTTTGGTTAGGTCTCACTATTTTGTATACTTCAAGGCTAAAGTAATGTCTTTCAGTATATAATACTATTGGACTATTTGAGTAAATTCCAGAATAGTGATATTTAACATAGAAACTAATCAAAATTTAAGACAGAGACTTGATACTATTGATTAACAAGAATAACTGATAAAGGTTATACTACTTGTTATTATCTTATTTTACTTCTTTAACACATCTCAACTTTATCATTAAAAATTGTGTTTCGTTAACATGAAACAAATAGAGATTCATTTAGATTCAGGATAACATTTTATTTCGTGAATTTTTCTCCCTAGTAGTTTTCATCTATATCATATAATCTATAACTATAACGACTCAGAATTTCAAAGTATTAAGTTAAATGAAAATGGCCAGTTTTTACACATTTTTCTTTAATAATAATTTAGCTGGTACACAATTCAAAGTTCACAGTTATTTATTCCTTAGCATATTAAAGGTATTATTCCATAGGTTTTGGTCTTCATCATTGTTGTTGAAATTTCTGTTCTCAGTCTAATTGTCATCATTGTAGCCAACCAGTTTTTCATTCTCATTGTTTTTTTTTTTTTTTTTGTCATTACATACTGATGTGTTTAGGCATAGATTTCCTTTCATTTCTTAGTTTTTATTTTATTTTACTTCCTTTTATGCTGCTAGGAATTAAAAATTAATTTTGGAAAATAATTCAGCCTTTGTCACTTTATATATTGTCTTGCCTCCATTTTTTTGTATTTGTCTTCTTGTTTTATCTTCCATATCTCTTAACTACCCTTTAAGATTTTCTCTTTTTGTCTGTCTGTGCAAACATGTTTCTTGCTCAGGTCTTGATTCACACTTTTTTTATTGAATGTGTGTCTAATAATTTCAATATCTGCAATTCAATGGGTCTTATTTGGAGTACTGATTTATTTTTCTCTTGACTCTTGCTCATGGTGATGTATTTCCTTAGGTTCTGAGCTAATTTTCATTTGGATGTTATGTGTGGGAATAATATGAACTCTTGGTTGAAGGTGTTTTCATCGATTAAGAATTTTTTCCAGGTGCCCCAGAGAACTAGCTATTTAAATCATTTCAATTTTTAGCTGTGCATTTCCCAAATCACTCAAATAAGTCCCAAGTGCTCAAAAGGGAAGGCTTGTGATTATAAATCCTCAGAAAAGTCTTTCTCCCACACCTAGAACTAAGGTTGAAGCAGACAATGTGCCTTGTAATCCCTGTTTTCCAGATGTAAATATTTTTAAATTAAAATGTAGGCCTCGGAGGATCTCAACTTTAAGTTGAGGTTTCTGTTAATTTTCACCTTTTCTGGTCTACAGATCTAGTATCCTATCCAGCTGCCTGTTAATGGGCGAATGTTGGGTTACTAATTAAGCTAAAGGTCCAGTATCCTGTGCAGCTAGCTGCCTGTTAATAGGCAGATTAGAGATTATTGATCTTGGAAGTTCACTGTCCAGAAAAACATTTTTTAAAGAGTGGCTTTTTTTTTTCATTCAGCATTTCTAGATGTTTTGTCCTAGAAATATTTTCATGATATTTAGGCTGCCATATTTTGAAAGTAGAACTCATTTATCTGTTTACAATTCAGTTTGTGAGGTATTATTTTTCAGCATCATAATGTTGAAGTTAGGGTACTTAGCATTTGCATATTTCCTTTTTGTGAGGTATGACATTATAATAGATGGCAGTGGAAATGAGCCTTGCCACTACAATGTTGTTATAAAGGATATAGTGGTTACTTTACTAACTGATTGCTTCAAGTAAAACAAATAAAAACATATTTCAGTTATTATTTTTTATCTCCCTAATATATTTTCAGAGTCAATGTAGGCAAAAATCTCTTTCATTACCAGATCCCATCAGTTAAATAATGAACACTTTCATCTAAATGAGTTATTTTTATGGACACACTAATAGATAGCATTAATGATTATTATTTAATTATAGAAGAAAAAAGACTAGTAGCAATGTAGTATTATTAATGAAAATACATAAAAATTAACTAATTGTTTCTTTGACTTTTTAATATTTTCATTTTTTTCCATTCACAAAAGTAATATACGTTTATTGTTAAAATCTCAACCAAAAGAAAATTTTCTTAAGTAAAATATGAAAGTACTTTACAATTTTTTGATTTTTATACTAGTTCTTGCATTCTGTCCTTGGTTTGTACTAACAATGTACTTATCTTCTGAAGTAGGTGAAAATGACTCTGATTATCTAGTGGTAAGTGGTAGATTTTGGTATGGATAGAATTTTTCAGGGAAACAGTTAAATAACATCTCATATAGGAGATGGTAAAGGACAGACATTGTTGGTTGCCTATGCTCAGCCATTATCCTCTTCTCACTTATCAGCAGAACTCAAATTTTGTCCAGATATTGAGTATCAACATAAGGGAAAGCAGACTAGTCTATCATAATGAGACCTTGCCCATGTTTGGTCTGGGGTTGATACAGATTGAAAGAAATAGCCTGCTGTGGTTTTATGGGAGAATATCTTTCTTTCTAATTTAAAAAAAAAAAGTGATAGAAAAATATAAAAGCTTGTGACCTCCCTAGCTTCTGACTTGAAATAATATAAGTTGAGGAAGTCATTTGGAATTATGGCACTCCTTTTTGGACTATGAAGAAAGAGAATCACTGAAAAGCCACCCAGCACCCTGGCATTGCTCACCTGCTAAATTAATCTTGAGACAACTTACCTTCAGACATTTCATAATTATAGAAAAAACAAGTGATTGTTTTTGGGCATTCTCTAACATGAAATCAAAATCATTCTAACAGATTCATGGGGAGTTTCTGTGGATTTAGCTTAAAACAAATAAATTATGTGGTTATATTTTAGTCTACAGTATTTTCATCACACAGGGAATATGACATTTAAAACAGTATACATTTTGAATAAAATAGTAACATCCTTGGATAGTCATCAATGTAATACTTAGTTTGGTATAATGTACTCTCAAATAAAGTTTTCAGAAGTGCTGAAAAGATAAGAAAGCATTTGTAAAAGCACCAGCAATTGTACTTCAAACAGCATATCTGTTAGCATAGCATCATAAATTTTTATTGCTACAAAAAATGTAAAGCCAAAGTTTTAAAGACCTTACCTGAGGCCTGAATCAATCAGCCAAATGAGTGAGGAGGGTGTTCCAGACCAATGAAAGAGAGTGAATATCAGTTGCCCTGCAAATTATTCCTTATGACAAGAATATATCAGATGAGTGTCAAAAATCTATAAAATTCTATTTCTTGGGAAGTCTGCTAATAAAAAATAGCTATCTTATGGCACTTAGCATGCTTTGAGCCACAGATACTGGAAAATATGACTCAAATTAGTTTAACCAGTAAGGAAAGTCATTGGCTTCAATAATATGAGCTCCAGATGGAGAAAAGTTCTCAAGGTTGGGTGGCCTACTATCTCAATATTGTCATCAAAGACCCAGGTACTTTCCGTATCCTTATTCATGGGCATCCTAGGTAAAAGGGTAGTACTAGTAGTAACTGAAGCCATAGTCTTTCTTGTTCATATACAGACACATGACGTGAGAGGAAGAAAGACTTTTCATGACTCTCTTTTAACTGTTAAGAACAATTTTTCTAGAATCTTCTATGAAACTTCTCTCTGGTTCTTACTGGCTAGAATTGAATTATTTGCTCATTCTTTAATTAATTCCAGACAAGGAGTAATGGGACTCTGAAAACAATCAGAACTATCTCAGAGCTAAAAGATGGGGACATATTTCCTGAGCCATATGAGCTGCCTCGGGAAGACTGCTATATCTGAATAAAAGTGAGGTTCTGATAGGAAGAAAGATGTATCTTGCTGAGAATAAGCAGCAAAAGAAGTCAATTGCTTCATATTCACCAAGATCTTACTATATTCAGACATGATAGTAATAAACTTTATTCATTATTTTATTATCTATATGAGAGAGTAAATATTGTGGAAGACACTATTGGTGGCCTAGTATATCTATCAGCTTCTGCTGTTAATTTTGATAACAATCCCCAAATATCAGTGTCTTACAAAAACAATGCTTTATTTCTTACTCATGTTATATTGTCCATGTAGCCTTCCCTCCAAGTCTTCTTCATTCTAGGACCCAGGCTGAAGGCACATCCCCGTTGTTGTTGCAAATGACAGGATTTCTTTCTTTCTCATGGCCCAATAACATTCCAGTGTGTATGTGTGTGTGTGTGTGTGTGTGTGTGTGTGTGTTTGTGTGTGTACACACACATCACATCACATCTTCTTTATCCATGATGGACACTTATGTTTATATATCTTAATGATTACAATAATGCTGCAATAAACATGGAGTTGCATAGATCTCTTTGGTAACTTGTTTTCCTTTTCTTTGGATATGTGCCCAGAAGTGAGATTGCCAGATTGTATCACAGTTCTATTTTTAATTTCTTGAAGAAATTCCACACTGTTTTCCATAATGACTGAACGAGTTTACAATCCCACTAATAGTGCACACATTCATCTCCTGTCTTCTTGATGACTATCATTCTTACAAGTGTGAGGTAATATCTCATCTTGGTTTTGATTTGAATTTCTCTGATGATTAGTGATAATGGCCATCTTTTCATATACCTGTTGACCATTTGAATGTCTTCAGAAAAATGTCTATTTAGTTCCTCTGCTCATTTTTTAGATTGTTTATTTTTTTGAGTTGTATGAGTTCTTTATATATTTTAGATATCAATCCCTTATCAGATTAATATTTTGCAAATTCTGTCTCCCAATCTGTAGACTGCATTTTTATTTTGTTGATTGTTACTTTTGCTGTACAGAAGTTTTTAAGTTTGATATTGTATCACTTATTGATTTTTTCTCTTATTTGTGCTTTCAGTGTTATATCCAAAAATTGCCAAGACCAATGTTGAGTAGAATCTCCGCTATGTTTCCTTCTACAAGTTTTATGGCTTCGGGTCTCGTATTTAAATCTTTGATCTATTTTGATTAATTTTTGTGAGTGGCATAAGTTAGGGGTTCAGTTTCACGGTTTATCATTTTTTTTTGTCCTCACATCCTGTGGGTTTTTCCCCTGTGAGCACCCCATGAGTCCTGGGTTCTGAAACTTACCCATAATGCAAAGTTTTGCTTTTTGTTGGACTCCACATAATTTTGCTAGTCTTGGACCAACTTTTATACTTCAAATCTTAGAATTCCTATTCTATGTAAGTGGTTCCAATATGAATGCCAAGCCATGTAAGACCCAAGGTAAATGAGAGCTTCCCCGACCTCATTTTAGAGCAGAGATGAGCTCTTTCAGCATATCACCTTAGCACAGGCATTTGAGTTTCACATCCTTATTTTATTCTAGGTCTCATTGCCTGCTTCCTGATGTCTATTAAAATCACAAATCTTAACCCCTAAAAATTATATCTGACCCAATGCTTCTCTAAGTTTCTGTAGTATCAACTAATATCCTTATTGAAATGGCATTTGTTTACTTCTTTTTGTCTCCTGGAATTTTTCATCTCTTCCATTTGAGTCTGATTATGTATTTAAAAAATGCTATATTTCAACAAATATTTCTGTTTAGTAAGCATGAGTCTCTTTCATTCCACTCAGTCTGCCATAATGTTCAAAATCTATTTTTTTGAACAAATAATAAGTGCTTAATTAACATCAGTTTTTGGTTTTATTATAAAGCAGCTGGGTGGATATGAAGATTTAGTGCTTAAGAGAAAGATCTTTATTCATTTATTCTATTCATTTACATTTTTAGCTTATTCTTAACAACAACTTTGTTAGCTAAACATCACTGTCATCTTCTTTTTATGGATAAAGAAATCAAAGATGAGATTAAATGAATTACCCACAGGCAACAATAACAACTAGAATGATTCTTCAAGACATTAACTTCAAATATAGAACTGTCCTTCCTAAGGCTGCTTAAAGTTTTAGGTGAGACTTTCTAGACAATACGAATATTATGCTTTGTAGAAAAGTCTAACTCATTACCCTCACTGAGTATTATAAAATACAAAGCTATATCAGAAAAAAGCCAGGATTTTTGTTAGTATTTTGTGTGCTGTATCTATTTCACCTGTCCTAAGATTTAAGGTGTGGTAAAAGCCCTTGGGTCAAGGTGAACACATGATAAACAACTACTTCATAAGAACTATATAGGAGAAAGGAGAAATGAATGTGTAATAATTTTGTGTTCTATGTCAAAAATTCAATCTTACCATTTCTTTTAAAATTAACTTTATGCAAGGATGGAAACCACAATTGGGATTTAAAACTATGTAGCTATATTATATTACTTGTTTTTAGAATAATATTATATTATTTGTTTTTAGAACTGGTGCCACTGTTAACAGATTTACTGCAACATTGCCTATAGAAATTTAGCCGGCAGTCAATTGTCTGAGATAAAGAAGGCTATTTGTTTAATTAATACATCTGAAACAGTGTATGTATATGCGTGTGCATTATACATAAAATATATTAATAAATGTTTTAGTGTATAATTCAGATGCCTTTGGACTTCATAACAAAATCATGTTTTGAAATATATTTTTAAAAATTTATCAGTTTTCTATGAATGTAAGAGCTAGAAGTAAATTAGAGATAACCTAGTTCTCCCTCATTTTGAAGATAAATAACTTTAACACAAAGAACCAAAACAAAAATACTAGTCTTAACACATTTCATGTGTTATGTCTTTTCAATATTTGAAACATAAAGTAATGAAATTTAAAAAAATAAAATGTTTATTTTATTTACTTTAAATTGGGGTGTTTAAAGTACCCATTACCACTGAGATTCAACTATTCTGTATTTTACTACCAAGCTGTATCTATTTAGACAACAAAATTGATTTGCTTGAAAATTCTTTGTTTTTAATGTAGCTACTGTATATGGTGAAATCAATTAAGTCAATGTTACAGAGCTCACATTAGAATATTAAATAACGTTAGATCTAGCACTTTTATTCAATGTTTGTCACTAGATTTGAAATCAGAGACACCACAAATATTGACTCTTTCCAGTAATATCTCTCTTGATATAAAAAATTTAAATAACAGAATAGATAACAGTTTTCTACTGGCATAGCAGTTATAATTATGGACTCTGAAGTGATTGTTTGTTTGAATTCTCAGCTAGTTACTTAAACTTTTTGTGTCTCAATTCCATGTACAGAATGGGTGAAATGAAATGAGTTGAATACATGAATCACTTAGAAGAGTGCCTAGTGCATAATTAACATTGAATGAGTCAGCTATTGCTATTTATGTTTATGGTGGTATTATTTCTTATTTATTTTATTGTTGTAAGACCACTTAACATAAGATCTACCCTCTTAACAAATGTCTGAGTGTATAATACATTATTGTTGACCATAAATACAGTGTAGTACAGCAGATCTCCAGAGTTTACTTACCTTGCTTAACTGAAATATTATACCTATTGATAAGTAACTCTCCATACCTTCCTCTCTCCAGCCCTTGGCAAATATCATTCCACTCTTTGAACTTATAATTTTGAATTATTCTTTATTACCATAATAATGGGTGTGATAGTAAAGAATCTTCATGAAAGCTTAGATACACAATAAATTGGAATAGGAAAATGTATATTGACTTGTTTAAATCATTAAGATTTATAGAGTAATTCAATTAATGTAGAATTTAGTTACCCAAATCAAATGATGCTGTTTTCAGATGCAAATTTATTTCCTGGTCAAGAATGGGATTGTGATATTGTGATTCTGGATGACCTAAGACTTGTTTCATTTTCTGGATTTGTGTGAGTTATGGTTCTTAATAACTTAAAGGAGGCTAACATAATCAAAGACCATATCAATACTCTAGATCATTCTTAAACTTGAGTATTCAGTAAGGTCACATAGTAACAATATAATTAAAGATTACCAATTCGAAGATAGCATAACCAGGAAGCACTGAGATTTACTAAGGTAACCTTTTCTGACATATTTCTCAATTAATCTGATAAGTATAAATAATAGACTCTTTATTTAAATTATTAGATCAGATTAGACTCATCATTCTTCCATATATGACTCTGTGTTCAGCAAAGGAGAAAGACATATTTGGCAACTGGAGAATGAGCAGTTCTTCAAGGGGAGACTTACAGATATCATCTATTAACAGAGATGAACATAACTTGCTTATTCACTGTGCTGTTTATCTACTTTTTCTCATTTCAAAGCATTTTAATGCCCTATATTATGATGATTTGGCTTCTATATGATTATATTTACTAAGGGAACCATCGGTCTATGAGTTGAAAATAACTTTTAGATCATGGAATCATATTTGTAGTTTTTGCCTTGCCAGCATCTACTTCACCTCTTTCCCATTCCATAGCCACCATGCTGGTCTTAATGATTGTGACCACTCCATGAGCAACAGTTGGGTTGAGGTGATCAGGGAAATTCTATGTTTCCTGCCTCAGTTAATGATTTAGGAATGGCCCTATAACTTCATCCTAAGCCATCTGGTATAAGAATCCTCCTAAACATAGTGTACATAATCAAATTTATTTCATTCAGAGGGGAGTTAAGGACATAATTGGCAATAGTTGGAGAAACAGAAGCCCTCTTTCCCTCCTAGAGTTATCAAGGAAGTATTAAACAATCATTTTTCTGCCATGAGAAAAGAAATCTGAAGTTGTAGCTGGTCCACTGATGATGGCAGAGTTGAGAAAAATCAAAGAGAATAAAAAAGAGAAATTTTCTCCTCAGCTTTATTTTTTCTCCAGCGTCCTTATCATCATCTAATTTTTATTTTACTTACTGTTTAGTTTTTTTTTGTCTTCTCTGAATTTAAGTTCTAGGAATGTTTCTGTTTGGTTTGTCGTTATATCTCCGAAATAGAGTACATTTCCTGGCATAGAATCAGCACTCAATAAAATTTTATTGTTGTTTTTATCTTCCAACTTTAAGCTCAGTGGAGGGCAAGGTGCTACTTCTGTCCACCCAAATCTGGGTTTATATGACACCAGTGAGCTCCACCATGCTGCCTCAATTCAATCCCAAAGACAGCAAAGTCATATACTTGAGGTGTAGCAGTGAAGAAGATGGTGCCACATCTTCCCTGCTCCCCAGATTCACCCCTGGGTCTGTCTTGCCAAAAATGGTTGTTGATGACTAGTGATTGGAAGGGTCTGAGAATTACAGAGCAACTAACCATTCAGAACAGACAGGTCAAGATTGAGACAGTGCCTCTGCTTCTGCTCTACTCATCCAAGTTCTCAACCACCAAGAGACAGAAAGAAGCAAAAAAAGTCAAGTATAGTGAAAATATAACTTTTGATAAGATTGTCAACACTGCCCAACACATGCGGCACTGATCTTTAGCTAAAGAACACTCCAGAACCATTACAGAGATGCTGGGGACTGCCCAGTCTGGCAGCTACGATGTCGATAGCTGCCACTCTCATGACATCGTAAATTAAAAGACCTTGCTATTGAATGATTCATGAATCTCTGAATGAAATTATCCCTATAATCTGGTTTGTCTTTGAATTTTTTATTTACATAAAGTGATACATTCCTCTTATTACTTAAGTCAACTTAAATTGAACTATCTTTTTCTACCAACTGAAGGCATTGCAATTGGGACAGTAATAAAATACTTCTTGTACTAAGTAATCTTGTCAGAAGCAAACCTCGAGATAAGAATTCATATGAAAGTAATTTATTAAGAAAAACTTTTGTTATGGGCTGAATTGTGTCCCACTAAATGATGTTAAAAACCTAAACCCCCATGCCTGCGAATTTGACTATATTTGGAAATAAAGCCATTGTAGCTATACTTTGTTAAGGTGAGGTCAGACTGGAGTAGGGTAGGCTCCTATCCCAATATAACTGGTGTCCTTATACAAAGGGAAAAATTTAAACACAGGCATGAACACAGGGAGAATGCCATGTGAACATGAAGGCTGAGATCAGGTGATACTTCTACAATTCAAAGAACACCAAAAAATGTTAGCAAACCACCAGACACTAGGCTAAAGTCATGGAACCAATTCTCTCTCACAGCCCTCAGAAGAAAGTAATCCTACCAACGTCTTGATCTCAAACTTCTAGCCTCCAGAAGAGACCATAAATTTTTACCCAGTTTGTGGTACTTTGTTACAGCAGACCCAGGGGATTTAGGAAGTGGGACTGGAACAGGAAGGAAGGGAAGAAAGGGGTGCATTTCTCCAAAGGTTAATTTTAGTTCTATCTCATGGACGTCTGTGAACCATATAGATGCCACTTCTGAGCTGTCCCATCAGGGACATAGGAGCAGGAGAACTGTACACATCAAATTTTCCTTGTGCTCGGACGAAGCTGGTTCTGGTAGCCAGAGGCCAGCCTGTGAGCAAAGATTCATGAGTGCTAACTGCCAGCTCTTAAGAGGAAAAGAACACCATAAGGGAATGTATGAAAAATTGGTAAAGGGTCTGAGTGAATGTGGGCAAAACACTAACAGCATCTGCCACAATGGGTTAGGAAGCAATTAGGGATGTTAGATAGCTGGAGAAAAAGGGAAAGTAAACCAGACATACAATCAATTGCTTTTATGCCTAGTGAGATTCTAGTGGTTATATTTCTTTACATTATTTGGGTAATATACTTGGAAAAGACTCCAATTATAAACACAAGATATGTATTGAGTATCTATAAATAATTTCCTGCTATTTAAAATCATATTTTATATTAGTGTCATGAAAGGACAGAATGAAAACAAGTGAGAGTCAAATATTAATGGATACAACAATTAAAAAATATATGAAGGACATACTGTCTTTTAAGTGATGTGTGTCTGTGAATTAAAGAAATTCATATTTAATTTGCCTGCAGAACCTCAGAAACACAGAGAGGGGAAAAAAGCACTTAGTAATTGGCACTCTATTTGATACATATTATTCATTCCCAGATACAGAGGTAATTTCATCTTGAAATATTTTCTTGCCTGCCTGCCTGCCTGCAACTGAGAGACCAAAGAGGGATCAGTTTCTAACAGTTACACAAGAAACCCTTGATTCCACTGCTTATTAAAAGAGAATTCATCTCTGTGTATACTCAATTCCAATAAAGTTAAACAATTATAGTAATAAAAGATATTATCACCAACTGTATGGTTGATCTTTACTGTGTAAAAATCTACCATCTTTCCATACTATACTTAAGGCAAGATTGTATTTTAGTTTTTATTTGGGGCAAAACTTTAAAGAGCTTTTCATTTCTTGCAGGACATTATTTTTGATACATTTTATCAAATTCATGAACTATTTTATTCAGAATTCTGACTCTAATATTTACAAAGTAGAAGGTTTGGTAGGCATAAGTCATTGCATTGTCAATTTCTTTGTACTAAAAATTACCTTGTATATAATGAACACAATATTTGTGTTTCTATTAATTTGGAAAACTTTTTTTAGTGGCTTACCCAATAACTATTTATCCTTTCCTCATTGCTAATAAAACCTTAATTTTGTTTAAGAAACAATGTGGCCACATAGAGGAATCAACATTAGTCAGAACCTATCATAATTTGTCTAAACAACCCCATTCATCTTAGTTACTCTTTGACCCATGAAATGCAAACATCTGTGGAGAGACTTCTAGGAAATATTTTTCTCCCTGATAGACATCCACAAGAGGGAAAAAGAATGTTTCCTTCTCTTTTTCCTTCAGACACTTTGTGACCCCGAGGAAATAAGTCAGAGACAAAAAGCCAGCAAGGTGCATATAGTTGGAGGAAGGATTGAAAAAAAAAAAAAAAGAAAAGAAAAAACCTGCTATTGAGCTTCTATAAAACAAACTTGGGACCATCTATTTCTAGTTTTCTTAATAAACACTAAGTGTCTGTCTATCACCTTATGCATCCATCCATTCATTCATTCATTCATTCATTTGGTTATCTATTTATTGTGAGATTTGGCACCATAATTTTTGATGTTACCCTACTTCATGTATGACTATTCTCTGTCTAGTTCTTGTAGGCAGTTGAGTTTGTGACTTTTGCAGATCAGACCCTTGAATCTTAACCTGAAGCTTGCTGCTTCCTGATGACATGCATCATTTCCAAGTATTCCTTTATCAGGAAACTTGACAAAAAAGATTAAGAAATCATTAACTATTATTTAATGTATACTGTGGAGTCCCATTACTTTCCCTTCATTTTAGAAAAACTAACCTTCAGTTTTAATCCAAATAAAAGATACACATGTTTTCAAAAGAGAGTAATCAAAAATTAATGCAGTAGGTTGGTAAAATGAAACTTCTTTTTAGTTTCTCTGATGCCCATAGGCCAAGAACAAAACAATCATTACCAAATACCCCTGTATTCTAAAGCAGGGCATTTGTAGAGCTGAGTTGTACAGGCTACCCAGTTGTAAAACTGATTCTTCCAGCTTTGATGATCTCTCCTATGCTAAAGAGCTGGAAGAGAGGATTCATGAAGAGTATTGCCATGTGCTGTGTGGTTTTTACCTCTATAAGGTAGAGGGTGAAGGATGCCTCCATCTCCTGTCTAGACCCATGGGGTCTTCAGAAGATCACTCTGAAAACCTGGATACTTGCATATATCTCTTAGGTTTTAAAGGGATGTAATACTGATAACTGATTCATATCAGGGAAGGCTAAAGGTGAGAAGTAGAAGGTAGAGTTGTCTGCCTGGCAGCAGAGCAAACAGAGGAGGCTTTTCCAATATTTTTTTCTTGGAAGGAAGCTGAATTTTCATTTTGCCTGACAGGGATGTGAGACTTCCATGAGTCCAGTGGATTCATAAGATGTAAAGTTCTGGAGACAAGTTAAAATAGTGTATGTTATAGGTTAAAGATATTATTCGATTCAGAAACAGAAAGTATCATCTTAAGAAGACAAGTAACCAGTGGAGAAACATTACTGTCCACAGCAAAATAGCTTATATTAGGGGAACCCCAGAAAAAAATTATCTCTGAGAAACTCTCAAAAGTCCACAAGAAAAAAAAAAGAGGATAAAGAAAAAGGAAAAGCATTAAACAGAGAAGAAGACTGTTATTCTCTCCCATAACCATTCCCAGCCTAACACAGTCCTGAGGATTGGGGAATACCATGGAATTATGATCTGAGTCTGGACGATGTAATTACTATGCTTAGTTCTAAAAATGACCAGAGGACATTTTATTATGTGAGAATAACCTAAAATAGTTATCGTGCCTACTAGAAATTTTACCCAAGGTTCAGGAAAAGAAAGAGAGAGAGATTGAGAGAGAGAGAGAGAGAGAGAAAGAGAGAGAGAGAGAGAGAGAGAGAAAGAATGAGAGAGGCTGCAGATTATCTTTGAAAGATCAGTGGAGGACTCAATTTAATTTCTACTTGTATCCTACCTATATAATAAAATAGTTAGCTATATATTAAAAGATACACCTGTGTCTAGCACCTCTTCTCCATTGTCATGCCTCCCAGAGGCAGCTACTTTTCATATTTTTAACTAGTTACTTTTTATATTTACATCTATATTTTTAAATGCTATGCTTATTTTAATTTCTCTTATAGATGAATTTTGACAGAATCCATTACATTTTTCATTACAGTAGTTAAGAGTTTGAATAAGCTAACATTCTTCCTCTTATCTTCCCTATATAATCATATCGTAATTTTTGGTAAAATTGTTATTATATGCATTACTAGAATTATAGAACCTGCAGAGCCAAAAAATATACTATGAATATATTTTCTTTTTGAAAAAACATTTAATTTTACCTAGAGCTGATTACTGTCTCATTTTTATCCATGTTGCTTACTTAGTGCTATATGTACCAATTGCTATTTTTTCCCTAAATACTCTGTTTTGAAAAATATCTTACAGTAATGTTCACAAATATTGTCAAATATCAAGTGATTTAACATTTCTATGCTTTTATTTTAATCTCCTTTATCCCCATCTTTCTCCCTGTCCAGTTTTCCTTCACACAATTCTTTGTTGTTGTTTTCTGCTCCAATTCATTTAATAAACTAGAAATTATTTCTTCCATTTGCATCTAAAATGTTTGTAGATGATATCTTTGGTATTCTGGTCACAAAAAAAATTGCTATTTTGATAAAGAGATTGAAATTTAAGTTTCATTCAGAATCTATATTCAGGAGTCATTGATAATATAGGATAAAATTTTCTTATAGATTAGCATAAGTGTAGATTTTTATAGAAAATCAAAACTGTTCAGCAATACTTGGTTTTTGTGTTTTGTTGCAGTGCACACTAATTTGGGGACTGCAAGCACACACATAAAAATGCTATATTGCCCCCTTGTATCAAAGAGCAGCATATATTTTCCATTTGCTGCAGTCTGCTGAAAGTCTGCAGCAGTTTGTGCCAAATGCATTGCAGATGCTGCAGCAGCAATTATGTATTCATGATGTGTACAACTACATTTTGACAGGAGCTTCTAGATGTGTGTAGTCAACTTCTGGTCTTTGCAAGGATCATAAATATAGATTACTTCATATACTATGCATATCTATCAAATTTGAAATAGAATGGACCCTTATAAATGAAGGTGATTGGGAGTAAAGTAATAAAAATTTTATTCAATATAATTTGGAATCTGACAGGTAGCCTATGAAGTATATGTTGTTTGGATGTAGGGTGTCTACTTAATTCATGCTACTATCTATTAGTCAAGTAATTCAATAAGTCAAAGAATGTTGCACATAATATCTGAAGCAAAATATAATGTGAGGTGTTAGCACCACCCAAATATGAATGTGATTCTTTAGATGGTTAATGGAGCTAAACTTTATATATAAGTAGAACTGTAAACAGTGCTATCATTGGTAGATTTTCATTATTAGAAAGTGTCGTAAAGACTTCCAATTTTTCCTTACATATTTTTCCTCCCTTTTTCTAGGGTAATAGATATTTTAGCTAAAAAGGGTGCAGCTCACATAAAGATTATGCTTCCCAATTACAATCTGCAGCTATGATGCCTACATGACTAAATTTTTGACCAGTGGAAAGTGATGTGTGTGACTTTCAAGTCTTGCCCTTCTTAGGAAGGCACAATGCCCCTTGTCTGCTACTTGCAATGTCAATATAGTAATGAGACTTCTTATACTACTCAAGACAAGAGCAACACTTCACAAATAAGGAGGCCCTTGTTGCAGTTATGCAGTAGGGTCAACAAACAAACTCACATTTTCACATACACAAGAAGTAAATCCACTTTTTTAAAGTCTTTCACAAAATCTTGCCTGATCTTCCAAGCTAGAATTAATTTCCCCTATTCTTATATAGTCACTTAGCATGTAATTAGGACTCTTTGTGTATTTTCATCTTATTTTGTTTTGGATTTCATTTTTATGGTGTGTTCATTTGTTATCCTAATAAGACTATGACACAGGCAAAGTTTCTTCTCTCTCAATTCTACCTAAAAACAACTAGCATTCTATACTCTAGTATCACTGGATTCCTTGGACAAGCTAAGAATGTTTTTCTCTCAGGGTTTTTGCACTTGCTATTCCCATTACCTGGAATATTAGTTTCTCAGATATAGTAAGTTATATAATATTATATATTTTGACTCATTTTTTTCAGATCTGTGTTGAAATGTTACTTCTTCCAGATGTCTTCCCTTCTCCTATTTCACTTTAACTTCTCTCTCTGCTTATACACAATCAGAAAGGACAGTAGCCCAGAAAACTTGAGAAGCTGTTGAGATAGAAAGTAGAAAATATCACAAAGAGACTCCTGGGGTGATGGGAGTGATTTTGGAAAACTGAGCTCAGAGTGCTTAGAGTGGAGGCAAGAAGAATGAGGGTGATCTCTCTGTGAGCTGCACATGGAGCACCTGAGGAATTCTCTCTTTCTTTTCTCATGGTTGGCTGACTAATAAGTAGTTGAAGCATTTGCCCATAGGTTTAAAGGTATAAAGGTATACATTGAAATGTGAGAAATAGAGTACCTATATTAGCTAATAACCCAAACTGGACTTTGGCACCCAACTGGTTTGCAAATACCAAAGACAAGCTACTAGTCAACCACTCCCAGTGTTTCATCACAAGCACCACAGGCTGGGAGGCAAAGAAAGAATCTATGCAAAGATCACAAAATTGTTGACAATTCAAAAAAAACTGACACCATGAAAGAGACACCAAACTCAACATTAACATTAATAAAACAAACAGATAAAAAAATATTTATGAAGATAAAGCAGAGAGTATTTCTGAGCCTATTATGTGTAATTGAAAAACTAGAGATACTGGAAATCAGAGAGAAGGCAGATACTGACTAGAACAAAGAAGTCGTTGCTCAGTTTTGAGTTTCAAAATAGAGATTTAAATTCTGACTTGGACAGTGATTTGAAAGTCAAACATGTTTGATTTTAGTTGAAAGGAAAGGTTATCCTTGTATTTATAAGCTGATTTTTAACTATAAAAAGCTAAGTGTAGAAGACTAAAACAAAGATTCCCATAGAGCAAAACCATAAAAAAAGGAAGCTCAAAAGGAAGTTCTTAGCAATTATTAATTGGTAAATTTCTAAAGAGTTATCTTTACACTACCTCCTTCAGGTCAAATCCTGATATGCATGCATGTGTGCATGTGGGCGCATGCATGTTTGATAAAGATGGACTTTCTCTTCTTAGACTTCCCAAAATGTACTTCTATAGAGTAGCATGGATTTCGCTTCACATTTCTAAATTCAGAGAGGCTACACCCTTCTTAGAAATTCCCACTAAAACTGAAAAATAATGGGAAGCATGTGTCTAGACAGATAATCTGAAGACAACTGGTACTTGGTGAACACAAGTGACTAAGACATTCAGAGTCCCCAGCTCAAATCCCTCCATCATCACCAATGCTGGAAATATAAAGATATTGAGAGACAGAGGAAGAAGATACAGAATCTGTGGAATGTGGGACAAAAGCTCAAGTGACACCAGACAATAGCAGCTGATGCCAATGCGGAGTGAGATCCAAGACAAGGTGTGACCATATACATGGCAGTGGAGGTCAGTAAGAAGAGAGGTTGGCATTTATAGCAGACATCAAGATTATGTGTGTGTGTGTGTGTGTGTGTGTGTGTGTGTGTGTATAATTGTGACTCAGTTGTATAACAAAAACTCCTCTAGCTAACTTAAGCTGAAGATTAAATTACATCCACATTCTGTTTATAGCCACAATTGTCACAATATTCAAATATAATTAACTTAAATAGAACTATGGATAAATATTTTATAAGTAAAATAAATGTAACATTTCATAAATATTTTACTTTATCAATAGTTTACTTTTATATATAATCTTACTATAAATTATTTATTTCGATTCATCTCTCATTTGACTGAATTACTTCAAATGAATTTTTTAACAATGATACATGGGTGGTCCTTTGGAGTCTTGGTAAATTTGAGAATGTCTTTTTATTGCCAATACATGTGAATGACAATCTGGATGGGTAAATGTTCTCAATTTGTATTCTTATCTCTCAACTTTGGACACTGCTCCATTGTCAACATCTAAAGTGGCTGAAGAGAAATGTGAGGTCAACTTATAGGAGATGTAATTTTTCTTTATAGGAGATGTAATTTTTTAGCTGAATGCCTCTTAGATAAGCTAAATATAAAATTCATGACAAATAGAATTTGTGGTTGTCAATCTTTGCTAACTTTTTCTGACAAGTTGACCTTTGTGGGTTCTTTGGAGATGCATATATATGTCATCTATCATTTCAGAAAACTTTTCTTTCATTTATATTTTCAATTTATTTATTTATTTTTATTTACTAGCTCAGTTCTCTTCTCTAGGCATACAGATAATCTTTGTATTAAAAGCTGTTGTCTTTCTCATCTATTACTCTTTTTTTTAAATTGTCTTCCAATGTATTATGTGATTTTCTGAATTCTCTACCCCATGCCAGTAATTTGATCTTCTGAAAAGTTGCATTCTCTTTTCTTTGGCTTGTTTATAAGCTCTTCTTTATCACTATTGTTTTCTTTACTTTCTGTCTTTATTCTGTTTTAGTCTTTCTCATCATACTTATCATAACTTTCATTTCATAAAATCCATGTTTTCTTTAATTACAATATATTTCTTATTTTTATCTTCTGTAATTTTTTTTTCTGAAGACCTTTATTTCCATTGATTTATGTTTAGGTAGGGTAAATTTTATTTAAGTCCATATGTCACAAATAGTATAAGTAGAATCTGCTCAACACTCTTTGTGTTCATCTGTGTGGTCAATGCACATGTGTTTACCAAGTTTTCATTCTCTGTCAAGCATTATTTTTGGTCCTGGAAGTATAATGGTTAACAAGACAGACAACAGACCAATTCTCCAGGAGGCTACATTTTAGTGTGGAAACTTAGGCAATAAGATAAATATATAGGATAATTTTAAACTTCAATAAGCACTATAGAGAAAATGACATGTGAAAGTGTAGTAACGCATGATAGTAGGGCTGACGCATATTTAGCTAGTATTACGTGAAGCTTTCCTGAGAATGCTAAAAACTGTTATAAATTCATTGTTTAGCACTTTGGTTGCGTACTGAGGACCCAAGGAGCTGGGATCCTGAGCAGTGCAGTTTAGGTTATCTAATTTTTTCAAAAAATCATTGGATTTTTTTCCATTAAACCAGAAATGAGTTTTGTCCCACTGATGGTGAGTTACTTAAAGTTCATTTTCTTTCCTTTTATCTCTTTTTTCTTTCTCTCTCTTACTCATTCTTTCTTTCTTCCTTTCTTTTTTTCATCTATTTATTTTTAAACCTTAACATTTTAAAAATTAAATTCATTTGGGCAATATTGGTTAATAACATTATGTACTTTTTAGTTGTATGAGATTACAATTCAACATCTGTAGACTCTATTGTATGCTCACCACCAGAGGTCTACTTTCCTTTTGTTATCTATATTTGACCCAGTTTTTCTACTCTATCTGCCCCCTGCCCTTTTTTCCCTTCTGATATCCACCATTCTGTCACCTGTATCTATGAGTTTGTTTTGGTGTGTTTTGTTAATTTGTTTTTGAGTAAAGCAGCTACTTTGATGAAAATTTAAGTTAGAGAGATGCCACCTAATTAATAAAGCTTTTTACATCAGAGCCCAAATATTATTTATCTCTGTATAGTTATTTCTGAGAAGTCTACTTCCACCTCTCACCTTATCTTATGAGAAAGCCTGATAAGATAATGTTTTTCTAGCCATGCTTGTAATGATGACAATGAGGAAATAATAGTCTTCTGTGTTCAACAACAAAGCTCTCTTTTATTTTTAGCTGTTGTTTATCAGCACCTAAAAGTACCAGTCAAACTTTCTCATTTATTCCTCATAACACAGCACCATGATCATCAACAGCTAAGCTGTACAGTAGTTATCAGCATCCTTCCTTAAACTGGTCCAGAATTGTTTTGCATCACCAGAAATTATTGATTGTGGAATAGAAAATATTTTTTTTATCACTTTTTGTACTTTTTGTTGTTGTTAAATTTCTTGGTTTTAAAAGGGGTTATTATTAAACATGTACTTATTCTAAAATTTCACCATATTGGTTGGAAGTCCTACTTTTTTAGTGCTCTTCATGGTACATTTAGAATATTTATTATGTCATACTTTATATACAAAATAGTCTTTCTAACATTTTCTTATCAAAGAATGTCAATTGGTCATACAAGAAGAAATACAACACAATGATATTGTTCTTTCTGTATGAAAAATCTCAGATTTCATTGTTCTGACCTGCTTCCATAAGCTGCAGAAAAAATAAACAGAAGACATAAACATTTTATGGTAATATATTTATATAGTTCAGTAATTCCTCATCATCTTTCTGATTAAAGTATTACACACATATATACATACTGTGAACAGTTACAACTCTCAACCACTATATATTTTGCAGGGAGACAAAATGAAGAAATTGTAAAAAGAAATTGGTTAGGACAAAGTTAAAAAGCGCATTTTGGTTTTTAGCACTCTTAGCACTACCAAACTTATCAAACATATATTAAATATAATGAGCAAATCCAAGATTCTTCACATTTCTTTTGCCTCCAGAAACTGGTTAAGTTTTTACTATTAATAATACAGAAAATATTCCATAGATACCATGGTATACTCTGACTAACACTGTGAAAATATCACCTATATTATTAGTCCTTTGTAATATCTTAGGGTAGTGATTTTAGGAGAAAAAAATAAAGCAAAAAGTGATATTAAAACAAAAGAAAAAATATTTTAATAACTTCTCTTTGTTTACAATGGCCATTATCTAACTGCAGTGCTTGCATCCCAAGGATACACAAGGTTGTGGTATAGAAATAAAATTATTAAATCCCTAATTGTATTTATCTTTTAGTTTAAACATTTGTATAGTTTGCACATGTTCTTCATAAATTAGTACAGTAGAATACACATCTAATGTATAAATAATTAAATGAGTCTACAAATCTTAGAGTCACATGGTCAGACATTTTTACATAATGAGAAAAAAAGCTGGATAGCACTGGATGCAGATCAAACTCACCCTCCATACTCCATTGAATTGTTTTTGCCCCTTTGTCAAAAATCAATTTGCTGGACTTGTGTACAGCAGCAGGCCTATTCTAAATATTCTGTTCCGTTCCATTGATAAGGAGTCTATCCCTTCACCAGTATTACACTGTCTTGATAACTGTAGCTATAACAATAGACCTTAATATCAGAGTGATTTTTTCTACTTTATTTTATCAATATTATTTTAGCTATTCTAGCACTTATAGCTTTCTACACATATTTTAGAATAAGCTCATATATGTCTACAAAAGACCCTGCTAGGATTTTGAAAAACATTGCATTAAACCTATAGATCAACTTGGGGAGAATTTACATCTTTAATATATTGAAATTTCCAATCCATGAACACAGTATTAATCTTTTTTTCCCCTCAAAAAGTTTCTGTGAATATTACTGAAATAATATAGTGAAATAATATGAGTATTGTTCACATAATATAGCAAACAGAAACTTGATATTATTAATTTAGATTGCTATTTATCTTTTCTCCACTCTTTTCATCACTTCTCCCATGAGTTTCATTTGTTGTGTGTGTGTGTGTGTGTGTGTGTGTGTGTGTGTGTGTGTGTGTGCGCGCGCGCGTGCGCACTTCTTTGAACCACTTTATTAAGGTATAATTGATATACAGAAAGCTGTACATATTTAAAGTATACAGTTTAATGAGTTTGGAGGTAAGTATAAACCCATGAAACCATCACCACAATGTATATCATAAACATATCCATCCCCTCCAAAAGTTTCCTTCTACCTTCTTTATTTATTATTGTTATTATTTTGTGGTTAAAAACACTATAAGATAAACCCTTTAGCAAATTGTAAAATAAATAATACACTATGCTTACTATAGGAACTATGCTGTATAGTAGATCTTTAAGACTTATTTATTTTGTGTAACTGACTTTGTACACTGCTTATTACTTCCTATTCTCCCCTACCCGCAGGCTCTGGCAATCATCATATTCTTTGCTTCAAAGAGTTTGACTATTTTAGATTCCTTATATAAGTGGTATCATGTAGTATTTGCCTTCCTGTGTCTGGCTTATTTCACTTCATATAATATTTTTCAGATTCATCCATATTGTCACAAATAGTAGGATTTCCTTCTTTTTTAGGGTTGAATAATAAAACGTTATATGTACATACCACATTTTCTTTATCCATTCATCCACCAATGGACTTTTAGTTGCTTTCATGTCTTGGCTATTGTAAATAATACTGCAATGAACATGAGAGTACAGATATCTTTTTGAGATTCTGACTAATTTTCATGTGTATGTACTCAAAAGTAGGATTGCTGAATCATTTCATAATTATTTTAAAAATTTTTGAAAAATATCTATAGTTTTCTATAGTGGCTGTACCAATTTACATTCTTACCAACAGTGTACAATGGTATCCTTTTCTCCAAATGATTAAAAACACTTCTCTATCTATATGTGGTTTTAATTTGCATGTGTCTGATTTGTAAGAGATGTTGAGCACCTTTTCATATCATTGTTGGCCATTTGCATATCTTCAATGGAGAATGTCTATTCAGCTCCTTTGCACATTTTAAAATTGCATTTTTTTTGCTATTGTTTTGTAGAAGTTCCATATCTTTTTTTTTTATTAGCCCCTTATCCCATTTCATAAGTTCCCTTTTATTTTGATGATTGTCCTGTGTGGGAGATTTTTGATTTCATGTAATCTTACTAGTTGATTTTTGCTTTTGTTACTTGTGCATTTGATGTTCTATGCAAGAAATCACTGCTGAAGTCAGAGTCAAGATTTTCCTTTATGTTTTCTTCAAGGAGTTTTACAGTTTCAAGTCATATTTTGAGTTGATTTTTGTGTATGGTGTATCATAAAGGTCCAATTTTATTCTTTTGCACGCAGACATCCAGTTTTCCCAACATTATTTATTGAAGGGCTAATTCTTTCCTCATTATGTATTCTTGGTACTCTTGTTGATCAGTTGACCATATATGCAAGGGTTTATTTTTGGGCTCTCTATTCTGTTTCACTGATTTACATGTCTGTTTTCATACCAGTATTATACTATTTTGATTACTGTGGCTTTGTAATGTATTTTGAAATCAAGAAGTGTTATGCCTCCAGCTTTGTTCATTTTGCTCAAATTGATTTGCTATTCACAATCTTCTTTGGTTCCAAATGAATTTTAAGTTTTTTTTTTTCTTTAAAAAATGCCAGTGGGATTTTAATAGATTGAATTGAATCTCTATATTGCTTTGGATAATATGGACATTTTAACAAACATTAATTCTTTTAATATATAAATACGGCATACCTTTCCATTTATTTGTGTTTTTTTTTAAATCTCATCAATATTTTATAATTTTCAGTGTATGAGTCTTTTACCTCCTTTGTTAAGTTTATTTCTAAGTATTTTATTCTTTTTCATACTAATATAAATAAGTTTTGATTTTTTTGATTGTTTGTTTTTAGTGTATATAAATAGAACTGAGTTTTGTATACTGCTTTTGTATCCTGTAACTTCACTGACTTATTTTTTGTATGTGGAATCTTTAGAATTTTCTACATAAAAGATCATGTCATCTATGAACAGAGATAATTTTATTTTTTTAATCTGATTTGGATGCTTTTTATTTCTTTTTCTTGCCTAATTGCTCTAGCTAAAATTTCTAATACTATATTGAATGGAAGTGGTGAGACTGAGCATTCTTATCTTGTTCAAAATATTAAAGAAAAACTTTTAGTTTTCACAATTGTCAACCCAGTGAATAACTCCAATTCATGCTTCAAGGATGCTCATAGGCAAACTTCTTGGGAGTTTTAGATATTTACTACTCTATGTACTTTCAAAGCCATGGACACATCTTATCATGCTTTTTGATATATTGTATTGGCAGTGTTTCTATAGTGTATTTCATCTTCATCATCTAAGCTGAGAGATTCTTAAAAAAAGAATTTTACTTTATTTTTATTTATATTGCTAATGGCTGGCATATAGTATGTGTTCAATGTTTGCTGAATGTACAAGTTACTTATTGAAATTAATAGAACTCATTTTCATAAAATGCTCCATACTTACTATCTTACTTGCTATCTCAATTACCATCTCACTGCTATACTATCTGAGAATTACATTGTCTTATTCTGATTTTATAAATAAGGGAACTGAAGATCAGAGAGTTTTAATGTCTTGTTCATTGTCATAAAACTTGCAGTGATGTCCTGGTTTTCTAATCTAAGGGATGCAAATCTGTGTTCATATTTACTGTGTAAACTAGGAAAGTAGATGAATATTTTGTAATTTTTAAAGTTTTTTTCAAGAAGAAGAAAGAACAAACAAAGAGAGTTACATCAGTTAGAAAATTCATGTTGTTAGAATGCTTCCTTCACACTAGTTAACAGCCTGTATATAGAAAATGGGAACAATGGTAAAGAAAGCTGTAATCACCATTGCAAAATCATTTTCTATTCCCAATTCACTAGAATTAAAATAAAAAATCTCCTGTGACAGAAAGAAAAAAACTGAGGTGTTGATTAAGGCTGTGCTGCTTTGTCTGTGGCTGTGTCAAAAGAATGCCACTAAATAAAAAGTAAAACACATATTTCATTTATATTCATAATGAAGTCTCCCTTTTGAATTTTAGTAAACAGCTGGATGGTCTAGAACAACTATACAATCCTAAAATACATAAGAAATTATGGGGAAATTCACTTTCTTTGATGAAAAATATGCTAAAATTGAATTGTTGATTTGAGGTGGTATTTGCAATGTTCATGGCTCATCTGAATTAACTGAATGTTTGACCTCAATCTAGATGCCTGACACAGCCTAAGTGGAATGAATACTGCTTGATTATGATGAAATCAGAGCAATGAGCAAGGTTTTTGAAAAATCCTTTTTTAGACAACATTTTAACTAAAACAAATATAACCTATTATATAATACATAAAACTTTTGGTCTGCAAATGTTACAGCAATAACCAAACTAACATATCTTTATATTGGGTCAGAAAACTTTACATTAAAACAAAACAAATCTTCAAGATAAAACATTAGACAAAAATACTATAGCTTTAATATTTTTAATTGATTTCTTTAAAAATACTACATTATACTCTATGTTAAATTTCAAAATATTTAAATATTTAAATAAAAATATTTAAATTTAAATAAAGAGCTACTATGAAGCACAAAGTAGGTGTTTAACATAAAATTTTAAAATAAATTATTTTTATAAAATTTCTTAAAACTTTTATTTACTGTATATACTTAACTTTCATCGGAATGACCTTTATGATCTCTAATCCTTAAAACTCAATTTTTTCCTAATTATTTTTACCATGTAAAAATCTATTCACCTGTCATCAAAGTCCAAATTCAAGTTCCATTCTACTTTCTTCCTTTTTATCATTTATTTCCTCTTAAATTTCCAAGTACTCTAGAATCATACTTCCAGGTATCTTAAAATATCTTTTCTCTATCACCACATCTATACTTAATTTAACTCTTATCATCTGTCACACAGAATATTGCAATTATCTTCTATTTTCCTGCTACTAGTTCCAACCCCACCAAAAGCAACATCTATCCATTGCTTCTAAAAGTAGGTCCATTCACCAGAGCATTGGAATCAAATAGTTTTCTTCATCTGGCTTCACAAAGGATATGGGTGGGTAGAAGTAGAACATGTCTGCCCCAAATAATGGCATGTCATGAGATAAATAAAATAAATATCCTGTGAATTAACAAAGTGCCAAGCCTCAGAACTAACTCAATTTAAATTGCTATTATAATATTATATATAAATATATATGACATATATATAATATTATATATAAATATATATGACATCATGCATATTTTATATATAATATATATCATGATTTATATACATATGAATATCATAACTTGGTATTCGTGTTTTTACTTTGCTATTTGAACCTGAATTTTTCTTTAAACTCTTCGCTCGACTCAACACTTAACAGCTCTTAAATTCTTACTCTGTTTATAAGAAGATAATAAATATTATTTTTCTCAAGGAGAAACAGCATATTGTAATACAGTAAAGTTTTAGATTAGGCGTCAGACAGAAAGTAATGCAGATTTCTCAGAACCCAGTGCATAGTTTCTTCATTGTCCACTGTCAAAACATTTAGCTTCAGGTCTGACTCATTTAAATTTCTTTTCCCTCAACTCCTTTCCCTTTAAAGGGAAGGCACAGAGCAGCAGGCAGCTAGATTTGCAGAACAAAAACTACTTAATAATAAAAAACATTGGTTTCTCTAACAATACCATGTGAAAAACAACAGGCTCCAATATGTATGAGAAAGCAATTATTATCTTTCTTTCTCAATCCACCCAGGATATAGAATATTCAACAATCTCCCTGCTTAGAAGTAGGCTGCTGCTTTTAGTAATCAATCCGGAAAAAAAAACTATATTTGCTTAGGTGTTGGAGAAGATCAAGATTAAAAAAGAGAAGAAAGAAGAAAGAAAGAAGAAAGAAGAAAGAAGGAAGAAGAAGGAAGAGGAGGAGGAGGAGAAGGAGGAGAAGGAGGAGAAGGAGGAGGAAGAGGTATTAGATTTTAGATTCTAAACCTTCCATTCCACTTAGATTTTTCAAATTATCTAAAATATTTGAAGCTTGGTTTGTCATTGTTACAACTGAACTTATAATACATTAACTTGGGAAGTAATTAGTAATAACAAAAATAATACCTAATATTTATTTACTGTTTACTCCATATTAAGATAATCTGAGTGCTTTATACATATCATTTCATTATCCAGGAAGCTACTTCATCATTGCTAAATATCTTCTGTAATTATCAAAATATGGAGATTTTTGGCTTATATTGTCTAGGGTGACACACAAAAATTGGCGAGCAGGCAGTTCAAATCTACAGCTGTCTGATTCCAGACATGAGTTTCAACCATCATATAATATTTCATTGGATTAAATGAAAATATGTATGTGAATGAAACTGATAGATAACATGTACTAACTACATATCAGTTTCATAATAATACTGTTTTTGTTTTTCAGGTCCAGATATTGACAAGTCTAAAAAATTTTAAAATACTTTTAAAGCATTAAAAATAGAACACAAGGGCACAGGGAATAATCAAGAAACTTCCTGGAGAAAATAAAATATAAAATGAATTTAAAGGAGATAGTGTATTTTGATAAAAAGGAGGGATGTCAGAAGGTACTTTATATATAGATCCATATGTAAAACAACTACTGTTTTAAATGAAATTAGCTATATATTTTTTTCATTGAATTCATAGAGCCCCTATTACAAAATTTTTTATTTGCCCATAGAAGTGCCTTATTTCCTCATGACTTTGGGTAGTAATTACCTATTTTAGTTCCATGAGCTTTATTCCAGGGATCTCTTAAATTTGAGAGTATTCAGTTCCTCATTAACATCCTAATTTACATGTCCCTAGAGCTGCTACAGCTGCCTTATTCAGCATAGGGCCATTATTGGAAATGCTTTGATAATATCAGAGGCAAATGTTCTCTTGCTTCACTGGACATATGCTGAATATCCAAAGGTATTCATAAACAAACAAAAAATGCTTAATAAAGTAAAACAGATGTAACAAGAGTCACAGATTTTTTTTTTTTTTTAGCAGAGACAATATATTGTTGTGAGGTTATTTACCAAATTAAATGAATAGAACTTGATTTATGGTCATTTTATTAATTTGCTACTTATAAGTATTTTTACATGGGGCTGGGTCCACATATATAAATTTGTCACATTTAGTTAAATAATAACTAAATCTCCACCATCTCCACATACCAAGTGTCTGAGTGTATTAAAGTGCATATATATATATATATATATATATATATATATATATATATATATATAACTTACTGAATTATTGTACACTTGAAACTTACTAGATTTCATTAACCAATGTCACCATAAGAAAGAAAGGAAGGAAGGAAGGAAGGAAGGAAGGAAGGAAGGAAGGAAGGAAGGAAGGAAGGAAGAAAGAAAGAAAGGTAAATAAAGTTCTCGTATGTTTAAACCATGCAAAGTACCAACATTTTGTTATGGAAATAGGCTCAGCAAAACATGAGGTTAAATATTTGTACATGTAAAGTGTTCCTGAAATGTTGGCGCAGATATGTAAATAATCATCAAGAAATCCAATTTTATTATATAGTTATAAATAAAAATCTAATGTTGGCTCTTAAAAGTTAATAAAGTTTTTAAAGGATGACTAAAGGTATTCCTAAAAAGGTTAATTAATGAAACTAATAATTATTAATAATATGGATCAAGTATTAGGTAGGTACTGTGGAAGAGATAGCAACTGATCCCTAGGATCAATTTTCTTATTTCTTTTGATGTTAGACTCCAAAACTCCAAAACTTAGGCTTAGAAACAGGCTGGCCTGCTAAAGACTAAAGACTACACTAGTCATGTAACTGAATTTGGGCCGGTGTGATAGAAGTTGAAATAGCAAGTACAGCGTGTGTCAACTTCCTAAAGATAAGCTGTCTGCCCTGGACTTCCACTTTTTCTTTTCTCCCAAAACAGGAATACAAGGATGAAGGTCAATCAGCTTCAAACATGAGCAAAACCAGGCTTTAGGATATAAGAAAACTATAAAAAATTTAAGTCCCTGAATGGCCTTTCAAAGCAGGACTTACCTACCCACTCTGATCTGTTAGATGGCAGAAAATAAATTTATTTTTGAAGTAACTATAATTTTAGTTTTTTTTGTTATAGCACCTTTGCCTATACCCTGCATAATAAATGTGCTCTGCATATTTCTCCTCATTAAATCTTTAAAACAACCAGATGGCATAGGTATTATTATCTCTATGTTAATGCTCAAGAAATTGGGCTGTATAATGATCGAGTCTCCAGCTCATATATAGTGGAGAAAAGATTTGAATATATAACTCATGCCTTTTTAAAAATCACTTGATTTTTTTTTCTTCTAAATTCATATTCCCCTTCCATTCCCATGTAATTTGCTCTTGAATGTGTTTCTCTCCTCTACTCCTGGGTGTCTAGCTCCTCTGTGACTTCCCTGGTATTGGCTAGCTATTCACAATCATTTCTGGATTCAGCATTTCCCAGCGCTGCAGTGGTGAGGCATTTGGTTTGTAATGAGTAAATTTTCAGGATACGTAATTGAAAGACTATATTTAAAAAAGTTCAATTTTTCATGAACTCATGTAAACCAAAGAGAAATAAATCTGCCTTAAAAAGACCAATTCAATGAACTAAATATGCTCTGTCCTTTGTAGGTACAGTGACTGAAATCTGGTTTACTGTGCACATTGAAAACTTCCGTTCCTGGCTCACAGTTTTCCTCTCCTCCACACATTCTTAGCAATTTACGTATCAGTGATGTCTGCAGAAGCTGGAATCTTCGTTCTTTTTCTCTCCACCTCGATTGACTATTACTCCCACTCCACCTCAGCCATCTGTTCTTCTGGAGGCACACTGAATGTTGTCATCATGAGAAACTAAAACTTCTAGATTAGATTTCAACCCAATATGTTGAAACCCAATATGTTGGGTTTCAAACAACCCAATATATAACCATACTTTCTGTATTTTAAGATGTTTACTCTAGAACCACAACTTTAGTTCTTCAACTTCCATGTGACCTAAAACACAGACTCCACCTTTTCTCACTAACACTGTGCCTCTTCCCTCCTGTCTTTACTGCATTCCTTGTTCAGGTTAAATTCTCTAGTCTATAATTATAATCACACCTTGGCAAACATCCTCAGCTCACTTGCCCCTCTCTCCCTCTGTTGTTATCACCTGAGGTATTCCCAACCCTAGAGAAACCAAATTATTTTCCCCTCTGTGCCTGTATCCAAGAAATGAATATTGCCAGAGAAAATCATATAGCACTGATTTCACTTTAAATTCATAATTACAAACCTCAAACAGGTCCTGATTTCTGCATATCAGTTCTGCTGTGTTTTCCTATAAAATTCATTTATCACTCTCTGAAATAATTAATTACTTTATACTTTGTCTCGTCTGCTCCTGTTCCAGTTATGGTAGATACAGTCTCCTTTCTCTCTTTTTTTATGTTCTATATTCCATTCTTCTCATCTTCTTGAGGAATTGACTCTTATGTTTAACACTTCAGCCCTTGCATCACTCTCTTCTATTTTTTAATCTCTACCTTAGCCAAGCAGAGAGCTGCTTTGTCAATAATCTCTCTTTTTTGTATCATTATTTTCTCCCTTTCTACTATCATTTTCATCAGTATATAAAAACCTGCCAGAGAATTTTCTGTCATATCAAAAATTCTGTCCTGGATCCCACACACAGCCCCTAGTTTCTCCACATTTCTTTGCTTTCATTCATAGTAAAATATTTTGAGAGAATCACCTATTGTTTTCATTTCTTCACACTCAACTTACTCTGTTAACTTTTCCAACCGGTCTTCTGTACCCACCAGGTACAGAAACTGAATTTGCCAGTTGCTAAGTTTATCTTATTGGATACTGAAGCACCTTTCAGCATAGGTGATCACTCTTTTCTTGAACAAACCCTTCTCGATATTTGTAGCACTATGCTCTACTGGTTCCCTTCAAAAGGTTTAGGCTCTTCTTTTTGTATGTAACTTGTAAAATTCTGAGTGGAGCTCAGTCCTTTGTTCTTATCTTTATATTTTCTTGCTAGATGAGCTCATTTATTCCTGTGACTTTGAAAATCATCTCTATGCGGTCAACTTCCATACTTATATTTACAGTAGTGACATTTGTTTCTGATATTTGGTCTTTATAACTGAAGGAATACTTGATTTTCCTACTTACATATTTCATGAGAATTTCAGATTTAACATACCCACCATTGACTTTCCCCCCAAACCTATTCCCCGCTGACTCTTCTCCCATCTTACTAAATGGCACCAATACTGAATCATCAACTCAAAAAGTAGATAGTCCTTCCTGATATCTCCAGTTCTTACAGATTGCATATCCAATCACCCCATATATAATGAATTTTAAATATGTCTGCTCTACTATATAATGGATTTTAAATATGTCTGCTCTACTCTATCATCATTGCTGCTACCCTATGGTAAGTAATCATCATATCCAATCTGAATTATCTCCTAACTAGTTTCCATAGTTTGAGTTTGCAACCTTAAGATGTAGTCATTAAATTCTCAGATGAACATATTTTTTTTTAACTTAAAACTCACATATAGTCCCATTGTCCTTGGAAAAAAATTCATTTACAATTATTATTATAGTTATTGTTTTATTATTATCATTATTATGGCAGATGCTTCTTGCCTACAGGCATGCACTGTTGCTTGCTTACCTCTCTAAACTCATATTATATCACTCTCACCCTTGCTTCACTTCTACGCTTCAGCCACACTGACTTTCCAATAGTCCCTTTTACAGTCATGCACCACATAATGACATTTCAGTCAACAATAGACCACATAGATTATGGTGGTCCCATAAGACTGTAATGGAATTGAGAAATTCCTATCACCCAGTGATGTCATAGCCATCATAATTCCCTAGCATAACACATTGAACAAATACCATTGTGTTACAGTTGCCTACAGTACAGGGGATAGTAACATGCTGTACAGGTTTATAGTCTAGAACCTGTAGGGGAAAATAATTTATCACTTCTTTATAAAAGATACATTTGTAAGGGAAGTCTCCCGGCTGTATTAGGTAGAGTAGGATGACTTTATCTCTAGAAACTCTTAACAATGCAGAACATAAGAACTTAAATTTGCATAACAACCTTAACCTTGTTTACTGTGCTTTTCCTGGTAAACTTCCATAATTGATTCCCTTACTCTCAACATTTTTTGTCTTCAGCCAAAGGTGGTACTTAAGAAGGTAACTTCAGCCATTTTGGTGAGTGACTCCCTTTTACTGGGTCTCTCCCATGTGTACGGGGTATATATGTTATTAAACTGTTGTCTTTTTTGTCTCCATTAATCTGTCTTTTATTACAGAAATATCTCAGCTAAGAACCCTGTGGGAAAAAAAGCCTTCTTGAAAGTAACCTCAGGGGATGATCTGATCATAGATTTCTAACTGGGCAGTCATGGTGGGTAGTTACACCCCAGGCACAGAATTTCTTCAGTAAAAGGTTTATCTTTGCCTTAAGCAAGCCCTGCCCATTGTTCTTATGCATTTAGGCTAACACACCTTTTAAATAAGCATAACCACCCTCAGGAGAACATGTAAATTTTAAACTATCCTGTAATAAAATCCTCACCTTGCTTCTCTTACCTTAATGTAATCTTCCTTAAATTTCCTCTTTAATTTTAAATGCACAAAAGAAATTGCAAAACTATAATCCTTGAGAGTATTTGAGCTCTTGCTTCCCTTCAATTATCATCAGTATTAGCTCAAATAAATTCTTGTAAAAATCCTCTACATGTTTCTTATATCATTTTTCTAGAATAGTAGAGGGAAAATTATTTTTCAACTTCTACAGAGCAAGAAGCTATACCATCTAGTCTAGATGTGCAGTAGGCTATACCATCTAGGCTTGTGAGTGCACTCTGTGATGTTCACACACCCCCCAAATCACCAAATGATGCATTTCTCAGAAATCTTCATCATTAAGCAATGCATGACTATAAATGCTAAGCTCTTTTGTAGCTCAGGCTCTAGAGTTCTCTTTCCCTGTAATTAAAATCATCTTCCTGGCACTCCTTGAAACCTGCTTCTCAAATTTTATATTTAAGTTTAAATATGTCCAAGAACATTTTTTCCTTTTTGATCTGTTAAAAAATCAAGCAGGAGATTTTTTGTTGTTCATGCACATCAGCCTGACCAAGTTACCTTCATGGTATAGGACGTCTAATGTAGGGAAAGTATCATAGATTAGCTCTGTTTTCAAAATAACTTACTGGAAGATGTGCTAACAAAGAGATAATTTTTTGAACTTTTTTTTGATAAATCAAACTTCAGCATAGTTATTCAGGGTGAAAATTCATGCAAGCTTTTTGTTATTTCCTGATTATTCTGGACACAGTCAAGTTGCTGCTGCTTGTGCTTAGCTGTGAAATAGCAACAAAACTCACTCTGTACTAGTGGTTTACACACTACTATTAAATATTGTACTGTCCTGTTTAATTATAATTTCTCACTCCAGATTTAATTCTAAAAAGAATCATATGGAGCAGGGGTAAAGCCAGTGTGGATTAAGGTCCTGAGAAAACCATTTATGACACAGAGTACATAATCGAGTGTGCAGTCTGTACAAAGAAGTCTTAAAAATTCAATTTGATTGATAATATGTGTTACTGAATGTTATATTGGAATGGTGCTGCTCTTGTAATAGTAATTAAATATTTGTCTTACTTTTATAAAACCTTTATAATTTGGTTACTGTTTAAAGATGAAACTGGATTCAGCAGGACTATAATTTTATTTTGCTATCTTTCAAAAATAGTTAACTTTTTATTAAAAATTGTAAACAACATAAACATTAATGCTTCAAGTGCTGTCCTTAACAAAAATAATTTTGTTCAAAACAATTTAAACATATCATTGTATAATAATGTCCCCCCAAAATGTCTGAAATTATATATTCCTACCAAAGATTATGTTGATTATAAATAAGCTATATGTTATAGATATCTGGAAATTTCATGAACCTTTCTCTTAGCTTTCTTCTGATTACTACTTTATAAGGCCCTCATTTCTTTAAAGAAATCCTGTGAATTCCATTTCTTAATGGCTGTAATATATACTCTCTACTAATTCAACATTAAATAATAACAATGTTATATCATCACAGCTTTTAATAGTCTCAGATTCTACTCAAGACTCATTTTTACAAAGCTATTTTGGAAAACCATCTTTCATGATTTGTTTTTCTTCATTTAAAAGAACAATGCTAACTGGCTAATCTTAAATAGCATAATGTTTATTTTAACTGGGCATAAAAGCAGCTTTTATTCCTTTTATTTGTAGATGTACTAATATATATAAAAATACTAATTCCAAAATGTTGTGATATATACCTGTGCCAGTCAATACTTTAAAAAATAAACACCAAGTTCATTTCTTCTTTGAACCAATATTTTAGTGAATGCCTACTGATTTCTAAATATTTGTGCTGCATTCAGCAGTCATGGACATGTTTATAATAACAATTATGTCAAAGATTAAAGATGACCACAAAATCTTTGACTCTACTTCTTCAAGTATTCTGTGTGAGATAAATAACTGCTTTCACTGATAGAATAAAATGGATATTATACATACCAATTTCTCAGTAGAGGCCTTAATACCCAACCCCAGCATTGTGCCACTTCCTGCCTGTTGGTCTCTTTGCCTCTTCCTTCTCTTGCAACTTAGTCACCAGTATGTGAGGAAGCCAAAATAGACTTATAGGGAAGCCCAGGTAACAGACAATACCAATATTGCACTTGTGGTAACCTGTCTCTAAAATGGTGCACAACAATCCATGCCTTCTGGTATTCATTGCCTGTGTAGTGCCCTTCCACACCAAATAAAGCCAAACTATGTGACCAGAAGGATATGACAAAAATAATAGTGCGTAACATCTCAGGCTAAGCATTACAATTTCTCTCTTGCTCTCTCTTAGACTACTGTGGAGGAATCCAGCGGCCATGTCATAATGCCACTCAAGCAGCTTTATGGAGGGGCTCACATGGTGAGAAATTGAAGGCTTCTGCCAACATACAGTACCAACTCATTGTTCATCTGAGTGAGCCATCTTGAAAGTGGATTCTCCAGCCTCAGTTAAGTCTTCAGATGACTGCAACCTTAGACAATGTCTTAGATACAGTGTCATGAGAGACCCTGAACAGAACCACCCAGTTAATTCTCTCTCAAATATCTGACCCACAAAAACTGAATTAAAAAAAAGCTTACTGTCTTTTTAAGATGCTAAATTTGAGTTAAGTTGTTATGCTGTAATAAATAACTAACACGGCAGCTGATTAAAGAAGCCATCTTGAAAGTGATTTTTCAGGCCCAGTTCAGTCATTCCACTGTACTGTGTGCAAAAAAAGACAAACATTAAAGTATCAATTTTTTTGTCTTATGCTATCTGAAGAAGCAAAGAGAAAGGCATGATATTCATAGCCAACTTTCACTCTTACATTCTATACATATTTTTGAATGCCTAGTATGTGCCAAGCACTATTGGCTCTCAAGTTGGGCTTCTCAATCAGTAGTTCTTTCAGCAAACAGGTCTTGGTGTGTGTGTCAAATATTAGCAAATATCCTAGATGTTTAGACTGTAAAGTCTTTTGTATGGAATCCCAGAAGACCCTGAATAGCCAAAGAAATCCTGAGAAAAAAAGAATAAGGCCAGAAGTATCACACTGCCTGACTTCAAATTATACTACAAAGCAACAATAATCAAAACAGTATGACATTGGCAGAAAAACAGACACACAGACTAACTGAACAGAATTGAGAGCCCAGAAATAAATCCACATATATATGGTCAAATAATTTTTAACAGAGGAGCCAAAAACATACAATAGAGAAAAGAAAACATCTTCAATAAATTGTTCTGGGAAAATTGAAAAGCCATATGCAAAAGAATAAAACTAGACTGCTGTCATCACACACAAAAATTAACTCAAATAGATTAAAGATTTAAATATAAAACATAAAGCAATAAATTGCATAGAAAAAAACATAGGTGTTAAACTCATGGACCTTGGTTTCAGAGATGATTTTATGAATTTAACCTCAAAGACAAATTGGACTATATTGAACTAAAATGTTTCTGCACAGCAAAAGAAACTGTCAACAAAACTAAGAGGCAGTCTTCTGAATGGTAGAAGATATTTGCAAACAACACCTCCAATAAGAAACTAATATCCAAAATATATAAAAAACTCATACAACTCAACAACAAAAAAACAAACAACCCAATTAAAAAATGGGCAGAGGACCTGGACAGATATTTCTCCCAAGAAGTCATACAAATGGCCAGAAGACATATGAAAAGATACTCAACTTTATTAGCTATTAGGAAAATGAAAATCAAAACCACAATGAGATACCACTTCATACCTGTAAGAATGGCTATTACCAACAAGACAAGTAATAACAAGTGTTGGAGAGGTTATGGGGAAAAAGGAGCTCCCATACACTAATGGTGAGAATGTATATCTACTATGAAAAACAGAATGGAGTTTCCTCAAAAAATTAGAAATAGAATTACCATATGACCCAGCAATCCCTCTTCTGAGTATCTACCCAGAAAATTTAAAAACATTTATCCATAAAGATATGTGCATTCCGATGTTCATAGCAGCATTATTCATGGTGGCCATGATGTGGAAACAACCAAAGTGCTCTTCAATAGATGATTAGATAAAGATGTGGTACATATATGCAATGGAATATTACTCAACCATAAGAAAAGATGGAATACTGCCATTTGTGACAACATGGATATTTCTTGAGATAATTATACTAAGTGAAATAAGTCAGATGAAAAGGGTTGAGAACCAAGTGATTTCATCCATAAGTGAGATATAGAGCTGAAAGCAACAAATGAGCAAGAAAATAAAAAACTTATAGACAGACAATAGTTTAGTGGTTACCAGAGGGAAGTGGGATTTGACGGGGAGAGGAAATGAGGTAGATCAGGGTAAAGGAGATCAAATATATGGTGATAAAAGGAGATTTGACTTTAGGTGGTGAACACACAATGCAATATACAGATTGTGCACTATTGAACTGTACACTTGAAACCTATTTACCAATGTCACCCTAATAAATTTAACAATGACAAAAAATTTTAGCTTAAATGAAAAAAAAGGAGGAAAAACTTTTTTTGATGGCTTCTCATACCCTTTTTCTATGGTTGTTAAGCAGAGACATAATCTGGGGCACTTTTAAGCTAATTTACTGATCAGTGAGAGACTACCAGAGGTATCTATTTTTGAAAGACTAGTTTATTATTTATTTAATAATTGTAGGCAGTCAATGAAATATGTTATATTTAAAAGGTCTTCTCTAACAACACATTCATAATTTAGGGGAAAATTTTTAATTAAAAAAAGTCAGTGGATAATACAGATACTTTAACGGTTCATTTTATGTGTTAGTTTGGCTGGGCGATGGTACCCAAATGTGTGGTCAAACATTATTTTGAATGTTCCTATTGAGAATGTTTTTTGATGGGATTAACATTTAAATCAGTAGACACTGAGTAAAGAAAAAGATCTCTATAATGTGTGCGGGCCTTATCCAATCATTTAAAGATCTTAATAGAAAAAGACTGACCTCTCTCAAGAAAGAAGGAATTCTACGAAGACTACAACATTGGCTCTTTTCTGATTCTCCAATCTAGATGGCCTTTGGACTTGAACTGCATCATCACCACTTTCTGGGGCTCCAACTCGCCAGCCTCCATCATCATGTGAGCAAACTGCACTAAATAAACAAATAAAAACACAAGCAAACAAACAAACAAACATTTTATTGGTTGTTTCTCTGGAGAATCCTAATATAGATACAAATACATTTACTATTGCTATTTTTACCTCATTCATATGACACGTTTTTTTAAAAATAAGTATTTGTAAGTTTAAAACATGCATTTCAAGTGTCTTCATTTCTGAGGCACTATTCTGATTTTGTCTAAAAATTTTTTTTTTCTGATACCATCTCTGAAAGTAGGTATTTTGTCTTCCCATTGAATAGCACACCAAAACTTGTAGGATAACAAATGATGACATATTTCTCCTAGGAGAAAATATTTAAGTGTTTTATGTACCTTACCAAAGGAGATAGTCTTGGCACTATTCCAATGAAACTGAACTGATATGGACCAGAAACAGATCTACTTATTAGAGTTAGTACTTATACCTCAGTTTGGCTGATCTTTATCTTTTGCTGTTAAAATTAAGTAAAAACAATGTTATATTCACAAATATATGAATCTTAACTGCAGAGATCTATGTAATTTCATTTCTCTTTGCTTTAGCCTTACTGTTACTGTTAATTTCTTTATGAAATACTTCCTCCTATATCCATCATTGATTAGTTTTTAGATGTGTTTATTTATGTGGCTCTTGCATCTATGGAATGTGTGGACAACAGAAATGGTTTACTAAAGCACATTTGGCTCTAAGTTCATCTTAGTAAAACAAACAAACAAACAAACAAAACACTCAAGTCCCTTGATCACTCAACACTGTCTCTGGTAAACAGTCTCCTCATCCAACATTTCTTCCACATTGACCTTTTATACTGAGATCCACACCAGCTTCATGAACTAGAAGTGTCACTGCTGTTCCTCTAGCTTCTGAGAATGACCTGTGGTGTTGAAAGTCTCTTGTGAGTCTGATGTTCTCAAAATTTTACTTGCAATCCCTCTCCTTCAAATTTAGGCTCTTTAAAAATGACCTCACTCCTCAATATTTTGTTATATCACCATATTTTTTAGTACAGACTCAAAAAGGCCGTCTTTAGGTCCCAGTTTCTTCCAGCATCTCTCACCTAGGTCCTGGGAGCATATTCCAGTAAAGCTAAAACAAAGTATATTTGTGTGTCACTATTCAACTTCCCATTAATAAATATATTTTTTTCACTAAGGAAACTCTCAAGATGTGTTCAGTTATGCTTAAACTCTGAGCTTTAGATAAATGTCTGTTTATTCACTTTAGGAAGGTCTGTTTCTCATTCTATTAGCGAGTTTTAATCCTGGTGTCCTAGAGCCCAACATTTTTATTTCTGGAACCCTCTTTCCAAACAGTAATGTCACTTTGGGCTCCTGGATTCCTTCATAGACAGAAAATTTATTTTAAGCAGCTATATTCTAGATCTTTGTGAACTTCAAATCATCAAGGTCTCAAGGGCCTCTCTAACTTTCAAAAACACTCCTGCAATTAAGGGAAGATCAAATGTCACCAGTTTTGTCAGTTTTCAATTCCACTGTTTCCTATCACTCCATATTAATAGAGGGTTCAATAAGATTTTGGTAGTATAGCAACCCCTCACTATATTTGCATGTTAGTTCATATTTCCTTCTTTGATATGGCAGGCTATCACAAGAGATGTTAAATAAACAGCAGACTGAAGCACAAAGAGGCTAAGCAGGTAGCATGTGCATAGTGGTCAAGTATTTAAATTAGGAGATTATTTTCCCCACTTCATCATGCTAGCCATATGCATGGTCCCAGACTAGGTCTTAAGTATATGTGGGGCAGAAAGGTAAGAATTAAAAGACGTTACAAAGGTGCAAGGCACTATTGTTAAATATAGTAAATTCATAATCTCTCTCTCTCTCTCTCTCTCTCTCTCTCTCACACACACACACACACAATCAACAATAATATGCTCCTGTGCTTTTATGTATAATGTTAAGACATTTTAATCCCCACTGAGAAATTCTCTCTAATTAGATCAATAGTAATGAAGTTGTCTATAACCAAAGAATAATAAACTATAACGTAAATAATATTCTTCAATATGGTCATTTATGGTCAAAGTAGTGGATCACTTACTAAGTGTGGTCTGTCAATTTAATGAGAAAAATATAGACCACTGATTTGTCATTTACAAAATAATATTACAATTGTTTATCTTTTTTTTTGGAAGTCAAATTATAATTGGTATCTAGGTCAACATTTACTATCAAGTGAAATAATCAAACAATGATTATTGTTGATTTCGAATCCAACATTTAATGATATGCTTTCTCCAGGTAAGATACATAGGTAAACAAATTCACTATCATTAGATCAATGTGCTCCAAATTAATATATGTATGTGTATTATACTATATGAATATTACTTTCACTATATATTACTTTCACACCTAAAGAATAATTTGGGTACTTTGACATAACATTATATGGTTTGTGCTACTTTTTAGAGTAGGTTTAGATTCACAGAAAAATTGAGTAGAAAGTACACAGAGTTCCCATATAATCTATCCCTACACATATACAACTTCTACTATTGATATCCCATACCATAGTGGTACCTTTGTACATTGTACTGTGATGAACCTATGAATTGATTTATCATTATCTTCTAAAGCCCATAGTTTACATTGGGTTTTACTCATGATGCTATACATTCTATGGTTTTGGGCAAATGTGTAAAGACATGCATCCACCATAAATAAAATAGTTTCACTGCCGTAAAAATCCTCTGTGCTCTGTCTTTCCATCCTCTCTCTGCTCCTTATCCTCTGACAATCATTGATCTTTGAATTATCTCTATAGTTTGACTTTCTCAGAATATCAAATATTTGGAATCATCCATTATGTAGTCATTTCAGATTGACTTCCTTCACTTAGTAATATGCATTTAAATTTTCACCTGTCTTTTCATGGCTTGATAGCTCATTTCTTTTCAATGCTAAATAATATTCTATTGTCTAGATGTACCACAGTTTATCTGTTTGCCAACTGAAGGACATCTTGGTTGCATCTAAGTTTTGACAACTACAAATAAAGCTGCTATATACATCCATGTGCAGGTTTTAATGTGGACATACATTTTCAACTCCTTTAAGTAAATATCAAGGAATGCAGTAGCTGGATCATATGGTAAGAGTATGTTTAGTTTTACAACAAACTGCCAAACAGTCTTAAAAAGAATTTTTCATCCTCACCAATAACAATTCCTTTTCTCAGCAAGTTATTTTTTTGGCTTATTGACAACCTGATTCTAAAGTTTATATAGAAAGTCAAAAGACCTACAATAGCTCACTCAATATTGGAGAAGAATAAAGTTGAAGGATTGATACTACCCAACTTTAAGACTTACTATAAAGTTACAGATATCAGTACAGTGTGGTATTGGCAAAAGAATAGACAAATGTATCAATAGTACAAAATAAGCCCAGAAATGAACTCACACACTTATATGGAGACTTTTTTTAATTCACCACAGTTCATTTGAAGTATGTAGTTAAACCTGCATTGTTCAAATGTCAATTCTGCAGTTGAGAATCTGCATATATGGAGGGCCAACTGTAGTTATACATAGATTTTCTAGTGTGTAAGAGGAAAGTACCTTACCCCTGCGTTGTTCAAGAGTTAAATGTAATTAAATATTGAGTCAATTTCTCTAATAGATATAGGTCTGTCTATTGATTGTCTGTTTCTTCTTATAGGAGCTTTTATAGATTGTGTCTTTCAAGGAATTGGTCTATTTTATCTAGGTTATCAAATTTGTAGGCATAGAATTATTCATAGTGTTCCTTTACTATTCTTTTAATGTCTATGGAATATATAGTGATGTCTCCTCTTTTATTTCTGGTATTAGTAATTAGTGTTCTCTTTTTTCTTTAGCCTAGCTAAAGGTTATTGAAATTACTGTTCTTTTCAAAAAACAAGTTTTTGTGTTGTTGATTTCTTGTTTTCAATATCATCGATTCTGCTCTAATTCTTATTTCTTTTCTTCTGCTTACTTTGGGATTAATTTTTTTCTTTTTAGTTTCCTAGATGAAGTTTAGGTTATTGATCTTAGACTTTTCTTCTTTTCTTATATATGCATTCGATACTAGAAATTTTCCTCTAAGCACTGCTTTCACTGCATCCCACAAATTTTGATAAGTTGTCTTTTCAATTTTATTTAGTTTAATTTTTTTAAAAAAAATCTATTGAGATTTCTTCATTGATAAAACCCTAGAAGGTTAGGCTCTGGTAAATAATTTCTGAGGGCAGACGTTTTTAGAAGAATGAAATGCTCTGGCATGTTTCAAAATGATTCCTTTTCCCCCCTCCCTGTAGGCAACATAAGGGTTTTTTTTTTTTTTTCTCTCATATTCATTGTGAGGACCTGGGAGAGCTAGCTTCTGGCAGTCAGATTCATAAAACTATGGGGGCCCCTGATGACAGTCCTTCTGGAGTTTTTATTTCTCAGACTTATTCACACAGAGTCTTTAGAAATTCAACAATTACAGTTCAGGTTTCCCTACTGTACTGGTTTCCAAGGAGACTTTTACTCATAAATTTCTGCTCTATTAAGCTGTAATTCATCCACCTGTTTGTCTCTCTAATCTGGGGGTAGCAGTTTGCTCTGTAAATTCATTTATCTTTGTGTGGATAGAGCTCACTCCATCTCAAAAAGCTGACTCCATTTTAAAACTAATCCACTTGAATACTTGACCCCCTCCCCATTTCTTTGAGTGGACTCTGGAATATGTATAGAGGTTCCAGGTTAATCACGAACTACCATTAATCCTTCCTCCACCATTTAGCTCTTTCTCCGAGGCAAGGTACCCTCAATGTTATTTATCTTTTAATTCATCCTGATGTCAGAGCTCTCCAAATCTGATCCATTTATTCCTTTAACATCCTCTGCATTTCTTTGAGAGTACATAGGTTCATTTCTCAGCAGAATATAAAACAGGTGGTCTGGGGAGTGAATGTCTTGGGAATCCATTTTGTCCTGCTGCCACCCAGAACTGCATTTCTATAAGTTCCCTATGAAAACTCTTTAAACCAGCAGTCCACAACCATTTTGGCACTAGGGACCAGTGCTCCTATGAGAATATAATGCCTGATGATCTGAGATGGAGCTTAGGTGGTGATGCTAGTGCTGAGAAGTGGCTGCAAATACAGATGAAGCTTCACTCTATTGCCCACCACTCACCTCCTGCTGTACAACCTTGTTTCTAACAGGTCATGGACTGGTGCTTGTCTGTAGCCCAAGACTTCAGGATCTCTGCTTTAAGCTAACAAACTAGTCTTGTCTGCTTTATTCTTTGGCCCCCTTGGATCCTTCTTCATTTGGAGACCCTTTTGCATTTGGAGACCCCTTTCACAGAACACTCTTATGGATCTAAGAAGAGTTATTGGTTTTTCATTTTGTTCAGAATTTTACTTGTTAGAGTGGAGTGGTACCTTCTAAGCAACTTACATGCTGGACTGGAAACTAGAAGTCTCTGGTTTGTGTTTTTTTATAAATAGGAAAGTGTTTTTTCATAAATAGGAAAGTACCCCCAAAGCTAGAGGTAATTTACTTTCCTTTTAATTTGAAGAAAATCAAGTTGTTTTAGGCTCACTGAGAATGTAATGAGATGATTAAGATATTTTAAACTTCACTAATTCTTGGCCAAAGAATCAAAATAGTATTTTTTTACTGATTTGATTCAAGCAAAGACCAAAACACATCGCCGTTGAGTTGTATATCAAACTTTCCAGTAGGAAGAACCAAAATCGAGCACAGGTTGCTTCCTGATAAGCACAAGCAAAGGTGACTCAGCCTGCTTTCCCAATACTTGATAGGCATCTCTATGGGCTGATTACTTAAAGAACTCTTGGGAGTGTTTGTGTTTTTTTTAAGTTGAAGATGCAGTTAAAAAAAAAAGTTGAGGAAAAATATGGCATAGATGACAAAGGCTCTGTTCATTCCTCTGGCAACCAAATCAAAGTTATGACAAAAACAGGGAGCAGCAGCAAGGAAAAATTGCCTGGGATGAAGAACCATACAACTATGGAGAAATCCAAGAAATCATTTTGCAACAGCAGAAGTTAGAATGGGGCAAGTACGTGGGAGTACCCAGTCTCAAGTGGTTGAGTGAAGCAAAGTCTACAGCAGTGGCAGATGCCTTTTAAAGGGGCCCCATCCACAAGCAGATTTTTGTGGTGATGGACCTGCTCTCTCTGAGCACCAGTGCCAATTTGGCTTCGCACAGAGGGCACCAGGGACTTACAAGGAGACACTGTTGGAGTGAGGGCCAAGACAAGACTCGCTCAGTACAGAAGTGCTGGCAGTATCCATTGTTGCCTGTTGAGCCCTCCTCACTACCAGTGTGCTGGACACAGCACTACCATAGCATTGTGAAATCATCAAACTGGATAACAGAGGTTGCTCTGCCCAGAGGATTCCCTAAAACTCCGTCTCCCCCAACCTACAGCTCTACCCAAGCCACATCCAGGTGTATTCTCAGCGAGTCAGGTGCTCCTTGCTGAGACTCACACTGGAAGAGGCAGCTGGCCTCATTTTCTGGTGTGGCCTTTTGAGGCAACTGTGAGCCCTGCATCTGTGGAGTGCTCGCTGAATCTTAACAGGTGGCCCTGGAGGGATAGAGGCTTGGGCTATGTCCGAACCCCTCTCAGACTGTGCCACTAGACACCTACTTCACAAACCCACACTAATAAGACCAGGAGACTTAGGAGCTTTGCATAGAGACAGAAATGGAAAGGCAGCCAAAATTGGAAGACAAAGAAGCAGAAATAATATGAGAGAAAAGAACAGAGATCCAGATATAATGGAGTCAAGTAATCTAACAGATACAGAGTTTAAAAGATGCTCAATGGTTATAAAGATGCTCAATGACCTTGTGGGAAGTGTAGACAAATTCAGTGAGAACTTCAACAAAGAGATAAAAAAAAACATAAAAATGAAAATGGAAATTATAAAAGGAAACCAGTCTGAAATGAAGAACACATTATCTGAGATGAGAACATTAAATGGAATAAACAAAGAAATAAACAAAGTAAATAAAGAAGAGGATCAAATGCCCTATCTAGAGGACAGGAAAGCCAATTGGGATACTCAATCAGAATGGCAAGAAAAAAGATGCCAAGACTATAAAAATAATTTAAGGAGGATATGGGATACTATTAAGGCTCTAAATATTTGTCTGATCGATGTAACTGAATCAAGATGTTGAACAGCTGTTTGAAAAAATAATGACAGAAAACTTCCCTAACCTAGTGAAGGAAATGGATATAAAACCCCAGGAAGCTCAGAGAATTCCAAAAATCAGGGATCCAAAAAGACCTAGACTGAGACACATCATAATTAAAATGCCAAAGTTTAAATACAAAGAAAGAATATTAAAAGCAGCAAGAGAAAAACAAATAATTGCATATAAAAAACAACCATAAGACTGGCAACTAATTTCTCAAAAGAAACTATGCAGGAAAGAAGGACTTGTCAAATATATATATATATATATATATATATATATATATATATATATACACATACATATTTATATATGTATATATATATACATATTTATATATGTGTGTATATATATATATATATATATATATATACATTTGACAGGATGAAGACCCAAGATCTATAACCAAGAATACTTTATCCAGCAAACCTATATTTTAGAGTTGAAGGACAGATAAAGAGCTTTCCAGTCAAAAAGAAGTTAAAGGACTTTATCACCACCAAGCCAGTATTACAGAAAATGTTGGAGGAACTTCTTTAAGAAGAAAAAACATGTATCAAAAACAGGAACAAAGAATGGTAACAATTACACTCCTACCAATAAGTACCTTAAATGGAAAAGAATTAAATGCTCCAATCAAAAGATAGAGTGGCTGAAAAGATAAGAGAAAAAGAGCCCTATGTATGAAAAGGAAGGGGATGGAAAAATATATTGCTTTGATGGACCTAGAAGGTATTTAAGTCAGACAAAGATAAACACTATATGATTTCATTTATATGTGGAATCCAAAAAGTAAAAAGAACAAACTAATCAAAAACAGACTCACAAATGTAGTGGACAATTTGGTGTTGGACAGAGAGGACTGGGGTTTGGGAGGCTGAGAGAATGGAGTGAAGGGCTAAAGAAGTACAAATTAGTAGCTGATGGATGGTCATTGGGATGGGGAGCATGGCATAGGGAATGCAGTTAGCATTAATACGTTGGCTAGGTGGAGGATCAGGGGAGGGAGAGTGCAATTGAGGGGGATCATTTTATGAACTATATAGATGTCTAACCAATGTACTGTATACTTGAACTAAAAAAAAAAAAATTGAAGATTAAAGAAAAGCACTATTGGGATACTCTCTGGTCAATGAAGGACATTTTTCATGTCCTGGGAAAAATATCAAGGAAATGATAAGATGGATTTCCTAGTACTTACCAAGTCTTTGCAGAAAATCAGCCTTTGTCAGAGTGCCATAGTAGGTTTTCAATAAATAATTAAGGATTGATTTAAGCAGATAGAAAAATCCAGAATATTGTCTCACATATGAATCATCTGTAAAGCTTTAAAATTGTAGATGCCTGGGCTCTACTCCATTAAGATTTCTGATTATGTAAATCTGAAGTAGAAGTTAGATATATGAATTTCAAGAAATTTGAGCAGATCATGTGAAACATATAAAGTAGGCAAATTTGATTGTGTAGAATGCAAATGTCACTTATTTGGGCAGCTTCCTGTCCTGGTCAGCATTGATATGGAGTATATGTAGATGGAACCACAAGTGAGATATCTCATTGATAATGTCACGCTATGGAATGAGCAGGGACATGCCATACTCACAATACAATACATTTACTTAAGCACAACTAAGAATGGTGGGGCTTACCATGCAGATAGGCTAATTCAACTGGTCATATCTATAGCAACAGACTTGCAGAGTTACAGAGAGGAATCTGTTGGATTATTTTAATTAAAATGGGTGGTCACTAGATTATTAATAGATTATTCCTCAATAAAAGAGCATGCTTTGTTTTTTAAATTTTCTATTGGTAGCATTTGTTATTTTACTGAATAAAAAAAAATGATGTATGTGTTTGTATATGTAAAGGTAGGATGATCTTATGCAGAGAAATATCTTTTGACTTTTCTTCTTAATCTAAGTGGAGTATGCCCTGATGAAGACACTATTTTATTTTATCTGTGTTCTTTTATTTTCTGAACTTTATTCTATCTTAAACCATGTTGTGAAGCTTTGCTAAATTTTTCCTGTGAGAAAATGATTTTGAGCTTGTCAGTCCATCAGGCATGATGACTGGGAATATTTGAGAGAAGATACAAAATGTACTTACCAGGAAGCTGAAAATATAAAGCAGTATTTTCTACTTGTCATTGTAAAAGAGCATGACAAATTTATTGTTATCCTGACTTCACAGTTGTCAGCTATTCTACATACAATGGTCACATACGCACTTATGGTTGTCACTAGCAGAACTTGAGGTATTTACAAAAACACCAAACATAAGTGGACTACCAAAAAGAGAAATGCCCATTATTCCTAGTAAGACCAGAGATATTGAAAGGTCTGTGATTTGTCCACTATGTGGCTGGACAACTTTGGCAATGAGGCTAATTATGTTGTTTTGATAGGTGTCGGGGGCAGGTAGGGTTGTTCTTTCCATTTTCATCCTAATTTCTAGCCAGTTTTCCTATAAATGTGTGCAGCCGGTTGTAAGGGATCATATTAAAAAGGATTTATCAATTATCAAAGTAGAGAACAAAAAAAAATAAATTTTCCAGGGAGACTACCATGTTCCAGGCATTGTGCAAAATGCTGGGGATGCATAAGTGGATTCAATAAGACCCTCATTTTCAAGATACTCACAATCTATGGGAGGGCAAAATAAAAGCTCCAGCACAAATGTGGTTTGTGATGGGATAGAGCTGCACACAGAGAAGTGCAAGGATTAGGGGAGGCTTATTTGGTGAGATGATAACTGTAGGTGTATACAGTGTAGGGGAAGGGTGGTAGGAAAGGACAAAGGGGGTGGCTGGCACAAAGCCACTGAGGCAAGAATGAGTGTGGGGTACTGGTAGTTCAACATGGTTGGAGTTTTGAGTGGGGAAAGTTATGACAAAAGATTATGTAGATAAGGCAGAGAGGAGTCAGGGCAGAAAGGTTCTTCATGCCACAAGAAGAGCCTATATTTTACTCTGAAAATTACAGGACACCAATATGAAGGTGATGGACATATCTGCAGCATGGAAGATAGATAGGATGCGAATAAAAAAATTAAATCCCTTTGGTTAAGTGCTGTACTACTGTTTCTAAACTTTTACTCCTCCAGAGTGATTTCTACAAATGTTGCAAGAGGAGGATGTTAAATTACACAGGAACAGATCATTACTATTTCTGTAACCAAGGACAAATAATACACTCTCAAAAGCAAGCAAAATTCATGTCTGCCTCCAGAGACACCTCACATTAGATAAGGGCAGCACTATTATGGCACTCCCTCAATAGGATAGAAAGCCATGCTGCACATGAGGACTTGGTGGAAAGGCATTTTCAGCAGTTAGAGAACAGAGTACACCTTCAGCTATTTGATCCGTAATGCGGTCCCAGATGCTGCCAAAAAATGCCTACTGGCACTCTGTAGGTACTGCCTCTGATTATTGCTTCTTACTTCAAAGCTGTCAGCCATTATCTGGAACTCACATATCTGCTTGAATCAGACAAAATTAATAAACTAGTCCATTAAATTATAGAAAGTTGTTCTCAATATGTTCAAAGCTTTGGGTTTTACAAGTCCCTGAAAATGATAAAATGTGGCATGAAGACATTTCGAAACTATCAAAATGATTCCAACCTTTTTGCTTCAATAATTGTTTTAATACTTACAGGAGTATGTTTCAGAAATGGAGAATAAACTTATTCCATATAGTTCTAGAAGACAGACCTGGGTATATGAGGGAAAATGAGGGAAACAGACCTTATTTTAAATTTTAAAAAATTATTTCTAAAAAAGTGGAACTTCTCAATTTTAAAAAGTACGTTGTTTTTGTGGCAAAAAGTGTGTAGATGTATGTTCAACTGAAAATTGGTTTTAGTCTGTAAAATTTTTAATTTTAAATAATTTTGTTTTATTGAGGCACATCCATGTAACCAACACAGCTCTAGAAATAAAATATTACATAAAAGTGAAATAAAATATAATAGTGAAAAGAAAATATAAAAGCTGTAATGACTTTTCTACGAAGTTAAATGTATAGTGTATACTATGAAAAGCTGTCTTATCCTGACACTATGTCTGTTCGATGTTAGGAGGGTTAAGATATTCTTTCTATTGGAAAATGATATTTGTAGATAGTAGGCTTTCTTGGTTGATGTTTTTATTGTCCTTAACTAGACAAAATGATGAGTTATAAATATTACACTGGCTTTCCTGGATACATCTTAAAATGCATATCTTTTGTCAGCTATGAAATTTCAGCATGTAGATAACCTATAAGAGATGGAGGAAAAGATATTTATTTACTGGATAGATGAAGAATAGCACAACCTCATCTATTTCCAACCCAGAAACAAAACCAAATAAATACAATTTTATTTCAAGAGTTAAAGGACTTTTTTTCCTGTATTTTTTATTTTTCTGGCTCATTTAAAAAATAGCTTTTTTTCTACCTGTTTGTCTTTCCAGAAAAGAGCAACTCAAAAGTATATATTTGTTTTTTATATTTATTTTTATTTCCCAAATATGTTCTCTTCACAAATTTTGGCCTGCTTCTTAATATCTCAAGAGGTGCTAAAATCCTTAATGATAAAGCTTATGGCTTCACATTAAAAAATAATAATACATTAATTAATTTAAAATATATATGCAAACTTGATCGGGACACATGTAGTGATTGATTAAATAAACTACATTTCTAAATTTAATATAGCAAATACAAGGGTTTTATAAAAAATCAAGAGGCATATATTGTAATTTTATGTAATTTTAAATCTATGTAATTTCTATGTAATTTTAAATCTATAAAAAACTTTGAAAGAGTATTATATACTTTAATGTGGATTTTTTTTCCTGAAAATATAATTAATAACAATAAACTGTTCTACCATGATTTCAACTTGTCCAGAAATTTTACAAGAAAGAGTCATTGTAAATTGATTACTGCTCCCGGAAAAGCAACTCAAAACCACATTACTGATGACAAGTTAGCTACATTATCTCTACTTACAGAAAGATAGGAGTGTAGAGAATAATGGTTGAGCAGAACTGGCTGTTTTTCCAATCAACAACTCTGGTTGACATGCTTTATCTAGCAGCCTTGAGTAATGTCCTCATTTTTCAAAATTCTATTATTATGTGCCTGTTCAAGTTCAGGAATACAATCATGTCCCTTTTGCCAGTTTGCTATAGATAAAAATAAAAACCTACCAATATAAGTCTAGATAACTGATATATAACTTATGAATCTATTATTTCTCATGATGGGGAAATAGATCAGAAAGAGGCATTCCAGAAAAGAGGATGTTGGACATATGGTAAGTGGTTTAAATAGATAAGCCACAATTTTGTACCATGTGCAACTAAACAGATAAACCACAATTTTGTACCATGTACAACTAAAGCCTCTGAAATGTTATTTGAAGATTTTCTAAAACCTTTGAAAAAAAAAAAAAAATCATTATTCAATTTAACAAATGTTTACCAAATACATCCTATATCTTGGATATTATGAAAAATTATGAGTAGAATACAAGGATAAATATACCACAAATAACTGGGGACATGAATTAATGTATGGTATAATTATGAAAACTTACCTAGTAGCTCTACTGACATGTAATCTTTGAAATTACTCCCTACTCTCCAAATATAACATAATCTTTACTCTTGAAGAAAAGATAATTCAAATTGAAGTAAGATATACTATTTCTAATTATTAAATCATCCAAAACTATATATTGTAAAATTATTCAGTGCTGGAGATCTTGTAATTAAAATGAAGCAATTATATATTGTAAGTTGTACTGTAGATTGGCATAATCTTTTTGAAAATTTATTAAGAAATACCTTTAATGAACAGTACATTGTTCATATTCTTTGGAACATTAATGGATCTTGTGTTCTTGGAGATTCATTCTGAAAAAAATAACTTCTCAGAAAAAAAGCTACATGGAATAAGATGCCTACTGTAAATATTTGTTAAAATGAGATTATTGTAAATGTGGTAAAATAGGAAGATATTAAGAAAGTTATAACACCAGTTCAATGGAATATAATATTATCATGTCATTTCTGTTATAAAAATAATTTAGTAAATTTCTAGAATGATTTTTAAAAGTCAGGAAAAAAAGTCAAGCAGTCTTCTGGTGTTGAGAAAATAAATGTAATTTAGAAGTCACCAAAAATGGGAGCTTTAAAATATAACCCAGGCTGTCATCTGGGACTTCTGGGTGGCTGTACTCCAGGAACATGAGTAAAAATACAAAGTTTGATCCTACCAGACACTGAAAACCAGCTTCCAGTCAGTTTAGTTCATGATTCAATTGAGGTTGTCTGTCTTCTGCTGCCTATCAGAGAATAGGATAAGTCATCTCTAAAAGATGATAACATTATCCTGAGCCCACATGTTTTCAGATGTAACATTTAACATTAAAAAAGATTCTTTTGACCTACCAAGAAACAGAATCAAGAGAAAGAAGAGGCAATTCAAAGAAACCCAAACTCTTCGGAGGACTGTGAGAAAATTCAGAATTCCAAACATAATATTCATGATGTCCAACATGTTACCAACAAAAGAAAACAACAACCCAGGAAAATATAACCTATTCTTAAGAGAAAAGACAAAATAGAGGCCATCCCTAAAGAAGACCCATATGTTGGAATTAGCCTTTAAGAATTTTACAGTAACTATAGACTGTACTCAATAATGAAAAAGAAATACCACTGACTTATCACTAAAATCAATGGGGTTAAAAAAGAAAACAAGGGAATAACATTTTCAAAATATTAAAAGAAAAATTAAATCCAATCTTGAATTCCATAATATTGGAAATATTCTTTAATATAGAGAGCAAAATGAAGATATTTTGAATAAAAATAACAAAGAGAATTTTTTGTTGGTAGAAATACACCTCAAGGATTTCTTAAAGGAGTCCTGCAGGCTACTAAAAAATTATACCAGATAGAAATTTGGCTCTTTAGGAGAAAATAAATATAAAAATGTGATAAATATCAGGGTGATTGTAAATGTCTTCTCATTTTTTTAAAATACAAGTACTATTTAAAGCAAAAATATGACATTTTCTCGTGGAGTTTATTATGTATGTGAGATTTGTTATGTAACTATAGCACAAAGGATGGAGGGTAATGAATGGGCCTACATGGTTTCAGTGTTTCTACATTTTTTTGTGTGAAATAGTACAATATTAACCCTAACTAGACTAAATAATATTATGCATGTATATTGAAGTATCATTAGAAACAACTAAAAATAACAACTAAAAATAAAAAAAAGTAACACTAAAATATCAACAGAGAAATTAAAATGGAATCCTAAAACTTCTTGAGTAATCTAAAAGGCAAGACATTAATAACAGAAATCAAAAACACTGAGTAGGGGGCAGTGTCAAACAGCAAACAAGTAATAAAACATCAGGCCTAAATTTAACCATATAAATAATAATATATTAAAGTTTAATGTAGCAAACACTCTAATTACAAGGCAGATATAGTCAGAATGTTGTCACAGGAGATATATTTAAATATAAAGACAGATGGAAGTTGGAAATAAATAGAAAAGATATACTATGCAAACAGCAAACATAATAAGTCCAGAATCATTATATTAATATCAGATAAATAAACCAAAATAAAATATTACTGGACATAAAGAACACTTATAATGATAAAAGAATCAATGTATAAGGATGAACTCAAAATCATGTATGTGCATGCACCTAATTCCAAAATCTCAAAATATGTGAAACAAAAGTTGATAAGATTAAGGAAAGAAACAGATAATTGTGCATAGCTCAATATTTTTATGTTTCTCTTTGCAATTAATAGAATTAGAAACAAAACTCAGTAAAGACATAGGTAATCTGAGCAGCGCTATCAGCCACCTTGACTTAATTGATATTTATAAAATCTTATATCCAGCAATCTTAGAATATACATTTTTTCAAATGTACATTGTATGTCCATCACTATTCACTATATTGTAAACCATAAAATGAGCCTTAAAATTTTTAAAAATTCAAATCATACAGAGCATATTCTCTGACCACAATGTATTTAAATTGGAATCTAGGAGATAGGTAATAGTAAGATACCAAGAAAAATTTCAAATACTTGTATACTAAATTACATACTATTAAATAATGCATGGGTCAGAGAAGAAATCACAAGAAAAATTATAAAATATTTCCAACTAAATGATAAGGGAAATCTAGCATATACGGGATGAAGCTAAAATAGTGCTTAGAGGAAAATGTATAGTTTTAAATGGCTTTATTAGATAAGATATTTAAAATAAATAACCTAAGTTTTCATCTTAAGAAGACAGAAAAAAAATTAAAGCCAGAGTAAGTAACAAGGAAGAAATAACAAAGATGAGGGAAGAAAAATGGTGTAGATGATAGAGGCTTTGTTCATCTGCTCTTATGACCACATCAAAGCTGTGAAGGAAACAAGTTGCAAACGGCAAGCAGTGTTGCCTGTGGTCTAAAAACCAAGCCCTACAACTAGGGAGAGAAATAAGAAATCAGCCTGCAATGGGAGGAGGTAGGACAGGGCAAGGACACCAGGCTGCCCAGTCCCCAGCGTCTAAGTGAGACAGAGGCTAAAGCAGTGGCAGCTGAGACGCCTCTTAAAGGGGTCAAATTGGCGACCGGACTTTCCCGATGACAGACTGGCTTGCTCTGAGCACCAGTGCTGGGTCAGCTGCTTGAGGGACACCAGGGACTTACAGGGGAATGCTGAGTTGTCAGAGCAAGGGCTGGAGGCAAGGCTTTCTCCCCGGCAGAAGTGCTGGCAGTATCCACTGTTTCTCTGTTGAGCTTTCTCTGCTCCCAGTATGCTGATGCAGCCCCACCATAGCTAAGATGTCCTCAGCCTAGAAAATAGAGGTTGCTCCACCCAGACGATTCCCTAAAACTCCACCTTCCCCAACTCATGGCCCTACCCATCCCACATCCAGTTGTGACCTTGGCAAGTACTGCATAATTTACAGAGCAAGCTCCAGGACCCACACTGGTGGCAGTTGACCTAAGTTTCTGGCGTGGTTTCTTGAAGAAACTATAAGCATAACATCTATGGATTACTTGCTGAATTTTAACAGGTGGCCCTGGAGGGACAAAGGCTGGGGCTAAAATTGGCTTGCTACTGAACCCCTCTCAGGACTGTGCCTCTGGACACCTACTACATAAAGCCACACTAATGAGACTGGGAGACTTAGGAGCTTAGCTTAGTAGTAGATACAGAAAGGCAGCCAAAATGGGAAGACAAAGAAGCAGAAACCATATGAGAGAAGAGAATAGAGAACCTGGAGTATTAGAGCCAAGCAATCAAACAGATGCAGAGTTGAAACACTGGTTATAAAGATGCTCAATAAACTTGGGGAAGAGTAGGTGAACTCAGTGAGAACTTTAACAAAGAGATAAAAAATATAAAAATGAAAATGGAAATTATGAAAGGGAAACAGTCAGAAATGAAGAATACATTATCTGAGATGAGTAGTATATTAGTGGGAATTACCAGAGTGGATGAAAAAGAGGATTGAACTACCAATACAGAGGATGGAGAAGCCAAGGTCACCTAATCAGAATGGCCAGAAAAAAGAAGCCAAGACTATAATAATAATTTTAGGGGTCTTTGGGACAAAATTAAATGTAAAAATATCTGTGTAAAGGAGTACCTGAGGAGGAGAGAGAGAGCAAGAAGTGGATAAGCTATTTGAAGAAATAATGATGGAAAACTTTCTTAACTGGTGAAGAAAATAGACATGCAAGAAAACTCAGAGAGTCCTTGAAAGAGAAACCAAAAGAGACCTACGTCAAGACAGATCATAATTAAAATGTCACAGGTTAAAAACAAAGAGAGAATCTTAAATGCAGCAAGAGAAAAGCAGTCACCTACCAGAGAGCACTCATAAGATTGGCAGCTAATTTCTCAAAAGAAACTTTGTGGGACAGAAGGACTTGGCACAAAATATTCAAAGTGATGAAAACCCAGGATCACAACCAAGAATACTTTAACCAGCAAAGCTATCAGAGTTGAAGGACAGATAAAAAGCTTCCCAGACAAAAATAAGCTAAAGAAATTCATCAACACCAAGCCACTATTATAGGAAATGTTAGAGGGACATCTTTAAGAAGAAAAAACATATATCAAAATCAAGAACAAAAAATGATAATAATTACATATCTATCAACAAGTACCTCAAATGGAAAAGAATTAAATGCTTCAACCAAAGAACAGGGTGGCAGAATAGATAAGAAAACAAGACATTGTATGCCAACTATAATTTTAAAAACTCATTGAATTGTATGATATAAATAGAAGCAACAAGTTGTCTACTATATTTCAATAAAAATGGGGGAAATGAGGAGAAACAACACTGTTACACTAAAGAGAAGATGAGGTTAGAAATTAATGAAAGAGAAAACAAACAGTAGAGAAAATTAACAAAACTAAGCCTAGTGATAGTGATTAAATACTAGAGAACACAAATTACAATATAAAGAATAAAAAAAAGATTAACATTATTGATTCCATAGATATTAAAAAGGAAATTTTGTGACCAAGTTTATGGCAACATATTTGTCAACTTAGATAAAAAAAAATAAAATTTAAGGAACAACTAGCCCAAATTAACACTAGATAAAACAGAAAAATCTGGTTAATTCCACATATATTAAAGATAATAAATTTGTTATACAAAAATTTTCTATAGGCACTGAAGACTTTCACATTGGTGTCACTAGAACATTCAATCATTTAAGAAAGAAATATCACCAGTCTTAAATTTATTCAGAAAATAAAAGCATAAGGAACAATTACCAACTTATTGTATGGAGCTGGCACAATCATAACATTAAAAATTTACAAGAGGAGTACAAGAAAAATATTGCAGCCCACAAATCCTCATTAATATTAAAAAAATACTATAAAAAGCTAGCAAATCAAATATAGTAATATATCAGAAAATACTGCATCTTGACTAAGAAAAAAATACAGTAAATTTAATGTGTAGAAAAAGCACTGGGCAAAATTCAATACTGATTAATATTAAAAATAACTCTCAACAAGCTGAAAATTTTAAAAAACTCAATCTGATAAACTATCTAAAAAATCATATGAAAATATAATAGTCAATGGTAAAATATTTAATATTTTCTAAAATTGAGAATAAAGTAAAACTTCACATTCTCATGACTTTTATCAGACATTCTTCTAGAAAACCTAACTCTAAGACAAGAAAGAGAAATAATAGGCATGAAATAGAAAGAAAGAAGTAAAACTGTCTTTTTGCAGATAACATGATCATTTCTATAGGAAGTCCTATAAAATCTTCAAACAAAAACAGAACTAAATGTCAAATTTAGCGATGTGGCAGGTCACAAGTTTAATATAGAAAAACGATTTTATTTTTATATGCTAGTAGCAAACAATCAGAAAATGAAATTCAGAACACAATTCCCTTTACCAGAGCAAAGGTATTAAACAAAAGGTATTAAACAAACAAACAAAAACAATGAAATAGTAAATTTAACAAAAGATATGCAAGACTTCTGCCCTGAAAACCAAAAAAAAAAAAATTTGAAAAATTTTAAGAAGACTCAAATAAACAGGTAATCCATATTGTTCTGTGATTAGAAGTTTAAAATTTATACTGTAACACAAAGGACTTAGGATATCCAAAACTATATTGAAAAAGTAGAAAGTTTAAGTAGAGGACATACACTACCCTACTTCAAGAGTTATTATAAATCAAGACAGTGTGGTACTGGCAAAAGGGTTGATAAATAGATCAATGAAATAGAATAAGCAGCTCAAATTAAATCCTCACTTTAAATGAAGGTACCAAACAATGGAGAAAGGAAAGCCTTTTCAATAAATGGTGCTGGAATAACTGGATATATACACATGAAAAAAAATAACCCTTAACTCCTATATTTATACCATAAACACAAATTAACTTGAGATATATTATAGACCTAACCATAAATACCAGAAGTACACAATTTTCAGAAGATAATATGATAATATATTTTTGAATAATAGGTAGGTAAAAGTTGTTTCAAGAAATGATAAAAATTAATGACCACAAAGAAAATTTAATAGACTTTATTAAACTAAAAAACTTCTGCTCATCAAAATACATCATTAATAAAATGAATAAGAAAACCAAAAACTATGAGAAAATATTACTAAAACTATATCTAATAAAGAACTGGTATTCAGAATACAGAAAAAAAACTTCTACGACTCAACAATAGAATGGCAAATAATCAAATTTAAAATTTGAATAAAGAATTGAATAAACACTTTGCAAAATAAGATATACAAATGGCTAATAATTTCCATCTCAGCATTTACTGAAGATAAAAGAAGGCATGCCCATGAAAAGACTTGTACAAGAATATTTATAGGAGTATTATTTATAACAGCCAGAAGATGAAAATTACCCAGATGTCTGTCAAATAGGAGAATGGATAAACAACAGTGATTAGTTGTACAATGGAATATTATTTTGTAATAAAAAAGAAGCAAACTAACAATACTAGCAATGACATAGATTAATCTCCAGATGACACACTCTTCTGTAGATTAGAAATTTCAGTATATTACAAAAGTATCAATTTTCTCCTAGGTTTACTGCAATCTCAATCAAAATTGCAGTAGAATTTTACTTTTGTGGGAAAAAAAAAGTAATTCTAAAATATATATGGAAGTGCAAAGAGCAAAAAATAGGCAAGGCAGTCTTGAGAAGAACGAAGCTTGAGGCTTTTCACTACCACTAAGCAAAGTTTAATATAAAAGCTATAGTCATAAAGAAAAGTTCTGTGTTGGTTCAAGGACAGACTAACAGACTAAAGAAATAGTCTAAAAATAGACACACATGTTTATAAAGATGACACGAGTACAGTGAAAAAAAGAATATTTTTTTATTAATGATGCTAGGTCATTTATATGAAAAATAGTGCAGCTATTAAAATCTACCTTAAGCCTTATTCAAAAATTAATTTGTAACATAGTGTTGATATAAATGCAAAAGATAAAACTTGAAGTTTCTAGCAATGGGATAACATGGGAAAATATTATTACAACTTTGAGATAAGCAGATTTCTTACAGAGAATGCAAAGACCTAACAACAAAGGAAAAGAGTGCTAAATTAGATGACATTACAATTAAATTCTTTTATTCTTCAAAGAACATCATTAAGAGAGTGAAAAAGCAAACTTCAGAGTGGAAAAAGTATTTGCAATGTATATATCTGAAAAAAAAGACTTGAACCCACAATTAAAACAAAAACAAGAAAAAAATATTCCTAAAAAAAATTGTTGAAAAAAGGGTGAGAAACCTGATAGAAAAATAAAAAAGATTATATATACAACAGCATAGCTACAATAAAAGTGATCAGTAACACCTAGTGTTGGTGATAATGGGAAGGAACTGGAACTCACATACATTGCTTGTGGAAGTGTAATTTGGTATAATTAACTTGGGAAAGCTGTCTGATAGTATCAACAGCCGAAAATATTCATACCTAATAACCCAGCAATTTCTTTCCTAGGTATATTTCTAACAAAAATATATTTATATTTGCAGCAAAGTCATGCACAGAAATGCTCATAGAAGCTTTATTTTTAATATCCCCATGCTTGAAATACCTCAAATGTTCATCTACATTAAATGGAAAAAATAAATTTTATATTAATATAATATTATTTAGTAATGTTAATAAATATACCACTTTTATATGCAAAACATGTATGAATCTAATATGCATAATGCCAAGCAGCAAAAGCTAGGAACAAAAGAGTACCTACTCTAAAATTTCATTTATTTCAAAAAATAGAAAAAAGAAAACCAGTAATCAATGGTGATAGATACCACTATAATGATTACCTTAGGGTTAAAGACTAGGTATACATAGAGTCTGATAATTAAATCTATATAATAAAAAGATAATAGACAACTTAGAATATTGAGAATAATATTTAGCTTCTTTGTCCACATGTATGATTACCTATATACATACAAATACCAGTTTCCCTACTCAAAAATAATCATATCCCTTATAATCTGTTTGATATCCTTTATATCTACTAGGATACAGAATTTGTGCCAATATTCTTTCTTAACATACATTGTCATGTTATATTTTATATGGCTCAGGATAATGCTCTTTTAAATAGCAAAATAAAACTCCCCAAACATTCTTAATTCTCTAAATATTTTTCCAGAATCTTGATACACCCCATCTAAGGTGGAGTCTATTTCCTATTTCCTTGAAACAGAGTAGGATGTTGTGACTGTCTCAATGAACAGAATGCTGCAGAAATGATGCTGTGTTTACATCATAAAGGGAAACTCTCTCATCTATTTGTTCATCTATCTATCATCTATCTATCTATCTATCTATCTATCTATCTATCTATCTATCATCTATCTATCTATCTATCTATCTATCTATCTATCTATCATCTATCTATCTAATCTATCATCTAGCTAGCTTCTATTTATTTATCTATCATCTGTCTCTGTCTCCATCTCTATCTCTATCAAAAATATTACTGTGCCCACTTTTGGAAAAGAACAGTCTACAAGCCTGTTTCATATATACCTCAAACTTCTACAGTCTAATTACAGTCTCTACCATTGCAAAGAAACTTCTTGGAAATCATTAGCAACCCGATAATTGTGAAATCATATGGCTTTTCTTCTCTCCTAATCTTATGTTATTAACCTGTAACATTTGATAGGGTTGATCACTTCTTTCTATTTTGGTTTCCCTGGCATCAGTATGTCGAGATTTCCCTTGGGCTACATGGATATGCCCTCTCAGACGCCATTTTAAATCTTCTTTCTTCTACCTACCTTTTATATTTTGATGTTTCCCGAGTTTAATTCTAAATTCTCATCTCATCACTTTCATCTTTATAAGTAGTCACATATGGCCCCATAACTTCATTTACCTACTATATGTAGGTGATACACAAATGTCTTGAACTCCAAGTTGAACCAACATACCCATTGTGTGATAGATCTCTGGATTTTTATGTCCTACAGGCAACTCAAACTCTTCCTCAAAACCAACCTTATCTTACTCATCTAGTCCTCCCCTCTCTCTACCTTTATCTCCCAACCTGTGCCTCTTCTTGGAGTTACTGATGAACTCATCATCTTTGTAGAGGCTGGTGTCATTCTTGATTCCTCCCTTTTTCATGCTGCAACATTATATTTGTAGCCATGCTCCCTTATTTTTGGCTCCTAATAATTTATATTCTATGCTTGACTTGGTACAAGCCTTTATTATTTCTTTCATGGACTACTAAAATAGTCTTGCAACTGATTTCCTTATTGTGTCCTTCAATTCACTCTCCACACTGCAAGTAGAATAATCTTTTTAAAATTCAAAGTGTATACGGTACTCTTTTGAGTAAAATTCTTTAATGGCTTTCTATTGTCTATCACAGTATGTAATCTATTACATAGCCTAACAGATTTCTCAAGCTGTGGCTCTGACCCCTCCAGTTTAAATCAGAGTTTCAATCTAACCAAAGCAATAATAGCATCTACCACTTACGATGCACAATATGTAGACTGCTTCCATTATCTCATAATCTCATGTAAACTTTATAACATTCCTCTCTATTAGGAATTAATATGTATAGGTATATAATTATAATGTATGTTCTATAATTAATTATTATAATTATTATAATTTTACAGAAGAAAGTGAGATGCAGAAAGCCCATCATCAAACAACTAGTTAGTGGAATAGCTGGGTAGGAGTCAAAACCAAGTCAGCCTACTGTTAGAACCCAGGATTCTATGTTCCACTCTATGGCCATAACTAACTATTCTCTGAATGTTCTATGATTTTTAATCCAGGTATCATTTATGTTTAGTTACTGTTCACTCACAAGAAAAGAAAGAGTCTTAGCATATTTCTTTTTTTGTTGCCCTAACTTGTATTCAAAGGAAATTTAATTGTCACCCAATAATTTATTATATTCAGGTGGTAGATCTAAAGCCTAGAACAAATTAGAAGTGAAAGTCTTCTTTGCATTTTTATGATATTTAATGCTTGAAAACTTGAATATAAATGTAAGTTTTTCTCTATAATTAGTTATAGAGAAAGTTAATATTTTTCCAGACTTTACAATGAAGTAAACAGCACTTGATACATTATAAAGATCTTTTTTTCTTAAATAGCTAAACTGAGGCATGAAAAATATTAAGATGACAATTACAAAGTCATAAAATGTATTTATTTTGCTCCGTGGGGGGGATACAGACTCATAACAAGCGATAAATATTTATGTTGTTTGGAGGATGCTCCATGCCATTTTGACAGGGAAACCAGACATAAGTAGGTACAAAAGAAATCACTGTGAACTTTTTCTGATGATTCCTGTAATAGCAACAGTGGTTCAAAGGCCTATGTTCAATTTAGTGTTGTGCATATACCTACATGGGAAATATGGAATTATATAAATGTTCATTTGCTGATTTTTTGTCCTATTTAGTATATATTGAAGCAACTTTCTACACTTTGTTTTTGATGAGATAAATAAATCCATAATGGGCCTTTGCACAGTGAAAATGAGCAGTAAGAAATTCTCATTAAAGTTGTTCTGAATTACCTTCTATATTTCTAGCTCCACCTTAGAGACCTTCCTGTTTTTAATAATCTCTTATGAATCTACCATTACTGCTGATGTTTCTTCTTTTTTTAGCCTCAGTGATAAAAGTATGTATAGTTCATGGTCAGATTTTTCTAGCTCATTTTTAAAGAAATAAGTGAATCCTTTTTATTGTGAACATGTATGAGCAAATTAACTTCACTGAACTTCAATTTGCTTCTTTGTAACACATAACAATAATAATGACTTTATAGATTTTAGTGAGTATCAAAGCCATACCACTCTTAATGTATAAACTATAAATATTCACCACCTGTAAGCCATGATTATTCTCTCCAATAGCCCCATCTTATAAAAACTCATGTATAAGGGCTTTCTATGCTGGAAGAATTTAAAATAGTCATGATATTTTAAAATGTTTTGAAACTCTAAATTTGTTTAATAGTAAGAATAGTAACAATATCGACTCCTAGGATTGTTGTAGGATTCAGAAAAAAAAAGTACAAATCCCTAAGAAGAGCACAGGGCATATGGCAAGCACTCAGTAAATATACTGCTATTATTAACATTGCATAACTAAGTCCACAAGCAAACATTTGGAAGCAACAGGGACCAATATAGAAAGTAATCTGTTGTTCTCATTACATGAGGTTAGTTGGTTTTCTCCAGTGAGCATGCCCCAAGATATAAGATATGAACGTGCCTGAAGCTTTTCCTTTTATTCTCTTGCATTCATTAACACATATTGTGAATTTCCCAAACATGATATTTGATGAGTATCAACCCAGTGAGCCTGAATGTGTAAGAAAAATGAAATTCTCAATTGAAAGAAGATAATCTATCATCTAGGAGACCCAATCAAGACAAAGAACTGTGAGGATCATTTATTAAGACAATTAGATGTTGTTTCTTATGTGCTATATGATGTTCTAAGAGCTTTGACAATAAACTAATTTGATCATAATATGTGATTATGGTTGCCTCTATCACTATTTTCACTTTATATATAGAAAAAGTGAGGCACATAGGGTTAAGTAAAATTTTCCAGGTCTCACTGTTAATCAGTTGATTTGAAAACAAATACTCTGGGTCCAGAGCCCTTGCTGTATACCACAATATAGGCTCTTTCTAGAAACTTTTGATATGCCTGCTAATACAGTTTTGCATTCTGGTCAGTATCCTACCTTTGGCCTATTACTTTATTGCTTTAATGGACCATTGACTCAATCTTTATGTAAGAATGTTAACTCTACTCTCTTATTTTATCTGTCCAGGTGAGTGTGGTTAGTGGGAAACACTCAGGTCTGAGAATAAAAATTTAGGTATTGTTTTCCTCACTGTGCAAACTCTACCTATTTCATCATTTTCCACAGTGTAGTGTAGTGTTTTGTTTTGTTTGTATTTCAAAAGAGAGGCTCTATCATTAAGTGAAAATTGCTAGTTTAAACAAATTTAAATAGAATTTTTAAATCAACAGGACTTCTAATAGATTCTGATATTCCCTCTATCTTGGAATTCTTCACAGAGGGATATAAGAAAAATTATTTCACAAACTCATTTTGATTGAAACTGTTTTTATATAGAAAATCTCATACAACTAACATTTTGAAGAAAAGATTTGAAAAACGTGTCATTAATTTATCTCTGAGATGTATTTTTCTTATTTTTGAAGACTATTTTTATGACATCAACTAGACCGAAATTCTGTGCTTATAAAAAATAAAAAATAGCTTGTATTTACATTTGCTTTGTTTCATTACTATTTTGATGCAGAATTTGATCAAATATCTAAAAAATTTCTTCCTTAGGAAGCTAGAAGATAAGTTAGAAAATCAGGCTGAAATTCATATTTAGACTAATACAGTGCATCTTCTTACAAATTTATGTCTTACAAATTTCCTATTGGCATAAAATCTATATTATTCATTATTGCAGCCTGTATGCCTGTCAGAGGTCTTTGCACAGAACAGGTTGGGTAGAATAAAACTAACATGCAAGCTTTTTCAAAGAAATTATAACTAGGAATGCCCACTGAAAGCACCATTAAGATTTGTTTTCAGAAACACTGCAATATTTGAAAACATATACCTCTTAAATTCAACAAAAGCTTGATTGTTGAACAAATACAGAAAAAAAAAGTATGCTCATTAATAAGTAGAAAACAACTTCTGAAGATCTGAATAAAATTATTTAAAAAGTTTTTCCTGAATGTTTTTCATCATTAGTAATACTATTGTCTAATTTGCTAACCTTATTAACAGAATAATTGTTGCTCCTAGCCACATGCCAATGCCTTTTGGTGTGGCTCAAAGCACCCAAATGTATAGGATATTTTCTTATACGTGCATTCTTTTGTCTTTTTAGCTTGCTATAAGCTTCCTACACACTCTTGTTCAGTCTCTAGCTTGTTATATACTCTTGTTGAATCTCTTCTGTTTCTTCCTATGAGTCCAGTTTGGCAATCCTAATGGCCACTCAGCCTGTACCAATTTACATTAAAAGTCAAGTGAGATTATAAAAAAAGTATTTAAAATAAAATACTTAATTTTCAATTTGTCATTTTTGTATGTTTTCATAAGTCACAAAATAATTTTAAAAATAAAATGGATCAATTCTCTCTGTAGTGTGATAATTTTTACACCTCAAGTATATCTTGAAATTCAAGAACTTGTCTATGGTGCTCAATGCTTTATATTGAATTTCTATAAGCAACATAAAAGATTTGTTTAGCAAGCCTTATTGGGTGTCTAGTGTGTAATCATTCATGCTCCTCTCACCAAAATTCAATATTTAATGGGCCCTAGAGTTAGCAATCAAGACCCTGACACCCAAACATGTTAATTTAGGGCATCATATATATAATATCAGGTTTTGTAAAAAAAATATGCTTACATATTCTGTGGGACATAGAAAGAGAATATTAATTTTATTTACATAAGTTAAACAATTGTGTAATTAATAGTATTGCTACTAAAAACATGGAGACCCCTGGATCTCTTACGGCCATGTAGATCAATGTCCAATGTCTAAAAATTATCAATACTAACAAGAGGTAAATATATAGGCCTAGAACATGAGAAAAAAATACCTTTTTCCAGACTCATATTTAAAGTCTATCTCTGTTGTCTGCTAACATTCAGGCCCAAGCACTTCTATTTTAATACGCTGCCTTCAGCATATTGAATTGTTCTGTTATATTTAGATATGACTGATATAAATGTAATTCTTCCATACTGGTGAAATATGAAATTCATTGAAAATATTATTTTTGTTATATATTCTTTTCTTCCCTTTTCATCTTTGTCTCTCTCTCTCACCATAGTCATATAGTTAAACAGCTGTTTAAACATTTTTTCTTTCACAATTTTTTTAATATGTAATTCTCTGACTTTAAAACAATAATTGATGATGATATATAGCTAGACTTTAAACATCTTGCTGTGACATATGTGTTACTGGCATAAAGTCTATAAAAATTTCAAAATGTTAGAAAGATTTTTTCATTTTAATAACAGCTGTTAGATTTAAAAAATAATTTTCTGTTCTACACATTTATATCATAAATTGCTCAATACAAAGCAAATCTCTTCTAAATGTAACCTACTCCTTTAGTAAGGATGATATTTATTTGAGATTTCTTTAGTAGAGCTTTTCAAAAAATAAATCACAGGCACTATTACCTAAAAAAGTATTAAAAGTTGTCAAAAACAATAAAGCCAATAATAAGTATATAATGATTTAAATAGTGACTTTAATTACATGCTTTATAGAATTACACTATATAATGAGATACATATACCTACCTCCAAGCCCCCACCTATCAGAGTAAACTTCTGTTTTCCTTAGATATAGAATTTAGATTTTATTTTGAAAGTAAAGTAAAAATAAAAAATAAAACTACAAAAAGCAAAACAAGATAGACACTATAATTATTAAATAAAATTTCTAATATTTAATCAAGAATTAACAGACATTTAAAGAAGCAGGACTGAATGGCCAAGAAAGTTTGCAATAGAAATAGACTCACACATGGTCCAAACATCTGAGTAATGGAACATAAACGTAAAATAATTATTATTGATATGTTCATAGAAATAAGAAAAAATCTTGAGACTGAACTGGTTTGTGGAAAAAAAACTTTATATAGAAAATATAATAATGAAAATAAAGAAATTGATAGATTTATTATAACAACAGATTGGACATGTTGCAAAGAACAATAATGATTTAAAGCAATAAAAGGTTTCGAAAGTGATACATACAGAGAAAACAAAATGAAAATACACAAAAGAGTGAAAGGGACATGAAAAAAAGATTTATTATAAATACAATTGGGACACAGAGGAAGAAGAAAAGAGAGTGAGGAAAAATTAGTATTTAAAAAAATACAATGTTTGGGAATTTTCTAAAACTGATTAAAGATAGCAGTCAATGTGATTCAAGGATTTCTATGAATCTAAGAAGAAATGGAAAGAAGACCATTCTTAGGTACATAATAGTAAAATCTCCTTAAACACACACACACACACACACACACACACAAACACACACACACGAAAATTGAAAACCTTCAAAGTAACTAGAGAAAATGCCACTGCTTTCAAGGAAACATCAATGAGACTGACAGCTGACAAATCAATAGGAGTGATAAACCAAAGACAACAAATTACATTATTAAAGAGCTGAAAAGAAGCAGCTGCCAATCTCAGAGTCTACATAGAGCAGAATTATTCATTAGTAAGTGATGCAAAATCAAGCATTTTAAAACAAAGATTGAGATAATTTATTGTTAGCAGACATACACTTCAAAAAATAATAAAGGGTGATCTTCAGACAGAAAGAAAATTATCTCAGACGAAATCACAGAAATACTGAAAGCAATAAGACTACCATTGATGGTAAATAATGAAAAACACTAGAAATCTGAATATATTAGTCAGGATCTAAGCAGAAGACAGAAACCAAACAAATTATTAGAACAGAAAAAATTTAATGTAAAGATTTGTTTACTAATCAAAGATAGCTAAGTATTAAAAGAGGTCAGAAAAGACTGTAGGTGGTCCATAATAGTATGTGCAAACACACAAACAAACATCTGTTACTCCTAGGTTGATAGAAAATGAAAAACAAAGGAACTGATAACTCAAGAGACAGTACCTCCCTACTCTCTTCCTACCTCATCCCAAAGCTGAGATTCAGGCTTTTTAAAAGAACAAATGGGTATCATCGAAGCATCCAACCTCACTGTAGTAAAGAAAGATTCCAGAGGTCAGAGGCCCAAACTAGTCTTTAGAAATGATCTGCCATGGCTGAAAGCACGAACTTACTGGAACTTTTGTAAGGTAATAGCTCTCAAAGATGGAAAACAGTTGCCTGAGGATGCAACCAGAACTATTAGCTCAGACCTTTGGAGCCTCTTAGAAGCAGCTGTTGGATACAGAGAAATGGATTCAGCCAGAGTTACAAAAAAAGCACAATAAGCTTATGGAAATGGTCACTGGGTGCAGAGAGCAAGGCCTGAGGGTATAGCTGAAATTGGTCAGTGAGGTCTGCAGAGCACCAGTGCTAAATAAAAATAAACATATGGCACCCTTCAGGACACCCAGAAGGAAGGTGTCTTCCTGCTGCTATTGCCTTCCATTGTCACCACAATGTCTTCTATTGACAAAGTCTAACATTGCTCCAGATGGCAAAGAGAAATATTCAGAGGGTGCTACTTGAGTATCACAAAACAGGCAAAGAAGGATGGATTTGAAGCTCAAAACAATAATTTAATATTGGTTCATTGATAGGGTCTCTTGTGGTTTAATAATATATGTAATTACAATGCATGTGAATAATAAAAATTGAGAATTAGGTGAAAGAGTAATTTTTCTAAGGTCTTTAGTATATCTACAAAATGAAAAATGTACTAATTTAAAGTAGGATGTACCAAGTCAAAGATAATCATTGTTATTTCTAAGAAACCAACTAGAAGGATAATAAAAGACAGTATGACTAATAAGCTCAATAGGGGACCAAACAGAATAATGAAACATGCTTAATTCAACAAACAGAATATAGGAAAAGGAATAGAAAAAATAGAGTTGAAACAAAGAGCAAAATATAATATGGTAGGTTAAAATCCAAATAAATTAGTATTTACATTATGGGTATAAGCTAATGCCCGCTTAAAAAAAATTTTTTTTAAACTGGAAAGAAAAATATAAAGGAAGATTAAGATTAAAGTAAAATGATGAAAAAGATATATTGTAAAAACTGTAACTAAAAGAAAGCCATGAAACTATATTAATAGACCACTTAGACTTGGAGGCACAAAGTATTGTTGGGAACAAAAGGAACTTTCATAATAATAAAAGAGTTTATTCAATAGAAAAATAATATTCCATAATTTATGAAATTATTATAATCCAAAAAATTCATAGCAAATTCTGGAAGGATTATAGGAGAAATATTAAAAACCCTATAATTATAACTAGAGATTTTATCACACCTCTATTACTGAGAGAAAAAATAGACCAAAACTCAGTAAGAAATAGAAGATTAAGATATTGTGATTAACAAAATATTCCAATTCATATGTTTAAAGCACAGCGTCAACAAATGCAGAAAAGATTTTATGCCTAGGTACACATGAAACATTTACCAAAATTGACCAATGATTACGCTATAATGCAAATCTAGTTATAATTCAGAGGATTTGCTCACCATGAAGAACTTGGTCAGAGCTAGTACTCAGTACAGTAGTACTTCTTTATTTGAAGGGGTTTACATTCCAAGAACCCCTAGTGGATGCCTAAAACCATGAATAGAATCTAAACCATATACATGCTGTGTTTTTTCCTTTTCTCTTAAAGAAACACTTTAAGGCTTGTCTTTGGCTATCCAAATTGCCAGCATCACCACTCTTGTGCTTTGGGGTCATTATTAAGTACTATCAAAGTTACTTGAACATAAGCACTTCGATATCACAACAGTTGATACGATAACCTGGAGGACTACTAAATGACAAATGAGAGAGTAGTGCATGCAGTTATGGCTACGCTAGACAAAGGGATAAGTCTCCTCTTGGGTGAGTCAGAGTAGGGCAGTGTGAGATTTCATCGTGTTACTCAGAGTGGCAGGTAATTTACAACTTATGAATTGTTTACTTCTAGAATTTAATAATTTTGGATGATGGTAACCGTTGGTAACCATGTAAAGTTAAACTGTAGATAACAGGGATGCTACTGTAATAAAAAGATATCTAGAAAACCCCCAAATGCTTTAAAGCCATACACTTAAAAAATAACTCATGGGTTAAAATTATAAAATACTTTGAAGAAATTATATTAAAATGCACTTAAAAAAATGTGAGAAGCTAAGGAGATATGTTTAGCTATAAATCCATGAAACCTAAAAATTAATTATTATAATCATCAATATAACTTGAATTCAGTTATTCCATGTCTCTGATATTAAGGAAATGACTGATTGAGTGAGTGAAAATAGTTACATTTGGGTGGATTCAGATACATCTGAGAACTTTGAACTTTCACATTACCAAGAATCTCCCCTCAATATAGTATAGGAGCAGTGCTTTCTTTTCTATTTGGGGAAATTAGGAGTCCTTTGCTTGAAGAACATCAATGACTTTACCTAATGATTTCTATTCTCTTCAATTTCCATCCCTCTAACCTTTCTATTTTAATAGAATTAAAACATCCCAGATATGCCCCAGTGGAACAAGTACAAAGTCTCAATATAGAGGAGAAACCTATTTACTAATTGGTATTGCAAGATTTTGATTTATATTAGCAGAGACTTAGAAATATGTACGGAAATATATACTGTGCTAGAGCAAGGAGAATAAACCACACTACACTGGGATATTTTTATTGATATGGCTGCACTTGACTGTTATGACTGAATTGTGCTCCCTTCCAAATTTATATGTTGAAGTCCCAAACCCCAGCACCTTAGAATATAACAATATTTGGAGAAAGATGCTTTAAAGAGGTAATTAAAGTTAAATGAGATCATTTGGATAAGCCCTAATAAATGTAACTATAGTTACAGGATCTTAAAAAAGGGGTTGAGTAAAAATGAAGCCATTAGGTTGGACTCTAATCCAATATGATTGGTGTCCTTTTAAGATGAGGTAGGGCAACCAGGGATGTATATGCAAAGGCCTTGTGAAGACGTGGTAGGAAGGTGGCCATCTGCAAGCCAAGAAGAGAATTCTTAGGAAAAATCAAACTTGTCAACAGCTTCTTCTTAGATTTCTGACCTCTAAAACTGTGAGAAGATATATTTCTGTTGTTTAAGCCATGTAGTCTGTTGTTTTTTGTTATGGCAGCCCTAACAAACTAATACATTGACATTCAGTATTTCATGTGTTAATTCAAGCTGCCAGGAACTGATCAAGCAGTTCACTTGATTGATTTGAGACCTCTAAACTCATTTCATAGCTCAACTTAGTGATAACTAACATTCAACAACAGACCTCATTTGGTATAATGTTGACTGGTGGTCCTTGGGGCTGCAAATACGAATCACCTGGAAGGCTTGTTAAAACACAGATTACTGAGCCCCTCCCTCAAAGTTTCTGACTTAGTAAGTCTGGGTTGAGGGAAAATTTTGCATTTTTAATAATTGTCCAAATGATACTGAAGCTGCTGGTCCAGGGGCCACAATGTGAGAATTACTTAGGCAAGTATATAGGCATTTCTTTCACCAAGAATTTTTCAATTCCTCAGTGAAAGGAGTACCAGCATTCATTAGAAGCTTTAGAGTGAATCTTCTCTGAAGATGAGAAATGATGGCTGGGAAATACTGGGAATAATAGGATGCTGGAGCAGTGAAGGCCTGGTGGCAAAATTTAAAACGCCAGATACAAAATGGGATATAGTTAACATAATAGACTAGCAGTCAGAGGACAATCAAAATGTAACCACAGGGAGTTTTAGCAGTGGCTAAGTAATCACTTTGTTCCTTGGAATGGAAGAGATGGAGAGCCTACTAAAATATTACTTGATCTAAATAACATAAAAATAAAACTCCGTGTCTGGTGTTAAGAACTCTGACTTGAGTTGTCCCAAAGAGCTTTTTTCCAGTCTCTATTCCTAAACCAATTCATAGATCAACAGTCACTTTATTGAAGGGGAGGTCAACTTCCCTCATACTGCCACAATATTATAAATCTTCAGAACTTCACTAAAGCAACTGAAGAAATGGAGGAAAATAGACTTGAGAGGGATTACTAAACAATGGCTTAGATTTGACAGTAATCTCCAGGGACCTAAAGTAACACTCTGGTCCAATAGTAGAGGCTTATAGAGGTCAGCTATTACATCAAATTTTGAACTAAGACTCTCAAAGTGAGCCCCAATGATTACACTGACATAATCAGTTCCTGAAAATACAGTTGAAATAGACATTTTTGGCAACCAGTAAAATCCCACATTGGCTTCCTGACCTGTACAGTAAGATCTATTAGAAAAGCCACTGAAATGTCAATAACAACTAAAATAGAAAATCAAACATAATTCTGCATCCCTGGGAGCTTCTCAGAAATCAGTGCCATTATCAAAGATTTAAAGATTCAAGGTCAAGACTCCTACAAAATCTTCACTTATTTTACTTCTTGGCCTGTGAAAAAGACCAATGGGTCATGGAGAATATACATTATCATAAGCCTACCAGGTGGTTACTCCTTGTGGTCCAGATTATGCTCCAGATTGATCTGTTAATTTGGGTAAATCAGCACAGCCCTTGGCATTAGGTATAGTATTATTAGGCTGAAAAATGCTTTTCTTATATTGTTCAGTAAGGATCATGATAAAAATTGGCTTTCATCTGACAATGACAACTATATATCTTTACTGTGTTATCTTAGGGCTATTAACATAGCCCTATGTCTCTCTTGTCATAATCCAGATTTCAGGAATGTTGGTCATTTTGCTTCTACAAAAATATCATGCTTGGTCCTCTACACTGATGACATCATGCTATTTGGACATCATAACAAGTGTTCTAAATGACTTGGTAATATACAAAAATCACAGCGTGGCAAAAACATTTCTGAAAACTAAGGCGCATCTAGTAAATTTCTTTTAATATAGTAATTGGGGACATAAATAAATCAAAGACAAATTTTACTCCTTTTATAACCTACTACTAAGAAAGAGATATAATGCTTGGTGGACCTATTGGATTTTAGAAACAACATACAACTATATTTATGGGTGCTTTGATTCAGTTACTAAATAGGCAATAAGCTTAACAGTATTGAGAGGTGCCTAGGTAAGAGAAGAATTTGCCACAGAGCCAATATACAATGCCAGTATACAATGCAATCTTTTCTCTACTTGGTCCATGTGACCCAGTAGATTAAATGATGCTCAAAGTATATGTAATAGATAGAGATCCTACTGATACAAGCCTAAATGGAACAAATCACAAAGTTTAGGAGCCAAAGTCAAGTCTTCTTTAGAAAATAACTCTTCTCTTTTAGAACAACAGCACTTCACTTGCTATTGGCCACAAGTAAGGTCTGAATCCCAGATCATGGAACAGTAAGTAACAAGAATTGGACTTATCTGATCCATTGACCCAATGAATGCAGCAGCACATCATCATCAAGTGGAAGTAAACAATACAAGATTGGTCTTGAGCCGGCATTAAAAGGATGATCTTAAACAATTACGGTAACCATATTGTTTACTCTCCTTCAACCCACTTCTATGATCCCATAAAACAAAGGTTGGCAAATTTTTCTGTAAAGGGCTAAAAAGTAAATCTTTTAGGTTTTATAGACTTAACAGTCATGATTGCAACTACTCAACTCTGCTATTACAGTGTGTAAGCAGTTACAGACAATATGCAAACAAATCAATATGACTACACTCACACAAAACTTTATAAAAGCAGGTTGTATTAGGCCCATTGGCCATAGTTTGCCAACCTGTGTCATACAGAGTCATTTATAACTGGTTCACTGAAGGAGAAAAATATTGGGCCTGGGCTTACTAATCATTCTGCACAATATGCTGGGACTAGAAAGCAGAGAATTGTTGCAACATTACAGGTCTATTCAACAAAGTCCTGAAAGAAGAGTAGGAAATGCTCCCAAAGAGCAAAAATTCAAGAATTATTTCTAATTGACATTTTAATAGAGAGATGATAGGTCTACAGTGTATTTATCTACACTGCTAATATTTTGGCAAGATGGTCAGGACTTAGAAAAAGGTTGGCAACTCATTAACAAAAAACGTCTACAGATGAGGTATGTGGACGGACATCACAAGACAGGCATAGACTGTGATAATGTTTGTGTTCCATGTGAATAACTAACAAAGACCATTTAGAACAGAATCTTTCAATAGTCAGAAAGATAAAATGAATCTTTATTGTGGTCAGCCGAGTTCAGTAAACCTCTTTCTTCAATCTGATGTGTAGTGGTTCAATTGTGCCCTTCAAAAAGACACATCCAAATTCTAGCCCCTGGTACCTCTGAATGTGACCTTATTTAAAAATAGGGTCTTTCCAGATGTAATCAAGTTTAGAATCTTGAGATATGATCATCCTGGATTTAGGGTGATTCTAAACCCAATGACTGGATTCTTATAAGAGAAAGAAGAGGAATATGTGAGACACAGAGACACATTGGGAAGAAGGCCATGTGAAGACAAAGGCAGAGATTAGAGATTTTTCAAAGGAACAAAAATGGGATGCTGGTAGCCTTCAAAAGTAGGAGAGAGACATGGAACAAATTTTTCCTTAAAGCCTCCAGTAGGAACCAACCCGGCCAACAACCTGATTTCACACTTCTGGCCTCCAATACTGTGAAAGAATACATTTTGTGGTTTTAAGCTACCCAATTTGTGATGTTATAGCAGCCCTTAGAAACTAATATATGGTGCTTGCTTAATGGAAAAGTGGACTTGACATCAAGGTTGAAAGCTATGCATCTGCTCAACCATCAAAGCTGATATGGCTACTGCCCATGCAGTGTTTCCAGCCTGCCAACAAATGAGACCGATGTTGAGCCCAGAATACAGCACCATTCTGGGGGAATATCAAGCCAGCCATTCAGTATACTGATTATACTGGACCCCTTCCCTCATGGAGTGGGCAGTGTGTGGTTTGTCTTAATCTGTCGACACTTATTCTTGATATCTACCCATTCTTGTAATGATTCCACATATGGACTAATAGAATGCCTTATTTGGGTCAAAATATTTCACAAAACATTGCTTCTGACCAAATAACTAATTTAACAGCAAGATAAATATAGTAATGGACTAAAACTATAGAATTTATTATTTCATCATTGTCTTGTTGCTGCTGACCTTATGAGGAATGGCCCATTAACTAATCAACGATGGTGCTATGTGGGAACAAAACTTTGTGAAGTCAGGGTATTGTCCTGCAAGATATGGAATACATTTTAAAATATGCTGCTGCTTCTTTTATGGCCATAACTGGAATTCAAAAAAGAATTGAGGAAGAAGGTGGAAGAATTAAAGTTGACCAAAATTCTGTGAAGTGGTATAGCAGATATTGGAAATGGTAAAATTTGATTTTGGCATATTTGCTCCCAGGAAATTTCAAAGGGATTCTTGACTTTCAATTAAAAAATAAATTTTCCTATTTTTTTCATAGGTGGATAGTTAAGGTAATTAAAAAAGAAACACATTCAAAATAAAATTAGCATAATGGAACAGAACGGTAGTACTATTTTATTTAGCAGGTGTGAATTCCTATTAATTTGAATCTAGAGCTATTCCAATATTAATAGATGTGTGAAAGTAATAGGATGCTCTATTTTGGTTAAGTAATGAGTGCTTGATAAAATACTACATTAGAAATTATATATAACAATAATGGCTTTTCAGTATCCTCCCCCTACCCCTGATACCACTATTTTTTTATAGTTAAATTTTAAGCATTGATAGTTTTCTATTTATTTTCCTTGATAGTCTTACTTTTTATAATCTACCCTGCTGTTATAATATTGGCATGTAAAAATTTTATTTCCTGGTTTTATTAAAAAATTTTATTGTATATTCTATCCTAATTGTTACAAATGTAACTACCTCTATTCTTTAAGACAATGATAGCTCAGATAGAGAATGATGAAGCACACATATTACCAGATGTAAATATAACTTTCAAAAAGTCATTGTGTTACATTGAACCTCCAAGTGTTTCTAATCACACCTATAAATCTCAGGAATATGATTAGAATACACAAGCCAAAAATAATGATTTCCATAATATGCTTAGAATTGGAACATAATGAAACATTTAATTCGTGCACTTACAGAACTTAAACATTACAGTATCAGTAGATTTTCCAAAGAACAGTGCCATTTTTAAAATGGCACTTTAAAAATGCATATATTGCATGCTGCTTTGTATAGTGATACCTCAATTAACAAACACTCTGAAAAGAAAGCTCTTTTAATGAGAATCATGCAGTTGAAAAAAATCATCAATCACAATCAATAGAGCTGCTTAAGATTCTACCTTCCACACAAAAATCCCTCAATACCTACATCTATATGTCAGGACCCAGTTGAAGATAAGTAGTTTTTAAAACATCAGTACAACATTTGTTAGAAAATGCTCCTTTATAATTTTTTACATTTTTGCTCTCTGCAAATCCTGGGGTGCTATTCCCAGACATTTAAGTTTCTAATGCCTCTACTTCCACCTATTAAAATTAAGAAGGTTCTGATAAATGGTGACCTCTTCCTTTGTACTGAGTGATTCCTGTAACTAAATCTTAATCATGATGCACTGTTACTTTATTTAAGTAATTACCTTTTAACTCTAGTTTCCTCCAATTTTGTAAAGTAAAATGACTAGCACATTCGTTGGCTCATAGTAGAAACCTTACTCAATGATAGGTGCTTTATTAATTACTTTGCTCATCTCTGCACTTAATAAATTGTCATGAAAACTAATTCTCTGATAGTTTTGAAAAAGGTATTATTGTAGTAGACCTGTGCTTTTGGAGAAGAAAACTATGACTTACCTGTCTCTTTATTATAATTATGCTTTGGTATATGGGTGTAGAGAATGGATGTGCAGGTGGACATGACTGCACAGTTGAGCAGAAAATGTCTTTCCTGCAACCAGTTGAAGCTTGGGAGATGCTGTTAAATGGGGTTTGTTCCATGTTCTAGTGCCTGTTTAAGCTCCCAATGCTGGCTTAAGCTCAATGATAAGCCAAATACAGGGGCCTAGAGAAAGCAGAGAAGACTGGCTATGGTTTGTTCAAGTCAAATAGTGGGCATTTTGTACAGATTGGTCAGCAAGGACAACAGTTTAGCTAACCATTTATGAGACAAAAAGCGGCAGACTGAAGGATCTGTGTCTGGCCTTGTTATAGATAAACAAGAGGACATCTGAGAGCTTTAGCTAAGTCATATAGAGAAAAGTGGTTCTTTGAAGTGAACCATTACCCAGAACACAAAAGAGTGGATGGATTTTTTAACCATTGTTATTTTCCAGAAGCACAGGGCTCAGGTAAAGTCGACAATTTCAGTCCTTAATATCTTCTATAAGTTAAACAGTAAAGTGCTAGAAAGGACACCAGTCCCTCTTTGAATGGTCATTCCATTGTGTAAACAAAGCTTGGATACAAATCTCAGGTAAACCTATAAATCATCCACTCCCATGGCCAGGTGAATTGCACCCACTGCAGTACCCAGGAACTGTCTAAGATAGCAATGGAATTCCATGTTCAGGCAAAGTCACCAGCAGTTCAGGCCACACCTAAGTTAGTCTGGACACTGTATTTAATAGAAAATAAAAGGAAAGTGAAACTACTTTTCACTTTCTAACTCTTCAGTGTCTTATAATTCCTGCTTCATTGAAATCAAATAATCAAATAAACAAAAAACATTTATATTTGTCAGGTGTTTCTAATACAAGGTTATTAATATTTCTCTCTCCACCTTGTGAAAATTTGAGAAACTATCCAATGATAATGGTTCAGATAAGAGCAAAAAGTTTATGGAGAAAATATTTTGTCATATAGAGATGACCTAAATCCTTAAATGATCCCAAGTGATTTTCTAACATGTACTATTTTCTGCTTTTAGCCAATGAATGCTTATTGATAACCTAAAATGTGCTAGACCCTGGATAATGGTAACACAAGAATGAATGGAATGTTTTCCCTGCTTGCCATGCCTTTATTAGTCTAGTAGAGGGGTCTAATATTTAAAATTTGCTTATAACCCAAAGCTACAAGTAGAGATTAGCACAGGATCTTACTAAAACACAGAAGATGTAACTAACTGCTCTCTGAGATAACTCAGAGATCTCCTCACACAGGATTGACATTTGAATGAAATGCTGAAAGATAAATGGAATGGAAATTAGCTAAATAGAAAGTGTAGAAGGACTTTCGAGGAAGCAGAAATGATTGAAGGTACAGAAAGGCATATAAAGTATGTCATATCTGAAGACCCACTGGTCACAAAGGGCGAACAGAAAGTGGGAGTAGTGGGAAATGATTAGCAATGGGGCTATAGAGCAGGTGGTCTCAGAAACCTGGCATCAAAATTTCCTAAACTGTTGGTTAAAAACTCAGATTTGTGGTCTTTAATTGAGACCTACCATATGATACTGTCCATAGTGTAAGAATCTAAAATTTGCATTTTTAACAAATATTCCAGGTGACTCTGATGCACTCTAAAGTTTGATATTCACTGCTGTGGAGTTTGGCAAATTTGGAAGATGAGTTCCTTATTTACTAAACTATGGAGATTAAACTTTATATATATTTGGGAAACAATAAAGGATTTAGACTGACCACATTTTCTGTACAGTAAAATCATTGGCTGCAGCGTAGGTGATAAATGGGGCAGCGGGGTGGTGATACAATAATAATAAAATGAGTTAACATGTAATTGCTACAATCTAGGCAGGAGATATTGTTGAAGATTTAAATTAAAGTAGGGTGGGTCACAGTTTATGATCAGTTAGATGTGAAGGATGAAGTGGAGGAAGGAGCCTAGAACGATTATGAGGTTTTTCTTTTGGTATTTCATAGAAGTATTTCATAAAAGTGTGTGCGCATTAATGCACACATTGTGTGTATTACATGCTTTACACACATTACCTTATTAATACTTTCAATGACTCTGAATGAAGCAAGTTATTCTTCTTTATTTTATTTCTCTTTTACAGTTCATGAGACAGAGTCTTAGAAATATAAGCTGTCCTAGATATGAGACTGCATAACAATTAAGTACCAGTGTGAGGATTCACATGCAAGCAGTCTAGGCTCTCCACTTTTGGCCACTACAGCTACCATTTTCCCACAAAATTAACTAAAACATTGTTTAAGAAGGGAGGATTGCTATAGTTCTACTCCTGCACATCTCACTAAAGACTTCACTAAGGAGTCCTATGGTGTCCCAGCCAGATTATTAAATTAAAATAATAGTTTGTTTTTTCTGTACACTCTAGTCTTCATCTTGCTTCTGTATTAATTACAGTATTATTCTTTATATAGTTAAAGATCTGAAAATTTAAAAGATGTTCTTTCTTTAAATAGTATAAAACCGAAAAAACTGCTCTGTTTAGAATCACAATATTGTCCACTACTCCTGTTTCTATAGAATTTTATATATATATATATATATATATATGCACACACAAATTATCTATATTATATATATTATATGTATAATACACACACTCATATATATATATACATATATATATATATATATATATGTATGTATGTATATATAAAATCATAGTAGATGATTTTATTTAACAAAATATCTTCAGAGGCTGTTCTGGGTAAGGAAAATGAGATGCTCCTTAACTCCCTGTACCCAGTGTAGGATAGGAGAAAACTGTGAAACTTATGTTCTGTATTAAGAAATGATGAGAGCGTGGGAGCTGGTAAAACGGGAGGAGGAAGGCAAGGAAAGAGAGGACAAGAAGGTGGCAAGAGAGTCTATCAGAAAATTTTCTCAGTAGTAGAGGTGGTCAAAGAAAGAAAAGTATAGACTAGTGGTTATCAAAGGGTAGAGAGTGGAGAGGGGAGGTAGACACAGTAAAGGGGGTCAAATATAAGGGGGCAGGGGTAGGGTGAAGTGGATAAAGGGGACCAAATGTATGGTAGCTGAAGGAAACTGGACTTTGGGTAGTAAACACACAATAAAATATACAGATGTCAAATGATAATGTACACCTGAAAATTATATGATTGTATTAACCAATGTTACCCCAATAAACTTAATTTTTTAAAAGTTTTTTTTTTTAAAGAAAGAGAAGCGTGGACTATCCAATTTTTTCCTTGCCATGTGATGCTACGATGTAATTCTTACCATGTCAGACCAAACATTTTATAGTAATGGTGACTTTCAAGAGTGCTGTTGTGATGTGAGTAAAAGAAAAAAGGGCTATATTCTATAAATGAGTCAGTGTACATCAGAAAGCATATTACTCTATAAGAGGTGATCATGTTCTCATACGTCTGTTCTCAAAAACCTAACTTTAGAATAAAATATCAAATAGCAAGCCTTGGAAATTTATGTTAAATTACTTAAAAATCTCAATCACACTTCTAGTAGGAAATCCAATGCCTACTTAATAACCTATATTTTAAATTAAGTAATATAAAGGGATAGAGGGAAGGAGATATGGAAGAGAATATAAAGGGTAGAGAATAAAAGATATTGGGGGTAGGAGATTAGCAACTGAAAAATGAGGGAGCAGCAGAGTGTAGGAGAGGTTTGAGGAGCTGACATAAGGAGAAACATTACGAAGTGTCACAAATTAAATCTCTTTAATTTTTTTATTAAGAGAATAAAAATTAGCATGGTGATTAAATTTAATTTTATAAGTAGCTAAATCCTTCTAGGGTTTCCTCTGTTTCACTGTGATTGAGTCTTTAGAGACCATATTCTCTAGATTTTCTTGACTCCAGGGCTTGAAATACAATTAACAATCTATCAGCCAGGGGTATTTGAACATGATTTGGAAAATGGAAGGGAAACAGAGCCGTACTATTTTTTTTTTCTTTGGTAGTGGTGGGCCAATGCATGGACTTCAGCAGATGTGAGATATTGTAGAGGTTTTGCTGTGATCATCAAGAATAGCTTCCTGCAGCTTTCTTTTCTGGTTGGCAGAACCTGATTACCTCCTGGTTCTCCACACCCCCCCACCGTGGTGGTGAACCTGAGAGCTAGTAAAACTTTCTCCAGCTGTTTGCATCTTCTGCCCTTCCAATGATTTTGTAAGCAATTAATTCCATGTATTGAGTAAAAAACAAAACAAAAAACCTTAAGGTGATTTCTGTGTCCTGACTGACACTCAGATTTGGAGTTGAGGATGTTAAACTTTATCTGAGCCCTGTATGCTTAGAAAATACTAATAGTTATGAAATAATCTCACTTTTTGTTCTCAGCCACTCCTGCCCTCACATACTCCAAGATAAAGCCCTGCTCCATCCTTCCTCATGAATTCCTTAAGACCGTGATGACTTTCTTGCTTACCTGTCTGTAAAACATAGGCCCCTTCCTTCTCTTTGAGACATTCTTCTTTAATACATATTCCCTTATTAACACTATCCTGAATAAAATTCTTTCTTTGATGATCTGGTGCATTTTGTCTTTCACAGGATCATGTTTTATTAATATCACTGCACAAAAACTACTTATGTCATGAATTCATAAGTACTATATCAGTAATTCTTTCAAGATCAATGGCTGGAACTTTCTTAATGCTTTCTATGGTCTTCTTTAGACATATAGCTTACAGAAATTTCCTACCACCTATATATCATTGTGGGTTCAAAGGACCCTCTGATCTTCAATAAAACACACCTATTATGCTAAAATTTTTGGTTGCCAGGAAGCAGATTGCAAAAATAAAAGCCATTCCAATACTAAATGTGTATGTCATACTATTTTTTAAACTTCTATTGCTTGCATTTGTGTCCTAAAGCAAGTCAATTATGTCTAAAATTTAGATCCTCTATTAAAAAATAATTTGTTAAAATTTTGTGATAATAGCTCTCTTCATTAGAAAGATATATTTATATAGTAATATAAATTTTTATAAGCATGCTTATCTAATAAAAATCCAGATTTTAACATAGAAAAGTTGTCCTGTATATTCATAACCTAAAACCAAAATTTTTTTTATTAGTTGCATTCATCATCTTGTCTTTCTTTTATAAATAATTCTCAAAATAAACAACAAATGTCCAGAGGAATTTGAGAGAGCAGTATAACATTTTACACTTAACATAAAGTTAAATCCTTTCATCTCTTCTGAAGAAATTTATTCTATTATACCCTATGTTTTTACTACATAAGCATATTTCTGTACCCAATTCATAAAGGCTAATTTTCTCCATCAATTATTCTATCTTTCTTTTACTTGTGTATAAATTATGATTGATGTTCTGCAATGGGTGATAAGAAGTGTGATGTAAAGAATAGTGAACAATAAAAAAACTGCAGAGATTTTGTGTTATAAAACATACTGAAGCTTGCTAGATTCAAAAGAAAAATACCATCAGTTACAGTAACCTGGTTTATGCTGTGGGAACAAAAACTGCAATTCTCAATGTTGTAAATATCTATAGTGTTATTTTTTGTTCATTGTAGGTCATCAGGGAATGTTCTTTATCATAACATCTCAGAAACACAAAGGATGGAGCTGCATCATTTTAAATGCTTAAGTTATCATACCAGAGTTAAGGAGGACTCTGGAAGTGTCATTAGACAACTAAATGTTCTGGTTCTAAATTGGCCAATGTCCCTTTTACTCACATTTATCAGCCAAGACTAGTCTTATGGCCCCACCCTATCTCAATTGTGTCTGGAAGGTAGATGGAAGAAAGCCAGAAATATCTGGTATACAGTATCATCAATGGTTACTACAGAAACCATTCTATAAGGTTTTCATAAGTTTTATGATTTGGATTGCACATTAGATGTACTCACCTGTGGTATTTGAGTTATATCTACATGAGGCAATTGAGAGAACTTGATATACATTATTTGGTAGATGACCGATATTCACAGGCAGTTGAATGGGGTTGTTTTTACTGCTATTGCATTTTGTGTTATCATTACTATAAGTCATTTATGTACTTAGTAAATATCTAGTATATATGAGGTTCTAAGACATGTATATTTACTACAGAAGTTATAAAATAATAAATGTGAGAGTTTGAAGGAGAAAAAGATTACTTTGGGCTAGGCAGGAAAATGACAGTGGTGGAAGAGAGCATATTTTTGTTGGATCTTGAGAAATAAACAGCATTTGCATATTTGTAGAAGGGGAAATGAGTGTTGCATGGAAACGAATAGTATGAACAAAGCTATGGTGGTAGAACATTGTGGTCTGATGAAATACAATAGATCTGCAAAAATTTGTGAAGTGGAGAGAGAAAATTTTGGGAAGTGGAGTAGAAATATGGCAATAAAACAGCTAAATTAATTGCATACATAAGCTAAAAATAATTTTATCTGATATTTTATCAAATGTCATAAAGTTGGAAAGGTGATTTAGGAATTCTCAGGTAGGCCAAAAGATGAAATGAGACCTCTATTTTTCATGACATTAGAGAAATTATGAAATTTAGCTGTGAATGAATTTTGAAACAGCATTCTCAGGGGAAAAAAAATTCTAAGTGATCTAAACAAAGGTTAATTCCAGCTCATTTAACATGTGGTGCTGCCAAAGTTAGACACAATTGATTACTAAGTGAGACTAAGACTATAAAGAAAGTAGTAATATAAATTCACTCATCCATTTGTTTACACACATTATTTTAGCAAGCATTTAAGAAACTGTGTTGATTTACTAGGCACTGATTTAGGCTGATGGTCTCATGGACAGAGAAGACTTTGAGTCTAGCAGGGAGGACTTAACGAATGATGATAATAAAATGAGATGACTGTTATAAGAGGGCACACTACAGAAACATGTAGCTTGGGTACTTATCCTAATCAAAAAGTCGGAGGAGGCCTTTCTAGAGAGAAAGAAACAAAAAACACAATTTACATCTCTTCTAATGTTGCTTACATCCAAATTTAATAACTATGAGCTCGTCTCTATTGTGTATAGTAAGAAAATGCAGGAGGGATATAGGTGGGCTGGAATCCTAGGAAACAATTCTTATTATACTAAGTGTATCAGTCATGGTTCGTGATTACACACAATAGAAACTGGGTTTGGTTGATTAAAGAATAAAATGAATTTATTGGAAAGTATTCAGGTAACTCACAAAATCACTAGGTAGGCCAGAGAGCAGAAACAAGGGAAGTTTTCTAGTCAAAGCCAAGGCCAAAACCATGCTGTAGCACTAGTTTGATGACAACACCACTAGCCCTACTCATAAACATAAGTGTCAGGAGCATACCTACTAAACTGCCAGTACTAGACCCTGGCAACTGCCTCTGACACAGCTGTCACTGGAGCTTGATGCTGCTGGTAGCGCTACTACTTATTCCAACATAGATTCCTCACGTTCCCTAATTCTCCATGTCACTATTCCCCAGCTTAAAGAACAGTGTCTGACTGACTGTGCAGGCAGACTCTAAGGTGGTTCCCACAATCACTGCCTCCTGGTATAAACGCCTTTGCATGATGCCCTCTCCTAGAGTGTATGCAGGACCTGAGACTTGCTTATAAGCAATAGAATAAATGAAAGTGACAAAATATCTGTGATTACATGTTCATGATTAAGTTACATAAGATTGAAATTACCACTTTCCAAAGAAACACTTTTCTTTGCTGGTTTTGAGGAAACAGGCAGCCTTGTTGGAAAGGCTCATTGGTGAGGAACTGAGGTTTTCTTCTAGCTGACAACCAGCAAAAAACTGAAAACCTCCATCCAACAATCTACACAAAAAATGAATGTTGCCATGACCACTTAAGCATGGAAGCAGGTCCTAACTCAGTTGAGCCTCACAGGAGACTGCAGCCCCAGCTAACAACTTGAGGTACTGGACCCAATTAAGCATTGCCCAGATTAAACTAGACCTTAGGCCTGCACGCTAGCAACAAGAGAATTTGGAAAAATGAGCATTTGAACTTGTTAGCTTCTCAAACACAAGAAGGAGTCTCAGAGGCTGGGAACCTGCTTATACTTGTCTCCTAAGGCCGATGCAAGAAATTACCACAAATTTGGAGATTTAAAATAATAGCAATTTACTTTCTAACAGTTTTGGAGCCAGATATCCAAAATCAAAGTGTTTCCAGGACCAAACTTCCTCCAAAGGCTCTAAGGAAGAATCCTGTGTGCTTTGAGCTTCCAGTAGCTTCTAACATTCATTGGTTTATGGCAGCATAACTCTAATCTGTCTCTTTCTGTGTCTTTGTCATGTTTTGTGACTTCTAAGAACACTGAGAGAATTTAAGGCCCATCCTAATCTAGTATGACATCATTTTAATCCTTACCTTAATTACTTTCACACTAAATTTCCATAACATAAATGTGCTTCCTGACCAGGAAAAAGTACTCAAAAAGCCATGTAGTTAATTTATTATATCTTGATTTATTTGGCAAAAGTTGACCTGGCCAGCCCTTTTTCTTCAATATGATTTGAACTGCTTGTTTATAAAACAAGTATAAAATAAAAATGCACTTTGAGGGAACTAAAGGGATATTTCACACTTATAGGAGAAAATGTTTTAGAACTTAATATCAAACTCATGATTTCTCTCTTTTCAAGTTTCCACCCTTGCTCTAGTCTATGTTTATATATAAAGAAATAGCTCACATTTGAGTCCACTGAAATAAAGAAGGGAGTAAAACTATACATTCACAGCACTGACATAAATACTCGGAAAACATACTCTAAGTGGAAGAAGAGAATGCAATATTTTTCTTTGAACAAGAAGTTGTTTGAACTCTGAAGGTATTCCCACTTGTCTTTTATTAAACTTCAAAGGCAAAAAAGTTTTGCCAGAGTTTTCTGAAATTAAGAGATTCTTTTTTGCCTGTGAATTATGGCCAGTGAGGTCATGTTTATTGTTTTAAAGATTTAATCTAAATTCCAATAGTGAGCCCCAGTAAAAAAACTCTTCATAATTTTTTTTCTGAATTTCTACATATTAGTAGGCAAGACTGAGTCCTGGGGGCAGGGGGAGAAAAAATTAATTTTAGATGTGATTTATGATAAGACATAATAGCCAATTCTTGTGATTCAAAACAAAATCAGTTTCACAAATTCTACATAAAATTTTATAAGCATCTAGATATGAATCCAATAATTGTAGGTTGATATTACAAAAAGATATTGAAGACTGACATGAGCAATCTTCAAACTTCCAGCCAAACATCCTACTATCTCTTTTTATTGACTGTGTTTTCTATATTCCCTCTTTATCTGAAGTTGGGTGCCATCTTCTGCTTATAAATAAACTCTTGAAGGTGTCAACTGGTGGTCAGTTTAGTGCCAATTCAATGACAACAGGAATCCCCAATTTGGGGTGTGGTGAAGAAGGACACCTTAGTCAGTGCAAACAGTACAATTGTGATAGAGCATGTTTGTGAAAAGAGCATGTCTGTGGAACAACTCTACAATGTTACAGCTCAGTTATGAAGCAGCATGACTGTAAAATACCATGGCTATGAGGAGACACTATGGGGAGCAGGCCCTGAGGAGAGGAGTTCCTGGAGTGAGGTGGTCCTGCTCTGTTCCTTTCTGCTCCACCTGCTGCAGTCCACTCTGTTCTTCCCTGCTCTCTTCTACACCAGCTTAGTCTGGTATGCTCTGCCTGCTCTGCTCTGCTTTGCTCTATTTCAAGCTGCTCTAGTCCCTTGAGATTTCTTCAGTGTTTCAGCTCCAGCTTCTGTCTTTGGTGGAGGGGAAAGTGTGCTCTCTGAACCAGAAGACAAATGACTGATATGGAAGTCTCCCACTCTAGTCCCTGATATGTCCATCTTCATGTAAAGGAGAACTCCAAATCTTTGCAAGTTGATTGGTCCAAAAGGCATGGTGGGTTATAGCTGTGTGGCTCCAACTGGACAGGAAAAGCCTCAGTCCTATTGGTTGACATATAATTCCAGAAACTCATTTATAAGGGCTGGTTCAGATGGCAGGAATATACTGCAGGAAAGCAGTTCAGTACAGGTTGTTTTTCCTGAAGTGCCTGAGAGGTCTCTGTTTAGAAATGGTGCTAAGATCTGCTTTTAAATTTGAGCCCAGTTAGCCACCAGGACTCTTTTTTGGTAGGTATCTTCTTTCTCAGGGTCCACTAAGGTAATGTTGATTTGAGGTGATTAAATGTCAATTGTCCCTCATCATTCTTTATAAGCATTAAATTAAGAAGTACTTTGTATTGTCAGTCAGCATCATGCTACATTTTAATGGTTTTTAAATAGAATCATAATATAGCAGGGAGCCTTGACAAATTTAATTTTATATTTCCTGTACAATGTAGAAAGTGTTATTATATGCTACTATCTATATAGTAAGCTCTTAAGTAATGTACAAGTAAGGAATATAATCTTGGATGACAGAAGTCAAATTTTTCATTGGCAATCTTCTAAACACTGTAGGATCATATCAGTATCAAATTTATATTTATAACCTATTGATCATCAAGGTTAACTTAGTGTTAAATTCTAATTCAAGGTAGAGAAATCAAACCCAAGATGCTGTCAGAATCAGTTTAAATATAAAAATAATATTAACCTCCAAATCCATATTTGGACTGGTATCAAATGTTCTTCAATTGCCAACTTTCTTCTAATGGCAAGAAAATATCACCAATAGTACCTTTAATCAGTCAACACAACAAAACTCAGTACCATTCAAATTAGTTTCTTTGAAGTATAAACATCTTATTCATTTATACTTCATTTAGTAATATTTATTCATCTGCTGCTAGAGACCAGACCCTGTGATAGGTATTTTTATCTTATATTGGGTGTTTTATTGCTCTTAATCCTCATAATTTTTCAGAATAAGTGGTATTTTCATTTTTTAAATGAAAAAAAGATTCAGAGATGTCCCTTCCCGTGTGACAACTAACGGGAGCTCCGACCAGAAGTGAGACTCGAGGAGACAAGAGAATGGGGGACAGGAGACGCATAGAATGAAGACAAGACAAAGTTCTGATCAAGCCTCGTTTATTGTAGGTAAGGGTAGAGTATATAAAGGGGAGGATTTGCATAAGCACGGTTGCCTTGGATACCGAACCGAAGAACATTCCATTTCCTTATATGACCCAAAAATGCAGAAGGGTCCCAGGAGAGGAGGGTGCTGCAAGGTCAGATTAGTTTAAGCAAATGGCTCAAGGGGCCCAGGGCATGTCAGGGCATGTCAGGGCAACTGACTTTATGCTGTCTATCCTATCAAATAGCACAGGGAGAGGCAGACCCTGTCCCAAGGCGAAGTTGCCTAGATCTCAGGTATGAGAGCCTTGATAAGAACGGCTCCCGACACAGAGAAGTTATATGGAATTCATCAAATAAATTATTCGACTTTAACCAAACATACACTATAGACTTATGAAAAATCAAGATTTACATAAAGTAAACAGTGTACACTAGTTAGGAACCTTTTTTTGTTTAGTAGCAAGTAAAATAAAGCAAATTAAGTAATTTGGGATTTACTTTTATCATATAATCAGATACTATACATATCTGTATATTTCTGGTATATTGGTTAAATAACTCAAATACATAAAAATCAATATTTCTTAAATTATTTCAGTCTTCCTTCACACCACATCTCTACCCCAGCTGTAAGCAACATCGTATCTATATACTAGAAAGAAGAGAAAGAAAGTGGTGTTGATTATACTGATCCAATCTCTTAAACTAAGAAAGCAAGAACTTTTCCAGGAATCATTCTAGTAGAGTTCCAGTTATACATCAAGATTTGTACCACATTATCACTCTCTACTTATAAGAGAGCCTCAGAAAGTAAATATTTATTCTTTCAGCTTCTGTCATAGAAACAGCAAGGGAAAGAGGGTAGAAAAATGGTGTTGGATATCTCATACAGTGAAACCAGAAATCATCACAATATGTATCTATTGCCTATATTTTTATGGTGGAAAACACACACACACAACAACAACAATAACAACAACAACAACAACAAAGAGCCAGCCCAGAAATGAGCTTGCCAGAGTATATCTACCTTGTTCATTTATATGTGTATCCATATGCGTGTAGAAGGAGTGAGTGAAATGTAAACATCAGGAACCTAGATAAAAGATATAGACATAGGAAACAGACCAAGAAAGAATAATAAGTTAGTTTTTATACTTGACAACTCATTTGTAATCCAGGAAAAGTTACAGAAAACACACACATAATATCATTCCCTCAGTGGCTTCTCATTGTCTAACAATGAGAAGGAGATTAAGGGGACCTTTGGTAGATCCCCTTAACTTAATTTTTAAGATCCTTCAGTACCTGGCTTCAGACTCATTTTAAGTTTACTTTTTGATCTTAATAACTCTATGCTCCAACTACACAGAAATAACCTACTTCTTAGATATGCCCCATATTTTTCTAATTTACTTGTGCCATTTTCCATCTTAATAAACTTTAATTATATTTTCTTGTTTTTACTCACAATGTCTGCTATTCAAGTTTTAGGCATTTTTAAAAATTTGTCTTGGATGACTTTTCTATGAAGACTTGATTTCTCCACCTGAATGTGAACAGACAACTGAACTTTCATAATACTTTAAAAAAATTTTTTTTAAAGAATGTTTGAAATGAACTTTTTCATTTAATTCTACATTTGTCCTCCTTTCATAAAAACAATTTTCTCAAACTTTTGCTACCTTTAATACCAGGTCTAGAACCCTGAATGGGAAAAAAATGAGTGAAATCAAGATTTCACTCAAATGTGGGATATAAAATTGAAAGTAGCAAACAAACAAAAACTCATACAGACAACAGATTAGTGGTTACTATAGGGAAAGTGGGTCAAATATATGGTGATGAAAGGAGATTTGACTTTGGGTGGTGAATACACAATGCAATATACATGACATATTATTAAACTGTTCACTTGAAACCTATAGAATTTTATTAACCAATGTCATCCCAATAAATTTAATAAACAAACAAACAAACAAATAAATGAGTGAAAAAAATGTGTTGATTTGAAGAAAAACACAATAGTCTCCTGATAACTCTACATTTAGTTACATCTTATCATACCATGTAAAATTATCAAGAAGTCTAGTATTCACAGTTGATGGATGATTCTCTATAAAAACATTGAAATAGGATAATAGGTTATGAGAATGATAATTGATACAATGAGTCTATTAGAAATGTAAATGCCCATTTGTAAACATAAATTTGTAAGAACAGCATTGCAGCATCTCATCTCTCTTCACTCCCAGATACTCTAGTTTTCATTTAAACTTAAAATGACCATGAAGTTTGAATTCTATGGCATAAGATAAACTGATAGACATAAAGGAAACTGATTTTATTTTAATAGTGTTTTTCTAATCAGAAAAAGGTTTTTTTTTTTGTTAGGTTCTGGGAAGAATTTGTTTCAGTAGATAAAAATCCTTCAGCTTAGTTAATTGTTAAAAGTCAATTTCATATAAGATTTATATGTCATGAGCATGAACTCCATGTTTTCCCTGTTATATGTTGGTCTTTGGGTCAACAATTACTATCCTTTAGACCAAAATTGAGGTGATATCAGTTACTTATTAAACATGTGACTCTGTTACAACGTGTTGACATTTGCACAGTACTCACTAGAATAGTCAATTACTGTAATACTCTTGATATTGATCCAGTACACATGGCCTTTCTTCAACAAGAACAGCTCAAATTGGATCTCATCCTACAAAACTAACACATTCTTTGATCTGTTTTGATTGCTTGGCACTAAGCATATCCATAGCATTTAATAGTTATATGCTTCTGCAGCTCATACAATATTGAGCATAATATGATTATATGATTATTTTGCTGGGCTATCAAAGCCAAGAGGATAGGGCTATGGCAGAGTGGAGAACATTTAATGGCATAGCTCAGCAGGTGTCATTGCATTCATATTTCTTTCCAATAAAAGAGGGGAGCTAATGTTATAAACAGAAAATTAAAACTCAGCTCTTTCGTAGAAAAAGTAAATTTACCTCCTGTTGTTGCAACTTGTATAGAAGACAGAGACAAACCAAAGAGAAATACATGTATACAAAATAGTGCTAAAAGTCGCAGCAGGATGTATATAGAGTTTCACAGTAAAGTAAATACAGGACTAGTATTTGAGATATTTATCAAGGAGATTTCCTCAGATTGTTTAGTACTCTTTATACTCCCCCCTTTAGAGGGACAATATAGCACAAAAGCATTAAAAAAACAAAAAAGTAAACCATTTAGTATTACAAAAATCTAGTGTTTAGGTTTTGAAAACCTTTAAAGAACTTAGATATAACATGCCACACACACAAAAAAAACTTTGAAAGAAAAGATAAAGAAATAGGCTACCCATCTCATCTTTCTCCCTAGACCAGATGGCAATTCTTTGGAGGGAAATGAGAGAAGGAAAACAGAGAAAGCAAACAATTTATTCTTTGGTGTTTCCAGGAAGTGAATTTTTGCCTTATTCCTGCCTCATCACATACAGAGCTCTTGAGAAAGGATATAAGAAAATGCACTGGATATACTTGGAGATCTACAAACAGAGAAAGAAATTGTAATCTTGTCCCCAGAGTAGAGCTTAGAGTAGCCACAAAACAAACATGCTGCTAGAACAAAATCCAAAGGAAGAACTAAGCCAATACCCTTTAAAGTGGAAATCAAAAGGTACCTGTAGTCTGATGGGTTTAGAATTGGTAGAATGTATCTATTGTACATGGAGAGTAGTGTGGCTATGGCATAGAGATTAATTCCCTGAATTTGGAAAAAAAGAGAATGAACAGAAGCCTGGGCGAATCTGTGACTATAGGTCAGATGGGGACAAGAATATGTCAATGGCTGCTAGAGCAGACGAATGATGATGTAGATCTTATTGTGCAATTACATTCCTAACACAGCAAGACCAGAGTGCTACGTAATCCCCCTTTCCAATAGAATTTGGATATAACTTCTGGAAAAGAATGATGAGGTTCCAAATTAACTAAACATAAATTTCAAATTTCTAGAGGAATGTGGATTTAACATAAGGTCCATTAATGCAAAGCATAACACTCCATTTCTTATACACTCCAATTACAACTTGCCCAATATACAAAACATGCCATTGGTAAAGACTTGGTACTCAACCTGAACCTTAAACAAAAATAACATGTTTTCTACAGTTAGAAATTAGAGCCAAATACAAGATATCAACAGCTTCATGCAAGCAGTTTTAAATGGGAGCACCATGACTCAGATATAGATCATGTAGGCAGAAAAATGGGGGTAGAAAAGATGTATTCTATTCTGAAACTTAGTTTTAATAATACAGAATCTATTTTTTGTCATTGTCTTAAAAGAGAGAAGTTAAAATTTTTTATTATAATTCAAATATATATGTGAATATACATATATATATATATATTATTTAGAGTAAATTATATATAATTACATACAGTCAAGTAAATTTACTTCCATTTCCACATCATAAGTTTGGTCATTCTTAACAAACAATTTTGTCTGTGTATGTCCTGATAGTAAGAACATTTTCAGGCAGATACTTGACCAAAGTGTCTCTCCTCTTCATTTTATAATTAGGATTGCCTTGAATGAACAAAGTAAATTAGTAATACATCTTACTGAATATATATTTTATCAAGCCTTCTTTCTTTCTAAGTTTGCTGAATGCTAAAAATCCATTCTGGAATCCTTGGCTTTGACTTGTTCGACATAGAAGTAATAATATCCTGGCCTTCTAATTATATATAGATGGATATAATTTCCCCTAAACTTTTATCAAGTTCATATCTGTAAACAAGTAATGTTCATAGGTCATTGAAGAATGGCTTTAAAGTGCCATCTCCCCTTAACTCTACTCAAACACTAATCTGTTGAAAAAAAAAGTATGTTGATAGTAATCCAGACACCCCATGTGGATGCCTGATATTTCTTCAAAAATAGTCAATGTACAGCAGAGTGTGGGAGAAAAAAAAAAATCAATGTTTACTGAAGATACTTTCCCACTGAGAACACAAAATGTGCATGAGTGGAGGGAAAATAAAATTTAATAATAAAAAAATTATAATAATAGACTGTACTATCTACATGTTTAGGTGCCCCAAATCAAAGGATCTCAGTATAAACAAAATTATATCCTACATAGCATATGGCACAGTTATTTAAACCAGAAGTGTATTAACATAGAACTAGGAAGGGGGTGGTTGGAGGGTTAGCTGGAATATGTATGACCAGTTTAAAGAGAATTTCTTTTTATTCTAAATCCTAAAATATAATTTTAAGATAGAGATAAATGATTTTGAACTAGTCTCATATTTAATGTTTAAGCTATGTTTAAATAATTTTTTTTAAAAACTCTGAAACCTACTAAATAAAGGAGAATAACATCTTCACCTTGTTGTCCTGAGTTTAAGTACATAATTTCAAAACTTTTCACGACCTGGAAATCTGTGGAAAATCTGTTCCGCTATGAAAATGTAAAGTCAGTTTGCTGACACCCTCCTTATTCTAGGGCAGACAAGTGGGCCTCAGTTATATACTACTTTGTGTCCCTCTACAACTCCCCAAATTCATATATTGAAGCCCTACCCCTAGTATGATGATATCTGGAGATGTGTCTCTTTGGGAGGTAATTTGGGTTAATTAGATGAAGCCATGACGATAGGGCCCTCATGATGGAATTAGTGACCTTGGAAGAAGAGACATTGAGTTTTCTTTCTCAGCAAGCACAAAAGAGCTTATGTGAGCTCACAGTTAGATATATGCTGTTTGCAAACTAGGAAGAGAGCTCTCACCAGAACCTGGCACCTGATCTTGGACTTCCAGCTTCCAGACCTCTAAGAAAATAAATTGTTGTTGTTTAAGCCACACAGTTTTTGGTATTTTGTCAAGGCAGCTCCAGATGACTATTATAGCCTCTTAAGTAAAGAGATTGGAGTTCCAGGAGGTCAAGTGAAAGAAGGAGGGAAAAATTTTCAGCCGTAACTTCTTGTGTTGTTCATGCCTACAAATCTTCTTAGTCCTCTTATATTTCTTCCTAAAGGTCTCCTTCCCTTTTCTTTACATTTCATGACTTTTGATAGCAAACAATAGTTTTATCACTTTTAGTATTCCTCTCTGTGCCCCCTAAAACCTAAGATGCACTCTATCTTACATCATGCAACCATCTGCCTATTGTTATTTCACTGAAGAAGCAATTAAGTTTTTGAGTATTTAGTGTAAAGTTGGAAGTGAAGTAAGGGGATAGAGAAGAGAAGTAGAAATCAATATTGTCAATTTACTATGTGAGATGACAAAGGGAAGTTGAGAAAGAACACTGCTCTTTAGGGATAATTTAATAGGGAGAAAAAAAAAGACCTGCAATTGTAATACAGCCCAAGATACTGCTAATAGCTACAACCTGAGTACCAGGAGTTGGTTTGACCTGCCCACATTTTACAGGTATGATGTTGGTGTAATCTTAGGCAGATCATGTCATCTATCTGGGACTCAGTTTCCTAGTTGGTAAAATTAGAAGTTAGGACCAGATGAGTTCCAGGGTTGCTGTCAGGTCTTTTTTGAATAAATGCTTTTATTTTTGCTTTGAATTCTGAAGGGGAAATTTTCTATTACAAAAATAATATAGGTCACCTTTATTCTTCCTTTTTTTTTTTTTTTTTAACCAGCTGAGCTGGCCTTCTTTACATCTGAAATCCCACAAGACAGAATCCTAGACTGAGTTCAAAGGAAGTTTAAATCATGTAGTCCTTTTCACCCAATGTAGCCTACACAAATAATGCAATAGAAACTGACAGGCTCTCAATTAACTCCCTTAGGAAAAGTTCACAAGTAATTTAGTAGAAATAAATTTTGTTGAACAAATCAAGTTCTTAGATATGCCTTTCAAATTCTGATTTGTATTAACACCTTCCTATTGGTAATAGTCCATTAGTAAATACTAAATATGTAGTCCACTAAATGTATAGCACTTCATTTCCATCTGTCCTATATGTCTTTCCAATTTTAAATGTCCTTCATTTCTTTAGTCATTCTTCATATGACATGGTTTCTTGATCCCTCAGGCCTATGTCAAAATTGATATAAAAATGCTCTGTTCTCGAAACCAATTTCTAATTAATTGGATAGTCTATGGTTGAATGATTGTACCAAAATTCAAGAAACCCTACAGTAAACAAAAGCTAGAAAATTCATTCACATTCTAAATCCAGGGCATGCTGTCATCAGTTACAGTGCAGGAGACCATCATCTGCTAAATGAACCATGACAAAGTTTTGAGGATTATAAAGCATACCAATCTGGAGTTTTTTAAACAAAGGAAAAAATGGCCTCATTATAGTTGAATATATGATGCACTAAAACTCTGGAAGAAATGGCATCTTTTGCAGTTAAAATAAGGATAATTAGGAGAAAAAAAGGTTTTCCTAATTTGTACTTTAAAAAGCTGTCACAGATGCAATACTGATGAGACACTGCCTTAAATCTGCAAGGCATACATAAATACAAACATGAGTCCATTACATATCCTTTCTTGACATAACGGGGAAAAAGCTTGTAATTTCTAAAACATCAAAGAGTTCCTAACAAATATTTCTAACAAAAGGCAAATTCCAAAATGATTAATGAAGAAAGATCTTTCCATCCTTCTTCACAGGATCTTTATAACTATAGGAGCATCCCTGACAAGAAACTTTATCTTTTGAATATATTAAGCCCATTTCATAGTGATTTTTTTTCATTTTTAAAAGGATGCCTCATTTCAGATGCAATTTTTTAAAAAGTTCTGTATTACAGTAAAAGTTACTTTTTCTTTAAATACTTCTTGAACTTTGTCATTTTAAAAATTCATAAGTTCTCTGTATTTCCCATTGCCTATGGAATACTCCACTTTTCCTAACCTTAAGGTGCTAAACACTTTCAGTTCACCCTTTTACTTCCCCTTCTTCCTCCCAAGGTGACTAAGGGTTTCATCTCATTACAGTAACAATTCAAAGTCCCAAATTCCATCGCCTAAGGCATCTAAATAAGGTGCCAATGAGTAATCTATTAAATGAAGCTTGTGGGCACAATTGCTCTCCATCTCTGGGCTTTTGAAACTAATGACACAAATTATCTGCCCCCAAAACTCCCAACATAAAATCATGGTGCAGGCATAGGATAACAATTACAGGTGTTACTGTTAATTTTTTAAGGTAAAAAATGAAAATAAAACATAGTCACGGATGTAATGTAATTCTGAAATTTATCTGGGCCTAATCTAGTCAGATTTCCTTGCTTCACCTTCCAAGGCTCTCAGATCTGCCTTCTGGGTATTTGTTTATACCCTCTGGGCTCTTGGTTCTACCCTCTGAGTCACCCTTGCCTTTTTCATGAAAAGTAGCAAGTGTGCCTCTGAGTATACTCTTTCTGTTTCTTGTAGTCCAAGCTGGATGTGTTTCTTCTGACAGAATTTTCTCAAGACTCTTGTGGGTCCAATGTGAATTTCACAGGAATTCACTCTACTAGTCAAAAACTATGTCTACAGATTTTTAAGATAATGCCTTCCTCATTCCTGACTTCCGGTTGAGAAGTCTTAGAGATAACACTCAAAGCTTCCTAGAGGTCCTCTTGGTTTGATTGAGATCTGTAAGGCACATTCTTAATCTGTTGTTAATGAACCCTCTGATCTTTTGATCTTTCTGAGGTTTCAGCAAAAAGACTATAGAGTCACACCCTCAGCCTTTTGTCTTGTGTGCTTTCCAGACAAGGAACTTCTTAGTTAAAGAGTTCTTCCTTCAATTTGTCTCTTTCTTCTTTCATTTTACTATAAGCAAAAGAAGAAACCAGGCTAAACCTTCAAATCTTTGCTTGGAAATTTCCTTAGCTATATATCTAAGTTCATCAGTCATAAGTTCTACTCTCCACATAATGGTAGAATGCAGTTTCTGTCAGTATAGAACAAGAATCCATCCTTCTGGCTCTAGTTCCCAATAATGCATTCCACACTTACTTGTGAGCCTTCATCAACAACATTTTCAACATCTGTGTTTCTCTTAACAGGCTGTTCAAGGGATTTAGACTTTCTCTAGCATGCTTCTCAACAGTCTCCTCAAAATTCTTCCATCTTCTGCTCACTGCTCAGTTTCAAAGTTATCCCACACTTTTACAGTATCACTCCACTTCCAGGTACCAAAATCTGTATTAATTTTCCATTACAATGTAATTAACACAATTTAGCATCTTGAAACACCTATTTATTAACTCACAATTATGTAGGTTAGAAGTCTGGACAAAGTGTGGCTGGGTTTAATGTTCAAAGTAGCACAAGGCTAAAAACGAGGTTTCAGCTGGCTACAGCTCTCACTGTGACTTGAGGTCCTTTCCAAGCCCATTGATTGTGAAAAGAATCCAGTTCCTAAACTTTGTAGGCCTGAGATCCCTGATTCTTGGCTGGCTGTCAGCAGGGGTCACTCTCAACTTCTTGAGGTCATTCCTCTCCATAGGCAATTCACAACATGGTTGTTTGCTTTCCTCCAGACCTGCCAGATTGCATCTCTCAACTTCTTTTGCTACCAGGTGGAGAAAACTCTACTTTTAAAGGGCTTCCATGATTATGTCAAGCCCATCTGAGTGAGCACCCTTTCTTAGAGTTAACTGGGTTTTATGACATAACCTAATTACAAGAATAAAATCTATGATTTTTATTATAAATACGTAGTGTAAAATCCCTGGAATTATATAGGGGTTGGAAATCCTATCATTATAATATGTTATGTAGTCTTGAACAATATCATCTAGCCCAAAGTCTTTCTCTAAAAGCCTACATAAACCAGGTTTGGTTATTTTTTTCCCATTCAGATGTAATATCAGGAAGATAATGTTATAAAGTTCCCAGAATTATGGTATATGAGATTTACTATTTTAAGTAATACTTGAGGAATCCCAGTAAATTATATATTGATATTATAAGACTCAATTTACTAAATACAACAGAAAACTAAATTTAATGTATAATCATTTATGAAGAAAAGAAAAGTCATTTAAACATAAGTAGTTCAATTTGGACCCAACAATCTATCATTTTCTTTTCTTACAGAAATTGAGCTTACAGAAATCTTTATGGAAACATACAAAAATAATATATGTTCTCACATTATGCATATTTGTATAAGAATATATATGAATACATGTGTGTACATGTGTGTATAAAACTATTGAATACCAAATGAGACAAATAATTTTGTTTATGTAGACACCTCTGAGAAAGACTTGGAGGTCTTTGTGGAGTAGTTCTTAATCTTGGCTGCCAAAATGCATCCAGAGTGATTATGAAAATCAAACTCTTGGGTTCCATCCCTAAAGATTCTAATTTAATTGCAGGTCAAGACAGTAATTAATCTTGTACATAGCCCAAGCTGGGGTAGTCAGGGAGTTATCTAACGTGAGAAAAAAGATACTTTGAGAATCAGCTGCTTTCACCGAGGATTTAATGTGACCTTTTAAATTGAAGTTTAATATAGAGAAAAGTATAAAGTGAATGGTCACAAAAGAACACACCCATGTAAGGCCCATTCATGTCAAGAAATAAAAAATAAAGAATGGAGGCCCCTTCATGATGCTTCCAAAGTATCCTTTCCCAAGGATAACTATTTTCTTGAATTTTAACATCGAAGAATATTGTGCCTATTTTTAACGTCATAAAAATAAAATTTTTAAAAATTTGAATGTGGATTATTTTATTTGACCTAATTTACTCTTATCAAATATATGATGATGAAAGATTTGACTTTGAGTGGTGAACACACAATGCAATATACATATGACATATTATTGAACTGTTCACTTGAAACCTATATAATCTCATTAACCAATGTCACCCAGCTAAACTTAACTTAAAAAATATAGATTATTTTACTCATTATTATGTTTGTGAGATTCATTCGTGCTCTCGTTTATAAGAGATTTTTCCCCCATGTTCCCAGCTTGAAGCAATTATAAATGACATTCCTGTAAATAATCTTATCTTATACATACATGTTTTTTGGTGAACATATGCACACACTGCTAGGGCTAAGATGGCTGGGCCATAAAGTATGCTCATGTTCATTTTAATAGTTACTTTCATGTAGCTTTCTTAGGGTAATTGTACTGATTTATACTCCTACCAGCAGTGTGTGATAATTTGATTGCTCCAGATATTTGCCAACACTATTGTCAGTCTTCTAAAGTTTTAGCTGTTGTGGTGGCTGTGTAGTGATGGCTCATTGCAGTTTTTATTTTTTACTTTTACTCCATTCCATTTTCCTGATGATGGCAATTTGGATATCCTCTCATGCGAGGTGCTTGTTCAAATCTTTTGCTCATTTTCCTATTGGGCTGACTTTTTCTTGTTGATTTACAGAAATTCTTCACATGATTTGGCTACAGGTTCCTATTGGGGTATATGGTTTATAAAAAACAACATGTATAGGTTTTGCCCTCTTTAAGGGTTTCTTTTGTTTTAGAGAACTTTTAATTTCAGTGTAGTCAAAGATATTCTCCTGAATAGTTACTGCTTCTATATTATATTTTTAAGTTTTATTGTTTTGCCTTTCACATTTAGCTTTATTAAACATTGTTTTTATGTGTTTTTACACATTTTTATAAGTAAAGATCTAGTCATTGTTTTTCTGTAGAGATATCCAATTAACCCAGCACCACTGGTTAAGAAGATTAGATGACATTTTCTAGGGATAATTTGAAGTTCTAAATTAATGTTACCTTACACTACTGAGGTTGTAGACTTGCTTTTGTCAGATTCTAAGTTAAGGGCATGCAACCTTCATGGAAACAGGGATTGAGAAGTTCTAAAGCCCTAGTGTACTTCAGGTTGACTCTTATGCCTGGGGTCTAAATTTTTAGTGTCCTATTTCAGGACTCTTCCACTTGCAGTGAGCTCTAATTTCTGATTTTTGTTTCCCTAGCTTGTGAATCTGCCAAAGTTTCTGTCCATTAGCTTGCCTCTCTGCTACCACTTTCAAGTTAGCAAATGCTTTGAAGAAAAGTTGTCCTAAGCATTAGGTTCACATTTCTGTTTCCTTTATTTCTGGGATCATAGTCTGATGAACCTGACTTTTTTGGTAGCTTACAGATGCTTACACACAGATTTTATTTTATTATTTTGTCTAATTTTTTTCTTGATGTTCTAAGCAGAAGAGTTGTTTCAAAATAAACTAGTCTATATTGTCTAAAACAAAACTTTCAAAAATGTAAGTTAAGGCCTCTACTGGCTATCTAACTTTATAAAAGAGAAAGAAACCCGGTAAATTTCTGATTATCTGACACTTCTTGATATAGAATAGACCATAATAAGAGGCCACAGCTATATGGTTAAGGAAAAGTGACAGGCCAGTAATGTTACCTAACTTATTCGAGCCAAAACAAAGTTCAGTTTAGTCTATATCATCCTTTGTTTTTCCTTTAGTCTTTCTATTCACATTCAAGCCTTAAGTGTGTTTAAGTACATGATATTATGATGGTTAGGGCATTAGAATTCGTCTTAACTTACTGGTACATCACTTTTTCATTCTTTGTTTCACTCTTGATAAGAATAATTCTGGTGAAAATATTGGGGGGGAATCCAATATATTTCTCTCAGGGATTTTCATATTTAATATTTTCAAACATTAGAGAAAAAAATTTGGTACATTTCCTCCTTTTCTAATTATTAGTAGTACTAAACAACTTAAAAGTATACAATATACAAATATTATGAGGTTTCTAAAAGAGTGGTCCACAGATAACCTGCAGAAAGTCTGAGGATCTATAGAATACACCTTTGATATTCAGATTTGTAGGTCTCACTCCAGATCTAAATCTAAATTTCTAGAGAATTGGCATTTTTAACAAGTTTTCTATGTAAACATAATTTTTATACACGTTATTTAATATTAACAGTGGAAAGTTTTACCACATTACCTTATGGAGCCTTCTGGATAGGTGTAATTATCTCCAATTTCCCCATAAGAAAACTGAGATACAGATTGGTCAACCATTGGAAAAATTCACATGTAAATGGAACTGGCATGCTACCCAGTTCTCCTAACACCAAGTTCAATGCTTGTCTCGCTATATCAGTTTTATTCTCTATAAAGAATCTCTATCTTAGAAAAGAGATTTTTTCCCCCCATATAGAACTTTCTAAACTGCATAAGCCCAAACAGCCTAATATCTGCTCTGTGATAGCAATTATTGAGATAGTGTATTATTAACAACTTTCAGCACACACACTGGGCTTTTCATTTTCAGAGTGTCCAATTTTGTCAAGGCACTTTAGTGCTTGCTTGAAGGTTCTATGTATAAAAGCCATGCCCTGGAGAGAGTGCATTTAACACCCATGAGCGATAGTGCAACATGAGGTCACCAGGAGCAGAGATGCTGCCACTGTTAGAGCAGATATAGATGACTTCTAACAGCTTTTGATGAATGACTCAGCCTCAACTCCACAGAGGTGAAGCTCATTAAATCCACTCAGAATTACTTTCTATAACAAACAAGAAAAAGTGACTTTTTTATATTAAGATATTAAGCATTTTGTTGGCTAGCAAACTAATTACTGATAAAGACTTGTTTTCTACAAATTTACTGAGCTGACTGAAATTTGGGTGTCGTTGTTGTTGTTGTCACTTATTTCCTCAAGCAAATACATGAAGATAACAAGCATGGCCATTATTGACAGCAACTGATATTGAACACTCATTGTATGTCAAAAAACTCAGCCTGAAGCTTTATAACTGTCTTACTTGACTCATCACAAGCTTATTATTTGATTTCATAAGATAAAACTAAAGACTGGAGAGAAGTTAGGTAGTACCCATAGCCTAGTTGGCCGGCAAATCCATATCTATCTGACTTTAGAGCCCATTAAGTAAACCACTTTACTGAAATTTTTTTCTTAATGTATTGAAGATATATTTTTATAAGATGTAGAGTCATCATAATTTAAAACAAGAGAAAAGACCATGAAGACTTTTTTTTCTTTTTTTTCCTTCTGAGTGAGAGTTTCTCTAGTAGTATAGTACGTTAAGAAGGTTCTTCTCATTCTTACACACAAGAGATTGGAAAAAGGGGATTAGAATCCACTTTTCACTCCTGAACATCAGAGTAGTTTGAAATTTAATTAACTGGTCAGGCCAACTAAGGAGATATGGTGGCTTGTACATCTATTAAGCCAGCTGGCCAATAGGACAAGTAGGGTTTTAATATAGTAGAAAAGGTAAAGGACTTTTAGAAGTTAAAGAGAAAGAAGAAAGACATAAGACCAAAGAGAAAGCACAACTTTGAGAGTGTGTGATGCTAAATTCAGGACAGAAAGGAACATAGGACAACTGGGTCTTGCAAAGCTGAATTTAACTCTCAGATGTGCTAAGTGAAAAAGGAAAAAGAAAATGCAATAATGTAGTCCAGACAACAATGACAGTAGCAGCAAAAGTATTGTTTTGGAAGTTTTCCATATCTGTATTAGTAGGCAGAGCCATATCTTCAGAAGGAATTATAACTAATTCCTTCTGAATTAGTTATAATTTAGGAGCTACATCCCTTAAATGGCTCTGACTCAAACATGCAGAACAACTTTGCAGGCCTGCTGGGCAGCAGGAAGTTTTATTCTTTCATAATATTGTTCTCTGAAGTTATATAAAAATTATCTACTTTATAATGTTATTGGTATCCTCACTTCCCTTTTTTCTCAGTCCACAATAACCACTGTATCACTTATATTTAGATAATAATTTTATACAATTATGCACATTTATATTCTTTTTTTCAAATAAGAAATTAAAGCAATTTATATTCTAATCATTAGTAATCCTAAAATGATTGTGCAATCTGTAGAATAAAATTTCTTAAAATAAATACTGCTAAAAAAATTACATATTGGCACTCTATCATTATTATTGGGGATTTTGCTCTCAGGGTATAGCAACACCAAAGAATATCAATGTATCAGTTAGCTATTTCTAACCACCCCAGAATTTTGTAGATTAAAACCAAACTTTTATTTGCACACGGTTTTTGTGTTGGCTAGGTGATTTTTCTGGTGTGGGTTCATTCATGCAACTGTATTCACCTGGTGGGTTTGCCGGTGTATAACTGTGAGAGATGAATAATGAGGGTGTGAACACCAGATGTAATCCACTGGGGACCTTTAACATCACAATCTCTAGTAATCAATGACTCACCTTCTCCTTGATTTCTTAGTATTTCCACCTCAGTCTCCAGACTAAGTCATACTTAAGGATCAACTACTTTCCAAACAGAAAAGATAAAAGTCCCATGATTATGACAAAAGTCACTTCATTTGTCAAGGTTCCACCAGATAATTCTTGCCTTTACTCCATTCCTGTATTTCTTCACTGACAACTTACTATTTGCTATAGTCATCTCCTTCAGCACTTATGTCACTTAGAGATCAACCAGAGAAGGAGAACCAGTAGGAGATATATTTATTGCAAGACTCATTTTGATTATAGGAGCTCGTTAGGAAAGTCCAAAATTCACAGGACAGGCCATCATGAAGGGCAAACTGAAACTGGGACATAAGCCTAAGTTGCTGTTCACGGGTAGAATTTATTTTGCTTAGGGAAACTTCAGCTCTTATGGAATCAGCTCCACTGAGATTATCTAGGACAATCTCCCTTACATCCAGTTAACTGATTTCAGACTTCTTAATCACATATGCAAAATAATTTCTCAGCAACATCTAGATTGGTGTTTAATTGAATAACTGAGAATGTAGTCTAGCCAAGTTAACATTCAAAGACCAGCATAGCACTTTTCAATAGTTGTTTTATAATAGCAAATATGAAACCTCTTAGGCCTTCTCTACCTATTCACTATTGCTTTTTTTCTAAAAACTGGTGGTGTTTTGTGCACATTCTAGCCTAGCTGCCTAACTCTGACTCACGATATCCATCTAATCTTACATTCCAGTAATGTTTTATTCACCCAGTTTCAGGGACAGAAGCTGGTAATGGAAACTTCTAACTTTTAGGTTACTTCACTGTCTTTTTCTTTTTTCAATTGCTTTTCCAGTTTTCCAATAAACGTAAGTAATCACAACTGTGTAACAGATTCCCTTTATAAATTACCTGACATGGTTGCTGTTTTCCTGATAGATAAGACTTGCAAAGTATTCTGTAAAATGTTAACTGGATTATCTCTGAGTGAAAACAAATGTGAGTGTATGTGTGTGTGTGTGTGTGTGTATATTATTCTTCCTTTGGACTTTACTGTTTTTATAGTTGTTATAATTATTATTTCTAAAAGTTAAATTCGAACTTAGTTTGGTAGGGTCCCAATGTCACACATTTGCTCTTAGTTCCATAAATAGTAAGAGGGAGGTTTTGTTTTAAGCTATAAGTTAAATCACTAATATTTATTATAAATTTACTATGAGCCCAAAACTCTACCAAGTAATCAAGAGCAGTAAGTTTTCACTAAAAAAAAAAAAAAAAAAGATTTGAGAATGTATAAAAGTTTTGGATACTTTTCTCTTAAAAATACACACCTGCCAATTAATACAACCTTTTACATAAAATTTAAGGGTGTTTAAAAATCTCTGAAGTCCAATTAGGGACCATTTTTTTTTGCATCATAGGTTAAAAATCTGAGGAATAATAATAATAAAAAAAGTAAAACCCTATATCTTTTCCTAGGTTTTTATCAAATTTATCAAATGGAAACCAGTCCTAAAGCTATAAATAAGCAGCAAAGAAGCAATAAATAAATGGATGCATGAATAAATGAATGTGTAATTGCATACATGTATACATGCATATGTACAAAGTTTCTACAAGGAAATATACAGTTAATAGCTAAATGAGAGGAACACATATTAAGTGCTAACAAATTAGGTAATAATTATACAGAAGAGTGAAGTTATTTGTCTGGTAAATTAACCCATAAAATAGGTTAATCCAGTGTATCGACATTAAGCTTTATAAAGAGAATATACCTCAAGTAGTGCCTGAAGTCCATTCCAATTTCCTAGATATAATCATTTCACTTTGTTATTATTGTTGTTACTAAACATAGGAAAAAAATAAGGAGTCACTTATAGCTCTCCGGTCAATCTGGTATTTAGCTTTATGGTAGTATGGCATAGTGAAAAGAATTTGGAGTCAAAAAAATCTAATTTTTAAATATTTTCTACTATTTGTTAAATGTTTTTGTTGGGAATACCTTGACCTTTTGACCTCAGTTTCCTCATCTATACGCTGCAGATATTCTAGCTATTTTTGTATATAAGTTACTCTAAAACTCAGTGGCTTAAAATAATAACCACTAACAATTTTATTATAAAACATGCTATTGTGAATAGTTAATTTGGAAATGTCTCCATTGGACAATTTATCTGCTCTATGAAGTATTGATTGAGATCACCCGAGTATTATTCATTTGGGAGACTGTCTGGCCTGAAGAATCCTAGATGGCTTCACTCCCTTGTTTGGCACCTTGTGTATGGATGGACTCAATTGGGGTTAGCTGATTAGAGCACCTATATGTGACTTCTGGCATGATACCCTCATGGTAGTTGGATTTCTTCACTGTGGCTTAGGACTTTAGAGTCTTTTAAGAGAATCCAAATGGAAGCTGTCTGTCTCTTAAGACCTCACCCTGGAAAATTGTATTGCATCACTTCTATTGTGTTCATTTCAGCAATCACAGAGATGACCTATATTCCAGGTAAGAACACACAGATGCCATCTCTTGATGAAAAAAATGCCAAAGAGTTTACAGCCATCTTTTGTCTGCTTTAGGGAATTTTTCCTAGCTCATTAGAGTTATTATGAGTCTTAAATAAAATTTAATGCATATCAATCAGGTTTAATGAAATACTTGAAGAAGTTAGAAAGCAAGCTTGCTGTATGATTATCTCCTAACAACCACTCATGCAAACTGTCATCTTTTATAAGATTCATTTATTTCTAATCCTACATAAAATCTCCAGCAGATATCATAGAAGAGTTAGTCGTTCTCAGGTATTCAAGAATATTTTCTTTTCCCAGGTTTCAATAACAGATTAGTCTACAGGCACCTGAATGACTGAATTTATATCTATTAAAATTTTTTCTTTCCCCTTATCCTCTAATGGGGACGGGATGAGAAAGCTTTTATTGTGTTTTGACTTTACATCTTTCAATATCAGATAATTGTCTTGTGACACAATAGAAGACAGGGAAGGTAATGGGGCAAAGGAGGTTTTGCTTACACTTGAAATCTTTCAGTTACACCACTGGATGTGGTGGATATCCAAAGCCATTTATTTATGTCCTTTGTCACTTCTGTGAATCTCTGAATTACATTATTTGGTGCACATGATAATCTCTAGCTGGCCACATACATCCCCTTTAGCTTTTGCCTGTAACACTTCTAGCTTCTTTTTCCCAAGGTCTCCTTAATCTTTGAAGGAAAGAGATGGGCATAGAGTTATTTTCAAGGCAATTTGTGGCTATCTACTTTCTGACACATGGAAATTACAGAGGGAAACTGAACGTTTGGCTTGCTTTCAGTGAAGACATTTTTTACTCTGTCGCTATAGGCTACTTTTGCTAGTCAAAGCTGCTATCCTTTAGATTTTTTATGCATGAGTCAGATAGTAGTCACTGTATCCTTCAAATTCCAGAAGATGCATATCAGACTCTACAAAGTCTTAAAGCATCTCTTCAGCTCAGGCAAGAGCAAAGCAATCTCCTCTCATCTCGTTTTTCACAGTGGTTGATATGGAGCAGAAGAATACAGGACAGATTGATAATTTCTCCAAAGCAATTCTAATATCTGTTCTAATTCCTCACATCTCTTCTTATCCTTGAGGTGGGTGATAAGCTAAGAATTCCAATACCACTTTTATAATTTTTTAAAGCATGTCCCACCCATGCATTCCTTTGTCTTCTTGAAAATATGGCACAGAATTTTTGATACCCATTAAAAAGGGTCTATAGTTCTTCCCTTTAAATGTGGGCAGGCTTTGATCGATAGAATATAGTAGAAGTAAAACCCTGTGACTATTGATGCTGGGTCATAAAAGGCAATGTAGCTTCTGGCTTGCTTACTGAAATACTTTCATTGGAATTCCTGAGCCTCCATGTAAGTAATTTAAATACCCTGAGGCAGCCACCCTGTGAGAAAGTCAAAAAGGCACAGGTAGTAACTCCAGTGAAACATTCTAGTTTTCAGTCCTCCCAGCTCAGGTGCCAGACACGTGTGTGAGTGAGTGAACCTTTAGATTATTTTGGCTCCAAGTTTTTGAGTCACCCTCAGTTCTAGAGTCAGCCAAGATATACAAATTCCTAACACACAGAGCCTGTAAGCATAAAGAAATGATTGTCTTGTGCTTCTAAATTTTGGCTTATTTTGTCACCCAGTAGTAACTGAAACAAGTACTTGTTTTGTGTGTGTTTATGTGTGTGTGCATGGTGTGTGTGTGTGTGCATGCATGTGTGTGTGTGTTTCACAACTTTGTGTTCTCAACCACACCTAAGAAAGAGTTGATAGCAATGTACAATTACATAAACCACTTGGAATACAACATGTACTTAATAAAAGATAGTTGTTATTCTTCTTAAATGCCACAAGAAACAAAATCTCTGCAAAACTCTTTTACTCTCAATATGCCAGGGTCCAGGAGTTTTTAAAACCATTTTCTAAAAAATTCCAGTAGGAATAAGAAAGGGCTACCCAGACCATCTGTACCATTCCATGCTTTGTCAAAGTATTTGCTTGTTGGCATATCAGCATACTGCATCATTCATATGACATGTGATCTTCTCCATGACTAAGGATCAGTACTTCTACTGTACACAGATTGTTAAATGCCTCAGAGAAAACTATAAGACTACATCCAAAGTAAAAAATAGGAACATTTTATTAGATCAGAAACCTAAATGACAAAAGTGAAGGAAATTATTGAACAACATCTGCTCCCACCTGCTACTTCTAACTTACATTGAGTCTAAAGAATCATAAAATCGTGGGTAGCTCTGAGAAGACCAGTGAGGTCCTTGATGAGAGCTGTTCATTCCTTCAGACTTGCTGGGAGAGATTCACTTGCACAAAAGGAACTCATTTATATAAGAAATACATCTTGCTTTGGGAGTGAATTTACTCCAGGTAAATTTCAAATGGAAATTTTACAAATGTTAAATACATTCAAAGAACACGCAGTTCAAGAAATATTTTTTACTTTAATCAAATGAAGAATTTCAGCAGTTTCATGAGATCATATTTTTTGTGCTATATACTATAGTCCAAACTCCTCAATACTTTTTACTATATTTTAGTGAATACCTGCTTAGCCCCTTGCCTTATCCTGAAAGAGCTCCTTCTGCAATCATCATGGTGTCATGTTGGTCCAGTAGCAAACAAGCTTAAATTTTCTCCATTCAAGAGACTAACCAGGTAAAATATTCTTATTGTTTTATCTTGGGCCATTGCCAATTTCTGTGTCAGTCAATCAGGTACAAAATGTCTATTGAGGACCACCATTACAATTGTTTAAAAAATACTTTCAGTATAATGCAAAGGACTAAGCAAAAAACTTCATGAGTATTGACAATGAGAAGCAAAGACAGAAAGACAAAATATAGCCTATCAAGTAAAGAGTGTGTTGTTAGTGAGCATAAAGAATGAAGTCAACCCAAATAGTAGATCAAAGATGAATGATAAAAAAGGAATTTTAGTAGCACTTAAGTGCTGAATTCCCTCTTTTCTTGATGCCAAAGAGATTCCTAACTTTGGGTTTATAGTAGCTTACACTATATCTTTCCTTTACTTGTTTAAGCTAAAAAAAAAAATGTGTTTCTGTATCTTGCTCTAAAAGTATCCAAATACACTTACAGACTCATCTTTTAACATTCCCTTTTTGTACTCTGAACTTTAACTATACAAATGTCTCCTAGCTCCCTGAATTTGATATTCTCTTTAATCTTAATAGGTATTTACACATGTTATTCTCTCTGCCTTCCCCCTTCCTGCCTCTCCTGGGCTTAACTGGCTTATTCTTGCCCATATTCTATATCTAAGCTTAGAAATCACTTGTTTTCAAAGCCCTTTTTTACACCTCACATTTAACTTAACTTCTCCTCAATGCTTTTATCTCCTATTATGAAGGTGTATCACTAAAATTGCCTATCTTTCAGTAGACTCAAAATTCTTTAAGATATAAGGTCATTCTTACTACCATTTATCTCCAGGTCCTACAAGACTGTCTGGCATATGTAAATATTCAATAGCAATCTCTCAAATAAATGTATAGGTTTACTTAAAAGAATGCGCACACTCACACACATGACTAAAGATATATCCACAACGCTGGTTATAAGGATAATATATACAACAAAAATTGTGAAGTAAACAAATTCTGTTATTTTAATCTGAGTAGTTTGTACTTAATTTCGTTTTTCTTCCAACTTCAGTGCTTTTGTTTTTTACTAAATCTACCTTTCTTTAATGCTTTCTTATACTTAAAAACTTTTTCTTTTCTTTTCCAGCAAAACTCAAAATTTTGTGTCCTATTCCTTCATATCCTTGATGGGACAGGACACTCACTGATACATTAGCACATTAGCTATTGTACACAGTAAGAATGACTTTTTTGAAGGAAATGTTTTAATAAAAAATGCATGGTTTACTTAATAAGAAACTCATGCAAAAGCAGCCCAGAGGGAAGGTAATATTTTTAAGCAGGTAAGACCCTATATTCTCTAAATCAATTAATAGCTGCCCATCTTCCTTTTTTGTAGTGTCAGTCCCACTTACACATAATATCAGTGTACCTCACATATGTAAGGAGAAAATTAGTCAACTATCCTTATTTTTTAACTTCATAAGAACAAGTACCATATATATAATCAAGAATAAGAATATAAAACAAATATTTATAATAGCAATAAATAATAAGGCTTAATAATTCTTCCAATCATCTCCTATTCCATTTAGCAAATTGCCCTTTCTCTCCAAGATCCCTAGTAGATATTTTACTCAATTAAATATGGGGGTGGGGAAAAGATAGCCAGTAAAACTTGCTATACTTAGCTTAAGAAATGTCAATAGTGGTAAAAACTCTAACTTTCAGAATAGGTTATATTCTTCATTTTCCTTACTAAACTTTTTGAGAATTTTCTTTGGTGGACTTTACAGTTATCTCTGCTGCTCTTTATTCATACCCTTTTACAGCACTTTGTCATGTTGTGTTATAATTTCTTTTTCTGTCTATATCCTCCATAAAATTATTTTGAACCCAAGGATAGGGTCTTCATTGTATTGCTTTTGTATACCCAGAGCCTTGTACTCTTTATTTACTCAATGAAGCATCAGGGTAAAATAAGAAAAATTCATTCTCCATGATATTACTTAGATGGATGTTTTAATGACATATAAGTAAAATCTAGAGCTCAAGTGATTTGTATTACTTTCCCTTAAATTGTTTCCTTCTGAAGATGTCATGGAATGTTAACCATGGTTTGCTACTTACCATGCAGGCAGAATGAGCAGGCATACCTCAATTGTTTATATTAAGGAACAAAGGCTAATGGTATGGTATAACTTTCCCACCTTGTTCTCAGTTGTGATTATGCTTACTTCCATGATTTCTGTTAATTCTCTTGAGGCTTCCTTGAGACCACTATTCACAGTGTATTTATATGAAAATTGTTTAACTAAGAAAGGTGCCTCTGCGAGATATACAGTGTCAGACCCTTACAGCAATGTGAAATTTCAAAATCTTGAATTTTGCTCTCTGATTTAATCACTCTCTACCCACTTATTTGTACCTTCATTTTATAATATTCTTTAAGTTAAATTCCATTAATTTTAAAAATATATTTTATATATAATTACTTTTAATTTCAATTACTAAATAAATTAGCTGCTGTAAATTCATCTTGACTATTACATTCTACAGGCACATTTATTAAACCACCTTTTTGTTCCTTCACTCCTTAAACATTTATTAAATATCTGTTTTGTAGCAGGCTTTGGACTACAGTTAGAGACATAACGACCAAGAAAGCAGTAAAGGAAAAGGTGCAGAATTGAAAAAAACAAACACAGATATGCAAATATTCCTTAATAAAACACTAACAAAACAATGCATACAACATATTATTGAATACATTCTAGTAGCAAAGGTAAACTGAGGAAGGAAGACAGGAAATGTCAGGGAAAGGGTGAGAATTGCAGTTTTACGTGGGGTATCCCAGGAATGCACTACTGAGAAGGGTAACTTTCCAGTAATAACCCAGAATGAGGGAGAAAGGGATAACTCATGTAGATATCTTGGGAAAAGGATAGAAGTTTTGACAAAACAAAAGTACTGAGGTAGAAGCATGTCTGGAGAGTTGTAGGAGTAAAAAGGGGTTCAGTGTGCATAGAGTTGTGGTTGAAGTGAAGTAGGAAATGAAACAGAAGAGATGATAAAGTACCAGATCACATAAGGCTTTGGTTTGACAATCTGTAAATACCAACACTTAAAAATAAAATCCACCCATTTAAGACTTAAAAACAAGCAGATCAATAAAAGACAGGAACTTCCTTAAGCTGATATAGGACATCTACAAAAATATCTTGAGCACCTAGTATATCTAAAAATGAAATGTTGAGATCATTGTCTTTAACATCAAGGATAAGTGAAGGATGACTACACCTGTATTATCACTACCTTTCCTTAACATTGCACTGGAGGCCCCAGTAACAACAGTTAAAAAAGAAAAAAAAAGCAAATGAAACAAAGGCATAATGACTAAAAAGAAAAACTATTAGTATTGCAGATAATCTTATTGCTATTAAAATCAGTAATGAATCCACAGGTGAAATATTCAAATTTATAAATGAATTTATCAGGGATAATGGATATCAATATGCAAAATAAAAGCAATGACTGATTAGAAAATGCAATTTAAAATAAACCATTTACTCAATAGAGAAAGAAAATGTACTAAAAAATACTTTGACTTTTATGAAAAGGATTATAACATTTATTTGAAGCTGTTATAGAAAATCTAAATATAGAGAGGCATCCATCTCTTTAGACAAATGGAACAGAATAGAAAGTCTACAAATGACTATATCTAGATATTAAAATTCAATTTAATTTATGCCATAGTTGTCATGCAGATCAAAGGAAATAATGGTTTGGGATCATTGTTTATCCACTGAAGAAAAAAATGTCAAATTAGCTCTCTACATCATTTGAAAAAGCAATTCCATATAGTATAAAGATTTAAATGAGAATGGAAACCTCTAGAATTATTATAGGACATTTTATGACCTCAAGGCAGGGAAGAGTTTATTAAACAAAAAACAGAAAATGCAAATTATAAAATAAAAGATTGATATCTATTATTACATTAAAATGAACATCTTCTGATTATAAGGTATAATAAGACCAAAAAGAAAAAGCTAAGAACTGAGAAAATTCTCACAACATATGTAACCAACAAAGGATTATCATCCTACTAATCATCAATAAGAGAGAAAACAGCCAATTAAAAATTTAACAAAAAGCATCAGCAGATATTTCATATTTCATGAATAACCTTTCTATACATGAGAAGATACTCAAACTCATAAGCAACCCCAGAAATACACATTGTCTCAATAACATATTGCTTTCCAAAACTATGTGTTGGCAAGGATGTGGAGCAATGTGAACATTCATCCACTACTCATGAAGTGAAAACTGTTGCAAACACTTTGGAAGAGAGTATGCCAGTGTGTAGCAATGTTGACAAGTACACTTCCATTCTTAAGTATACATACTAGGAAAAATTCTGCATAGTATAGATGAAGGTAATTTACAAGGCAGCATGTTTGCATTAGAAAATAAATGTTAACATTTTAAATGCTAATCAACTGTAGAATAGATTAATAATTGTTCTATGGTCATACAGTATAATAATATTCAGCAGTGAAAATAAATTTATAGCAGGTACGAACTGGGTTAACCCAATTCCCAAAACCATAGTGTTGGAAGGAAAAAAAATCACAGAACCATGTGCAGTATGATTCCATCATTAAAAAATTTAATATTAGGCAATACTAATTATATGTATATATTAGAGCCACTTATATATGTGGCAAAAACTATAAAGAAAATAAAGGGGCTGCACAAAAATAAGAATGATAGTTTCCACTTAATGGTAAAGGAAGTTGGTGTGATTGAGAAGAGACACACAAGAGACACAGAAGAATATTCTAAAATACTAGTCATGTTATCTGTTAACTAGGGTCTCTAGTCAATTGTCTGTAAATTTGAATATATGTTTTAAAACTCTCCAAACCTAAGGTACATTTAACAATAAAGACTTTAAAACAAAAATAAATGTCATTTTTATTTATTTATCCAAGTAATATAAAGACTTTGAGGTTTCTAAATTATTTCAGCATACATCTTAACACACTTTTATGATGCCACTCATTCAAGACTCCAGCTTTATTTGATTAATTTGCATGCCAAAAATTTTCAGATTGGCTCAAAAATCTACATTCATGTACAAAGCTGTACTCTTTGCTCACCTAAGAACCTCGTTATTTGGTAAAGAAAAAGTCAAATGAAAGTAATTTTATCAGTTATTATCCTTAGTTTTGGTTCTTTTGGGGCAGAGTCTAAGAACTGCTGAATTCTGGATCAGATGCTCTGCTAGATATTTATAGGCAGTATCTCAATTAATTCTCATGAACTAATGATGCATCTGTTATCACTTTACTTTGCAGATAAAAAACAGTATCAGGAATGATTAAGTAATTTATCCGTGAATACCCAGCTAATAAAGGGTAGAAAAGAGAATTCCTGGTTTTCAGATTCTGAAACCAAGTCTCTTCCCATCACACATGGCCACTCCACATGTAAACAGATTACTAGGTGCCAGAGACATCAAGCAGAGTGCCTTCAATGGAATAAGAGCTTAGTAAATATTTAATAAATAAAGGAATAAATGTGTTTTCTGAAAATATGGTCTTTACCTAAAAATTGTTTTTTGTTTGGTTGCTTGTTTTTATTCGGTGATCTTTTTTCCATCTTGAGTTATATGTCTATATAACCCTAGACCACAAAAGTTAATTTAATAATTGGAAATCACATTTTCTCATACATGAAACATTTTAGACAACATGCTACATAAACAATATTACCATAACTCAATTCTTTTAATTCTGTTTTTTTCCTTTTTTGTGATTCTAAGTATTAATGATAAGCTCTGCTATGAAAATTTTATAGGATAAAAGTTCCAAGTTACAAAAATTGAATTAAACCTCTCTGTTATAAATTTTATAATTTCAAAAGGCTGAAAAGTTATCATATAATAGCCATATTGTTCTACACAGAGGAAACTTTTTACTTTTAATATAAGGTTTCCTCAAACTCAAACTATTCTCTAGAGACTCTCTCTCTCCACTGAAGTAGCTATATATGTTAAATAATTACTGTGCTTTGACAGCTTCTTAATTTATAAGCAAGATTAATTTGATAAGCAAGCATCTGCTATTTCCCAAGACCTCTATCCACTAGCTTGGGAATGTTTTGTTAATAGAATCACAAGGCCTTCATTGTAGAATTAGTGAACTGGAGAAAAACATTTTGGCTGCCATATATTTGGTATTTTTGAAGCCAATGAACAATGAAGTAAAGTACTAGATTTTGTCTGAAAATAATTTCTAGGTGATATGAGGGAATGGGCACTGAGAAAGAGACTGCTCAAGAGTTTGCTGATTGTTTTTATGTATCATAAAACAGCTATAGATTAGGTGTCTTCCATTTTAAAATGGCAAAGATAGACTTTCTATCTTCTGGGCAATTTCTATTTATTATGATGAAATGATAAACCTGAAAAATCTCACAATTCCTTCCTTCCTTCCTCCCTTGCTTTCGTCCTCAGACTCTCCTTTCTTCTTCCCTTTTTCCTTCATTTCTTTTCTCATCTCTCTCTCTCATCCCTCCCTTTCTCACCTGTAATCCTTTTTGCCTTTCTTCATTTACTGTATTTTTCCCTTCCTTTCTACTCTTAGAGAAAAACAAGCAGACCTTTTAAACCCTATTATTACAGTAAGAAAAATAACCTTTGAATTTTGAATAGTAAAGTAACTTTACTAAAAATTTAGTCTTGACAATAAATTTATCTTACTTTGTCACAAAATAATAATTTGCAATAATATACTCTCAAATACTATAGAAAAATCAATGAAGCAGAAGCTCTCTAGACTAGGATGTAGAACAGACACTCAATGCAGGTCCCTAGTCTCACCTCATCCTAGCTATATAATTTCAGGCAGCTGATTTAGTTTCTTCATCTACAAAATAGTGTTTATTTAAAGAAACTCAAATGAGATTGTGTCAAAGCAAGTTAAAATGGCAAAGCTTCATCTCAATGTAAGGCATTATTATTTGAGAAAAAAAAGTGTGTTTTTCCCCCTAACTTTTTAATGTTTGGAACTACAATGGCTGCAATATTTCCTGGATTTATAGTCATTCTCTTTGGCTATTTGGAGGAGTAATTTTAAAATGAAAATATTTCAAACTGGCCTTTTGATAATAAGTTGATAACAAGTTTTGCGGTTGAGGGAGACTAATATGAGAATATCATTTTACCTAAGGCAAACCACCAGCAGAATGGTTTGCCTTATAGCAATAATCCTATTCAGTATTCACTTTGTCAGCTATGTTGCAATTGGGAATATTTTAAACTCATTTTATATTAAATTAAAATGCATAATGCAGAGTACATAAATATTTATCCAAGCTATCAAGTGAGCCAAATTCCTAGAGTGACAGCAAATATATATGTATGTATTTTAAAAGATTAAACCTATTCTGATTTCATTTTTCCTGTGTTTCAATAATTCCCTAGCATTTAACTTGGTTTGTTGGTCTGCCTTTACAGGTGAATATAAGATTTCAGTCTTTGGCCTACCCTCTCTAATCTGAGTATAATTAAGACAAAATTTTGCCTCAATTCGGTTTCTCTTTTACTCAATGGAAAGCAAGTGAAGAATCCAGACCTAAAGTAGAGGGCTCAAGGACACCAGCACCTTCACTTTGCAAAAGTTACTGGCAATTTGAAGCAGATTAGAAGAAAGAAAGAAAAAAAGTTCAAAGGAAAGGTCTAAAAAGGAATTATGGAGATGTAAAGTCTTTGTTAAATATGTCAAAATTCACTAATTATTTGTAGAATAGTAATCAGAAATTCTTCCATAATTGTATTTGTGATGATACCTCATTTTCTCCCCTAGCTACCAATGAATGCTTGTGGAGACTTTTGAGTTTTAGTGTTGTTACTTAACTCCTGTAAATTAGGTGAATACCATATACTCCTAGGCCTTTAACTTCATCTATAAAATTATAATAACATTAAGTAAAAAGATGTTGAAAGATTTTCATTATTATCTATGAACACATACATTGAAGAGGTTTAAATAAATAATTATTATTATCTAATAATATAATTTAATATATAATACATTATATTATAATGTTATTAATATATAATTTAACAAATAATAATGTATTAATATAAACAAGCTTTATTCTCTGGGAACCATCTGAAAACTGCATGCTTCATTTACACGAATAAGCATGTAGCCTTTCACTCTTTATAACTTGATCAGAGTATGTGTAGTCACTGCTTAATTTATCCATGAAACAAAATAGTGGCAAAGCAATAACCTTGCCAAGTACCCAAAGGAGGCATAGATCAAGATTGCTACACTACCACTAGGTCATTTTAAAGAGATCATCTGTTGTTATGACTCCCCTTTCTGCCTTTGTGTGATAAGAGCCCACTTTATCTCCACCCCCCACCCCAAATAATTTTCAGTCATAATATGAACCATTCCTCCTCCATGGGTTGGGCAATTAGAAATACGTCATTTGTTTTAATCAAAATTATCAGTTGAATGTTGTGAGTTGAACCTAAGCTAGTTAAAATAGACTTCCTTAAGACAGAATATTGATATATGACTAATCAGAATACATTCTTATGCCCAATATTCAAATCTTCAGAAATTGCTACTAGTCTCTATATCCTAGAGAAAATAGGAAAAGATTGAGAGAAATGTCTAATAACATTGACATAAAAATGAAAAATCCTGGTCATAGAAGGACACTTAGTAGTTGCAATATTCTATTTGTAGCTTTATGAAATTTTATTTCCATATTAGGTATGGTTCATTATGTTAATTTCTTTGAATCGACAAAATTAAATTCATTAAACACAGAATGTTTGACCTGCTTGCCTTCATGCTTCTCAAGTTCAGGAAGTAACCCTTGGCTTCATAGTCACATGGGCAGAAGAAAGAGTATCCATATCAAAGAAGAGAGACAGGTGGCTCATTCTTATCCTGAAGGAGTAGCTCCTTCTTTAGCCATTCAAGGTTCCCAGGTGGAAGAGGAAGAACAGTAGTCCACATCAAAGTTAGCTAGCATTTTATCTGTTTCGCAACCTACATCCAGGAAGTAGTGTCCTCAAATTTAAGTAATGCCTTTATTCTTGTGGACGGATTATCTTGTTCTAGCTCTAGATTTATTTTTGGATTTCAATAAGTAAGAGAAAGGAAGAAAAGAGGCAGCAATGATTTTCCCCAAACAACTCTCTCTCTCTCTCTCTCTCTTTCGTATTCCCAGCTAAAGTACTGAGAGATATCTATACTTTTTCTTTAGGTGATCTCATTAGTCCTTGGTTTTAAATCTCACCTATATGCTGATCAAATTAAAAATTTCAGCCTATAAATGTTCCTTAAATTCCTGAATTGTGCATCCAACTTTATGTTTCTACCTGAATGTTTAATATCATGCCTAAAAAAGAACATTTGCTCTTCCAAATTTTCCTTTTCTAAGTAACTACTTTTTTTGTTTACGAATTGAGGAAATCCTTTATTTTTACCCTTTTTCAATTTTCTTTACACAGTCATCAAAGAGATCATTCCCAAATATCTGTTAAAATCCAAATTTCTTAAATTGGCATGAAATGCCCTTATGAATTATTTTATTTCTATCTTTAACAAATATTACTTTTTCACATGACCAGTAATATAACTGTAATAAAGAATATACATTTTCCATAAAGTGATATTCTCTTTCCATATGCTAAAACCCATGCCTGGAATTATTATTTCCCTACCCATTTCCTGATGCATTCTCATCCATCCTTTACAATTCAACTTAAGCATCACTTCTCCTCCAAACTGACCCTGACCTTCAGGGGCTTCCTCTCTTTGTTGCCATAGCATCTTCTCCCTATAGATATTAGAGTCATTTTCACTTGGACTCTAACAATATGAAACACTATAACACTTTGTCTCACTCCTCTCCTTCTTATTAAACTATTAAGACTTTGAGACAATGGGCTTTTTTTCTATTCTTGTTTTTTATTTTATTTTATTTTATTATTTTATTTTATTTATTTTATCTTGATTATCTTTAAGTAAACAAGAGCCTAGCACAAAGTCTGTCAAAAGATGGTACCCAACTAATATTTCATTAAAAAATAAATGCTACCACATAAAAAAAGTATACTTTATCCATTTAGGGTAAATTATTTAAGAAGTATACAACATGATTGTTAAGTATTTTATTTGGCTTATGGCAGTTATATTCCTCTATCAACACCATCTTCACCTTTAAGTACCTGACAAATAAGTCTGCAACCTACAACACTTTCTTAACCTTTACTGTGCTGTGAAAAGCTAATATGATTTGTATAAAAACTATGTTTAAAGAGTGAATTATTAAATCTCTGATATAGTTTCAAGTATAATACCTCCTTCTGCAAATTGAAGTTTGAGACATTTTTTTATAACAGGTGAGTTAAAGTTTGGTGTTATAAGGGGCATCCCTACAAATTGAGAGATGTTTTAATCATCTATAGCTAAGAAAGCTTCTGGCTTGAAAGAAAATAAGTTCTGACTATAGTTATATAGAGATCATGATTCCTGAGCAAAACTAAAGGTGAGAAATCTAAATCTGGAAGAGGTCCACATACAAAAAAAATATTTTAAAATATTATCAAGAGAAAGTATAAAAGTAATCTTAAAAAAGGAATAAAACACTGGAAGTCAACAGACATTGACTCTTCACTCTGCTTATTGGGAGACCTTATGCAAGCCCTCTGTTTGTCCTAAAGACCTAGATACAGCCAGATATGCCTGCCTTCACTTTCGACCTATAATGAGCAAAGGATAAGATGGGAAAATGACTGAGAAAATAGTTTTAAGTAGAAAAACCTTCCTTTAACTTAAGCAATTATTATTATTAATAGCATTAATAATAGTAATAATAAACAGACTAAAATAACAATATTAATGAAGCAAGATCACTGGAGATGGTGCTCAGGTTTAGGGAAAGTCTGACAATGAGTACTAATTTTGAAGAGTCAACTTGCTCCTCATATACCTGAAACTATCTTGCTCAGTTTCTTCACCCAACTTACATTTTGTCATTTCTTCAAACTCAGATAGATCCAGTTAAAGAATTTTAGAGCTATTGGGCATTTCAGAGTTCATTAATCTAATTGCTCCTCTATTTCATAGCAAAGGAAGAGTATAAAGCCCAGAATGATTACATAATTTCCTCAAAATCACCTTGCCAAGGAGTAGTAGCACCACCAATTACCAATATGATACCATTTCTGCCTCCTTGAATTCTCCTGTCTACCTCTAGCATGAAGTCTGACTACTTGAGTTCAGAGAGCAGAAGATTGCAAATAAGAATTAAATTCCATCCATGTCATTGACTTAGGCAAATCACTTATCTTTTCTGAGCATTGATTTTTCATCTGTAAAGCAAGAATAATAATAAATGGGAAAAATAATTAAAGAAACATTGATAGAATGCCAGTTTTTGTGCTTGGTTCTAAAGATATAGATTTGAGAGAAACATAGACCATAAACATAGCTTTTCAGTGAAACATTTTCTAAAATGTATTCTGTAGCTTTCTGGTCTTATAGGAGGTTAATGATGTTTGGATGGAAAACTATGGAGAATAATTAATTGTATGTCATGTTTTGGAGATTTGTAATGCACATTAACATATTGAAGACTTTCAAAAATCTTGGTTTAAATCATTTTGGTATTAACAAATAAAGATCTGAGTTAATATTTATGAAAGTGCCTTGTTCAGCGTAAAATAGAAGACAGTTGTAATATTCATCATACTCTTTTCTAAATTATTATTAATTAGAGTTTATTCTACTTGTCTTTTTTACTTCACTAATTTTATTCCTATTTTAAGTTCTTGTCTTCTGAGTAGTTAGTCATTTATGGGAGCTGGAGGTAGATTCAGTTTCAGCTAACATCATTTTCCAGGCATCAAGCTACGCATATTCTCTATGCCTTCTGGCCAAGCACATAATAACCAGTGTAAAAATACTGGCTGCTGCTGTGAGGATGATGTTGAACTGCAGATCACTCTGGTTACCTGGTTAGCTGGAAGCTAGTACTCATGATATCATGAATAAATCAGAGATATTGTTTTCAGTACCTCTCAGAATTAAACTCCTATTCACTCTTCTCATGAGCTCTTATGAAAGTTGGTCCTTGATGAAATATATAAGATTTTGTTTCGAAAGTCATATTAAAATAAGGAACTACTTCAGAATGTTTAGTAACAACAGCTGCTGACATTAAATAAGCACATCCATGTACTAGGATTTGTATTAGACAGATAATACACACACACACACACACACACACACATTCCTCTCCACAACCCTATCAAGCAGGTTGTTATTGGTTTTGCTCATTTTTAGGCAACTATTTAGGTAATCCTGTTTGGAGGGTTTATCCTGTTAATGTGGTAAATTTGATTTACTGGTATTAAAATGTTAAACCAAAATAATATAACTGTGATAAAGGAAACTTGTTCAGAATATATTTTTAGTTATTTCTGGGTTTGTATAGCTAATATGTGTTAAAGAAATTCATAGTAATGTTCATGAGGGAGACTGGTCTGTTTTTTTTTTTTTTCTTATAATGTTTCTGCTAAGTTTTGGTATTGAAGATTTGCTGGCCATATAAATATATTGGGAAGTGTTCTCTGGTCTATTTTCTAAAATATTGTAAAGATTGTATTTACTTTTTTAAATACTTGACAAATTTCTCAAGAATAGCTTCTGGACCTGAAGTGTTATTTGGGATAGTTTCAAATGAATTCTTTTAACATAATTATTATTCATATTTTCTATTTCAACATCTTGTGTCAGTGTTTTAAGTTGTGTGGTTCAGGAAATGATTCATCTAAGTCATTAAATTCATTGGCTTTATTTTGTTCATAGTAATGTTTCCTTATTATCTTCTTAGTATTTGCATGATCTATAGCAATATCCCATCTTTTATTTTTGATATTGGTAATTTATATTTTCTTTTCTTTTGCTCTTTACCAGTATAGCTAAGATTTCATAAACTGTATTGACTTATCAAAGTACAAACTTTTGCTTTTGTTATTTTCTTCTGTCTGTTTTCTATCTTATTGATTTTTGTTCTTAGTTTTAGTTTTCATATTTTCACTTACTTTCAAAATTTCCTTTCTTTTTCTAGTCTCTTATGATTGAAAATTATATTAAATTTAAACCTTTTCTCTTTGCTAATATAAATAATTATAGCTAAAAAAATGTCCCTTTAAGCACTGCTTTAGCCATCTACCACAAATTTTGATATGTTATACTTGAGTTTGATATAGTTCTAATTTTTCTTGTCATTTTTATTAACTTTTGGCTCATGCAAAAGTGTGTTGTTTACTTCCAAAATAATTGAAGATTTCCCAGACATCCCAGATATTTTTATTTATTTATTACTAATTTAATTTAATTCCCTTAAAGACAAAAAAAAAAAAAAACTCCTCTGCAAAAATCAGTGCACTTGTTCTTTGCAAGTCAGAGGGAATGTTGTTGCCCTGTTATGTGCAGTATAGCCCTTGTATGGCACTCTCTTCTGACTTCTGAAAATAATTGCCTCCACAGCTACCCTTTGTCTGCTTCTCTACCATCTATATTACAAGTGTTTCAGCAGCTTCAAGGCCCAATCTCTGTCTCCTGCTGTGCTCTACTTTAGGTCTACCTCCAGGGCCCATGTTCAGGAGGAAATCTTCTGGGCAAAGAGCTGAGGTGAACAGGGGGCTCACTTAACTCATGTGTTACTTTTCAAAAATCTAGTCCTACACTGCCTGTTTTTTCATTGCCTGAAATCAATTGCCTCAAATATTTTGTCCAGTGTTGTAGTTGTTTACAGCAGGATGGCAATTTTAGTCTACTTATTGTATAGCTTCCTATCATGGCTGAAAGTAGAAGTTCCATGATCATTTATATTTTATATAATTAAACCATGGCATTTTAAATTGATTTACAGAGAGTGAAGGGTAACAGTAAACCCAAAGTATGTTATCCTAGCTTCTAAAATAGGAGCTAATTAGAAAATCTAAATGATTTTAAATTTGATTATTTTCTATTATTAACAATAGAAGAAAATTTTTTATTTAATTGCTAGACATGTAACAATGGAGTCATACTTTACAAAATAGATGTCTCAAACATAAAGTTATACATAAAGCTACAAGTTCTATTTATAATTACACTAAAGAAGCTGATTGGTTTTCTTAAATTTGTCATATCTGTCCTGAATTATGATTATTTTTATCTGACAATGTAGCCATCAAAACATTTATAATATGATATATTCATTTCTCATAAACCCACCTTCCGTATTTTTATTTCAAAATCTCTTTCAATCTGATATTATCTCTTTTTATACTTACATGTCCCTACTTTCTTTTCACATTTTTTTTACTCATGAGTTTATCTAATATTTTTGTTTCTATTTTCTCAGAATTGTGTGCAGAGTCTTTGAAATAATGTTCCCCTCTCTGCCTACAAATCATACTCTATTGACAAACACACACATTTACCTTGCTGGTTCAAAATACTCTGGGTTTGCTCTCTATATATTCTGTACATAGATCTAGTTCTTTAAAATCAGCTAAAGGCACATTTTCCAACTTTCCTTAATGTCCCAAACTTGACTCATTCATTTTGTTCTATAATATTTTCCAATCTCCTTTTGGGAATATTCCTGACATAATGAGCTAATCCATAATTGTTTAAGAAAGTCATCTCAGAAAACCAGACAGAGATACAGTTTTAAATTAACCTTCCTACAACTTAATTTACAGATTAACATTTAAAATAAGAAGCCCCAAACTGGAGGACATAAACAATTTTCTGAAATAGGCTTTACTGATAATGATAATAATAAAAATGACTTATGTTTTCTATTTCTTTATGTAGCATCCATACAGGCATTCAAATTACTGTTGTTAACTTAGGGTAGGTACCACATTAATTTTCAGAAATGTTTCATTTATAAAGAGGCAGGAAAAATCCTGCTTCCTGATAAGTATTTTATATTTCTATTTCAGGTGAAAAGAAATTGAATGGAAATATAGTTCATAAAAAATGTAAGCTAAAAATAAGTAAGTTCCTGACATTCTGTAGAAATGGCAACTTAGATGGGAGAAGAAAATTTTGTTCATACCCAGCAACAAATGTATCTGCAGAATTATTGAGTAATGAGAATTTATTTCCTGAGGTTATGTAATACTGGTTACCAAAGGAGTTCTCAGTTACTTGTTCTGTGGGTACATACATATCTAGGCCTTCAGTGTGTACATCAAAAGAAACATTGTAAATATGGTGATCATATTTTCGAGGCCTAACATCATGTCACATGGTCTGACAACAATATTCAATATTGTAATTGAGATTGTTTTATAGGATCTAGAATGTTATGATCACAATAATATATGTAATAGAATTGAAAGAAAAAACTAATATTAAATGAATATTTGTTATTATGCATTAGATATATATTGCTCTATTGATTTTCCTTTTTTTCATTAATTTTTATTATGGTGACGTTGGTTAACAAAATCTAGTAAGTTTCATATGTAAATTAACAGTAAGGCATATATATATATATATATATATATATATATATATATATATATATATATATTGCATTTTGTGTTTGCTGCCATAGTTAGATTTCTTTCTGTCATCACATATTTGACCCCTTCTACCCCATATACCTCCCCTCTCTATTGGTTTCTAATGACATTGTTATTGCTAGATAGGATTTATTAGTCCTTCCCTTTTAAAATATACAAAATTAAGATATTACCAATAATTGAAAAGATAAAATATGAATCTAAATAAGTCTGATTTCAAAGCCCAAAAATGACATAATCTTGACATTCAAGGTAAGAATATTAGGAAAGCACTGAGAACTCAGATTAAGATCATTTAACTTGAGTTATAGGAACTAGTAGTATGTGAAAAATGTTAGAAAATGGATAAAAGTAAAATTTATAAAATCTGGCAAGTATTTTATGTTAGCAGATGAGAGGAGAAATTAGAAGACTCTAATAGTTTTAAATTCTGTCAGACCCCAAAATTCCCACATATAAAAATATTACTAGTAACTTTCCTTTTTTTATCCTGAAATAAAATCTTCAGATACTTAAAAACATAGCATTCACTCAGTAACAAAATTAGTATAAATCCTTTAACTGTTACATATAAAAAATAATTTTAAAAAAATCAATTTTAGCTATATATCTTTCAGTATACAAATCATAGCAGTTACCTTGGGACAGCATAATGAAGCTACTGGGTCTTGGATGAATAAATGGATGAGTGAATGAATGAATGAGTGAATGAATCAGTGAGTTTTCAAAATGTTTGCACTCATATAAATAACCACTACAAATGTGACAACTATAAATGCAAACTTATGGGATGGTTGCATATTGGTTACTCAAACACCGTGAATTGTGTTGCCAACAATGATATAGTTTTCTACAATGATAAAAAACTCTTGGCAATATTTAGGAAAAAAGGACAATTTACATGCTGTATGAATTTCTGGAAATTCATTATATATCAATACTGCCCAAAATTGTTCCTGTGTAATTTAAAACAGAGTTGGATTCTGGACTAAAAAGATTGTTTACAAAAAGTTTTTTTTTAACTATCTGAATATCTAGTGGGACATTTAAAATTTATTCAAGACACAAAACAATTTTTGGGACACGACAGTCTGATCTGCAGAGTATGTAGCCATCTCTAGCCCCTACACACTAAGTGGTACTAGCAACCTTCAATCCTCATGACAACCACAACCCAAAGGAACCATAAATGTCCAAAATGCCCCTTTAGGAGAGTATTTCCTCTTTTAAAAACTGCTGAATTAAGATTTTAAGCCTTGGTGTTTGGGATTATGTAGATACCATTAATGAAGACAGAGAATATGTGAGAAAGAGTGAATTTTAGAGGGACAGAAGGTGAGATCAGCTTTAGATTTACTAAGATGGAATTAATATAAAATATTCATGGAGGGCTACCTATGACAAGTGAAAGTGTGAAATAAGAATTTAAAAGAGAGATTAGACAATAGTTTGAAATTATAGGAATGGGTAGGTGATCAAAGGGAGGGTCTAGAAATTAGAAAGAAAGACAGCCATTTGAAATTGCATTTACAGGAAAGAAAATTAAATGGCAACCAGCAAATGAGACAAAGAAGTAAGATACAGACAGAAAACAGAACTGAGATCACTGGGCAGCATTTGGTGGTGTGATACAGATAAAAGCTACCTTCTCAAGAGATTGAGAGGAATAGAAAATGAAGACATGAAAACAGGATTATGCATTGCTTCTTTCACCAGCTCTATTTGGCATCCAACTCTGGATACAGTCAAGCTTGGTCCAGGGCATACAACTGCTGAGAAAATCTAGACAATCTAGAGGAAAAAATCTGGTGGTATCATAGGAGTCACATCCCCACTGACATGTGGGATATGAAATGAGTCCTATTTCCCTTGCAGTATTCACAGGGGTGATAGCTGTAACATCGTCAACAACAATGAAATCACTTATTAATCGCACATCATGTTCCAGATACTATGATAGATACTTCCTATTAATTTTCACAGAAACTCTGTAAGATAGTTATTACCTTCATACTATATAGGATCGTGTAGCAGTGATTATTAGCAAGGATTCTGGAGTCTGAGGGCTTATGTTCAAGTCTAATATATGCCACTTACCAGCTGTGTGTTAGGGCGTAGTTTATATACTGTCTTTATGCCTCCATTTCCTCTTCTATAAATAGGGATAATAAAGCTATCTACCTCAAATACTGATTAGAAAAAAAATCACTGTAGAACACTGTTAATATTCTTATTCTTTTGATGATTCTTAACTGATGGTGTTGGGCCTCATAGTTCCAAAGTCCATGGCATTCTATTGTTGAATTTAAGGGCAGGCACTGGCCGATAGAGAAAAAGTTTGAAAGAGTGATGATAAATATATCAAAGTCTCAGGTAGTAGAAGAGAATAGAGCAATGTCATCTCTTTTATGATTTAGGTTAATATGTATAACAGTGCAGAACAGCTAATTTCCTTTTCAGAAGTAATTTTTAAGCTTTTCTGCCCTTTGCAAAGCCAGAGATTTCACATGAGATACATATAAAGAACTCTGCTTCCTACCAGAAATAAGCATATTTGATCAGAAAAATAGCAAGGCACTGGCTGAGGTATCAATATGACCATATTTTTCCTTTCTTTGAATATCATATTTGATACTCCCATCAAAAGAAAGATGAGCAGTTTTCCATATTTTAAATACAGTATATACAAAACTAGTCTATATACCAAGTAGGGGCCATAGATGTCTATTACTTCCATCTGAAAATGTTTTAATGTAATAGTTTGCTAGCATTTTGTAAAAATGAACAGTTTTATGAATTTGAATATATACTAGGAAATGCCAAGAATCTACTAATAATTAGCAAATACACTGTTATTCACATCATAATGGCTGTTTTAGAGGCAGAATAAAATAATGGTTAATGATATGGGTTCAGGAGCAAGAGTGCTTGGCTTTGTATCCCACTTTTGTCACTCTTCAGCTGTGTGACTGTGAACATATTACTTAAACTCTTTGTGAGTCAGGTTCTTCTGCTTCAAAATGGGGGCATTAATTGTACTGACCTCATAGGAGATGCAAAGTTTGAATAAATACTATACAGCAAGCTGTTCTGAGGAACATGCCAGGTAGTTAGTAAGCACTCAATCAGAGTTAAATATTACCATAATTACAACAATTTCTTTATACCATTAATATTGTTTTATATCAGAGGAGCTTTTTATAATTCATAAGAGGCTGTAAGGCAACTAACTTTTGAGGTTAAAAAGTTGCTTAGTCAATTTTTAGTGATTTTTTAAAAAAATAAAATGAAGGAAATACTTTTCTTCATTAGGTTGGAAAAAAACAATGGAAGCTGAAATACAATCTTTTAGGTTGAATATGTACAAATATGTGCATGATCTTTGAAACAATAATGCACTTATAGTTATTCTTACCAAAATATTACAGATATTTGTAGAAATTATCAGGATGTTTAGGAAAGTACATTTAATAACACTAAAAACTTGGCAAAAACCTGAATGCTCAAAAACAGAGAATTAATTTAGTAAATCATGATATAATGTATGCCATTTAAAAAACATGTTATTAAGGAATGTTTATTGTTGTATAAATGTTAAGTAGAAAATAAAATGGCTATAAAACAGCATATACATCATCATCAAGTATAAAGGCAAACATATTTATATACAAATTGAATATACAACCAAATAATCATAATAAGGGCATTTAGTTAGTGGAACTATGGGTTATTTTTTCTTTATTGATAATCTGTATTTTTCTAGTTTTTAAATATATATTAATTTTATATTTATAAAAGATTAAAATAAATGATAACTACAGATGTTGGAACATGTAAAATTCATCATAGAAATGTAAATATATTAATTTTGAAAAATAATATCCAAAATAAAAACAAAAGCAAATATAAATGTTTTCCCTGCAACAGATTCAATAAATTCAACCCAAATGGCTTAACAGCTCCAAATAACTCCAAAATGACAGAAATTTTAAAATAAACCATTAGTTTGAAAAGCACCACAGGCTAAAACTACTAAGTAACTGATTACTGGTGGACATTTGCCATTTTATGAACTGAACTGTGACTTGAATAACAATTAATATAATACAGCTATAAACAAATAATTATATGAATTATCTGTGTGCTAAAAACACTGATGTTCATTGTAGTACCAGAAACTTGATCTATTAAAAATGTGAATATTCTAGAACTCCTTTACACTAACTTATTCCTATATTTTTTCAGAACCACTTATCAAATACTTTCTAAATTATTGAAGCCCTGGCTGAGGCAAATAAGATAGAAAAATAGCATGATTCTCACTCTAAGAACACGTATACAACAAATTATAATACACTGTGCTATAGTACATTATATGTGTTACAAATAATGTGTTGTAAGTAGTTCTATACAGTTATCATATAATATAATGTGCTCTGCACCAGCACTTAACATAAAATGAATTTGGTTGCATTGTATTTACTTTTTTCAAGAGTTGTATCATTAGCACTGAGAAATTTATCAACTCACTCAAGACCCCATATCCAAATAGACACTATATCCCAAAGTATGTGATACAGTAATTTTTTATTATTTTTTTGATTCTTAAATGCCAGTTTTTTAATACTATATATACTTAATTTTTAAAAAACATTTTATTTTTTTTTTTATATTCCCCTTCTCCCTCCCTTCTGGTAACCACTAGTCCATTGTCCATGCCCTAGAGTCTCTGTTTGTCCTGTTCATTTGTTGTTTTTAGGTTTATATCCCACATATAAGTGACATCATGTGATTTTCAACCTTTTCTGTTTGGCTTATTTCACTTAGTATGATTATTTCAAGGTTCATCCATGATGTTGCAAATGGCAGTCTTTCATCTCTTCTTAAGGCTGAGTAATATTCCATTGTATATATGTACCACAGCTTCTTTAGCCAATCATCTATTATAGAATACTTCAGTTGCTTCCATGTCCTAGCCACTGTGAATAATGCTTCTATGAACATCAGTGTGCAAATATCTTTTCAAATATGAGTTTTCAAGTATTTGGGCTAAATACCCAGTAGAGAGATTGCTGGATCATATGGTAGGTCACAAAATTCTTAGTGTTTTGAGGAACCTCCAAACTTTCCATAGTGACCATACCAATTTGCAGTCCCACCGGCAGTGTATGAGGGTTCCTATTTCTCCACATCCTCTCCGACATTTGTTATTTCTTGTCCTGTTGATGAGAGCTATTCTAACAGGTGTGAGATGGTATCTTTGTGGTTTTAATTTGCATTGCCTTAATGGCTGGCAAAGCTGAACATCTTTTCATGTATTTGTTGGCCATTTGTATGTCTTCTAGGGAGAAATGTCTGTTTAGGTACTCTGCCCATTTTTTTATTGGATTGTTTTTTTATTGTCATTGAGTGTATGAATTCTTTGTATATTTTGGAGATCAGGCCCTTATTGAAGATGGTGCTTACAAATCTGTTTTCCCATTCGAATGGTTGTCTCTTTACCTTGTTTCTTTTGCTGAGCAGAAGCTTTTTAGTTTGATGTAGTCCCTCCCATTCACTTATTTTTGCTCTTATTTCCCTTGCCTTTGAAGTTAAATTTATAAAATCTTCTTTAAGCCCAAGGTCCTTAAGTTTCATTCTTATCTTTTCTTCTATGCATTTTATTATTTCAGGTCTTATATTCAGGTACTTAATCTATTTTGAGTTAATTTTGGTGTGAGGTGATAGGCAACAATCTAGTTTCATTCTTTTGCAGGTGGCTTTTCAGTTTTCCCAGCACTTATTGAAGAGGCTTTCCTTTCTCCACTGTATGTTTTTGGCATTTTTGTCAAAAATTATTTGCCTATATAAATATTGGTTTACTTCTGGACTCTCGATTCTGTTCCACTTGTCTGTGTGTCTATTTTTCTGGCAATACCATGCCATTTTGATTACTGTCACTTTGTAGTATAATCTGATGTGAGGCAGAATGATGCCTCCAGCCTCATTCTTTATTCTCAGCATGGCTTTGGAAATTTTGGGTCTTTTGTGCTTCCATACAAATCTGATGATTTTTTGTTCTATTTCTTTAAAAAATGCTAATGGGATTTTGATGGGTATTGCATTAAATCCGTATAATGCTTTAGAAACATGTTCATTTTAACTATGTTGATTCTTTCGATCCAAGAACACGAAATATCTTCCATTTCTTTGTATCTTCTTCGATTTCTTTTAAACAACTATTAAGTGTTTTCATTATATAGGTCCTTCACATGTTTCATTAGATTTATTCCAAGGTATTTTATTGTTTTTTGTTGTTACAATTGCAAAAGGAATTATTTTTCCACTTCTTTTTCTGATACTTCATTATTAGAGTATAGGAACGCTATGGATTTTTGAATGTTAATTTTGTATCTAGAGACTTTACTGTATTTGCTTATTGTTTCTAGTAGTGTTCTTGTGGAGTCTTTAGGGTTTTCAATATAGAGAATTATGTCCTCTGCAAATAATGACAGTTTTACTTCTTCGTTTACTATTTAGATCTTTCTCTTGCCTGATTGCACTTGCTAGGATCTCCAATGTCATAGTGAATAACAGTGGTGATAGTAGACAGTCTTGCCTTGTTTCTGATCTTAAAGGGAAAGTTTTAAATTTTTCACTATTAAGTATAATGTTGGCCGAGGGCTTGTCATATATGGTCTTTATTATATTAAGGTACTTTCCTTCTATACCGATTTTGTTAAGTGTTTTGATCATAAATAGGTGCTATATCTTGTCAAAGGCTTTTTCTGCATCTATTGATAAGATCGTATAATTCTTATTTTTTAATTTGTTTATGTGGTGTATCACTTTAATTAATTTGCATATGTTGAACCCTTCCTGTGCCCCTGGGATGAAGCTCAGTATAGTAATTTTTAAAAGTATAAAGTCAAATATCTTATCCTTTATTGATCTAATTTCACCCAAATCAGTATTAACTTACTTAAGTAGTTATCAGTCACTTAATATGGAAAAGTACCTCTACATTGATTAAGAAAGTGACACCTGAAATTCGTGAACTGAAATAAAGAAATAATACTTGCCCATTCCACTGGTTTTAATTTTTTTTTTTCAGCTCTTCACTTGTCATGCAGATGTCTAGAAGCTAGACATAACTGGGATTAAATGTTGTGAAGTATAAAAGAATGAGAGTATATTTGGATTTTCATGTCATTGACATTCCGTGAGATAAGAGTACACAATCAGTCAGTTATCATTTTGAGTTGCAAAGAGATTTTGTGATTTAAATCAGAAAATAAATTACTAAATCATCACAAATACAGAAATGGTTTTGACTTTCATGGCACTTACATTAGTGAAAAAAAAAATCTCAAAACCATGCGGTAACATCAAAATATCAGCATTGCATCAGCCAGCATAGCTGTCTACCTCTTTCAGAATTGTTTTAGCTTTCTATTTCAGAAGAATTTATAAACCTCTATCTGCCCAATACATTATACAAACATCTCTGGGTTTCTACCAGTCTTTTGGATGGACCTGGGCTGATTAATGTCCCCTAAAAGTAATAGGCAGTACAGCTCAAAAGCAGTTCTGCTACCTTGAATATAGTTATATGGCAAATTCAAGGTTTCATAGAAGTAGAAAAAAGACAAGACTCAGAAGTTTTTGGTCATTAATGGACAAAAATACTCTCAGTAAAAATAACACACTGTAATCTTGACAACCAGATCTGTTTTACCATGTCCTGTTACTTCTCACATCATGATCAAGTTCCCATGTCTGCTATCTAAATGGACTATGTGCAGAACTAATTGACAAGTGTATAAAAATCCCACCAAGGAAGTGCTTTGGCAGGGAATTTATGACAACACAAAATAAAATGTTTAGCCTCAAATAACAAAAGTTTGTTATTCTGGCTTCACAGAAGGTCCTAGGGGATGATGATGATGATAGATAATAACAAGCATTCATACAGGTCTCACTAGTTTATAAGCATTGTTCTTAGTTACCTATATAAATACATTTATTCCTCTAAAAAGACTCCTTTAAGATTATTACTATTTTTATTCTCACTTTAAAGAAGTGAAAACTAAAGCTCAGACAGACATATTAACTTGCCCAAGCTTACATAGCTCATATGTAACAGAGCACAGATGCTACCCTGGCAGTCTGCTCTATATCTACACTCTTAACTTTTCTGTTTTATCATCAGTAAATACTGAATGAGTGAATGAATGCACAGCAGCAAAATAGTTTCAAGTGCCAAAAATAATAATAACAATCACATTTATATGCACACTGAAAATGCTGCAGTTCTTGGCCCTGTCTTTCAGAAACCTAAATAAGCAACTTATGACCCAAAGGTTCCTTCCACAAAATCTAATTTCAAAGCCAAGAGAAAACAACAACAACAACAACAACTTAAAACCAATGCAATGTGAACATCGCAACATGGTTACTGAAGGCAATTTTAATTATCCACTCTTCACATTTTTTAATTCTTTAGGACATGAAACTCTCCTCAATGTTTATTCCCTCAGCATCTGAGATTGATTAAATCTCTGCCTGGTTTCTCATCTTCACAGCCCTGCTATTTTAGCCTCTCAGATCATTCATATCATTATGAAAGATAATAGTATAGCTAGTTCTAACCCTACCTACTTACCAGCTGAATGGTGGACCCAGGACCAAGGTCTAGCTAAGCAAAAAAGAAACCCTTCTACACATAGTGGTTGGATAGTAGTTGGACACAGAAGCTACACTGCTCTCATAACAGTCAGGCACAGGACTTTTGTTGGAATTACTGGGAAAGAAGCACTCTGTGTCACTGTTTGTTAAACTGGGGTGATATAAGTTTGAAGCTGTCATGGGCCGCAACAAGAATAGAGCCTGCCTGTGAAGGAAGTAGAGCTGAGGAATAGAGAGACAAATTCCTGAGCTATGAACTCCCTGATATCCACCTTTATCTAAAAAAAAGTGAAAAATTATTATATAAGGATCCAAGGGTCAAAGAAAGTAGAATGCATAAATCAGAATGTATGTACATCTCCTTTATGTTTTCTTTTTGCTCAAGCTAGTTTAAATTGGACTTCTATAATTTGTCTCTCAAAGAATCCTGATAATACAATTGATAAATATTTTCTGATGGCCTGGGGGAGAAGAATTTGCTAAGTAAAAAAAAAGAAAAGAAAGGAATAAATTTCAATGAAAAGATGTAAGGATTTTACTTATGTCAGTAGATGAAAGCCACTGTTATGCTTCCCAATAAGATCTCTGTAATTAGGAAAATAAGAATGTGAATTTTACTCAGGTATATCGTAATCTGAATTAAAAGTGAGGTCTATGGCTCTCTCTTTGCCTGATCTGGCATTGTAAAGGGTTAGAAGGAATGCCACAAAAAACATCATTGGTATTATCTTTTTCTCATCCATGGAATCAGACACAGGACATCTGACCCAAATATCTCACCAATAGTCACACCCTGTTCCTTTTTGTGTTGTATAAGGTGAGGCATTCAATCTGTAAAACTCTGTGTAGAATGCAGGAGCTCACAAAGAAAAAAAAAAGAGACATCCTTGTAACATGTTGCAACTCCGCAAGGGCTCCAGGACTCATGTGAGGAGAAGAGAGGTTGAATAAGGTTATTTCAGTAAGCTGAAAACATTGTACTTTAATTATAAAATTGCAGGTTAAATAAGCTTACAAAAAGGAGAACAGGAAATTAAGACAGAGGCAGTTTGGGAACCAAGGGATTTCTCCAGTCACTGTAGCAGATGCTGGATTTCCTGCCGAGTTCCCTCAGAGATGTCTGCATTTTCGAAAGTCAGATTTCTTGAATATCAAGTTCAGGAATTCTATTCCATGGGTTTTTATATATATACCAACATATAAAATTGTTTGATTACATTCTGGAAAAACAATGTTAAACTTGGCCAATAAAGTCTTTGTCTATAACATATTGATTTGATTGATTAGAAATTATACATAACTTTCTCAATTTGTTATTTTGATGTCATATACAGTTCTTATATTTGGTCCCTGAAGCACAGCGATTCAATCAATACATTTTGTAAATGAACAAACAAAAAGTAAAAATGTCTCACAATATCTTTACCAAGCTGCTTGCCTTCCTAAATTTGTAGTTGATTTTAAGGAATTAACTAGTCCAGTAAGTCAAATGTTTTATTCAGTCATTTTGTGTTAATCTATGTAACAATTAAGATAAATGGCTATAACACAGCATTGAAACAAAAATAAAAATAGGAAATCTTCCTATAAAAGAAAAAGACCCCAAAATGTCTACTGTTAACTGTCACTATACTGTGATGCAAAGATTAAAACAACCTGGGTCACACATAATGTATCAGAAAGGGTGTATTTCTATCCCATGTAAATTATTACTCTGGGATTTTGAAAAGTTTGTCACAGCTTTACCATCTGGTTGAGAAATCCTTTTTAGAACCGGCAAACAGAACAACTTTAGGAACCTTGAGACCCTCTCTGCTCTTTGAATTCTGAACCATGGCCATATCTGGTGTCCACAGCATCATGTTCACAGTCTGTTTTCTCTGCCCCCTAGGAACTTTTGCAGTAATGATGTTGGCCTTTTGATGTCTACTCTCAAATTTTTTGATCTTGAAAGTAGAAAATAAATATATTTGCTTATTTCTAAAACAATTTTCACACAAGAAGCCTGCATTCATCTGCTGCTTATTTCTTTGAATGGTTTAGCTTTTTATTGAATCTTTTCTATTTTCTAAATATAACAGAATCTGACAACTGTGCTATGATCTTTTGGGTTTCCATTAACACTCCCAGTTAATTGGCCAGTAGCAATAGCAACGTGTTTTTTTTGTTGTTGTTGGTTTTGTTTTTGTTTTGCAGTGGGAGCCAAGGGTACAGGAAGTAAAGTGAAAGGACCTGTTTAGGCAAGAAATGTCAATGAAATCGTATTCAAAACAGCATCTGGTGGAAACCCAGAAGGAAGCTGGAGGTCAGAAACAGTCTGAAAACCACATTAGTCATCATCCGGTGTGAATCAGCCAAGGCTGTTGGCTTCTTACCTCTCTCCTGCTCTGAGAGATGGTTCCTCTACTGGGAAACCCAGGAAATCAGAATAGATTACTGCCTAAACTAAAGCAAAGAATACCCACAGAAGGGAGTCTTCTTTTCATCACTTTTGAGAGTCTTTTCTATTTTATCAACTGGAAACAATTAATGAATTAAGTTTGCAGGAGTGCTTGCCATGGAGGCTTAAGATTAATTGAAAAAGGTCTAGAATTCAAGCCGAATAGGATATACTAATCACGAATTATTTCCAAATAGTAAAATCATGATCCTCATATACATGTAGAATAAACATGTGTCCAAATTTTATTTAATTAATTGATGAGGGACCAGATTAATAGTCAAGGTTGCTCAAAGGGTATTTTAGGAACTGGATATTTATAAGACATTTGATTAGCAAATAATTTTCTATGACAGAAATTACTTGCATCCCATATAAAAGTTTCCAAGTTCACATATAACTCACACTCTTAAATCTTAGCAAATAATATAAAGCAATGCCAAACAATGGTATATTCTCCTAAAAAAGTAACTGTGAAGTAATTCTGATAAGCAATGCTTCAGTATGACATTGAAAATATATGCAAATATCCTTTTGCCTTATTTACAGGTTTTGGATTTTTTTTCCTCAAAATACTAAGCAGATAAGCAGGAAATAATTATTTGTGTTTATAACTAAGATGTGCTATTATTTCCAAAATATATTATAGCCATAAATGATTTCCTCATTTTTCTTACTGTGCCGTTTTAAAATACTGCTTCTATTTATTACATATTTCTTGCCTAAAATATCTTCTAGTTCTTTGAGAGAAATTCTGCTTTCTCAATTTATAATGTTTAAAATATTTTAAATCACAAGGCTGAACTCAGTTGCTAGAATATCGAAAATGAACAACGTGATTGTAAATAAAAGGATTAGACAGACATTAGAATTTTGTCTCCTGGTCTGTTAGATGTAATAGCAAGAACAAGAATTAAAGAGACATGGGGGAAAATGGACATCTTTTTCTCTGGGTTAAATTTGGATTGGGACATCAAGACTTCTAATAACTAAAAAAATTTCCCAAGTTCCTATAAGCTAAACAACCTCTGCTTTCTCTAAATTTACTTCAGGTTCTGTGAGACCCTGACTGGTACAGATTGAAATACAGAGGCCAATTATATACAAATACCGATTGATGATGTCTTTTGTGTAGCTGATTAATTTAAAGATTTTTCTCAAGAAACTGTCAATCTTACCTTTGAATCTCATTGAGATTAAACAAGACAATAGACCTGACTTAATTTTATCCTTATGAAAAAAAAAGTATCCAGTAAGACTTGTTCTCAGGCAGAAAATTTTATAGCTGTCATATAACAAATGTGTAAATTAAGACAATGCTCAATTGTGTCCATATAAATAATTGATTAATTAGAAATTTTACATATTATTGTGTAAAAATGACTTAAAAAATTTAAAAATACATTAATAATTCACTCACACGAAGCAATATTTAATGTCCTAGAAGTAGTTTATCAATCATTAATCTCTTCCAAGAATTAGTTTCTGTGTGCAGTCGTGTATTACATGTGTATGTGTGAGAGAGAAACAAAACATTTCTTGTATTTTCTTTTGCAAAGTAAAACTTAGTCTGGGTGAGGCCAGATTGCATAATAGAGTTAGGACAGCCAATATGACTTGAAAGAACAGCTTAATACAAGGTGCCTGGCCTGTAACCGATTATTTGGAGGAGAGTCCCTCAAAGAGTTATAAGACACGATTATTCTTTATTGGAAATGTAAAGTCCTGAGAAGCAGATGTGAAAGACATAAAGGAGAAAGCATAGTTGAATGAAGCTGGATTGTTAGTATGCAGGGAAACTGAGTCCAACAGGGATGCAGGGTCCCAAGTATAAATATTCAGAAATGGAAGAAAGTCATTAAAAAGTAATACATATTCCCTAATAAAGAGAAAAATAAATGATCCTCAGAGATCACCAAAAAAAAAAGTAACATAGTAGAACATCTTTGGTGAAACCCTTATTTTTGCTCATTAAATGAGAGATTTTTAAAAATGTTTAAGGAGTCTGAGGAATTCTATAATCAGAATCATTCTAGACCTTTCACAGTCAACCCTGTGATGATAATCAGGACTCAAGGAGGAAAAAAAAATTTATAAATACCTATTCATTGAGACTGGCTTGAATCTAGGAGAACAAGCCAAGTAGGTGAGAGGGAGAGTTCACTAACAGACAAAGAAAGGTGGGATGACATGGTGTTGAAGAGCAGAAAGAATAGAAACAGGAGATGAAACCAATAGAATCTGGATAGACTTACAAATGATCCATGCAGAAGATAAGTTGGAGAACTACGTCGCCAAACATAAGGTTGAGATAAATGCAAATACTAGAGAAATTCTGGGAAATATTTGGGAAAGGGGTCATCACAATGTAGGTACATGTTGAGGTTTTGAAAACTGTTCAGGCTTTATTAGTTTAAATAGAAGTACTACAAAACAATTATCATTAGGATACTTCCAAAAACAATTAACAGTTATAAAAGGCAACAAATTTGCCAATTTAGAAAGAAAACACATAAGAGAAAGTAAAAAATAAAGAAGCATAAAATAAGATTTTTTCTCAGTTCAATTACACATCTCTGTATCTATTAAGTTCATCCATTGTATTTGCAGTGGGATGCTCCTCAGGATTAAGGACATTTTTCAAATGCCAAAAAAATAATTATAATAATTCTAATCTAATTGCTAAGTATGCTGTGATTAATATAAGGAAAAACCAAGTCCATTAAAATATAGACCAAACAAAGGTCTATATAGACCTTTGGTCAAAATACAGACCTTGGTCAAAATATAGACCAAAAAAATTATACTTATATAAATATTAAATAATAGGTAAACTACTACAAATAATTTATGACTCCTGCATAATATGACCATATTCATACCCAGAAATATCATATTAAACCAATTTACCAGAAAAGATAAGGAAAAATGAAGGGTTCTTGTTTTAAATAAATTTTAATCATTTCCCCAGTGTTTGCTATTTGTTAATGTACTTTATAAAGAATGAAAACTAAAGTTTATTTTCTCATTAGCTTCATATTTTTCACTGGAAGACATTAATTCTCTCTTTTCTTGGATCCTCACTTCAGAAATATGTAGAACTAATGTGAATACAGTAGTTATATTCTGCTGGAGGGATATTTTTTTCCATTAATTATCTTTTTAAATTTCAAGGTTCTTCAATTAGATCAACTGAGTGACTATTTAAACCTTTTAAAAATTTGCTTGAGACAAAATTAAATTCAAGGTAAATTGAATGTTATAAAAAGTACTACTTTGTAACTGTAATGTGCAAATCTACAATGACGATATAGTTGTCATGAATATTTAAATATCATAGCATCAAAATACTGTCATCCAAATCTTCAAAAAGTAAATGAATAGACAGATAATAATAAATACAGAAGTGTATCTCTTTTATGTCATGTTAGATTGCATAGACAAAAGTATAGGTAAGAACAGAAGGGACTTTAACAATTGTATTAATGAAGTTGAATGAACATAGATCTATTGATATATGTATAACTAAGGAACACACCAACAGAAGAGTTATAAAAATGGAATACATATTAAATTCAAAGAAAAATTCATTTAATTCTCAATTTGAAATGGTACAGGCTACATTATCAGATAATAACACAATTTGACTAGAAATCAAGGGCAAAATCAGAAAGCAAAGGAAATCTACAACTCTCTCAGGTATACTTTGAACAGGTTGCCCTTCTCGGAATCACACAACATTCACACCTTGCTCTTGTTGGTAAAATTCAGGAGCCCAAGGATTTCTTTCGGTGGAACAGTCACAGGCTGCTAGTGGACATATTCGGTGGTGATGGTAGTAGGAGCGAGGGTTGGGGGGGACAGTGGGGGGAGGGCAACAGTTTCTTTAAAATTCTAGTGTGCATAAGGATTATTTGATTCTAGTCAATTCCATAAGAGTAAACTATATACAAATACAAAGATGTTAAACCTGAGCCATCTTATCTGTTGGCCACTGGTCTTTTTCTCTACATATTTGTAATTTGGAAAACAACCACAATTAAAGAAATGCCACCTTTAACCCAGCACTCCCTTTGTTTGGAAGAGAAAGCTTTAAAAAGCCATTTTAGAGAAATTTCTGTAACTTCAGTGTTATCAATCTCATGCTTGCTAATTTTACTGCTTTAATACTGTATAGGATATATTAGAATTCATACAACAGAAATCACTCCATCTAGGTTAAGTAGAAAGAGATTTAACAGAGGAAATTTAGTGCTTTCAAAATCTTTGGGAAAGCTTGAGTTGAATCTACTAGGAAATATAGAAGAGCACTGCGTAATTGGTCCACAAAGAGCTGCTAGCTTAGGCTGCCTGCCTCAGGAAGCTTGGGGATTAGAAACTACATTATAGTAGTTAGCTACAGGATCCTGCTGTTCTGCCACACACAGGACCAGGCTTAGGAAGCTCCTCATCTCTCAACACTTTACAAAAAGGCTTACGTAATGAAAATAACATGATGCTGTGTTTCTGATAAGTAGTTGTGTTCTAAATTAACTCCCTCCCCCAAACCATAAAGATTTTATAGAAACCCTTGCCAAATGGTAACAAAAATTTTCAATAACTAATGAGAAAATTTTAAAGCACCATAATTTTATGTTTTTTTGCAAGAGTCAGTATACCAGTATTAAACTCTAGTATTAACTAACTGTGAAAGCCTGGGGCAATTCAATCATGCCAAACTTTAATTCATTCATCTGTAAAATGGGCATGATAATAAATAGTGACTGTTGCTGATCTAGAAAGACAAATGCCATATGATTTCACTTATATGTAAAATCTAAAACAAACAAACAAACAAACAAACAAACAAAACAGATACGGAGAACAAAGTGAGGGTTGCCAGATGGGGGGCTGAGTGAAAAAGGTGGAGAGATTAAGTATAAATTGGCAGTTACATAACAGTCATGGGGATGTAAAGTACAGCTTAGAGAATACAGTCAATAATATTATAATAACTATATATATTGCCAGGTGGATGTAAGACTTATCAAGGCTATCACTATGTAAATTATGTAAATATCTAACCACTATGCTGTACATCTGAAACTAATATAATATTGAATGTCTACTGTAATAGAAAAATTAAAAAATTATTTTTAATTAAAACTAAAAATAAAAATGATAGTGACTATTCAGAGTCATTATATAAATTAAATGAAAAAGTGACCTGAGTGCTTACAACACAACCTGGCACATCATAAGGCTTGAATGATGATGAGGTTTTATTATCACCATAGTATTACTTGCTGTTTCCTCTTTTTTTCCAGTAGACTCTCTCTTTAAGTCATAATCCCACATCTGCCACCATCACTTTAGAGGCAAAAACTGACTTCCTACATACCAAAAGTCATTGATCTTTTCTCAGTCCTCATTCATCTTGGTTTCATTCCTGACTCTGACATTATTCATTATTCTAATCAGTTCTCACTGCCATTGACAGTGATGGCATATACCAGCTTTCACTCTTCCCCTCTATTCTACTCTGCATACTCAATCTGTCAGAGTAACTTGGCAATATTTGTGGTCCACTTTTTCTTTTCCATCTATCATCTCGTACTAACCCTCAATTTCTTATGCCTATGCAAAATTTTTATACATTAATGATAGCTGACTTCTTTTCATTATCTCTGCTTCAATTCATTTTATACACCAACTGATAAATGAATATCTTTAAAATACTGATTGTCGTTCTTATTCTCAGAAATTTTCAGTGATTTTCTATTGTCTACCAAATTAGGTTTAAACACATTGTTCAAAACACTTCTTAATTTATCTCCTACCATGCCTTCCAGCCTCATATCAAATCAGTTTTTGAAATGTGGTGCTCATCTCTTACTCTGCTTCTATTGAGACCTTTATTTATTCAGAAATTTGCCTAGAATGCCTTCTCCCAAGCCATTTATACCTCTTGAATTTTAATTCATCCTTCAAGGCCTGGTTAAAATGCCTTCTCCCCTACAAATGTGAAAACAAAAAAAGGGGGCTCCATCACTGGGTAATTCCTAACAGGGCAGATCATGGCTGGTAGTCACACCCCAGGCATATAACTTCTATAGTAAAAGATGTATCTTTGCCTTAAGCAAGCCCTGTCCATTGTTTCTGTGCATCTAGGTTCACACGCTTTGAAATGCCACTTTCCAGACTCGCCCTAATGCATGACCACCCATGTAATCTTCCTTACGTCCTCTCATTAATTTCAAATGCATAAAAGAAACTGCAAAATTGTTATTCTCTGGAACATTTGAGATCTTGCTCCCTGTTATATGCTTATAAAAATTCTCTACTGGTTTGGACATTTCTTATGTCCACAAAGGTTTCTCTGATAACTCCACTTAGGAGCAATCTCTCCCTTTTCATAACACTGAAGATTTATATCTGTCATTGGTTGCAACATACACAGTCCTACATTTATTGCAGTAACCCGATGGAGGAATTTGGATGCTCAGACAACTTTGTTAAAGAAAGGAGAATTTATTAGGCTGGCTGAGCGCGTGAGGCTCTGGACAGCACAAAAGCACGAGCTTGCCCCAGTTAGATTTCTTACAGCTTATATAGCCCTGCAGTGTCCATGCAAGGGGCACGTGATTCCTTTGTCTGAGAGTCTATGAGCACTGCCTGACTCAGGATGGGAGAGGGAGTTTCAGGTCCGGGCTGCAAGGACTGGACCACCAGTCCTATCTATTTACAGATCCTTTCTTGTGTAGGTGTGACAAGTTTCTAGAAGGTCATTCAGAGAATTGTAGGATGTGGTTAATCTATAACCAGCCGAGTCAGTCATTCTGTAAGCCCCTTCCTTTGCATTTCTCAGATGCCTCCTCTCTTAATTAGAGCCAGTTGTGGTAAACATTACTTAACTAGCATACTAGACCAGGATCAGAAAACTTCCTTAAAGACCAGATTGTAAATGTTTAAGTGACTATGGCTTGGAGACCATAGGATCTTTGTTAAACTACTCAACTCTGCCTTTTTTATTGAGAGAGCAGTTGTAGACAATATGTAAACCAATAGGCATGGCGGTTTCCAGTAACACTTAATTTATAAAACAAAAATAGTTGGCTAACCCAAGGGCTATGGTTTGCTGACTATTATACCATCAGCTTCTGAACTGAAGAAACTACATTATATTTATCTGAACATTACTAATTCTACTACTACTAAATCATCCAGTACTCTCCTATAGTCTATATTATTGTTATATTCCATTTGCAGATAAAGAAATTGAGGTGTTTATCATAAATTGAAATTCTTATTTTTATGTATTTGTTTATATGCTTGCAGTTGTCTGTCCCTCTAAAAGAGAAAAATTCTCTAAAAACAAAGAAGTGTCTATGGCCATGCCACCCTGAATATGCCCTATCTTGTCTAATCTTGAAAGCTAAGCAGGGTCAGGCCTGGTTAGTACTTAGATGGGAGACCACCTAGAAATATCGGGTGCTGTATGTGTTAAAAAAAAAAAAAGTTTGTCATTGCTTCTGGGACTGGCACAGAATAATTATTCAAGTGTTTAATAAATTAATGAATTAATTAAAGAGAGAGCAGCTAATCCATTTGTCCAGGGTCACACGAGCAGTAAATAATAAAGCAGGAATTCAAATTCACATTTTTTTCAGCATTACTTCATTTTTTTTCCAGCAAATATTTCTTGAGAATCCATCATATGCCATCAACTATGAACTTTCCACCACACAAAAGTGCCTATTGTTTTGTATATGATAACAGATAATACTTATAATACATTCACTATGTACCAGGCTCTGTTCTGAATACTTTATATAAATCAACTTATTAACAGTCATATAAGATAGGCATTATTATTATCTCTGATGTACAGATAAAACTTAGGCACAGAAAGCTTAAACAATGCACCCAAGGTCAAACATCTAGAAAATGGTGTAATCCAGTGCTTTTAAGCACACTTTATTGCATTTTTATTAATTGTTTCTAAACACTGATGAATATTTATTTCCTTCTTACTTCTGCTTTTGTCCATGTTAATAGCTTATGATGTATAATCAGCTGCCTTACACGACACTAAGATTCATGTTTCCTGAGAATCACTCCTCTAATATTCGATTTTCATTCTGATCACACAGACAATCTGATTTTCACCTTTTTCTTTGCTCATACTGCTTCTCAAGTCTAGAGTACCTTCCATTCTCTCTGTCACTCTAAACTCTCTCAAGTTAAGGGGGCTTTAATAATTTTTTTCAGTTTGATAAAATACCTAGAAGGTAAAAACTATTCACTTAATTTCTAACTGATGCTTGAACTTAGTCATTTAACTAGTGTTCCAAGAATGAATAAGCCTGTGGGTCATATCCTAACATTTGACATCTTACATTATTGTTCTATTTCACATAATAATAGGCTAGCTATTCATACAATACTAAGTTTTGTCTTTTTATACATTATATATCATATTTCTCATTGGTGAGATGTTAGCCACCTTTTACCTTTCCTTTTGGTTATTTAAATATGTCATTTTCCCACTTCTGGGCTGTGGTTTGGCTAAAAGCGGGAGTTGTGACCAATTCATTTGATATTTTGTATAAAGAGTGCTCAGTAGACAGTTGTGAAATGATTGAATTAATGTGTATGCGCATGAATATGCATGCATTTACTTCACCTACTTCTAATCAGAAATCATCTGACATTTACCTCCTCAATACTTCTCAGACCTCTATTCCAGTCATTTCACCACACTGCTTTAGTTCAGTCCTCCAGAGCCTTTCACCAAAATGCTTATAACAATGGGCCTGGATTCCTTATATCTCATCTCTCCCTGGTTCTCGGTTCATCTTCCTCTTTGCTGCCAAACTGTGTAACATGATTTTATCCATGGATCATAAACTCTTCAGTGTCTTCCCATCCCATACTATAGATGTAGGTTAAAGATCCTGAGAACTGCATATAAGCCTCTCTTGCCTGGCTATCCTGGCTCATTTCTCCCGTTCACATGTATTCAGTGCTCCAGTCACAAAGAGTATGGGACTTCTAGTTCCTACAACATACCACCCAATCATGTCCACTCAACCATGACTGTGAACTGATACTTCCTTCTGTGTAGAAGACCCCTTTCCCCTCCGTGTGTGGAATATCCTTTAATCCAAGTGCAGAAAGCCTACTCTCTTGACTTTCAAGATTTGATTTAAAAATACTTTAAGATTTTTCCCTTGCCCAAAACTGTAATTAATGCTCTTTCCCCTGCTCCTGCAGCCCCCACATTTTGAATGCCTTCACACTGATTATAATTTGTTTATGTAGCTACATTGCCATTGAACTGAAAAATCTTTGAGGGCAGCCATCCTCAAATATCTCCAGCCTTATCACTGAGTCAACCATATATATGGTCAGTCCACAACCAATATTTTTAAATAAATAAGTTAATCAATCTATGCTGACATTAAAGAAGTTAAATTTGTGCTAAAGAAATAAGATCATTTGAAGCAAAATTTTGGAATATAGATAAAAAACATTTAGTGTATAATTATTCAAAATTATGATATGTGGTTACGTATTCATATCCTTATACTTTATATTTAGAAAGAAAATGTTACATGAGGGGATTAAGTTGCTTCAGAAAATAATAGCTGGTGTTTGAAAATGTTCATCCTGCCAATTGAGATCTAAGAAGTTCCTAGTTAAAAAAGGGACATATAAAGAAAATTGCATTGATTTTTGATGGCTATAGCATAAAAAAATAATTATACATTTATACTAAATGTACCGTGAGTATATTTGTTTTCCTAAATGATATTTAATTGTTGGTCTCTGGTTTTGCTATTTGATTACTACTAATTGCAAGTGTGATAAGTATTTACTTTAACGTTAAGGATGATACAAAAAAGACTCATTTCAAAATAAAAAGTTACATTGAAAATTGAAAGCAATTTTATTTGAATGATGGGGGCAGTAGGATGACATTCCAGTAGAGCTTCCCATCCTCATTATATGCTACAATGTTTGTGTGAGGGAAACTGAAAGCCAATATAGCATCTGTTTTTACCAGCTAAAACAAAAGAAATTCTCTGGTTTATTTTATTGACTGAGTGTCACAATAATTTGAGGCACCTCTAGGTTACTCAGTGGAGCAAGTTTGATCAAAGCAGTCTTAAAAGACTATCATATCAATCTTCCCAGAAGAAAAAAAATTGGCACAAGTATGAATAAAAGACATCTAGATATCATTATTGGCAAGGACACTTTTCCTCAAGTGGCTTCAGGGACTGTTTAGAGTCTAAAATGCCTCTGCCTGAGATGGGGACATAGGGGTTCATGCTAATGCTAAATCAGAATTTTCCAGGTAAAATTGTGATGCTTGAACAAAATAAAGAAAATGCAGTCCATCAATAACTAAAAGAGAAACAGTCACCTGAAGTACATTTTCCTAATAATTGGTAAGTGTTCTCTGGCAAAAAGAATGTTTACAACTTTTGACAGAGTTATTCATCCATTAGGTACTCAATAGTTACTGGCTGAATAAATGAATGAATAAATTGATGAATAAATGAATGAATCTTGTAATTCAAGTTGTGAACATCCGTCGAAATAAAGTGCTCTTTAAAAGAAAATGAAAGTGGTAAGTTTTATGAAGAGCTCCACATAATCTTGGGTTTGTTGATGGCAATGGTAATAATAACACATTTCAGGCAACTTAATTTTGCTCAGACTCAGTTTTACTTTGGCTTCTCCAACTCAACCACCATAAAGTGTCCCTTTAAAATACTGCCTCATTCCTGACCTTTCCTCCTTCCCTCCCAAAAACAAAAGTAAAATTTGCTTCCAGCTAAGGTACTTTCACTCAGCACTCCTTTCTCCTTATCCAACTGGTTGAGTGCTTTAATCTTTCCTTGTTTCCAAACATGTAATAAGTAATCCAGGAAAAAAGTGTTGACAGATGTAAATTCAGGAAAAGTATAACACTATACTCTCCTTGAGAGATGTTCAATATACATAATTTGGTATACAGTAGCATTTTCTGAACTTAATTGATCTAAAAAGTTACTTCCCTTTAATTATGGGCAAATGATCTCAGGAACTGTTTCACAAATGCTAATATTTTATATTATACACATATGAAGGGTTTGAATCTGCTGACATAAAATAGTCTCAGATATCAGTAAGACCATAACATAGACTGGTTTGAATGCCACCACCAAAACTGTCCTTAGGTGACTTGGTAGAGAGATGTGTGTTTAAGTAATTCATTCATTATATTTTTGTATCAGCAAAATGTGCTGTGTTGTAGAAAGTTTGAGTCACTTAGGAACTACCTTTGCTATTCTTGGGAGCAAAATATACTGTATTTTCCATAGGGGATTAGCAACATCTTTATCCTGAGTATCCCTAAGAAGATAAACAACATATGGGGCCAGTAGGTTTAATTGGGAAAACTAAAATTGTAGTTATAGACAAAATTTTGCCAAATGTGGTGGGGGTGAGGAGGGGAGAGGTGGGAAGAAGGGGAAGAAGGGTCCTATTTGGAGAATATCCAATTTTTAGGATGGCAGAGTTATGTCCAGTGAATGCGAACTAATCCATCCAGTAGTCCCTAGTGAAACCTCCTAAAATGTTTAAATACTCATAAACAACAGGAAAAAACAAAAACAAAAAAAATTTTTGACTTACATGGTATTTACTGGCAGAATCTGGAAGGTATTATGAAAGAGGTAAGGATAATTCTGGTTTTAGCAACCAAATGGTCAACCAATACTTGATCTCATGAAAAAAAGCCCCTCTCTCTACTTAAAATAAGGATGAAAGATAATACATCTTTCTTACACAGTCTACTCTCTGATAAGAGAACCAAGGTATGTATAAACCATAACATTTTGCAGCTGTTCTTCCTCTGTGAAAAATCCATTAGCTCCTTGAGGACTAGTGTGTTTATTTTAGTTGACCGTGGCACTGACATTAGCTACAACAGTGCCTGATATCCAGTTTTGCATTCAATAATTATATTTCAAGTGAATGAATTGTTAAAAGATCATTTTTTAGAAGTATTATTTCTTCAGTTCCAACTCCTCCTCTTCTCTATCTTTGCTCAATCATTCTCTTCTAGTCATTTGGACACTGCAACACTCAAGAAACAGCACATTTTACTCTGAGAAATGTGGACCACACAATGAAATTATAAATAATTTTATTAGTATAAATTATACAGTTTTCTTTAAATGCTGCAAATTCAGTAACAAAGAATCAAGCAAAATGGCCAGAGAATATCCGATTTTAGAATGAGACAGTTTCATCCAATAAGTGCCAACTAGACTACAAATTTTACTCAAAAAAGTGCATATTTACCTGTCCCCTAGGCAGTGGGGTGTTATATTAAATTGTATTTGCCGTGCTGTGTCAAACAAGTTTAACAACTGCTTCTGGAGGTAGAGGATAAGTCCTGATTTGTAGCCTTTGTTGATTTCCATGGTGTATTTTAAGACCATATAACTTAATGTAGAGTTATGGAGCTGGCCAAGCATACCAGTGCCCCCAGGTACTTATACCTCAATAACAAATACTACCATAACAAAATAAACAAACAATAAATAAAACATAATATAAAATTAAATTAAAAGTACATTCCTCACTGTTTGCTAAGTGCTATAAAAGTTCTTTATTTACTGTTTGTAAATATATTATAATGTTTATTCTTGCCTATATTTTATTAATTATAAAAATGCTGTGTCCATGGTAGATTATAACTTCATTAAAATAAGAAAAATTCAGTTATTTATTAACAAATATATTTTTTCAACTGCATGGATTTCTACAGTATACTACATACTAGACTTACTATAGAGTGGGACTGAAAAAAGTTTATTTAATAGGCTAAATTCTTTCACAAATCTCTGTAGTACTGTTAGCTTCTCAGTTTTCTCTCTGATAGGCTCTTGTATCTTATGTGCTCTAATGTAATACCTGCTGTCTACATAACCCACACAAAATTTATTTTATAAATAAATTTATATATTTTTACTATACATAACTGATGTCCAAAATAAAATAAGCTTTCTCTAGATAGAGACTGGAGCTTGTTCTTCTGTATCCTCACAATCGAGTTGTGGGATTTTTTTATGACTCAAGAGTTCTTATAAACCTCCTGTGGTTTCTAGAAGACAGATTAGATTACCAGTAAACACTGTTTGCATTTAGTGGAATGATTTTGTTAAATGCTTAAATAATTTTTCATTTAGTATTTTGATATAGTTACAAAATTTATATGAAAACTAAAGATGTTACTGTTTTAAAATATCTAATAAAAGCTATGTTTATCTCATTTAAAAATATATACATTTACAGTATATTAACTTTTGGCATACAGTGATAAAATAAAATATTTCTGACTAACTGTTTGAATCTGGATATAAATCATACCACACAGCCAAATGATGAGAGAAAAAAATATTACATTAATAAATCATTGAAATAAAGTTGTTAGCCTTTCCGCTGAATATATTTCCATATTAACAGAAGATAGTCATTGAACATTTTCAATTATGTTTTATAAAAAAATGATTTTCATAAATTCTTTAAGATTATAACCATGTTAGCTCCATCTATATGTTGCTGAAATAAAAAAAAACATTGTAAACAGAGAATGTAAACAGAGAGAATTAGAACTAAAGCATTTTTTACTTTTCATCCAAATATGTGATAACCTGTAAACATGGCTACTCTTAAAGAGTATCTCTCTGCAGTATTTCTTTCAAATAATGAAAATGAAAAGACAAGTGTAAATTTATTGTATATTCTATTTTCTTTTTAATTCAGTGAATAAAGAAGTTGACATGACCTTAAATTGACTATGACAAAGTCCAATAAATGTACTCACAAGGGTATCCTATAGTCTATTAAGTGGAAACTATAAAACTGCCTTCTCTGAATGTCTCCAATGATTTATTAAATTTTACACTAAATGATATATAAGGTATGACTTCAGAATACTACATAAGCATAGTATCCAAGTAAAAAATGTCACTTCTCTCTCTGTTTATCATTATTTTATGGTAGAATATGTATATTTTCTGCCCTAATGAAATGATTTTTCATTTCAGCGTACATTGTACTTGCTTTTCAAAAGATGATACAAAAACAAATAAATGAATAAACAGAATAGCAACAGTCTCATACATACAGAGAGCAAACTGATGGTTGCCATAAGGAAGTAGTGTTGGGAAGCTGGGAGAAAGGGTGAAGGGCTAAAGAAGCACAAATTGGTAGCTGAGAGATGATCATGGGGATGGAGAGCACAGCATAGGGAATATAGTCAGCAGTAATATAATGGCTATATGTAGAGCCAGATGGGTGATAGATTAATCGGGGGAATCATTTCATAAACTATATAAATGTCTAACCAATGTACTATATACTTGAAACTAATAATATAAAATAAAACAAGTACAAATTGGCAGTTACAAAATAGTCACAAGGATGTAAAGTATAGCATAGGAAATATAGTCAATAATATTTTAATGACTGTTTATTGTGCCAGGTGGCTACTAGACTTATCATGAGGACTATTTTGTTAAGTTATATAAATGTCTAAGTACTGTGCTGTACACCTGAAACTGAAATAATATTCTCAACTGAAATTGGAAAATAAATTTTTTAAAAAGGTGATACATTTACTTATTTAAAAACACAAACATATACTGTAGAAAGTCTTCCTGCCACTATTAGTTGTTCATGACCTCTTATTCTGCCCGGAGGCATTAAATGCTATAAATTTCTTATCCATCCTTCCCAATGTGTGTATGAGCATTTATTTTTTCAAATAAATGACCTCTTTCACCTCAATATTTCTTGAAACATAACAATATATACCTTGAAAACTGCTCTGTATGAGTGCATAAAACTCTTCCTTATTTTTTTTATAACTTCAAAATTTTATATTGAATAGCCATTGCCATAATTTATTTAAACAGATATCTATTGATGGCCTTTGAGGTTGTTTCAATTTCTTAGTTGTGCAAACAATGGTGGAATGAATAACTTTGAATATGTATCATTTTGCTCCTGTGTGAGAGTACCTAAGAATATATTCTTTGAAGTAGATTTGCTGGGAACAGAATATTTTAATTTGTAGTTTTGATATTTGATATGCTAAAAAAATTTTCATAGTGTTTGCACTAATTTATATTCATACAATTACTGTAAAAGAATATTTTTCTTCTCATTTGCTAGCCAAAATACTCTTTTATATTTCTGCCATTCTCATAGGTGAAAAGCACCATCTTCTTTTTTTAAAGTGAAGTGTGACATATATACAGAGAAAAATGTACAAAATCACAAATGAATCAATGAATTTTCACAAGCTGAGAACTTCCATATGACTTGCACCTATATCAATAAACATAGCGTTACCAGCATTCTAGAATCCCTTCTTGTATTTCCAGAGAGTCACCAATTCCCACCCAAGGGTACCCTCTACCTGACTTTAACACTGTAGATTAGCTATACTTATTTTTGACTTTTATATAAATTGAATCTGTACACTTTATGTATCTGAATTCTTTCAATCAGCATTTTTTTATCTGTGGAACTCAGCCATAATTGTGTGTGTGTGTGTGTGTGTGTGTGTGTGTGTGTGTGTGTGTGTGTGTCTTGTTCATTTTCATTGCTGTATTGTATTCCATTGTGTGATTATTAACATGATTTATATTGTACTTTTCATGTGCATTGGAAAGTTTTCAGTTTTCAGCTTTTGCAAAGAGTCATCTTAAACATTTTTATACATGTCTTTTGGTGAACCTATGGCCACGCCTCTGTTCAGATACATATCTAGAAATACAATTACTGAGTCATAGAGTATATACACATTCAGTTTTAGTTAAATTCTGCTAGTTTTCCAAAATAACCATACCAATATACACTCCTACCAGCAACGTATGTGAATTTGAGTAGTTTTATATTTTCTGTAACACTTGAGATTATCTTTTTCACGTTTGCTATTATAGTATGTGCACCTTAGTGTAGTTTTAATTTGAATTTCTCTTACTATGAATGAGAATTACCTTTTAATATATTAACACTTATTTGTATTTATTTTTCTGAACTCTATTGGCTTCATCTTCAAAATATAGAAAGAATATAACCACTTCTCTCTACCTCTGCTACTACCAAATGAACAGATATTCATTACGTGGGTAATCAGAAGCCCTCCTGACTTCATCTTGCTTCCATTCTTGCTTTCTCACAATCTAATCTCAATATGAGATTGAGATTAGATGATCTTGTTAAATAATGAGTCAGATCATGTCACTATTCTGAATGAACCCTTTAATGATCATTTTACTCAGACTTACATGACCTGTCCCCCATTTCTTCTTAGACTTAATAATCAGCTCCTTTCTTTCTCACCTATACTGCTTTAACTACACTGATCTCCTTACATTTCCTCAAATATTTCAAGCATATTGTTGTTTTAAGGTGCCTATACTTGTTCTTCCTTACTATATTATTATGATATCCATAAAATATTCTTAGGGCTAACTCCCCCAATGCCTCCAAGACTTTGTTCAAATGTCATCTTCTCCATGATGAAATTCATCCTGACCACCCTTACCCCTGACTCTGACTCCCCCGTATCTATACTCAGCTCTCTCTCCCATAGAACATATACTACATAATATACTTATTTATTATATTTCTTAATTGTTTCCCTTCCAGAATGTAATAAAGTGAGGGAAATATTTTTAGTTTGTTTTTCTTCATTGATGAACATCTAGTCCTAGAACAGTTCTTGGGATATACTATATTCTCCATAAACATGTGCTAAACTAAATGTGTCTACAACTCTTTACCCACCTTGTGGTGGCTTTTCTCTTGTATAGTTCTATATTTTATAATATGAATACTGTTTATAATATAATACTGTTTTACTAGTTGTCACTTGATATTTGTTGTTGCTTAGAAATTGATTGCCTTTTAGAAAATAAAAATTTTATGCAGTATTACTTACCTGGTTCAAGCTACAAATTCTAGGTTTAAAGTCAAACTTAGTGAAAATCTGCTCCATTAAGATAATACAACAAACATCTGCCATGACTTTTATTGTTTTGTGTTTTCAGGTATAAATCTTTCAACCATCTGAAGTTTATTTTAGCAGATGTCCTAGTTTTCTTTTGACATTATTCATTGAATAATTCATATTCCTTCACTAATCTAAAATGTCATTACCGTTTAATTAAATCTTATAGTAATTTGTGCATTTCTTAACATTTTACTCTGTTTCCAGGGTCATTCTGTTTATTTGACTATCAGAACCACCGTGGTAATTAATTTATTGTAGCTTTAAACTATATTCAATATCTTTTAGTTTCCCCTTATTGCTCTCCCTTTTTAAAAAATTTTCCTGAAAAGTTTTGTTCTTTTGTTTTTTATTTCCTGGTAAATTTAGAATCAATCCCTAATATCTCCTATAAAAAATACTATTAGTATTTTTATTGTGATTGCATTGCTTTTTAATTAACCTCAAAATAAACATCTTTAAATTTTCTCATTCAAGATTATATGCTCCTTTCTGTCTCTCTAACTCTTTCTTCCCTCAGTAATATTTAATTTTTAATACATATTTTATGTATTTCTCCTTATAATTATTTTATTGGTACTGTGAATAAATCTATTTTCTCATTATGTCTTCTAAGTGATTTTTTCTGCATACATAAAGTCTATTGATTTTTGTTAATTTGGTATGGAACCATGTTACTGAATGTTCTTATCGTTTGTAGAAATTTTTTAATTGATCCTCTCTGGCTAAAGATTTGTGTACTTTTAGTATCTTAAGTAATAATTGTGTTTTATCTCTGCATTTTATTTTTTTTAATAATTAATTTCTTTCTCTTGTCTTACGCAAACATATATAGTAAATACAAGTGGAAATCGCTATACTATCTAAGTGTCTTACAGCTTAGTTATGGTTTACTTAGACATGGACTGATAGAGATGAATTTTAGCCTACATAGATACTAAATGCATGTATACATATACATACATATGTATGTATGCATGTTTGTATGTTATTTTATTTTTTTATTTTAATTAGTTTCAGGTATACAGTACATTGGTTAGACATCTATATAGTTCATAAAATGATCCTCCCAATTGTTCCCTCCCTCCCCTGACTCTCCAACTAGCCAATATATTAATGCTAATTGCATTCCCTATGCTGTGCTCCCCATCCCTGTGACCATCCATCAGTTACTAATTTGTACTTCTTTAACCCTTCACCCCATTCTCCCAGCCCCCAAGCCTCCCTCCCCTCTGTCCATCACCAAATTGTCCACTATGTTTGTAAGTCTGTTTTTGATTAGTTCGTTCTTTTTATTCCTTAGATTCCACATATAAGTGAAGTCATATGGTGTTATATTTAACTTAAATACCTTCTAGGTCCATCAAAGCAATGTTTTTCCATCTCCTTCTTTTTCATATGTAGCGTTCTTGTTTTCTTATTCTTTCAGCCACTCTATCTTTTGGTTGGAGCACTTAATTCTTTTTCTTTTAAAATACTTATTGATAGGAATGTAGTTGTTACCATTCATTATTCTTGTTTTTGTATTACATTTCCTGTAATACTGGTGTGGTAGTAATAAATTCCTTTAGCTTTTTTTTTTTTTTTTTTTTAATCTGGGAAGCTCTTTATCTGTCCTTCAACTCTAAATGATAGTTTTGTGTGTATGCATTTTTAATTTTATTAAATCACATAGTTTCTTGAATTTAGGTTTTACATTAAGATCAAGTCATTATGTAATTTGCTTTGTCTTGGGTATTTGTATCTTCTGTTATTTTTTCAATGTTTCCCTTTTGTTCCAGTGGTTAATAATAAATATTTCTATACAATACTTGATTTTCTAAATCTTTAGATAGTATCTATTGATTTTTTACTTTAACAAATGATGGCATGATTTTATCTTCCTCTCCTTTCTACTCTCTTCTCTCTTTGCAGATTATATTATTTTTCATAGTGTTTTCCTGTTTTAGTAATATGTTTGGACTGGATATTCTCTTCTTATTTCTCAAAAACTACTCTGTAATTCTCCACTCCATTCTATCCTAAAGGGTGACCATATGAGCTGTATCAAAAAATTTATTATTTTCTGACATCCAGTTAGATTAGTCAAGGGAAGCCCCCATCACATGACCTTATACTATGGTAGAAGGCCCTTGCCTTCAGGTTTAAGATTAGTAATAGTTCCTTACTAGCTCCTGGGAATTTTACCATTGCTTGCTGGTTTATTTTAACCTCCCAATATTAAGAAAAAGAAAAAAATTGTCCATTTGCCAACTCTTCATACTTGAATTATCACATTCAAGTATGTCATCTGCTTCCTTACAGATACATTTTTTTTTTACTTATTGATTTATCAATTTCACATAGAATCTCTTGATCTTTTGCTAGTAAATATGAGGAAGTCTGTATGTAGGCTTATACTCCTCTCCATCATCTCTCTCTTCCTTCTACTCTCAGCTTTTCTTTTTCAATGGTATAATTTCTATATTTTCTCAGTTTAAACTTACACGCTTTTATAAGCATATAATTCCAAATAGATTGTGTTCACTACCAGTTCTTCTGGTAGAATTTCATACTTCCTTGTTTATAAAAATGTTAACCTGTGCCTTCAGACCTGAAGAATTTTTGGCTGAGTATAAAAATTGTAGGTCACGTTTTCTTTCCTTGAAAGCTTTGTAGGATCCTCCCTTCATGCATATAACACTCATATTTATGTATTTAAACTTCTTAAGAAGAAGATTAAAATCTGTTCTTGTTCTTTTTTTTTTTTCATCTTGAACATTTTCAGAGGGTTATTTCTTTAGATTTGATGTTTAACAAGATTTACAGAATTGACTGACATCAAATTTTCCTAGGTAGGTTCTTTCAAGTCTTTTATTTCTTGTAAGTTTCCTGTGTTCCATTACTTTGCTTTCTTTTTTGTGGAATCTTATAATGTATACTTTAAATCTCCTTTTAAAATCTCCCATATCAAGATAAATATGAACTTCCTAATTTTAACATTAACCAGTTGATAAATATCCCTAGATATAAGAATTTCTTTTTAACTAGCTAGAGAAAAAACATTAATACACATTTGAACTGCTAATAAGATTGACGGTATCAATGCAGGTGACAATAATAATATAGATATTTCATACTTCTATCAAAAATAGTCAGGTAGTGAAGACATTAATTAGAAATAGAACTGATACCTATAATCAATACATATTAAAGTATGTGATTGATAGCTTACTAATTTCTGTAAGTTTAATCTTTGTATAAACCTATAACATATCTTTCACTTAACTAACAGGGTGCCATCATTGCTATACGTGTTAACTGTAATGTAACAACAATCACTTCAACCCATTGAATACATTTAATTACATTCTACAAGTACTGGCTTTAATCATCACCACATGATCTATAATGATTGATTATATTATTCTTTATCAATTCAATTTATATTTTTTTAGTAGTTAATGCTGTCATAGAAGTTCATTTATTTAATATGTTAAAGGATATTTAACATAATCTCCTCATTTTACATACTGAGACCCGAACAGTTAAATGACTTGCCCAGAATCCAGAGCTACTCAGAGACAAAGTTAAAACAACTTTTTAGTTCTTTTAACTCTCAATTTAGCACATATAATTTCCATAAAAAGATAAAAATTTTGAATGCAAGTAATTTATTTATGCATAAATACAAATTTATAAAGATTTAAAAACATTTACTGAGTCCCCAGGAATGCAAATATTCCATAGACTCATTTTTAAATCACTTTGTGAATTCATTTTTTATTTATAGACAGAAGAGCAGTATATCTCTTCACAAATCAGACCAAATTTTAATGATGTGGTTTCAAGAAGAGGTGATTACTTGAAGGAGAGATAGCAGACACCAATATAAATTATCAATGGTCTTTACTTAAAATACTATAGCCCTTGTATGTATTATGGATTTGCTTTCTGACTGATTGGTATTTATATTTGTATTATTTTTTTTCTAAAACTTAAAATTAAAATAAAATCACAGATTACTTTATCTATTTTTGTACTTTTAGGATGTTCTGCTACTTAATTTCCCACAGTGTCTAGTTAGATATAAAGTATTTAAGCATCTTATCATGGTGAATTATTATCACTGTCATCTGTCAGGTGATTAAAGATGTGTATATACACCTGAATTGGTTCTTTTAAAAATTCAGGATAATATAGATTTAAATCAACAAAGAAATAATTTTGAGAAACACAAATATTGTTCAGTTGTTTTTTCATTTTTGAAACTCATATTTTCATGAAATGTAAAAAGCATATTTTGGAAATAAACAATTAAAATTCACCTTTATATAAAAGAGCAAGATATATAGATACATATGTTTATATATATACAGAAGAGGAAAAGGGAGGGAGAGAAAGGAAAGGGAGGAGGAGGAGTCGGGGGGCAGAAGAGATGCATATAAAAGACAGCCAGTGTTTGATTCTCTCCTCAGAATTTTCAAATAGTTAAATAGAATTCGTGGAAATTATGATGGTAAATTTTATGTCATCTTTCTGAAAAAGTATTGGTTAAATCACTTTTTAACTAAAGGCCAGATATAATGTGTTATTCTCCAAGATGTAAACACTAAATTCTATGCAAAACAGCTGCTGGGTTATCTCCAACAATCTAAATTTACTTACTTAGTTTAAAAAACCAGTTCCCTATATTTTTAACCACAGCCTTTCACAATCAAAACTGCCATATTCCTCACATTATTACATCTAAACACATCACTAACCCTCCAACAATTGTCTCCATGACATTTCTTTTAAATTCTTTCAGTTGAAACCCATAACTTCTCTAAAATTTTCTTTATGTTCTGACATTTAAAAAGCAACGTGTTGTATTTACCACTGTTAACTTCTTTGACTTCATGAATTTCTTGTATTCCTTTTTGCTTTATAAATGTTCCAACGTTAACTTTGGTTCTTTTTGGTGCCACTTAGTTTATACTCAGAACATTCTTTTAATTTTCTTGTCTTTCTTCTAACTTCTCCTTAATGGAATATAATAGTTTCTGTCTTGTTTTATTGACCAGTTCCTCTTGCTGATTTAAGAGAAGAACTTGTATTTTCTTCTTACATATGCTAAAGACCCAGAGGAGAAAACAATTCTTGGCAACAACTTCTTAGATAGTGTCCTTCTTATATCTACTTAAGTACTAAATAAGTACCTATCTAGGCAGAGAGTGAATAAAGATGACTACAGTATAATCCTTCCCAATGGTGAGGGCATTTTAGTAAGGAAAAACAGTTGTAAATAATAAGTGCAACAATTAATAGGTCTCAGTAATTACCTAATTAATCCTTACATGCATTTGATTGAGGGTCTATATGAGGCAGACACTGGGCTAAGCTCTGAAATGGTAGAAAACAAAGTAAGTATGATCCTCTTCCTTATGAAGTTTATATTTCATTGAGAAGATAGAAATTGAATGTGGTCATTTAAATAGCACACTGGAGACTACTAATTTATCACTTGTTTCTTTAGTGCTGAGACATCATTCTCATACTTCATATTCTGAACATAAATATAGCAAAACAGAATGCTCTGAACTACATTTTATGTATATAAGTCTTCTGATAATAATAAACTAAAATCACAATGATCATCTCTCCTTGGCTATTATTTATCTCAGCTGCATCTGTGATCTGAGCAGGGTCACTTGGAGGCCTCTAACCATTTGGAACTGTCATTTTTATCTTCATTCTGCCTGGTAATATTTCATCTTGCCGATATCAACATATTGGCAAAACTTCCAACATATTGACCACTTTTTTACTTATAAATCTCTTGGCACTGGATATATTAAAAAGAGATCTTATAATCAACAGATATGATTTATCAAAGAAAATCAAGGGTAACAACAAGGTCTGATTTCCAAAAAACAAGAATTCCCTATGGCATCAAGCAATGATGCTTCATAAAAATTATGTAGAATTTTGAAATAAAATCAGACAACCAATCATGATCATTATCTCTTTTGATTTTTTATCTGTCCTTTGGGAAAGGTATGGCAGGTGTTATGATCTTCATTTTATAGGAAGGAATCTGAATATTTCAAGATTATTGTCAGTAAGAGTCCTTTGGATTCCAAAGCAAGGTCTCTTTAACCACAAAAGGAAAGAGAAATAGGAAGAAGGGAGAATGTCTGCCTTATGTTAGGAATGTGCTGGTGAATTATGCATTTTATTCCATTTAATGGCATAGGAGAAATAAGCATGGTGCAAGGATGACTAAGAAACTGATATCTAGAATAAGAATATAAGAATTGCCATAGTAGTTCCAAGTAGCAGACATAGTCCTATGTTTAACTCTGTTTGTGGCATTTAGAAGCATACCATCTATGACTGAATATCAAAATGTTGGTATTGGTATCTCTTATTGTAGTGATGACAATGAACAAGAGATATGTATAGAAAACACTAGCAAAAAGACCTAGTTGTTTTAGCTCCAGCTCCAACAAACACAAACACAAACACACACACACACACACACTCTCTCTCTCTCTCTCTCTCTCTCTCTCTCTCCCCCCCCCCCGCAACCTTGTAACTTTAAATAACTCAAATTTCTCTGAACTTCAGTTCTCATATCATATTCTCACCAATATTATTTTTTAATTAGTAATATTGAACTGACATTAGAGTAATCATAAGAAGTTTTAAGTCACTGACTCATTGTATTCACTGACTTCTAAAATTAGTTTAACTGGCAGGAACTAGAGAGAGGGCTGCTTAGGGGTAAAAAAAATAATCTACAGCAAAAAGGGAGTACATGTTTATTTTGTTCCCAGTCCCGTGTTCCTCTGAAGGCCTACAGGCAACTTCTGATCCCAATGAAGTAATGGTGGCAGGGAAATAACTCCCTGGTGCCAACTCCCGTTGCCGGCTCTGCAATCCGTATAATTATATGCACTATTTTCCTCTTTGTTAGCAATAAAGCTAATGACTAGGCTGGCACATCCATGGGCATTTCAGCAGCATTCGAGGATTGCTGCCCCACTTTACTCCTGCAGAATTCTGTTTAAACATCAGATGAGCTATATTGGCAGGATGCACGGATCAAATGCTTGTTGGAGCTGATGAATAGACTTTCAAATAAATACCGTACCAAAACAACTGTACTAATTCAGCATAAAACTATAAGATGTTTTGAGTTTATGATAATTGCTGGTCAGAAGCTCACTATTCTTCTCCACACAGAATTTCAAAATTGACATTGATCTTGTTGTCAGTGACATCCTGCAAAATTTTCTCCTTTGAGATGAAACGAGTACTTTGAATGGTGAGCAGAGACAACTGTGGGCCCTTTATGTGGCAGAGTTCTATTGATAGTTGAGCCTCAGTACACATACATCGTTCGTTATTCTTTATTTTTATACCTTTTCTCCTTTTCCTTCTCTGTATCTTGCTTTCATGGTATCCTTGATGGGAGAACAAGAGGATATTTTTCAAAGGATAAAGTATACTAGAGTTGTAACATCCTTTACACAGCAGGAAAACCGAAGAAATAAAAGTTATCTTCTTCAATATTGTGCCTAACTATGCTCTCAGAAATATTAATTAATTGAGAAATACTGCCAGAAATGGAAGTGCAGGCATTAGACTTTGAAAATAAACTTGGAATCACATATGTATTTGTTAATGGATAAAAGAAGAAAAATGCTTTCAGGAGGAATTGCTGAGTTTTTACAAGGTGTTTTTAAGATAGTTTGAATGTAAAAGGTTCTTGTCTACTGGGTATTTTTTTCTCAGTTCTCGTTCAAAACAGCAGTTTTTGGAATGAATGACACCAGCCTAAGATATTATATAATGTGATATCCTAAAAATAAAATGTCTGAACATCAAATTTCCTCAGTGTCCTGAGGTTCTCAAGATGGGAAAAAAGCTCTGAAATAGGGCACAGGATTGAGAGCTGTGAAAAAGAAAGTTAAAGCATATAAAACAAGGCCATGGAAGCTTAGAAAGTACTTTTATCTGATTATTTCATCTGCTTTTCTTCTGGAAGTGGTTTCAATTAACTAATCAATTTATTTTCTCTTTGATCTCATAATGCGGTTGTCTTTTCTGTTTTAATTTTACTTAAAATACTGGTTTTCTTGCATTTTGTATGTTATCTCACCATAGTGCTTGCCAACTCAAAGGGGGTTTGTAGTTTCATATGCTTTTAAGAAAAGAGTCTAAAACCAGACATTTATATTTGCCAGTTTGTCCCATGAACTTAGGTCACACAGATTTAAGTTGGAATGTGAACATACCTGCTTCCTTTCATTTAACTCCTTTCATTTCAACTGCTCTTAAATACCAACTCCAGCCTATTTCTCCTCATATCCTTGCCTCAATTCCTCTCTTTGTTTATATACTCCAAATATATTAGTCTTCGATACTGTGATGCTGCATATTAAAATTCTTGTCTTTTGTATGTGTTTAATAAATATAAAAAAGAGGAAGTAAAGGGATATAAACTCTTGAGTAATATCTCAGACAGCAAAATCAATTTATGACATTTTTCTTTTCTCTAACTCAAGGAATATTTTTCAAGAATTCCTTCATGATACTCTGTTTCAGTAGTAGAAATCATTGCAGTACAAGGATTCTGTTCATGTCCCAAATATAGTTTTACAGTTTTTTTTTTAATTTTGCCGTGTTCTTTTTTTTTTTTTTTTTCTCATGCTGCCTCAGAGCACCACTAATCCTGAGTATCTGTAAGAAATCCCTGCTATGAGTGGTAAGGGAGAAAAGAAAATGAGTTAACAGTACATTTTCCTCTGTCATTTTCTCTTTTGCTTCCCCCAAGACTTTAGGGCCATCAGTCTAGGAGACCTGAAGTTTAAATGTCTTGTTTTCAGAACTTTCTAAAAAAACCTCTCCTGTTATTTCTCCCATGTCTCCCTTTTATTTTTCTGTATGACACTCATCGTAATTTATAAAGCTATTTATTGAAAATGGAATAAAGAGACAACTCTTCCTCAGATAACAATTCCAAATAATAAATATAGATCCTCCCCACTCTAGGAAGTAAGCTTAATTCTCTTCCTTTTGACTGTAGGCTGGACTCAGTGACTTCCTCAAATGAAGTGTGTGAAAGGTCAAAATACTAACTTTGCAGTGTAGAAACCTGGCTCTACTTCTTAGCTAAGAAATCGAGGTTATCACCAACGATAAGTCATGCTGATTGCATGTACTCCCTAATAAAAACATGACAGAAGTCCACTTTATTTCTGTAGATTTCTTCCCCCAAATTTTTAACCCCAGTCTAATTATGAAAAAATATCATACAAACACAAATTGAGAAACAATTTACAAAACTTATCAGAATTTTCCAAAAGTGTCAAGGTCAGGAAAAATAAGGAAAAACTGAGATACCATCACAGATTAGAGACTAAGAAAAAATGATGATTAAATGCAACATGGAATCCTAGATTGAATTTTGGAACAGGGAAAAGAAATTTAGTGGAAAAACAGGCAAAATCCAAATAAATGCTCTAGTTTAGTTAATAACATTTAACAATGTTAATGTAAATGCTATGTATCATATTTATGTAATATGTTAACATCAAGGAGAACTGGGTGAATAGTGTACGAGTATTCTTTGTACTAACTTTTCATCTTGTGTGTAAATCTAAAATTATTTCACAATACAAAGTTTTAAAAGAGAACAAAAGTATTTATTAGGTATGAATTTGTTTAATATCTGCCTCTCCAATGATACTGTAAGTTCTGAGAGGCCAATGAATATGACTACCTAACTCTTTATTCTTGGGGCCCAGAATTATAATAATTCCTGGTAAGACCTCAGAAAACAATTGACTGAATAAGAATAACTGCAAGCTGATGATTTGTTCGATATCTGCTGTTTGCTGACTGACAGGATTTATAACCACACACTTGGGTAAACTCAGGACACCATAGGCACAATGTAAGACTTAACTAAGAAATTTTCTCATAAGGAAAAAATGTATATCTGCTCCTATAGTTTCCATAGGTCACATTTCTTAAATTTCTATTTCTAAGGCAAATTCCTCTCACATGTTGATGAGGTTCATGATACACTACCTACACTAAAATATGGCACCCTGGCCTACTGAATATTTTAAGCTGAGGGAATACGAGAAATGAAGGAGGTCATAAAAATTTCATGTGAGAGGTGCTCTCCCACTATCCAGAAGGAGCATTCTTATCTTTAAAGATGAAGAAACACAGAGAGAAATCTATACAAATGAGCCTTGATAAGTTTCCCACAGTTTACTACATTTAACTCACCTTTGTCCTATAACGTCTTACTAGGACTGTCAACCCTTCATCATACTTAGCATAAAAATACTCAAATGTAACTGTTTCTTTGGAAATTCATTTTCTTTGGAAGGCTCCTGTGTCACATAAAACTTACATTAAATAAAAATGTAGGCTTTTCTTTTAATCTATCTTTTGTTACAAGAATCCCAGTTGAGAACTTAGAAGGGTAGAGGAAAATGATATTGTTCCTCTCCTACATTGTCTCCATCCAATTACCAAAAGTGAGATCTGACAACTGTCAGCCATTTGGAATCTTAGGGTTTCAGAGCTGGAAATGAACTCAAATATTCAAGGCTTAATTTTTTTCCATAATGAATCCTTATTTCTAAACAAAACCACTAGTGAAATTCATAAAAGAGACAAAAATACAGCCACTCTATTTTTCTTGAAGTCACACCCACATGGCTTCCCCCTTGTACTTGCAGACTTTTGAGAAGAGGCCTGGGGCTCTGTAAAACCCAGTTTGAAAACCACAGAGCCATCTTTCCATTTCACTGACAAGGAATATTAAAGCCTTGAGAGGTAAAATTATTTGGCCAGATATCATAGAATTTTTTATAAGATTGAGAAAAAAGCCAAACTTTCTTGAGAATTTTTCCTAATGAGTTTGGGATAGGTTGCTTAGATATAGATTATGCATTTTCTCCATCACATCGAAATTCTAATTTATTCTCCCTAGAAACAAAGACATTTTTTTCCTGAGTAGGATAAAAAAAAAAAATAGTACTCTCTACCTTTTCACCTTCCTCATGGTTTTCTGCTTTTATTAAGAGATTTTTTTGTTTCTTCTCAGAGCTCACCAATGTCTGTGAACAGCTCTAAAATCAAGGCCTTTTATTTAAACTTTGTAAATTGTATTTCTTAAATCCTAGTTTCCATGATGACTGTCACTTTCTGTGAAGATTTATAAATTTCTCTAAAACTAGATCTACCTTGTGTAAAATAAAATGAAATTTTGAGAATATACGACATTCATTTAAGATTTGTGAATCTCTCTTAAACTAGATGTATCCAGTAAATAATAAAATGTAATGTTAGAAATAAAATAATTAATTTAGAGTATGTGCTCAGTCTTACCAGAGAATTCAGAAAAAAATAAATTGCTTCAGGACATAAATCATATGTATTGGAAATAACAAAGTATGATTTGGCAGAAAAGACATTTGAGTGGGGCATTAGGAATTCCAGGCTCTACCTCTAATTGGGTCATAAATTCTATATACTCATTTTGTAATTTCTAAGGTTTGAAGGGGTGAACAGGAAAAGATGGATCCCTTTTCCAAGTTGTGTCTGGATCTCAATTTATAACATCTTTGCCAGGGGAACTGAGGCGTGAAAGGAGAGCTGCTTTTAGGGAGGCCTTTCCTCCGCTCTTTCAGGCTCACAGGGCATACTTTATATGCGTCTAAGGAGTTCCCATACCTGATTTTGCCTTCATTCATTTCTTATGCCAGTATACTCTCCCTATACTAATGAGACTTTTCCGTTAAGTTCTTCCCTGCTAATGATGTCTAAAACTGAAGGCCAAGTAATAACTTCCATTAAAGTCTCTTCGTAGAGCCTCTTCTAATTTTATCTCCTATGATGTGACCTCCAATTTGCATACGAGAGATACTGCTTAAACTTACAGGCAGGATTGATTAACTGAACCTAACAAAGGTGGGGGAGCAATTGCTCCACATCCAAAAGATGGTCAAAAAAGATTAATATTCATGTTATAAATACTCTCATAATCTTTATTTCTGCTGGTTCTTAAAATTACCACACTCAGTGTTTTTTTCCTTAGGTCAGGTTTTAAATACCACTAAAGTAATTCAGGTCAAGGGGCAGTGAACAAGGCAGTGGACATTTCAGGTACTAGAGGCAAAAGAAATGCCTTACTTTAAAACATTTAGCTACCTAATGTCAACAGTTTTACATTCTTGTTTGTAATACCAGCATGGGCATTCTTACTATATTTCCCAGTTAACTGTTTTAGTGTGATAGAATTGGCCTAAATGATCTTTCCACCCACTCACTTTCACTTGCTCCCTTGTTCTTATATCAATCTTTAACATTTTCTTTACTAGAGCCTTTCTTTCCATATAGTTCTCCCACCTATATCTCTCTTTATGAAACATGTCTGTTTTCCAACCTAGTTTTTCATACAATCAGGAGATCTTAAAAGTATTTCTCTTATCTCAATTGTTAGTATTTTCTTTTCCTCAATTGTTCTTATTGCCATCATGTCCAAGGTTTAGAGAGAATAATATGTCACTGGGTAAAATAGCATTAAATTGATATTTAAAATAATAATATCTAATATATACCTGCTTACTGTGTGTCTGGCATTGAATCAAGTATTTACATAAGCTATCAGACTTCATTCTCATAGTGCTCGTATTAAATAATTACCCACTTTGCAGATAAGGAAGCTAAGGTTTAACGCAATTTAAGCAGAAATAAAATTAACACATGAACTTGGATGTTAATAAAAATAACTGGATAGTAGAAGAATATAGAAAAAACAAACAGGACAGGACTCATCTTCTAGGGAAAAGGTGGAAGATGAGGAAGGCTCTGCTGAGCTGATGAATCTAAAACCATATGGCTGTAGCAGCCAACTATGAGACTAGGAGAAAGAACTAGTAAGATTTAGAAGCCATCATAATCCCCCTCTTGATGCTTATAAAGGTAGACACAATAACACACTGATGCAGAAAAAGCCATTATTTTAAAATATTTTTAGCCAGAAAAAAAAAAACAAAACCCTAAGTGCAATGGAAATATGATCTACATAATCACTCCACTGCCTTTCAAAATTCAGTGAGGGCATCTAACTGGTGCAAGTAATTTGATGTCAGATCCCGGCTGCAAGGAAATCTGAGAAATATAGTTTTCAGCCTTCCAGCTTCTGCAGTAAAGAAAGATATTCTAGAAGGAGTGAGAATAGACGTGAAGTGCCCATCAAATCAACTATATTCAACACAGGTAATAAATGACTGTGACATAACAGGGCTTATAATTAGTGCATTTTGAGAGTATAACTCTGATGACTTGTCTACAAAGCCTGACATTTAGCCACTATTCTACACTGCCTCCATCAATGCTCTATATTTCCGAATGTATCTTTTTAGAGACATTAATTTATATGTTTTAATTCTTAAAATCTTCCCAAAAGGAAAGGACTAGAAAATGAAAAGAAAAAACTAGTAGACATCATCTTTTTTCAAAGTTATTAGCTTATCACAGTTATTAATGTACTATCCACATTTTTTTGATGTAGATAAAAACATGGGTTGCTAACACTTACATCATGTAAATTATGCCAAATCAGAAAGCGTGACTCCTTTGAAATCTTCGGTATTCAAACCCATCATGCTGTGATCTGGAGGGAGGCTGATTCTTTTGATATGATTGTTATAATTTTATAGCCTTTGCAATCTATAATTTAAAAGCCTAAATAATTATTTCAGAAATTTCTGCCCAATTCTCTAGGTATCTTTAAGGTTCTGGGATAGTCATCCACAATTGTAAAAATGTATCTGACTTCATTCAGTACTCATGACATTCAGAGATGAGCTAGGTGATAGCACTCCTCTGCCAAAGGAAGTATAGGGAACACAAAGATGCCAGTATCAGGAGGCCCTTCTCCTTTGCCCTATCAATTGGAGGTGGAGTGGCAAATGCTGCTAATGCTATCCCACCTGTCTTAAGCTCTTTAAGATATTTATATACCTTATTTCTTATTTACCTTAAAGATTCACAAAGCGATTTTCTAAGACTAAACTTTCTGAGCCTCTATAAAAAAATGTTATTGTTATTGTTATTGTTATTACCAGCTCCAGCTACTTTTTTCCTACATTGATATGTCTGAGAAAGATTTGCTAACTCTGTATTTAAGGTATTCACAGAACAGGGCATATTGCTGGTAGTCAGAATACCTGATTTCTCCACCCTTGACTTAATGTGTGAACTTGACTATGTCATTCCACTTTTCTCAATCTCATTCATCCTCAAAAAATAAAAGATACATTATTCAATAATATTTGAGTAGAATCTATTTTCAAAAGAATCTCAGGATTCTTGTTTCACACATTGGCCTATTATTAAAATAATAAAGTTAATGGAAAAATCTTTTTACATAGCTTTCTATCATAAGAATAAAAATAGAGCATCAATGAAGCATTCGCCATATACATTAATTGATTTTTTTCTTCCTGGGGTTGATCTTTTTTGTTGGTTTACGCTATTTTCTTTGTGCTTGATTTTTTTAAATTTAATTTTATTATTAGTTTCAAGTATACACTGCATTTGGTTACACATTTATATAGTTTATGAAATGATCCTTCTGATTACTCTTTCTCTCCTCTGGCTTTACATATAGCCACTAAATTACCATTGACTGCATTCCCTATGCTGTGCTCCTCATCCCCATGAACATCTATCATCTACTAATTTGTACTTCTTTAACACTTCATTCCTTTCTCCCATTCCCTCAACCTTCTCTTTGTCAAAATGTTTTGAGGAAACTACCACTTCTACACTATAGATAGCTGGAGTTTTGGGGAAAAAAACAAGAGCAGACATTTGAGTGGCAGAAGCTACCAAATTTACTTGGAAAAAAAACAATTTATGTGTATGTGTGAAAACTATAGTGCTTAAAACACACACACACACACACACACACACACACACACACACACACACACACACACACACAGAAAAATTCCCATTCCTAGATGCCACTTCTTTTTGTTTTTCACAATTGCAGTGGCAGAAAAACAAACAGGCTGCCAGAATATGTGGAATCGTAACCTTTTGACAAACAGACTCATAAAATAAGATTAATGAACAATGATCTTTAAGCCCCTATAATGTGTAAGAAAAATGTACAGCATTCTAGGTAGGGTACTATGATCTCTTTTACTCTTTGGCATGCATTTATTAAAGTAATGTAAGCAAAATTTTTGTAAATATTTTATATGAAAAAACCCTGGTGCCTTACTTTTGGTTTTGGGTAGAATCCAAGGGAAAAAATAACACAGAGAGGTAGCTAACAGTACAAAACTTCTCTCCCAAGTTTTAACTTGGCAATAGTGTAAGTTCAATCAGTCCTATCTAAAGTAAATTGGATTACTTTGCAAATTGTTTACAGTGGACATGAGCTTCGAAAGCCTGAATTCTCCAAATTCAAAGGGTCAGTATAGATTGTTTTCCATCTCTTGTCATAGTAAAGCTAACTTAATTTGTGGCTCAATTCAGTATAGTGTTCTGTCTTGTTCTTGTGGCCATTGGGTAGAAGGTTGTTCTGACAAAAATAGTAACCTCTTTGAGTGACAAAGTTGAGCAGGTTAATCTATTGCCAAGGCAGTTTTTCTCTTTCTTTCTGAATCCTTTTGTTTCCCCGCTACCCGCTTTTAAAAGCTGTTTAAGAGGGTGACCTTTCCAGAGAGAGGAGTATTATTCTTTGGCTAAGGGTATTTCTTCCTTTGTATCTCTCACTCAGATTTTAGACTCATTGAAGTATGGAGCAGACACTCATCTTAGGTATCTTTTTATTTTCCTATAGCTATATTTTCCTTGCCTACTTATTCTGTGAAATTGCAATAACCAATTGCTTTTATCTACTCAGTTTTTTAGATATGACATTTTCATTGTGTTCAGCCCTCTACCAAGTAACTTAAAGAAACATGACTTCTACTGTCCTCAAATTCATTTTCAAAACAGTCACTGCTATAAAAAATAAAAAAAAATAGTCTTTGGCATTCTTTATAATATTTTCATTATTATTTCATCACATTTATATTATTTTATTTTTTCATAGTATTTTTCCCACTTGTAATCATATTTGCTCATGTCTGCTTTTCCCATTGGATTAAGTTCCACAAGAGAAGGACTATATCTGTTCTATTCATCACTCTATAACTAACACTATGCTAGTTGGTTTTGTATATATTATATCACTTAAGCATTAAGGCTACCTATAATTATGAACTACTATCTGCCTTTTACAGATAGGAAAACTAAGCTTTCAAGATGGTAAGTATTCTTTTAAAAGGTACATGGTAAGTGCCAAGAAATGATTGATACTCAGAGATCTGTGACTCTCAAACAAAGATGCATTCTACAACATCTTGCTGCTGCTATTCTAAAAGGGGTAAAAAAAATCATACTTTGTAGAAGATACAAGATTCTTGTTCACCTGTGATTCTGATTTTACCTTGCAGTATTATAACAAAGAAAACTTGTTTTGGACAAACATCAACAAAGATTAATAGCTATACCTATGACACAGGCATGCTAAGGTGCTCAGATAAAAGGTGTTATAATAAATAAGCAGCATTATTTTTAATCTAATATGATTATAAGTGGTAACAGAACTGTAATAGATGATGATACATCTTAAATTTTTACAGTTTTTTCATGCTGTTATAATCATTCTACATAATTAGTTTTTTTAATTAATTGTGCATTTTCGACAGTGATACCATCTGACTTTATGTTCTCTAGAGCACATTTGCTATTTGCATTATTATTTAAATATATCTGTACTTGTCATCATTGTAATGCCTAACATAATAACAATAGTAATTACCATTCATTGAGTATTTACAATTGGTAAGTATATTCAGTGCGAGGTATTAATATTTTTAACATTATGGAATATATACTATCATTATCCTAATTTTTCAGATAAGGAGACTGAGGCTTACCGAATTTTCCTCACCTGCAAGGCTCAGCTCAAATGTCATCTAATTAAATAGCTTTCCTAATCACCCTGTATCAAGTTAAATCTTGATTTCCTGTATCCTCACTCTCATATTCTATCCCTTTATAGTGCTATTTTTTAATGTGTAATGAACCACAGTGTGAAATTATATATATTTATATGTTTACTTTTGGTTGTTCTGTCTCTTCCAACTACAAACTAAGATCTATAATGCTATGTGCCCTTTTTATTACCACTGTATCTCTAAGGTCTGAAATAGTAGTACACAGCACAGTTAACACTAGACAAAAAATTGTCATTGAATGAATAAATTAATAAAACAATTGACTTGGAGCTGAGAAGAGAATGCAAGTCTTCTACTTCTAGCCCAATTATCTTTGCACTATATTATGTAAGATTACACAAGAAAACTGAATTTGTGCATTTTTAGAGTTTAGGATTTCGAACACTGAGATTTTTTCTTTTGTTACATAGTTTTGTTACATAGTTTAGCTACATAGTTTCCCTTAAACTGTATTGGGTTGACAAGAGTAAAAGGGGAAGTTTTAATCTGCTAAAAGAACACTGTTTGAAGGACTGTATGCAGACTGGTGCTCCTGTTTATAAATTAATCTCCTTTATGAGAGCACGTATCTTCATTGGACAATAAGCTGTAAACACAAAGTTCAAATTACTGTACTCTTAAGAATAAACTTATTTTAATTTCTTTTAAAATTGCCTAAAATTCACACATTTCCTCTCCTTTCTCTGATTAGTTGGGAGTAGTAAAGCCTTACTCTCTGTCTGCATAGACCTCTTTGATATGGCTCACCCTTTTTGAGTCTGAAACTTATCTTTGATGAAACCTCTCTTGTCTCATTCTGCTATGAGTTAGAAGAATATAAGGAATGAGAACTAGAACTGAATTTGAATTGAGAGGACTTTTAAAAGTATAAGTCAAATAGCTGAGGAGTTTGCAGAGGTAAAACTGTTTCATTCCTGACCCTGCCTGGCAAGGTCCTAATGGTGCCATCATATTAGCTTGTCTGTTTTACTTCTCTAGCAACCTATGCCCAGATAGCTGAGACTGGAGACCTAGTTTTAGCTAGAATTTGTGCAGCTTCTCTGCAGTTATTATTGGAGAAGTATATAGCAATTGATGCAAAAGGAGGGCAATGCCTTTATAAACTCCAGTTTGAAAACACTATATTTGCAAAGCATCTGCCACATAATCTGTTTTGGTTTCAACTGGTCCCTATTTTATTTTAAAATTTTTGTGGGGTAGAAATAAGAGTCACAGCAGGATTTCTCAGTAAGTGTATTTTATCATATGACCTTAAGGTTCTCATCTGGGTACATGACTTTTCCTAAATGAAAATGTATACTTAGAGACTACCATATGTACTACTGCTTGACAAACATAGAGGGGCAGAATATTTCTCCAAGGGTGGCATGAGGCAGCATAACCATGACCATGAACCAGAATTACTCTTAAAAAGAGCTAATTCAGGGAATCAAATTTAAAAGGAAATAATTTTGGTACCTGTTAAGAACACTCATTCAAGGGACTACTTCAACTGGGGATGTGCAATAGAGGTGGGGCTCAACTGTGAATATGAAGAAGAGTGTGGATTTGTAGCAATGGAGCATGATAGGGGGTCTATGAATAAAAAAATTACTAAAAGGACATATCAGAGGTAAGGGAGGATTCTAGTTAAACAGACCATACAGGATTCTTGTTGAAGGAAGGCCAAGATGATGGGATATCACCTGAGGAATGGTGGGAAATGAGGAATTTGATCAGATATTACAGATGATCAGATATATAGGGCAGGAGATTTTCAGTAAACTGACTTAGCAAGATTTTTGCTCTTGTGGACAAGGCCCAAGAACAGGGTCAAGTTTTAAAAAAGGATCAGTAGCCTGACTAAAGTTTGGTTATGGAGAGAGTCTTTGTCAAGGGCAAAGACAACAAGAAAACGTTTTATAAAATCTGTCGGCGTCTAGAAAAACCATAGGTTCAGAAGTGAAGAGTGACTGAGGACAAGACCATGCATGCATATAAAATGGTTGGCAAAGTTTCTTTTGTATGTGATGTGCACTATCTGTCATGAGGGTCAAAGTGAGGGCAACTTGGAAGAAGAGGACAGGACTAGCATATTGATGAGTTACTCCTAAAATGAAAGCTCTATGTAGCTAAAGATTTTGATAAAGATAAAAAGATTAAGTAAAAATTCTTTATTCTCAAATGTGAGACTTTTGGCATCCTATCAACTATCACTAGTCCTTTCTATTTTTTTAAGTCCATTTTTCAAAGCTACTATAGGCGTGCTTTGGGAACACTACTAAATAATTATTTTAGCCTATTCCTTTTCGAAAGATTATGAGGATGATCATTACTTTCCTAGTATTAGCTAAATTCATACTCTTTTAATAAAACTTTTCTAGATACTTTCATATACTTCATCTTATTTGATCCTTGCTATAGTCATGCATGGTGTGTGTGTATGCACATATGCATGCACTTGTGTTTGTATTAATGTCCTTTAAGATTGAAGAAACAGAAGCACAGAGAGGTTAATGGGCATGGCCAAGGTCATTCAGTTTGGAAGTAGCAGAGTTGATACTTAAATCTGAGGCTTCCAAATCCAAGTCTTGGCCCTTAAAACAATATTTCCATTGGAACATTATCCATATGGTGGATGTTATTTAGTTATTTTTCATGTGTTAGGACTGTGTCACAAAAAATAGGCGAGAAGGCTTTGATAATTGTCCTACCTACTTGTTCAAAAGATAATAAACATGTTTGTTGGTTTGATGCTTGCTAAAAAACCAAATATGCTTCTGTTAGTGCCTGTCTAGTTGCTGAATGATGGGAATATAATTGTATCTATTTTTGCAAAAGTGTTTTCATCGAGCCAAGTGGAGCATCTGGTGGGGCTCAGTACCCATGAAATCACTTAGGATTAATTTTGGTTAGTTTAGGTGGTTGGAGCCCAGCAAAGCAGCCATGGTAGAAGGCAGATACAAAGCCCCTAGAGAACCAGTGGACTTTATTCTGTTCTTGAGTCAAGCACTGCTCCCCTGATCCTGCACTAGTGACTGGAAAGAAAACTGCACCAGAAAACCCTGGCTGATAGGTTGATGGATTGGTTCATTTATTCATGAGTGGTCTGCTTCATGCTAAGCACTGTGGTAGTTACAGCGGATTCTAAGAGAAACAACAATGTGTTCCTGTCTTTAAAAGCTTATCATTTCTTATTCATTAGTATGGAAATGATTGTAATATCATGAAACTAAACAGAATTTGAAATGGCTGGTATGTAGAACAGGAGGGTATAGGAAAGCAGCACAAAACAGTTATTAGAACACAGACTCAAGAGTCAGACTGCCATTGTTCAAATGCCACATCTACAATTTATGGGGTGTGTAACTTTAACCAAGCTAGTCAATCTCTCTTTGTGTCAGTTTCCTCATCTGTAAATGGGCATGAATCCATCTTTCAGGCTAGTTTGTGTATTAAATGGGTTAATATTTTTAAAGTGCTTGGCACATAGTAAGTATAAAGGAAGGTTTTGTTAAATAAATAAAAATAGGAATCAGGAAAGGAAGAAAATAAAATTTAACAGGCAAATAAAAATGAACATTTGTTGAATGTTTATGAATGCCAGGCACTGTATGGCACTTAACTCTTAACTATCACAGTCAAATGAGTCAGTAGGTTTATAATCTCCATAATGCAGAGCTTCTCAGCCTCAACACAACTGACATTTGATAATGGATAATTCTTTATAGTGGGGGGCCATCTATGCATTGTAGAATGTTTAGCAGTATCTTGTTTCTACCCGCTAGATGCCAATAGCACCCCGCCCCTCAGTTGTAAAAATTACAAAAAAAAAAGTCTCCATACATTGACAAATGTTCCTTGGGATGCAGACACCCCCTGCAACAACCACAACCACCATTAAGAATCACTGCTAAAGTCAGGAAAATGAGGCTGAGAAAGGTGAAGCAATGTTTTCCAAGGTCACACAGCAAATGATAGAACAGCAATGAGAAATTAGTCTATATAACCCCTGTAAAGACAAGGATACAATGAATAATGTCCTATAAAGATGAGAACATAATGAATAAGCTTTAATAAAGTCTCTAGTCTTGGACTGTAAAATACATTCTGTAGTGATTGACTTAATTATTCATTTGGCAATAGGGTTAACTTGATCAGATGTGTGTCTGGTATGTATCATGGCATACAGATTGAAAGGAGAAGAAACTGGAAAGTGAGAAGTAATGAAATCATTCAAATGAGGCATAATAAGGTTGTGAACTGAGGCTAGAAAAAACAAAAGAAACAATAACAGCAGAGTCCAATTTGTTGACATTCTTCATCACTGTATTCATTCTATGGAAAGAACTTAAAATGCCTTTCTGACTTTACTTTGGTAGCCTCATCACAAGACAAAAATAAGAAATTGTTATTTAACTCCTTTGTAGAGAAAGTGGCTCAGGTCCTGATAGATTAATGATGAGCACACAGGGTCATAAAGTCAGTGGTTGTTAGATCTTCAATTTAATCCCTGGAACACCCTGTCTCTTCACACTTTCTTCTAATCTAAATGATCTGCCATTACTGACTGCAAAAGAATGGATATTTACAAAGCTAATCAATACTAGTTTAATGTATCTGCTTCAATCAACTCTACTTAATGACATGGTGCTACCCTGAATAGCCTTTTTCAATGGGCAAGGTTCAGATGCTCTCAACTATATGCCTGATTTTATTTCCTTCTCTTTTTATTTATCTCCCTGCCTTCACTCCTTCTCTCATTTCTTTTCTTCTCTCACTTCTTTCAGTGTGATACTGATTGTACAAAGCACATTGAACTTAATAATCATAATAACAGGATCCATGAAAAACAGTTAACACATTGAATACTTACTGGCACAATTTTAAGCTCCTTAAATTTATTAACTCATTTAATCCTCACCAAACCCTTATGAGGAGGATACAATTCTTATCCCTATCATACAGATGATGAGTCAGCCATTACTTATCTCCCAGCATTATCAGAATCAAATGAACTAACGGATGCACTAGCAAACTGTAAAACATGACAGATTTGAGCTGTTGTTATTAATTTATTTTTCTGACTTCATTATCCAACAAAGTGCAATCTGACAACTCTATTTAACCTAGACCCTTAAAACCTACAAATAATAATTGGAATGAAGAGCAGATGCTTGCTATTTAACAAGGCTTACTCTAACAAATAACAAAAACTCTATGCTTCCTGTTTACTTAGTTGAAAATGAATTTCTGTTTGCTTTAAATCAGGTCAGGCATAATTAGGATTAAGGACTAACCGGACTAGAAAGATGATTGAACATAAGTGTCATCTATCTGGCCAATATATCTGTATTAAAGAAATTAACTGAAATGCACTGAACTTATATGTTTGATTTTGGTTCTCTACTCAAAATACTGAGGGATAGACTTAGTGAGAAATAGACTCTCCACAAGAAGCTAATTTTGTCACCCCACCAGACATTATCACAGCTATTAAGGCTAAGTACAGAAATCAGGCTAACAGGAATATGCCATGACATAAAAATCTAATTTCCTCTTAAATGTTTATAATATTTCACCTCTCCATACACCCTGTATCTTGTCTCACATTTATCACTACTGTCATAAGTATTTTCTCTAAATTTAGTGATTTCCTTTCCATTTCACCCAAGTTAGAATGTTTGTAAAAGTAGTTCAGATAGACTTGCCAAAGAACTCCTGAAGGTCAGATCCAGTAGTCTCACTTCCATCTTTATCCATTCAACAATTTCTCATCGGTTTATGTTGAACTTGTTACACTTTTCTTCACTTCTAAAATTCTCTTCCTTTGGAATATTCAGTTTAGATTGTTAATCTCAGCCTTTTTTCTTTCTTCCTTCACCTCCCCTCTCCTTTTTTCCTAGTTCCGTTGCTCCCTCCTCTCCCTCTCCTTCCCCCTCTCTCTGTCTCCTTTTATTCTTTCCCATGGACTGAAATGCTATATTTGTCCAGATAATGCTCAAACTCAAATGCTATATCCGTCTTTATAAATATCTAACAGTCCTCGAATAATGAATGCCTCCTTCTGTGGGCTCTACTTTAATTTCTCTGGTTGCATCTGGAAAGATATTTCAGGACATCATTAAACCAAATCCAATGACATTTTACTTTTCCTTAATACTCCATTAAGCAAATGCCATTTCAAATACTGCATTAAGGTCTTTGTCAAAGGTGGTTTTTGTCATGTTCTAAGATGCCCTGGCAGGGCTAGCTTAGTGAAAAGACTGTCTACAGAAAGATCCTTTCTAGTAGTCTAAAGACAAGCTCCTATGAAAAGCTTTCATCAGGGGAGCAGGAACTGTTCTGATTCCTTTCATCACCTTCCTTGTGTAGAAATTAAGAAGCATCCAAGTACAATTCATTTTGCTCTATTCAATATTCAAAATATTCGAAGGGACATGTTTCCCTACAACTTACTTATTTAAGAACAAACACAAAAAGTTAAATAAGCATGATTTCTAAGTAAACGGCTTTAAGTAGGAGATCTGAAGATGTTGTGTAATCCCTTAATGTAGAGAAGCAGTCTACCTTTTTGAAAAAAGGCAATCACATATTGATAATCTCTTACTTATGAACAATAGAAAATAGTTAACATTTTTGTTTCATTTGCTTTCCATGAAAAGGAAATATTGCGACATGCTGGTGTGATGGAAAAGATTCTCCCAGGATTGTCCTATAACACTGTGATGTTTGAGCTCCAGATATATGTCCACTCTTGTAGGCAACCCAAAGAAATGGCAGGAAAAATTCTTAACCAAGTTAAGTCCAAAATTAATTATACTAATTTAATCTCAAAATCTGCTCAATTACCATATTTCCAATTTCAAATTATATTGTCAGCTTCCATTTAATTTCTCAAACCAGATATCTCAGAGTGCATCTTCTTTTCTCTTTCTTCTTTACTCCAAATAAGCTATCAGTCCCAAAATCATGTAGTCATACATTACTGAACACCGAGTGTATGAAAGTGACAAAGTCATCCCCCATTTTTATTTTCGTCATTGGCTTAGTTATCTCTCCCATAAACAATTGCTATAGTCACCCCTTTGGCATTCTGGCATTTAATTTCTCTATTTTCTAGTTTTATTTTTCATCTCTTTCCTTTCTACATCTCTAGCTTTCACTCTTTGTATAATCTTCTTTGAATATTTTACTGAACTTTTTTATGTTCTAGACCTTTCCACACTTTGTTCTTCTTTCTCCCCAATTCCTGTTCATATTTCATGACTTAACATAAATGTCACTTATTTTTTCCTGTCAAATGTCCTTTACTATCTATCCTGGAAAATAAATAAATAAATAAATCTGCAGACCCACAGAAGCTGGGTTAAGAAATTTCCCTAATGTATTCCAAGGGACTTTCTCTTTCCCCGCCACATAGTACTCATTTCATATCATTGCTTGCTGACATCTGTTTATATAACACATTAGCCAATGAGCTATATGAGGATATAAATAATTTCTTTATTGCTATTGTAGCACAGTACTTAGCACAGAACAATGTTAAATAAATATTTGTTGAATAAATGGGAAAATGTCACCCTTTTTTCTCATGTATTATTTCACATTTAATTTATTCATTCAGCAAACACATATTGTATACTATTGCCTAAGACACTGCGATAGGTACCAGGTGCTAAAAGTTATATTTCAAGCTTCATCTAGAAAGTAAGTCTTTCCAAAATTTGATTTCTACCTGTCTTTCTAAGTATCATTTAATTTTTCTTCCATAAGTACTTATCCATAATCCCTGTCATACCATTTATCATTCATATACATCAGCCTGCTTACTACCAAAAATTTCCATAGATAGTCATAACTCTGATTTTAATTTGTCTCTTTGTTCAATATTAAATACATACCCCTAAATTACAATACTTTGTGATTTCTATAAAATGCAATAATTTTGTATTAATTACTAAACATTTATTATTTATTAATTCAATATATGCTAGTTACTATGTTAAGTGCTATGGGTATGTGAATAAATACATCATAGTCTATCCTCTTTTGAACTTTTATCCAAATTTTGAACTTTTATCCAAACATAATGGTTCTCAGCTTACCTTCTCCATGAAATCTTTCCTGATAACACATAATTCTCCCTCTTCTCTTGCTCTCCCATATTTTTATATCTACTTATGATTAATTTTATTCTGCTTTGTTTTTGCAGTCAGTTATTTATCCAGGCCTGTCTCTACTATACTTCTCAAAAGACAAGGGGTATATCTTATTCACTTCCTAATATCACAGAACAAGGCTCATATAGGCTTAATATAAAGGCTAAATAAACATGGTCCTTGCCAATCAGAACTACCCAAAATAATAATTGCTCATAACAAAGTTGCCTGAGAGTTTCCTTTAGAACATAACATAGCAAAAAGTTTACTATATCTTGGCTAGTCGGTTAAAATGTAAACTACACTCTGTTTTGCTCATATTTGCATTCTTAGCACATAGTACAATGCCTAAACTTACTAGGTACTCAATAAATAGATTCTACATAAAGAAATAAGCCATTGAATCTTCTGTTAACTAGGTATGTGAGTAAACAACAACAACAAAGTAAGCTCTTTGAGCTTCAGTTTCCTCATTCATAAAATGATAAAACAAGTCTTAACTTGCAAATTCTTTGTGAGGCTTAAACAACTAAGTTAGACTTTACTGGTTGAATGTTGAGTTATTATTATCATCATTTCCTAATTTTAAAGTCATGTCTTGGGAGTCATAGTCACATTTAAGGTCAGCATGATTTGTATGCTCGCTAATGAGACAATTTAAGTGAGACACACTATCAAACTTCTACAATTTCTCATTTTCTTTGCTCAAAAAAAAATTGAAAGTAGATTATGTTTCATGTTCTCTGCTACTTAAATATGGCTCTTTTTGACAAAGAAGTTTCAATGTATTTCATAAAAATGAAATCTTACGATTAGTTCAAACCATTGCAGTCATCTCATTTTTTTCTCCTCTTAATAAATTAAAAAATGTGTTTGCAAATTTGTCAGCTGTAATAGCTCTGATATTGGGGAATTTACATTTAATGATATCTTACCTTACATTGAAGTGAAATTCTGCCATTTCTCAGTTTTTCTATAACTTCCAAGCGTTGTTCTTGTCTCTCCTTCTAGAACAGAACTGGAAATTCTATTTCCTTGGACCATCTGAACTCTCACTACCTTAAGGCAGTTACTTATTAACCCTTAGAAATTTTTTATTCAGCTAAGTATTTTCAGGTCTTTCAGCCAGTTTCATATTCATATGCTTCCTCAATCCTCTGTCATTCTGATTATATTCCTGCTAAATTGTCTTAAATTATATTTCCTATTTAGTGTTGTCAACATGAATTGTGAATCCAAGTACAAAATAAAAATGTGTAACCCTTTGTTAAAAAATATTCATAATTTCAAGAAAGCTTTAAATTAACTGCTGGGCTTTTCTGAGTGCAGAACCGTGTGATTGCACAGGTTGCACACTGATGAAGGTGCCTTGAGATATGAAGAAATTTCATTTACACAGCCTTCTATGACACTGCTAAAAGGGTTATAAACCCTATTGTATGATCACACTGCAAACTGGAATTTTCCTTTGTTTGTGGTGACATAAATTCCAGTTAGCTCAGCACAGATCCAATCCACACCCATTCCCACACTGTAATTATTAATAATAATATTTTGCAATCTCTAAGTGTACTCATTAGATTGTTAAAATATATAGATATCTTACCTCTGAAAGCAGGAATCAAATCTATATTGCCTGCTCAGTATTTCTTGGAGCTTTAAAGTACTTGTAAAATAATTGACTGTTTAATAAATATTAAGTGATACTGATTACAATGTAAAATCATGGAAAGAAAAGTTTGATATATTACTAGCTAACACAAATTTTAATTTTCGTTAACTTTTGTGTTATAACATTCCACCTCAACATCTATATTTAGGCACAAATACTTGCTTTCCTTCCTAAACTTTCAGTTCAGTTCCATATATTCCCACTCATGAGAATTTCCTACTCTCCATGATGTAAAATGACTAGTTCTGATCTTTTTGTGTTTTTCTATAACTTTGTTGTTTTTATCTATTTAATGATATTACTGAACTGAATAATAATTTTTTTTATGAGTTAATTCCACAATTAGACCTACAACCCAATTGGACAAGAATGTTGTTCATGATGGTAATCTATGTCATTGTGGGTCCTTAACATATGTTTGTGGAATAAGTAAATTCAAGCAAGAAAAGTAAGTGTCAGTTTCAGTTTGAATTCCTGAGGAGAAATTCTATGTTTATAATTCTCATATAATAATATACATGCATGCATAGTTCGGAAGTTTTTCAAAACTGTCCTGCATATTAGAGAAAATTGCACTACAGCAATGTAGGATTCAAGTCTGAATAGAATTCTCTTATCAGACTAATAGTACGTTCAGAATAATCAGAGGCAGAGGAAAGAGCTCACTAATTAGAACTCATGGGACAAAGTTCAAAGGCAAGTCACATGCTGGTTTTAGGGAAATATCAGCACAATGTCCAACTGATAGGCACTCAACAAATCACATTTCCTCCACCGATTTAATTTGATGCTGTATTTTTCAAACAGTAAATCAATCTAACCTAGGCTGAGTACTTGTTCTATGAACATGGCGCTACAGTGAGTGTAAACATATTTCTAGAAATGAATCTACCAATGATTGGTTGTTTTACACTAGGCAACTCATTTAGCTTTTCTGGGCCTGAGTGTTCTTATCTATAAAATTATACAATCAGATTTTTTAAATCATATGTTACCTTAAAGCTCTAAGGTTCTCTGATTCTGTGGGTTTTAAGGCTGTTGTTATAAGGGGTACACATTGTAAGTCTGTATAATTTGATTATACAGGGCTTTGAAAGTCAAGAAAAAGAGTTAATCATAATACAAAAGGCACAATAGATTCATGCATATATGTGACTTCGTAAATGTCATAGGTAGCATTACACCATACCCTACACCATATACAAAAGTAAATTCCAGATTGATTAAAGACAAAAGTATAATAAGCAAAACTAAAACTTTTAAACTGGGATGTAGGATAGTATAATTATGTCCTAATTGATAAGGATTTCTTAAATAAGGTGGGAAAAACAGTAACAAACCATAAATAAAAATATCGATAAATTGATCCCATAAACAAAGTTAAAAGAAAAACAATACACTCAAGAGAAATATTTGTCATGCTTATAACAATAAAGCTTAGTAGTCAGTACATATAGTCTATAATTCAGTAGGAAAGAGACAAAAAAGCCATTTCATAAATGAATAAAGGGAACAAACAGAAGGGAAAAAACTGAAAGACAGATATGAAAGAATGTTCAATCTCACATTTTCACATCCATTAGATGTATAAAATTAAGTCTGCTAACATCCACTGTTGTATAGGATGCAGGAAATTAAGATTGTAAACTGAGAATGGTATTATACTCAGTCCAGGCGGCTGACCAGTGATTTGGGAGGAAGCTGTTTAGGGTACTGTCATTTTTGACAAAGATTGTTAAACTATTGAGAGGAATTTAACAAATTGAAATTTTAACAGAACATCTAAGGCATAGAGCCAAAGAGGTAGTGAGTGGTTTCTGAAGTCGGTCATTTTAACAGAGAAAATGTATGGGAGCAAAGGAGGTAGAAAGTAAATGGCTAAAAATATTTCAATTAACTTTATACACCCTTTGCCATTGTCCTACCATGAAACTATTTCATGTATTCCCTGAACTTGCCTTCTAGGACCTTATGCCACTATTTTGTTTTATTCCCCGTCATAATATTTCCAGTAATAGCTCTTCCTCAGTAGCTTTGGTTATATTACTTGGTACTTTCCCTGGCTGACTGCTATTAATTCATAGCACATACATATTCATACTCATACATAACATAGACATAATATTTTTCTGTTCAAAATCCTCCGTTCTCCAGTGGCTCAGCCATTCCTATTTTCTCACTCATCGAATGCCAGTTCTAGTCTATTCCTGGCCTCTTTTATCACAGCTTTGGCCTGGGCCTCCAATTCTTGAGCCTAGAATCCAGAATATGTAGTGTATTTTGAGAAAACATAATAATTCCAGGTTGGCTGGAATAGCTTAGATTCATAAAAGAATATCTTCTTGAAAGGTATGGTGGGTTTATATTATGAGTGACTTGATACCAGACTAATGGTTTCACAAATATTTGTTCCACTACATGAAATAAACACCTTCCTTGAATCATTTGTTTTTGTCAACTGTTGTTTCACCCTAGTGTTTAAAATCCAGCAGTTACTTCAGGCTGATTTTTTTTTTTCATTTCTCTACCTCACTAAGAAAACAAGATTTCTTTCCATTCTTTAAGAATTTATCATATTCTTTGTGCCCTCTCTGCTTTTTTTTTTTAAATATAAATCAGATAGCTACATTACTTGTTTTTGTGTCTACCACTGAGACACTTCCTGTGTCACTGCTGACACTAAGATTTTGGTCTGATGAGTTGTTGCTATGTAAAAATGTTTTGCTTTCATGACATGAATGTGTATCCCTGGATATTCAAAAGGAATTAAGCTTGCTAGGCTGAATCAGGTTTGGTTCTAAAATAGTGGAAGATAGAAACAGAATTTACATAAGGAAAAAGCCAGAACTTTGGAGTCCTACGGTCCTAGATTTTGAATTCTCTGCTCAGACATTTGTAGGAAATTAGAAGAGCTAATTAAACTTTCTAAATTTTATTTATATCACTATATATAATAAGAATATTACATTTCTTTAAGTTTAAAATAATATCAAACATGACACATCAGCTATTTAATAGAACATTTCACAAATGATAGATTATATCAAATGTAATACACACCAATTATAAAACATATAAATCAGTAGGTGTTTTAATAGAAAAACTTAATAATGCTTATCTTGCAAGGTCTTGAAGTTTTATTTGGAATAGATTAATCTGTAGGTATTTATGGCACATAGTAGGCATTTAAACATGGTGATTATCATTATTTAAATGAAATATCAGCTGATACCTTGATATTATTTAAAATTTAATAAAAATTGAACTGAACCCACAAACTTTATATAACATCTAAAGTCTTTCTAATATTTCTGTATTTCTAATATTTCTAATATTCCTGTGGGTTTATGTGTTCCCCGATAGTTCTCATTGCAAGCTCTTGCTTCCCTTTAACTCTGACTCATGTCTCCTTTTCCATGCCTGTTCTCCTCTCTTCTCTCTAATTTTCTTTTTATTTTTTCCTCCTACATTCACTTTAGTTTTTGGTATATGACAGACTTTCCTGAATGTTTGGAATAACTGGATTTTATTATGCTAAATTATTAAAAATAACATTAACTAGTCAATTTTGTTCATAAAAATCTTCTTGGCTCTCTGGTCACCAGAAATTTATCCTTAGTTATGCTCTTCCTCCGACTCTGGAATTCTGCTGTCTTGCAGATCTGTTCCTTCACCAGCACCCTTTTCATTCTCTACTTTCTCCATGACAAATCTTGGTAATTTCTTACACAGAGTACATTCTTCCCTCTGTGTATATTTATTGTATCCTTTACGTAGTTGGAGTTCTATCTTCTACATTCAAAAGACTAACCAATACATATTCTGACAAATTCTCTCTTTAAACATGTCTGCAGTAAAAGATGAAGAAGTTTCTGACAAAGGCAGTGAATTTAAAGAAGAAACCAACAAGAGACTCCTAAAATGAAAAAGATGGTAGTGACAGAGACTCTGATAGAGAGGAGATGAAAACAAAAGCAAAGATAATGAAGCAGAGTGGCAAGAATTACAACAAATTATACAGTGAAAGGAGAGAGCTCTGCCAGAAACCAAATCAAAGATAACACATCCTGTGTATAGTCCTTACTTTCCTGGGGCAAAACAAGAGTGGTGATGGCTTTATATTGCATATAGGAGGAAACAGATATTAACATCTTTGCCATATCGTGTGTATATACTAAAAGATACAGAAGAGGTAGAACTAAATTTTCCTGCACCAGACGAGTCTAGAAATTACCAGTATGCTGTGTGTCTGAATCACACTCCTATAGGGATTTGGATCAGATACAGTTTTGAAGTTAGAAGTTCGTGAGGCAAAGCCTGTGCCAGAAAATCACACACAGTGGCAAACAGCACTAGATGGGAATGAAACCAGGAGAATGGGGATTTTGAAGCAGCAGAAAGAGGAGGAGGAGGAAAAAGATGATAACTAAGCAGTACTACAAATGGACCACAATATTTACACATATTTGCAAGTTTTTGCTGCTTTGAAAGTATATAATAAATCAGAAACAGCACAGAATTGAAAAAAAAAAACTATAAGTCTGCTGTTACTTACCAAAATATTTTCCCAGACAGCTGTATTTCATGAAGGATATATTTAATGTTGTCTAAAATGTTAAACCCAACTTTCCAGCTATACTCTACCTGCACCTGTGCAAGTGAACATGGCTGGAGGGAAACATACACCACGCTGACCAGTCTTACTTTAGATTTATGACGATGAACTTCTGGTGTACCTTCAGTGTACTTTCATGCTGCCTAGAAATCATACTGTGTCTCCTTACTCTATTCATTGTTCTCATTTTCCTACAGACTCTTGTCAATAGAATATCCAGAGAGATCCTGTTAAAATCTAAGTCATGGCCTATCATGCCTCCACTCAAAATACTCAAATGGGTCTTCAGTTTCTCAGAATAAAAGCTAGTCCTTCTAATAATCACAAGGCAGTGGCAATTTTTATGCCCCCCATTATCTCTCTGTTTTCATCTCTTACAACGTGCTCTATTGTCACTCCACTCCTGGAACTCACCAGGCACATTCCTCCTTGGGGATCTTTGCAGTAGCTGCTCCTTCTGTTAGAATGTTGTTCTTTTAATATCTATATAGTTCATACCCTCACCTCCTTCAAGTCTTTCCTAAAATGTCATCTTTCCATTGAGACCTGCTTCGACTACTTCATTAAAATTTAAATTGCTTCCTGTACCGCGGCATTCCTGAAAACCTTTACTCATCTATTTTTTACGTGTAATATATGACCTTATCACTTAATATGTAATCTACTTATCTAGCATTGTGATTGGCAAATAATACACTTAGTAGATATTTACTGAATAAATAAATTTTGAAAAGATAATATCCAATAGTTCATTAATTCATCCAATTAAACACTCAAACATGCTGAGGTTACAACATAAATAAATTGGAATAACTGAGGACTTCAAAGTCTACTGGACGACCCAAATAAACGGAGGTAGCATAAAACAATAAAATATACTGTTACAGAAAAATAAAAAAAGGATTCTGAAAGCATGCAGAAGATTACTTGGAAAATATGGGTGACCTTAAATAAAGTTTTTGATGGCTAGTAGGATATAACCAGGAAATAAAGAAAGAGTAAATAAAGGTAATGTATAGTACAGAGCAATAAATGTCTTTTTTTTTTTCATTTCTCTCCAATACTGTATGACTTTGAGCAAGTCTATTGAAAAGAATTTTGCTCCATAGGTTAGGGATTTTTGTCTATGGTATTCAGTGCCATATCTCTTGTACCTAGAACAATATCAGACATTTGGAGAATTCACAATATTTCTTTGTAGAGTGAATGAATGGGCTTATTATAAAAAGAGGTGTTTGCCAAATGAATTTTAAAGTCTTTTTTTTTCAGTTCTTAAATTACAATGGGCATGTTTTGAAGTAGTATAAAGAATTTCACAGTGATTAAGTCAGCTTCGAAACAAAATAGCTGTTAGAGAAATTAGTTATCTCTCTATCCAATGAGATTTTAATGTTTAAAGATATACATGACCACATTCCAAGACACTGAGAAATATTTCTGAATTTGATCACAGGCTATATACTAATGCCTGTCTTAACTCTGATGCTGTGAAGTTGGCCCTTTAAAAAAAATCCACGTAATCTCAGAAGCCATCCACTAAATAAGAGAAACAAGCTTTTGCCAGCTCTGTGCCTCTTTGGATAGATTTCTTGTGTGCTTATAGGTTATGTGCTGTTATTGTCAAATGCATTTACCTGAGTCCAGTCAGTCTTGTATAGCCACATAAGAAATGAAATTGTAAATCAGGCTAAAAAAGAAACTCAGTAAAAGTATTTAAATACTACAGGCAGTGTTCTGTATGCTCCAAACATCTTCAAGAGCTAAGGAATGGGGGACGGGGGTAAAAAAAGGGACAAAAGCTAAGGAATAGTGAAAAAAAAAAGTAAAAAAAAGAACAACTTTTATTTTGTGAAAATTAGATGTGCTATTACTAGATAGTGTGTACATGACTTCATTAGTAGATAGTACTTATGATGGGTCCTCAGAGACATGCTTTATATTTTAAAGTTGACAGCCTCTCAAACCAGCTGACCCTGCTCAACCCCACTCTCCGAGTGCCATTTAATCACCAAGGATTAAATGAGTCAGTCCCCTGCACTGGCCAACTGCTACAGGATGGGCAGTTTCATTTGGATTTTTCTACTTAGAGTTTTTGGCTGTCATTTCATTCAATCCTGATTGGATTAGGTTCTAGTCCAGGCTATTAGTAGTAATAGTTGTGCAACTTTTCACCGCCTCTATGCTTGTTCCTTGAGGGTCTTATGGCAGAGGAAACTTGATTAAGCTGTTGCATACTCTATTTCTCCTGGAACTCACCCTTACACCAGGTGAGCTGGACAAGATACTGTATAAACTTTTGGGGACCAGTCTTTTAAACTTTTACCTTAAACCCTAAACTTAAGCCAATCCAAACACTATACTTAGTTTCCTCTTTGGAGTGTGTTGGTAATGAACACGGTGTCATTAGGTAAGCTCTTTAAGGCTCAGTTTTCTCATCTGTACAATGAGACCAAGAGTACCTGCTTCATAGGTTAGAATGGGTAATTGAGTCATGTGCACTAAGCATAAAGTACTATATCTGCCTTACATAGTAAGTACTTTATATGTGACAGCAATTTTTATTCAAGATAGTCTATTCCTCACTAAACCTCTATCATATCATGCCAGTTGCTGGATAGGACAGAGTGAAAGGCCTATTCAATTTTGTGTTTGATGTATTTAATTTTTTTATTAAAAATTTCACATTCAGTTCTTTGAAAGGATATAAGGTGTTTTCTTCTATGGTAGCCTCTATTCAAATTTTCTTCTCATATGTCTTTGTTGTCAGCACATCTACATGAAATTAGAGGGAGACCTTGTGATCAACACCATTTCCTTTAAACATGCTTATGTTTATTGAAAAACTTGTGTCTAGACCATGTGGTCACCAAAATGAAGTATTTTGAGTTACAACTTTACATTAAAATAGACTTTAGGAAAAATAAAATAAAATAAATATTGTTTACAATGTTCTTTAGTTGAGAATACCCAGTTAACCTGTCATTCTGTGAGAAGATGATGTTTCTGAGAACTACTCAGTAGTCTCAGAGGACAGATATCTAGAATATTATCCTGCTGCCATTGCCTAAGACGAGAAGGGAATGAGTGATGGGTCCCTGGGGCTATTCAGTGATACTCTGCACTGCCAGAAATAAGGCACACAGGGGACAGGAACATGGTGAATATCTTCATATCAGAGCCATGCTATTTATTCCTATGCTGTGGAAAGAGAAGAGAAGAAATGCAGTCTGTCTGGATTTCTAGGTGATATCATTGTGAGTTGCTACAACCCGGTTTACTGAGCAATGTGCCATCCCAGAATTCCACACTGGTGATGCCATGCAATCATTTATTCATTCAGCAGCTATTTACTGAGTCTCAGCACTATAAATGCCAGATGCCAAAAAAACACTGACAAGCAAGGCAAACAGAATCCTTATCTTCAAGGCTGTCATATAGCAGAAGACAGTTAAAATGAGAAGGAGAATGGCTACGAAGCTCACAACAGGAAGCACTGACTTAGGCAGGGAAATTGGGGCCAAGGACATTAATTTCCCACTCCCCACATTTTCATCTGTTCTCTGCCTCCTTCACTTTCTTCTCTCCATCAGTGAAATGCTTTACTGAATGGTGAGTTGGGTGGGGAAAAAAACTGAGCATGCTCAACCCCTCTGGTTTCTCCCTTTTGAATAAAGAGCCTCATGGGTTGTGCACCATGATCTTCATGTGCCCAAGAATATTGTTCAGCAGAAAGGCTCTGGCCTCCAGCAGCAGAAAATCCAGAAATGGTGAAAGGTTGGTTCAGTTCGGGCCTCAGCATCAGAACTAAATCACATTCTCTAGTTAGCTTTATGGAACTAAAATTGAGCTGATATTTTTATATTGATCCATCTGTCTCAGGCCTAATTTCTCAATAGATTCTAAATTTCAAAGAGAAAATAAATATGTTATTTATTAGTGTCCCTTATATCCCATCATCTTGGTGTCTTCGCCAGATATCTGAGAAGTAGATGCAAGAAAATGGCATTTAAGAACCAAATTAATCTACTGGCAAATAGAGATTTTTTTTTGGCTTAAATTGAATAGGCATTGAAATTTGGCAGTGCTTTAGTAAGTTTAGTCATGTGGCAGTTTTGCTTTTCATGACTGAGGATGGTGACACTCGGGGTACTATAATAACCAGGGACTGTGTAGGTCTTTGTGACTGACCTTGATGTAATTTAAGGAGACACATAAGGGATTATATCATAGAGGAAATAGAGTATATGCACCCTATCTAAACCTTACTTTAAGATAGGCAGTGCTTGGCAGAACAATGTTTTTTTTTTTTCCTCTGCATTTATTATTTATCAGTGAACACTATGAACTGAATATTTAAACTCTAAGGACAGCTAAGTTCAATAAGGGCTACTAAATACTGGTGTATATTTTGTGCCAGCCATAAAGAAGAAATTAAAGCTCATATACTCCAAATGTTTTTCTTTATGTAAATCATGGTTCAGGGCTAAATGGGGAACAAATCATGACTAAACTCCAGGATTCATGTAATTTGTCTATGGGATCCTTCCCCTCTAACAAGTCTTTTCAGGTTAGTGCTCTGATTTATTGGTTACATAAGCTTTGATCATGGTTTTAGATTACGGAGATTCATACCTTGGAATTGATCGCAGAAGCAAGTTAGTTTTTATTAATTAACAATTAATTAACACCTTGAAAGAAATGGAGACTGGCTTCTTCTTGGATTGACATAGAGAAACAAATACATGATTCTTTTGTAAACCTGTGAGCTCAGAAGAAGTGTACCTAGATTACTTGGTCTTTAGAAGCCAAGCTTCGAGAAAAAATCGAGGAGAGATGAATTATTATAAAATATGCTTATTTCTTACTATCCAAACAATAACAGTAAAAAAAATTAAAAATCAAAAAGATAAAAATGAATTAAAGAACATGAGAGTTATATTATTTCTGGATCAATAAAGATAATGAAGTAAAAATAATAGGAAAAAGAGAGTTGAGGTTTTAGAAAAGCAGGGTTTCTTCTCTAAACAAAGCCTGGAAAGGCAAGGTGTTAAACAGCAGATGGTAGGCATCTTGATGCTTATTCGGTCCATATAACTCAGGCTTCAGAAGCATCAGTAGCATTTCCAATGCAGGAAACCACAAGGTAATTCTCCAGCATAAAAGAAATGTGGAAAAGTATCAAAGAACTTTTGTCACAAGAAGCAAAGGCAATGAGCACTATGACATAAGATTAAAATGCCTACTCACTAGAAAAGAGTGGAGCCTATGTCACTAGACAAAATACACCACATAGCCCAGAGTCCCAAAATTTAGAGGGGAAGGCAGAAATAAGAGGTTTTGCATATGCCAGATAGGGAAGAAAGGCGTGTCTACTGAGATCTGGTGACTGAAGCTGCCACTTCCACTCAGGTGTCTCAAATACTGTTTTCTGAGAGGTGAGATGGTAGATCCTTCCTCCTCATCCTCCCCCTACAAATCACAAACATAGCACTACAGTTAAACTTGAGGGAGATTTTTCTCACAACAGTTTAATTTCACAGATTGTAGCCCTTAGATAACTGACAAGAATTAAGAGGCATTCTGGCAAAAGTCTAAAACCAAAACTTCCCTTTACCTCTCCTCTTTCTCTCAGCTGCTAAGTTTCTGCTCTCATTTCTGGCAATAAAAAAGGGGGCCTGGATTGTACAGAGTACTGATCTCGAACATTATTCTGCAGAGGCTAGAGATTGACTTGAATTTTTAAATTTTGTATGGTGGGATTGATGTGATATTCTTTTGTGCCTAAATATTAAGAAAAAATATGGTACATACAAGTTTTTAGGTTGCGTTAATTCTACCTTGAAAATGCCTTAGAAACTATACTCTTTAGTAGAAAGTCCAGGCAGCTATCTATTCAATCTCAACTTAATCAGACAATCAGATTGAGAATCTCTCTGGGTCATACTGAACAGAATAAGAAACTGGGTGATCATGATTAAAGAATTTTTCACATTATTTGGTCTTAACTTATTAAAAAAAAAAGAGAGAGACATAACTTTTAAACTTCCTTCTGCATCCATGCTTTTCATAATAGAAGAGAGTTTTTATTCAAATCTGAAACTTCTTTAGGACTGTATTTAGACTACATGTCTCTTCATAAATCAGGATGGAAAACTAAATGAAGAATGGTTTTTCTACCAGGATTCAGAAGGACTTTGAAGTTAGTTCTATTCTGGCCCATTTCAGAACATTTTGAAGACAAAAGCTAAATTGCCCACCAGTTACCTGGCAGGCTTTAGAGGATGAATGGTTGATATGGTAAGGTGGCCTCACGAAGGTTATAGCATGGCCATCCTAACCTCCTCCCACCTGTTAACTAGCAGCACCAATAATTGATCATTGAATTAATGAACAAACTCAGTGAGTTAAAGGTATGAAAAGGGTATTGAAGGCAGACACATAATCCACACACATACTTTTTCAAAGAGGAGGTAGATGAGAGGGGAAAAAATTTCTATTCAAGTTCCTGAAAAGGAAAGTTTTAGAAAGAAGTCTCTCAATTTCTCTCCAGCCCCAAGAGGAGAAGAGAGACTTGTCTACTCATGAGTTTGTGAGAAGAGACTCAGCTTAGTCCTCATCTTTTCTCTCTCCTTTGGAAGCAGCACCCTGGCTGAATCTTCACAATGCCTAAAGCTGGGGGATTAAATCCAATTCAGGGAGGGTTGTAGAAGGTCATTTTGGCTGCAAATTTATAATCATATTCTTCAGTCATATTGGTTTTCTGTTTATATTCTACACCTTATTTGTCAATCATCTCCTAACTCAAGAGGTCAATGCATGGTTTTTATTTATTGCCTCCATTGAAACCTTAATGAGGACAAGACTGTACAATATTGGCTTTCTTGATAAACCCTTCCAAGATTTGAAGTTGTTGGGCTGGGCAAACATATAGTGTTGGTGGTTGGTGATGGGAGCAGAAGTTTTCTAGGCTAAAGGGAATGGCTGTACAAAGGCATGGCACTGAAAAAGCAAATATATATTTAACAAACTAAAATAAGTCCTATAAGATTGGAACACAAAAAGTAGATAGTGAGTGGATCAATATATAGGAGAAACACTGTATACAACTTCACTATGAACTTGAGATTTTTGTCCTAAGGTGTTTGCCAGATTAAACAAATAAAAAGATAAGATTCCCACTTTAATTTGAATTTCTAATAAAAAAAATTAGTATGTGTATGCCCCATGCAACATTTGTAATATATGAGGTATGCTTTTACTAATATATATATATATATATATATATATATATATATATATATATATATATTCATTGTTTATCTGAAATTCAAATTTAACTAAGTGTCCTGTATTTCATCTTGCAACTTTATCCTAAGAGAAATGGCAAACCAGTGAAGTCTTGAAAACACTGAAGTGATATGATTAGAAATCAGAGATTAACTATTCATGCACCAAAAGACAAACATCTCTCTAAATATTCTCAATTTTCTTTAGGGCCCCTTTCAAAATGGTCTCACTGTAAAAGCAATAGTAATGAGATCCTGCGACTCACGATATTGTAAACACAGCCTGATGAAAATAAATTGTAGTTTCAGTAATATGGCAAACAAATCTGACTTATAACAAAAGTATGAATTCAGATTCTCTCTCTTAGCATTAATGCTCTGCAAGATAAAAAGCAATATACAAAAGTTACCGAGGAACACAGCAATTTTACTTTCAAAACTGTGAACACTCATTTTGCCTCCATTGAAAGATTCCACACCTCCCTAACTTTCCACATAGCCTGTGTTATTATTGCGCCTAACTTTTTTCAGAATGCAGTGACTTCTGCTGAGTTCATGGTCACCTCGGTCTGATTCACAGTGAGGTGCTTTCAATGGAACGACACTGTGATTACGAAAACATGATCCGCTAGAGGAACAACATCCCATGCTATCTGCAGAAGGAATGGGCTCATTGCCAGTGAGCAGAAACTGTTCTGATTTAATATCCATTTTCTAAAGACGAATTCTCACTTTTAATGACTTCATGTGTTTCCTAAATACCTATGTGCTCCTTCTTTGTAACCTTTTCCCTAGGAGTTCTCTCATATAACGATTGTTGGCGTTCTAATGGCCACTCTCTGGAACACAGTGATATCCAGACTGGAATGAGTTGTTCTCACCTACCAATTGGTCAATTTATGCAACTGTGTGAGTACATGCATCACCGGTCTCTCCACAGGAGGTCAACAGCCATAAGTGATAGGAGTGGTGTTAAAATGGAAAAGAAAAGAAAAGGCCAAAGATTTTATATATATATATATATATATATATATATATATATAGAGAGAGAGAGAGAGAGAGAGAGAGCCAGGAATGTGGCTACAATATATGGCAGGCATTTAAAATTACTGCCTTACCAAAAAAAAAAAAAAAAAGAAAAAGAAAGAAAGAAAGAAAGAAAGAAAGAAAGAAAGAAAGAATTAACACATACCATTGCTAATGTTCAGTATGTCCATCCAGTCCTAGCCTCAATATTGCAAAAGTGAAACAGAAATACAGAAAACCTAAGTGGCTGGAATTACTACCTACTAGGCCAAGCCAAGACCATACTAAGTGAAATAGAGTTCAGCAAATAAATATCAGCTCTAACATTTGATAAATGTTTACCATGTGCCAGAAATTATTATCAACACTTTAATGATAACTATTTAATACTCACTATAGTCTTACAATGTAGGTATTATTATCCTAACCACTACACATATGAGAGAATCGAGACATAAAGAGCACGAGATATTAGCCAAAGATACATAACTCAAGAGTGACAGACCAAAGATTCAATACAGGCAATATGACTCCAATGCTGTACTTTTAAGCATTATACTACTCTTATTCTGGGGAGGAAGCATCTTTTTAATAGTAAAAAGATGGCCTACAAAGTATGAGTGTAGATCAAATTGAGTTGCTTTGTTAAGACATTCAAGTCTAACAGTTTTCTCAATTTCCCTTTGCTGTTCCACGATTCTAGGTAACTTTGAAAGGATTTATGATACATTAAAAAAAAGTATATGTGGTTGCAAACAGTACTTGCTCAATGCAACAACCAATTCTGTGCTTTGATTTAATCTATAATCATTCATTCTTTGAATAATCAGGCATGAAGTGCCTATTGGTTTAGATGCACTAAATTTGATTATCAAGATATTGTTCCTGATCTGAAGAACTGCACAACCTAGAGGCATACATAGACATGCAAAGAAATGATCAAAATGGCAATAACATTGACAGAAAAAGCTGCCCCGTTGAATGCTAGGCATTTAATGCTCTAAAGAATATGTACTCAATTTCTCAATGACTCTTAGTCTTGCCCTTTTACCTACCTGCTCACTCGGACTTTCCTCCCCTCTACAAAATATTTCCAAAGATTTCTAGAAATATCAATCTTCATGTATCTTCTGGTACATGAACTAATTCATCAGCTACAGGACTTTATGGTAGACACACTGATTACAAGAATCACAGAAAGAGAAAAAGAACATAAAATTGCCTATAGAAAGTTCACGTCGCCACTGCTGATGGTGGGCTTAAGTCATATCACAGTGGGGTGGGAAAAATCATGCTTGCTTTGATTCTGTTACATTTGGTTAATAGGTTATTTTGTAGCAGAGCCCAGTGGAGTCCAGGGGTCTTGCAGACTCTAAAAAAAAAGTGTCTCCAGCTGTGACTCTCTTCTCTCAAAAAAAAAGCCACAACCTATCTCCAAAAAATTAGGCAGAGAGTATGTTTTCTTGTTTTGTTTTGTTTTTTCTTCTTTTTCAGTCTCTCAAGAACTTAAAACAGATAAAACACAAACAAAACAAACATGTCCATTGTCCTTTGGCCAAAAAACAAACAAACAAACAAACAAACATGGAAAGTCTTATGTAAAATAGTGATGGAAATTGTGGCCATTGGCCCATTAATAATATGCATAGCATGACTTAGTTTGGACTCAAATAGCACCCTCCTACACATAAAATATGGTGAGTGCTCTCATAGAGACAGGAGCAAAGTGCTTGAGGAGCATAGAGGATCACAATCTCTGGAAGTTCTGGAAATGTTTGCTGAGGCAATGGCCCTTAGGCTCAGTCTTGAAAAATGAGCAGGAAATTTATTGTTCAATAAAGACATTATTGCATATTTGGCAGCGGACACTGAAAATACAAACGCTTAGATGCATGAAAGAGCTTGGAGTTCTTAGATGTTATTAGTGAATAAGCTGTGTGTTAGGGTGTGCATGTGAGGAGGCAGTTTGGGGAAATGAAGCTAGAAAAGATGGGGCCAAATTCAGAGTGGCTGCCATTTTGGAAAATTTTCAGTCAAATATTTTCTAAGTGGCTCTCAGTGTAGAAGAGGAATAAAAAAATCTTTTTTCCCCTCTAACTATCTTAGGTTCATTAGCTGTGGTCCCATAAATTAAACTAACAAGACAGATTACAAAGAGAAAACAAACAGAAGTTTGTTAGCATGTGCATCATATATATACACATGGGAGCACTCAGAGATAAGGAACTCACAGAAATGGTTAGAATTTGAGCTCATACAGCATCTTAATATAATAGACATACATTTTAGAGAAGTGACAAGACAAAGGAGAAAACCTGTAGCTTCTAGGCATAGCAAACTTGTGAAGGTAAATATGTGGGGAAACTAATCACAGATAAGGTCTAGTTTTAGAAGATTGTTACTTTGATTCCTTCCATGTAATCTTGGGGCTGATGAGGGCCTAGAGTTGTCTCCTATGATTAACTTTTGTCCTTCTTAGTAGAGAGGGGAGTGGGAGAGACCTTATACATTTCTGTCTCACTTTTAGGCAAATCAGGGGAGGACAGAGAGCTTTTGTTATAGCCGCTGCTTCTCAATTGACTTTAGCTCAAAATAATCCTTAGGCCAAAGTGGTATACTTGGAAGTAGCATATTCTGCTAATCTTCATCAGTAAGGTTAAATTTTCATTCATCCTTATTTGTAATATATTCTTTAACTATGTTTAGGAAAGAGAAAAAAAGATTTAAAGAAAGATACACAATAAATACCAATATTTTTAATTGATGAATACTTCGGTGGCAAACCGACAAATGCAATACAGCCTGGGAAGTTCTGTCTTAAGCAGAATATTCTTACAGTTCTAAACATAATTTGCTTTATTCAGATTTTAGTGTTTACTACTTATTTTTATTTAGCCTGAAATAATGGCCTATAATCTCACAACAATTGTAGCCACTGACTTTTTGGATACTATTTAAAGATGGTTCTCACACACTCAACTAATTCATATTAGGAAAGTTTATCACAAAACTCTCCAGGCCCTTAGTCATATCCCTTATCTTCTCCAGGAGACATTGGTGGGGAAGAACCTTTTTCCATAATTTTATATCTGGTGAGGCTTATCTAATCAAAAGACATGGGAGATTCCCTCTTTTCCTATCCTCTTCTCCCCAGGCCAGTATGTTGCTGATGATGAATAAGGAAAATCTCTATAAAACTGAAAGTAGACTGGGGTGTGGGAAGATTAAAAATTCCACTGTTACCAAATAGCCATATCAGGTTCTCCATGCCATCATCTTTGCACACTTACATTTTAATTTATATCTGCCTAACTCTTTTGTTTTCCTCTGGATTGAGCCAAATCATAAAAGGAATGTTATTGATTGCCCCTTCAAAACAAATACAGCTACACTTAATTAACTGGATGAACCAATGGTGTCAGATTAACAATACTTTATATTTGATAGCAGTCTTTATTGCTCGAATTGTTCTCATATACGTGTACTTGTTTGATCTTCACATTAATACCATAGAGTTGGTCATGCAAAGGGAATATTCTCATTTTACAGAGGAGACTGTACCCCAAATGATAAAGTGGCTTGCTCAAATGATTCAGCTCTTTGGAACTCTGCATTTTGTCACCCAGAGACATTCACTTGTATCTTGAATTCGCAGTCCCATGACAGTAGTGTAACAATAAGATTATAACATTATAGTGATAAAGGCACTAGTATGAAAAAGAATGCACTCTAGCCCTTACCAGCTATGCCCTCAAGTGAGTTTCTTAACTTCCATGTCTTGTCTCTTACTCTGTAACATAAAGATAACAACCCTTATTTGTCAAGAGTTGTTGTGTGCATTAAATGCAAAAATATATATGTAAACAGCACCATGCCTGGTATATAGTATGAAATGAATATATTACTGGCTAATGTTATCATCATCATTGTTATTAAATAACAGTGGAAAGTGGTAAATATAATGTTAAAATAAAGGGAAATGGAGATTCAGGTTATTTTTTCTAATTCTCCATCATAGCCCTAAAATTTAGATCCCCAGAAAACAAAATTTTACCTCCATCCATATGTGCTTGCATTTAAAAAATTCTTTAGGTCTGATTGGCTGCAGTTGAGCTTGGTTACTTTACAGTCTCCCATAGTTTTGTAAAGTTGGGAAACAAAATCCCTGAAATATCAATGTAGGGCCATATTCATGAATTAACACGTGTTGCTGGACTGCTATGAGCACTCAAAATTATTTTATAATCATGCTCATTTTTGTGTAACTTTGGGTCTTTTATTTGGTCAGCTAATGACTATAGGAACATTATGAGAGGACAGTCTAATACCACTATTTGAACAAAATGATTTACTGATATTTAATGTAACATTAACAGTGCCTTAGAAAATAGCTAGGCATGTTTTGAATATACATATCTATATCCTCTCCCAAGAGAAAGTTTTACTTTTCATTTAATGAGACAGTTAAGTTGAAAAAAGGGACTAGATTTTTTTCTATATATAGAAATATTCAAAAATAAATGTATTAAGAAAATCAATACTAAACATTTTCCAGTGTAATCTTCATTGTCATTCTTGCTTGCTGTCTGAAAGGGGCTGCTGCTCTAGGAGGTTATGGCTTGAAGGTTTCCCTACTTTTGATACCTTGGGTTACCTCAACAGCAGGAGCTTTGAAAATCTAAGTTATTCATCTTTGCTGTGAGTTTATTGCTGTCATTCAGTTGAATGAAATTAAACCTGCCACTTGCACTATCACACAGAAGAAAATTATAGAACAAGTGTTTTTATTAATGTTATTTAATTAAGGAGCAAACAGAATTATGTTCTGCTTCAATTGTTTGGTATGAAAAACACAACATTGAAAAGAAAAGGGAAACCATTAAGTTTCTATGAGAAGCTCAGTAAGTGAAGCCCAAATCAGAACTGGGTATTACCTTTAGATGGTATTTGTGCAACTGCTCTTTCTACTTTATCTACCAGAAATTCTATTATTCTTTCTTCCTTGTTAAATTTTGTCTTTGGTATTGTTTTTTGGTGTGTGTGTGTGTGTGTGTGTGTGTGTGTGTGTGTGTGTGTGTGTGTGTTTTGGTGAGGGGGTCCTTTTTTGACATTACTTTTGCTTTTGGAAAGAAGGATGACTAATTCCTAACATAGAGAAAATATGGAATCCTGGAATGAATCTTTTCCTTGGCTCTCACACTTTTTTTGCACTCACATTTAAAAATGCATAGATTACACATGAAAATTGGGATTAGTGAGTTGTCTTGAAAAGTAAGAAAATCTGGCCACAGTGAGCCCACATTTACACATGACAAACAGTGGGAGCTGAGTAGCAGCTGCCATCTTTAGAAACACATGAACTCCAATTGGCTGGAGTCCTCACCTGTCTTTATTGTCTCTCTAATCCAACCAGACCACTTTACTCAGTTAAACTGCTGGCACAACTCCTCCTGAAAACACTGGCATTTATCTATTGATCTATCAATCTAAATCTAGATAGATATTATTGACAGCAGGAGAAAACATCAAGGAGAAGTAGAAAGCCTCAAAGTCTACATCTGATTACTTTAAAATTTTTATTAGGATAGTGTGACTTTAGGCAATTTACTTGCATAATTTCTTCATTTGTAAAACTGAAGGCAATATCATTTCTTTCACTTGTATTTTTATGACAATCAATAAGATGATGCACATAAAGCATAATGCCTATAACACAGAAGGTCCTTAATAAACGTTGGCTACAAGTGTTCTATGATATACTAAAATAAATGTGGTTTTAAAAAAATTGACTATGTGTTCCTATCACTCCATTTCATATAAAAGTTGCCCTGTATCAGGATCTTTGATTTTCAGTTACATTTCTCCCTTGAATGGTCTGGGATAATTGCCAGTGGACATACTGCCTCTGTCATTCTGGATGAACCTTTTGGTCTTGAGCTTTGAGCAGGATAATAAATGAATTAGGAAGGCTGACGCAAACATGTCAGGGGATATCCCTTGTCAGAGCTTTGATTTAGCTTCCTTGCAGAATAACAGAAATATTCATCGAATTTTCATTTTTTTCAAAATAAAAGGAATAGCAAAGTTTCAAAAACAGGAGAGTAACACACTACCCTAGAGTAAGTTGTTTTAACAAACATAAAAGCAGACTCTAGGAATCAGGGCATAGATGTTTTCCTCATTATTTCTCCTGCTCATTATTTGGCACCATTATCTGTTTTGATGCCTTCCTACAGAGTTTCCAGTGTTAATCTGAGGCAAACATGATTCTTGGACCCAGTAAAGGGTCTGTAGTTCATGTAGAAAATAGTAGATCATTGAACAGATTTCTGATTTTCTGCCTTTAATTTATTCTTCAGAAGCAACAACAGAAGCTTGTGGGTGGAGGTGGAGGTGGAGGATCTCTGATTACAATCATGGATAGAGAAATGGTTTCTTCCGACATTTTTCTTTCAGAAAGACTAAGCAAAATTGCAGTATGGTTTATCAGTACTCTTCTTAACTCACTGCAGGTTGCCATAGAAACAGGATCTCGCATCAACATGAAAGGCATTTAGGGAATCTGTTAGGCTTTAACATTAGAATGATCTGAGTACCCTTGCTCACCACTAATAAAGCTAGCATCTCTTTAGAATATCATTAATACTCATTAAATTTATCTCCATGTGGCTTTGGGGATCTTCACATTGCATTTTTGAGGTTATTTTTTGTAAGTGACCAACTCATCAGAGAATATGCATTTTTTAGAACTATACTTAGCTCACCTACCACGTAAGATAAGACTTACTCTACTTACACTGTTATTTTCACATAATCCAGATTTAGATTTTAATTGAGAAGAATATGATAGTGGTGGCAATTAATAAAATCTGCTAATATTTAGGAAGTTTATTTATAATTTTATAAAACCAAATGGGAATTTTTGTTCTATAAACAAAACTTAACAGAAACAGGCCCTTTGATCATTTACTTTTGCTAGGCAACTTTTAGGTTAGCTCTCATATGTAAGTTTAGTTTTGCTAAATAGCATATTTTTAGTGTTTCTTTTTGAGGACAGTTTACTTAGGAATCTTAAAACACTAAAAAATTAGGTTGCTGGCAAAATCAGATGGACTCCCCACCCCACCCCAGAGCTATAAAAAATGTGACTAAAAAGCCACAAGTTCGTTTAAAACAATTATAGCAATAGCTAAATTACCATTTTCTTTTATTTCACAAAAAAAAAGGGGAATTTGGGTGGACTCGGGGAAAAAAACAGAGAAGATCTGTTTGAATTATGATTTAAACTCTTCCAATTATTTTTTATATGAATTGAAACAAGTCACTGGTTCAGGAGTTAATATCTTTCTTCAGTTGACAGGTTGGATTTGGCTTGCCATTATTAAAAGGTTCTGAGTGGCTCTCAATGCCTATTTCTGGCATAGAGCAAGCACCACTTTGTTGTGGTAAACACATCAGCTTTGGAGTCAAAAAGCGTAAATTTAATTCTCAGCTCCATTGCTTGGCAGCTGGGTGACACTGGGCAAGGTACTTAACTATAGTGTACCCTCCTTTTCATCATGAGGTTGTTATAAGTATTAAGTAAGATAATGAGATAATGCATTTGTAACAAGTTAGCAGATTTCTGCATATATACATGTGTGTGTGTGTATATATATACTGGCATATAATACATGCTCAATGAATTTTAACTATAAGCATTATTATAATGTTAGTTTTAAAACATAAATAATTTGGCAACACTGCTCAACCAATTATTTCCCTTTTTACTAAAATCAAACATGCTAGCAGAATTTAGCATACCTTCTTTCCCCTGAGTTTGCTATTTATCTTCTTGAAAAGTGGGTTATAATTAATAAAATGTCCAAAAACCAGAATATAGGGAACAGACGAAAATATTAAGACAGTGCACAAACTGGAAATTTTATTCATGTGGGGCAAGTTAAACACAACCAACCAACCAACCAACCAACCAACCAACCAACCAACCAGTGATCTGTAGTTAATAAAAGTCAAATGTGTAGCAGCAGTTCAGTAACTTTGTTCAGTAAGTTTCAGTAAGTTTGTCTGGCTTTTGGACCATAATTAATTAGCCTATAAAAAAAGATTTATCATGAATAGATCCAGAGTCTACTCTATCTTGATATTTAATTTCTTATATGTTGAGTTTTAAAAATGTAAATGAATTATATCCCTTTCCAAGCTACCTGAAATGAAATCAAAGTGAATAGACAAAATGCCAAATCAGACAGAGACAGAGTCAGCTTAATGAATGACTTAAATAATTAGCTCTTAAGATGTGTCTTGGGTTGGGTTAACAGTAAGATTTTTAAAGGTTCACCCCAGAAGCAGACAAATGTAAACACTCAGGTTTGAGAAGCACTTGGAAAGGAGCAGTTCTTCTCTATTAGGAACAGAGATTCCCAATATAAAACTGTGACATGGATGAGAACAGGATGCATGCTCACAGCCGGCACATAGGTTCCAAAGGCAAAGAGAGGAGAGAACGACTGAGATGACCATGTCCAGTAGCTGCTCTTGCCAGCAGCAGACTGGAGTGCAGTGCTCTTTGGAGGCAGGCAGATCTAAGCAGAAAGAAGGTGGGAGAGCATTCCCAATTTCTTATTCCGCAAATTGCCGATTAGGTGAAGAGGAGTGACTGAGGTAGTAGAGAGGCCAGTGTTACTCCAATCAGCAGTCCTCCACCACAGTAGAAAAAAAAATGTATTAGTTTGCTAGGGCTGCCATAACAAATATCATAGACTGGGTGGCTTACACAACAGAAATTTGTTCTCACATTTGTGACTGGAAGTCAAAGATCAAGCTGTAGGCAGGTTTGGTTTCTTCTGAGACCTCTCTCTGACTTGCAGAGAGGTAACCTTCCCACTGGGTCTTCCTATGGGCTATTTCCTGTGTGTTTAGAATCTCTGCTCTTTGTGTGTACGAATTCTCTCTTCTTATTACAACTCCAGTCAGATTGGATTAGGGCCCATTCTAGTGGTCTCATTATGACTTAATCACCTCTTTAAATACCTTATCTCCAAATACAGTTATATATTGAGGTTCTGAGGGTTAAGACTTCAACATGAATGATTTGAGGTAGACACATTTCAGCTTATAATAATAAATATTCTCCATAACGGCATAGTAGTAACTATAAATTTTGCATTACAATGCATTCTTTGGTTACTTCTTTCTTCCTTTTTTTTATTGAAAAAAAAATCTTTCCTCTTAGACAGCTTTTTCAGGAACTAAACTCCCCTTGCAATGATGGGCAAACTTGGAGCCAATAGCTTACAGTGTTAATAATGTACAGAAACAAAATGAGAAATTGCCATGTCTATCTTGAAAAGACCATTTACCTCCTAGTTTCCTGATGGACATATTAAATTCCACCAAGTTCAAAATGTTCCAAAGAGGCTAATCATTCCAGAAATGCCAATAAAAATGAAAGGATAGGTAATCTATTTTTTAAAAAGAAAGAATTATATTTTACCAAAGATTTATTTTATTCTATTTCTATGTGACATAAGGTTCTAAAATCACATTAAAATAATTTTCTACTGGAGAACAGTTTGTTTTAAGGAAGCAGAACACAGACAGTAAGAATAAAGATCAAACCTGTTAGCTTTAGAATGAATAACTATAAACAAAATAAAATTAAATGAAACCATAAAGAAAAATCATTTGTTCTTTCACACATTTTTCCATAGAGAAATCAAGAACTTCATAAATGCACCTTAGTTAGGTTGTCTGGTGCCCTGTACCCTGAAAATCACCTCTGTATTTAAATCTAAAATGTTCAGATCTTGTAAACTAACTATGGAACAGAGAGAAAGAAACAGAAGGTCTTCAAAAATTTACAGATCCATACCTAAGCACGTATACTCTGCTCATCCTTTGAAAATGTTACATAAATGGGAAAGACTTAGGGCCAGGTCTTACTCCAAACTTCTGGATTTCACCTCAATCCACAGGTAGGTAATAATGGAAAAAATTGGAATTAAGAAAAAAAAAACCTCAATCTATATAGGTTTAATTATGCTAAACTTTCTGATATTAATATCAAGAACTAAGATTAATTGAATCCTATCTCTACATCAGGCACTGGTAAAACATTTCTAAATTCATAATTTCAAGCTTGTCTTGAACATAATGACCATGACACTCTGGTAAAGATTGTGGAAATATCAACACATAAAATGAAACATGGTGTCTGTCCCCAGGGTGCTCACAGTCTAACTGGGAAAACAGGCATTAACAACTGTATAACAACTGCGCTACTTGCTCATGAAGTCAAGGTTAATTAATGAAGAGAAACAGAGAAAACAAAGGCTAACCATGTTTAGATGATCAAGGAAAGCTTCTCAGAAAAGAAGACATTTACCCAGGTTTTGAAGGATGAGAATTTTGTAGAAAAATGTTTTCCAAAGGTTAAGACAGAACATAAGAGAAGGACAACAGAGAAAAATACACAATGAGACACAGTGAGCAGAATGCTTGGTGTGAAAAAAACAGTTTGATATCAGATAATGGAGGACTTTGGTTAACTTTCTGAGAAATAACAGAAATAAAATATAATTTGTGCTCCTTGAAGACAGTTCTGCAAGCATATAAAGGGTGGCATGTGCATAGAAAAGCAAGCACCAGTTCCGGTGAGATTCTTCTACTAGTCAGACTGTCAGGGCAGCCTGAACATGATATTCCCTTCCAAGTTCATTTATTGTTCTACATGCTGAGGGCTTTGAAGACGTGGTCATTCTAATTTCCTCTCATATGCCATCATCTCCCCTTGAAGAGCATAACGTAAACATAAAGAGAAAAATTCTAGTTTGTCTAATCAATATAAACGTAAATTTTTTCCAAATCACCTAACACTTATTTTTTTTACCTTGAGTTTCTGGCTCTCTGTTTAGCTTTATCTTCTTGCCTTTTTTTTTTCCCCAGACTAAACAAGGTTCTACTCCCAAAATTTGTAGTAGATAATAAATATGGCTTACTGTCTCCACTTTATAAAATAATTATTAATCTCTCTTGTTTCATTAAGCATGTCATTATACTTTCTGCTCATACGCCATTAAGAGTATTGCCAAAGATTGTCTCAAAGCCATTCTCAGATGTTTTCTAGAACTTGGCAATGATCTCAGTCAAGTTGGGGAGCATCACAAAGGATTTACCCACTTCCTTGGCAAGTGGATTTGAGCAGGGATTTCAGCTTCACTCTAAGGTTGTTTGTTTGCTTGTCTGTTTGTTTGTGTGTGTTTTTTTTTTTTTGAGCAAATTCATGATGCTTGTTGCTTAATGTTGTTGAAATATGTTATACTGAGCTACTGGACTTTTACATGCATTGCCAAATCTTTCTTCGTTTTTGATTGGTATTCTCTCAATAATAACTTTAAAATGTGTGGGATTCTTGTTACTGTATTGTCTCTAGTACATCCAAATGCCTAGCTGATATCTCCCCTTAGTTGTTTCACTGGTATCTGAAATTTAATACGCCCAAACACAACTCCATATGCTGCCTCCCATAGCTGTCTTTTCTATTTCATTAAATAGAAACACTATTCACCCAGTCGACCAGGATTTACCCTTAGGAATCATCTTATACTCCTCTGTTTTTCTCACACTTTAAATGCAATCTGTCACCAAGTGCTGTTACTTGTACTCTCAAAATAGATCCCAAATCTAACATCTTCCTACTAGCTTCCCTGCTATTTGCCAAGTAAAAATGACCTGGATTGCTGTGTAATCCTTCTAACTAATGTTCCTACTTTTGCTCTTCTTCCCTAGAATCCATTCTCAAATTAGCAGCAAATAAATCAAGGCTTTAAGCATGTAAACTTGGTCATGTAATCCCTTTGCATGAAATCCTCCAATATTTTCTGATACAATCAGAAAAATATCTTCCCCCATTTTCATGGCTCATATCTAAGGCCCATCACCCTCTAACCCACATCTGAGCAAACTCCTTTGGTGCAGGTTGAAAATTCAAACCATGCAGTATCTTACCTATGTAGGAACTCTTGACTCAGCCCCACTCCAACCACAATAAAATAAAAAACCCTAAGCTAATCTCCTTTCCTTGCTGTCAAAACATTTTTGGATCAGCTTGGGAAGCCCATGCTGTTCTTCCATAAAGCCTTATTATATAAGGAATAAGCCTTTTCATACTCTCTTGGGGTTTATGTGAGTGCATGTGTGTGTTTATCAGTCTTGACATCCAAAACAAATTTTGAGTGGGGTCCATCCTGCTTCTGCAGGATGACTATAAGACTATAAGAATGAATGAATGATTAAATAATTCCTCTTGTATGCTTTATTTTCCTCATAAAACAATTCCAAAATGAAGTATTCTCTTATCCATGATTTTTCTTTTAATATGTTCTTTGTTCTCCTGTATAACCTCAAAAGGCTGTGCCATTATCTGAATATTTGCCTCGCTTTGCCTTGCCTTGTCTTTCCCTTGCCTTGCTTTTCTTTTCCTTCCTTCCTTCCTTCCTTCCTTCCTTCCTTCCTTCCTTCCTTCCTTCCTTCCTTCCTTCCTTCCTTCCTTTCTTCCTTCCTTCTTTCCTTCCTTCCTTCCTTTCTTCCTTCCTTCCTTCCTTCTTTCCTTCCTTCCTTCCTATGTATGTATGTATGTATGTATCTATCTATTTATCTATCTATCTATCTATCTATCATCTATCATCTATCTATCTATCCTCTATCTATTATCTATCACTTATTTATCTTCTCTCTTTACTCATCAACTTGAGGTTATTATACTTACCTGATTTATTTTTATGGTGTGTATACCTTTTGCCTCAATTTCTTCACATTTTAAAAATTCTATTCAAGAATTCCCCCCCGCCCATAATGTCTGCATATAGGCTAACAGTTAGGGACGCTTAGCCTATATGCAGATATTCTTCCTCTGAGAGTTTTCTTAATATCATTTATTATCCAGTGTAAACACTGACAAAGACTCTCTCCTTGACAGAACTCTCCTCTAAGCCCAACTAGGCCCCTTCCTTAAGCATGTGTTCAAGAGCCAAAATTTAGTAAGAATCCTGCTAAGTCTGTTTAGTCAGAATCTCCCAACCTGTTCAATATCTGTTCAAATTCCTCATCTCCCACTATTCCAAGATGAAATCTGATCATCCTGACCTGTCTTCAGCAAGAATACTGTCCAGTCAGTTCAACCAGAATTATTCCACCTTACTTCTGATGTCTCTTCTTAATATTTTTCCATCCATAAACCCCCTACATGGCTCCTTGACTACAAACCCCCACTTTTTCTTGTTGTGTTTGAATTTGAGCCCGATCGCTTTCTAGTACTGCAAAACTGCATTGCAGTAGTCCTTATACCTATAGAGACAGTCTTGAATAAAGTCTGCCTTTCCATTTTAACAAGTGTCAGGATACTTTCTTCTTTAACACCATGTTTGGATATCTTGAAAAGAGAGGGAGCCTTCTCTCCTATTTATCAACCTGCTTACCATTAAGAACAATTCATCTGCTCTAATGGAATTTGACCTTTATAAAGCTCTATAAAATTTTCTAGCTTTTGAGAAATTAATTTCACCTACTATGACATTAGAGTCAGAAAACACAATGTCTTTCACTTTATTACAATCTCTATTTATATAAACTCTATCATGATCTTGGTGATCACTTCACACTTTTGATAATACTGACCAGCCTTTGAACACAGATATTCAAACACAGAATCTATAATCATTTTTACATACAAATAATACCTAAATGTGTGGTTTCTCTGATCACTTTTGTTGATTTCTAAACCTAAACACCAAAGTAGAAGAATTTACTCCACATTTCATGCTATAAGTTGTTCAAAGAACAAGTGCAATACTCCCTAGAAAAGGTCTCTCTTTTGTATTTATAAGAACATATAGTCTTCAAGGTTGGTTCTCATCTTTGCTCAATATAGTTGTGGTTTTTGTATTGACATTTTATGTCTGTTTGAAACAAACACATAAAATACTATTTCCCTCTTTGGTTTGGTGATTATTGTCTGCCCACCATGCTGTCATATGCTTTCCCTTTGTTTGTACTTAACCTCACTTTCACTTTGTGAACAATACTTCAGAATTCTATTCCAAGTAGTATGCCAGGTGGCCATTCCAGTATACTTAAACAATCTCAAGGGATAACATTTATTTGCTATTCAATATCAATGTCAAGAACCATAAACACAGTCTCTTATCACAACATTTTTCACTTTTTTTCAATCTTTCGTATTTAGGGACTGATCAGAGAGAGGCTCTGCTGAGCTGTTCAGGCCAGTCTTCACCGTGGAGTCTGGATCATGCCAGGAACCAGTCTTTGGCTTCACTGGTCTATAAACACAATTTTATTGATGCTTTCTGAATTGAGAAAGATAAAACTTCCAATAACTGAGCTCACAAGAGATTGAGACATAAAATAGGATGTTTCTCTAATAATAGATAAAATGCAATAAAACTAACCAAAAAAGCAGAATATTTATTCTGTTGGATTTGTACATCCTAGTTCTTTGAGAAAAGCTGGATGAAAAATTATAGGGTTATTATGTGAACTGAATATGACAGCAAGGGTATCATAAAGTCTAGCCTAATAGATCTACAATATTGTGATGAACCACTTCCACTTGTAGAAACAGTTCTGCCAAGGAGAGCTCTGACGTTCTCTTGGATAGTTTCTTGTGTTTTAATCTCCACTTATGTCACTCGCTCCACTCACATATTTTCTCATGAGACAATAGCTTAAAAATAATAGTGGCTTTATATTAAGTACCTACAATACTTTTAATGTTTTAAGATAATAATAATAAACACTTAAGTACTTACTATATTCCGGGCACTATTCTAAAGTACTTGTTTATCTTCATAACAACCTTATGAAGTAGGTACTTATTACAATCTGCATTTTTTTAAAAATGTACTGAGAAATACATATTCTTAATTTTAAAAAAGTGTATAAAATGGGAGTGATAACATGAACACCTGAGTATCCTCATCCAGCTTAAGAAATAAAACATGCATCATGCATCACCTTGCTTTCCCACTCTATCTCAATTAACTAGTATCTTGAATGTGTTGTTAATTACTCCCTTTCTTCTCTATTGGTTTATTGGATTGTCTTTTATCTTACCAATTTGTAAGATTTTATTTTTACTGCAGTCATGCACCAAATAACTGTTTTGGTTAACAATGGACCACATATATAATGGTAGTCCCTTAAGATTAAAATGGAGCTAAAAAATTCCTGTTGCCTAGTGATTTCCTAGCACAACACATTACTTATGTGTTTGTGGTGAGTGTAAACAAATCTACTGTGCTTCCACTTGTACAAAAGTAGAGCACATATAGTTATGTACATAATGCTAGAGAATGATAATAAATGACTATATTACTGGCTTATGTATTTAACATATTATACTTTTTTGGTTATTTTAGAGTGTACTCTTTTTACTTATAAAGCAAAAAAAAAAATTGCTATAAAACAATATGCCATGCTACACTGGCAGCAGCTTCTTGTTTACCTCGTCTCTTGACTACATTGTTTTCTCTTGTACTTGATTTGATTTTGTGTTGTTTTGTACAGTGATATGCTATACAGGCTTGTAGCCTAGAAACATTGGGCTTTACCATATAGCCTAGATTTGTGTAAGTATACTCTGACATTCTCAAAATCACAAAATCACCTAATAATGCATTTCTAAGAATGTATTCCCTTCATTAAGTGGCATACTACTGTATATCCTGAATATCGAGATTTACGTTTCAAATGAGTTCCTGTTATCTTCTCCCAGTTTGTTTTTTGCTTTGCTCTCTTTGCTGTGTCTGTTAATCTTAACATAGTCAAATTGATCCATCTCTTTCTTTATAATTTTTGTTTCCTGTTGAAAAATATTTATCCTGATCCTGAGGTCATAATATTATTCTATAGTGCTTTCATAAGTTTTGATAGTTTTGCCTTTCTCCTCCTAAAAATAATTTTTGTGAATGTTGTGACAAATAGGTAATTATTTACATATTACAGATGAAGAAAATGAGGCAAGAAAATCATGTTATCCAAGATTCACAAATGGTAAGTTGTAGAGCTAAGATTTAAACCCAGGCAGTCTGATTCTGGAATCCACACTCCTGTACTGCTGCTGATAGCATAATCAGAGAAATTATACAGATGTAGAAACTGAGGCTCAGTAAGGTTAAGTGACTTACCCAAAGTCACACAATCAGTAAGGGCTACAGACGTTATGTGAACTTCATCACCTCTTATAGCAGAATTCATATATTTCCCTTTATATCCCCTGCCTTCCAAAGAACACATGCTGGTTCATGGATTCTATTTCCCCAAACTCACTGCTTTCTCATTTATTTTGAGAGCCATTTTATTTTCTAATTATTTCTGCAGAAAACTGGTTTTATCTTTCCTTTTTGTATGTAACTGGTTTAACCTACAAAGTTAAAATTTATCTCCTAGTTGTGGATTCATGTTATCTCATTTTTTTTCTGAACTTATTACATAGCCTTATTTCTTAGTCTGAAGTTATGTGTAATTTTCACCTCTTAGAGCCCCATCTGCTGACCTTCTAATATTCTGCATTCAAATTCTATTTATAGCAGATCATCTTATTTTCAGCTTCATGTTACCTTTTTTTCAGTGATTGCAATTAACACTTCAAGGATTTCTTTGATCTTGCTCCTTTCCTTCTCCTTGGTCTCATCTTTTACTGCTTCTTCCATTTAATTCGTACTCAGCTACTTTTGTATGAGTCAAGGATAATAGCTGACTTTTCCCTGTCATGCTTTACAAGGGCAGAGATAAAGATAAACTTGTTGATATAAGTTGGCTATTATTTCTGATTCCTGAAGATGAAGTACAAATGTTTAGCTTCTGTGGTTACTTTGAGCTCAAAGGAAGAAAGCTTATCACTTCTGGATTTTTAGAAGGCCCTTGATTCAGCCTAAATTATCTCTAAGTACAAACTTTATGCATGCAAACTACTCTTTCCATTTTGCTAATACATTTTCCTCTGATCCAAATGTCATTTGCTCTATTGTCACATATTGAAATTCTGCTCATCTTTCAAGTCCAAATCCTATATTACTACCCCACTCCTCTGCCATGGGCACTTTTCAGACCGCCCAAGGCAGAATCCAAGTGTACATCCTAGAATGTTGCATCACTTTTAGCTCATTATATTTAGTCGTTCAGTACCTTAGTACTGTGCCTTAGGACAATGTCCCCTAGTACATTGCGAGTTCCAAAGGGAATAAACCCCAGACCGATTTTAGGAAACTACAATACTCTTTTCTTACTTAGGATTGTAATTCTCCTATGACCAGAATTTTATAGGCCTATTGCATAAACTTTCAGAGGTATTTATTTAACTGAATTGAATTACATAACTATTTGGGTTGAATAGTTCTTTCTTCTTTCATGAAATTATTTAGGATCTACTCATGCCTTGAACTGTGTCACACAGTAAAGGTAACAGCATGAATATAACGCAGGCCCTGTATCATAGACTTCTGAGGTAAATAGATGAGAAAAGGAAAGAAGTGTGGTGGAAGAGCAGAAACTGGAGAGCCAGCACAACTTCTTAGTTACCAGTTTTTACACTTGCTAGATGTGGAGCTGTGGACATGGCTTTTAATCTAATGGTGCCTGAACTTCACTTGCAAGAAGAGAAGGGTAAATTCCAACCTTTCAGAGAAGCTTTTAGGTGTAGAGCATAATTATCAATTGATTGGAACCATTATTATCATTCTAGAATGATATTGCATATTAGCTAATGTAAAAGCAGCCAAGATTGTTTTAAATCAATTCATACTGGAGAATTAATCCAGATGACCAAGTCAACACAGTGGTATGTCCACCTAAGTCAGACTTATTCCTGGGATACAACATAACTTGTAGAGATGACTGCTGTCAAGATCACCTCAAATTTCATGTGTAAGAGAATGGGAAAGTAGAAAACACATATTTAACAATTTAAATTTGTTACATTCTCATTAGGTGTTTCAAATCCATTATCTCATTTAATATTCACAATTGCCATGTGGGTAAGTGAGCATTATTATTCTCTTATAATAGACATAGAAACTGAGATTCAGAGAAGTTAAATGTCTGCATCTTTAGTGTTGTAGTCTTAAAACAGATTATTATACTTCAGAAAAAGTGTGTGTGTGTGTGTGTGTGTGTGTGTGTGTGTGTAATTTATTTTTTAAAACTATAGTCATTTTACTAGGGAACATGTTATTAAATAGTGACTTTGAACATCTGCCCTAGTTAACTGCAATTCAGGGATGTTTATGGAACAATGTCATCCCTTTGCCAAATCAAATGGCACATAATGTACTATCAACTATAACAACTGAAACCTAAGGTGTTCTTTAAAATTTCCAACCGAATTTTTTAGAATGCGGTGGGCATTTGATTACTGACAAATAAAAGAGGCATCTTTTTTTTCCTATATAAGCAAGTAGCTAGTGTGCCTCCTAGGAAGAATAGAATATTATTTCTAAATTGAAATAGTTTGTTTGTTGGGGCCATTATTGTTATTATGTAATCTAGCCTGAGTTGATGCAAAGAGAGTAATTAAGCATCATTACAAATTTTGTCTGTGCCTCTGGTGGCAAAGTAGAGGCTGGCCCCTTTCCTTGTTTTTTTATGAATTACTAGAACACTGTTGGCTGTACTTTTGTATTTCATATATACTGTGATGTAGTCAGGCTCTTGATACTATAGCCCTTTAATTGAGGAAATATTTAAAATTGCTTTTATGAAAGAATATTGCTGTATATTTAAGGCCAAAAGATTAATATTAATGTTCTTCTGCTCTGTCTCTATGATTTTTTAAATGAAGATTCATATATATGTATATATAAATAAATATAAATATTTACCATATGCTTTAAACGTGTGTGTGGGTAGGTGTGTCAGTATCTTCCCAAAGTACTCTTTTAATGAAATAATCAACAAAATAATGAGTAGAATATAAAAAAATTATTTAAGCTCAGTTATAAATGTACTCATGTCTGCAAATCTGAAAATCATTCAGCTAGCATTGTTAATATCAAAGATAAAACTGAAATGTAAAAGGCATACTTAGTCCATAGCAACAAGAACAGTGAGGAGAGGGGAGAAAGTGGAATTCAGGGAGACAAGGCCTAGCTCTGTGAGACTGTCTGGTTGGTATGTAGGCCTTAGTAAGGTTTGGGCAGACCCACTACTCTGTGAGCCTGGGGAATGAGAAGGAAGATGAATGTCAAACTGGCCTGTGAGGCACAGCATGTCTTTTGAGGAAGTGCAAGTGGTGACCAACCAATATCATCCAGCAGTGGTCTTCTCAGGATGCTACAATGAATCCCAGTCTTGGACAGGAAATTGAGGGGATACTAAGGAAAGGATAACAATCAGCTGGTAAAAATGAGGCAGGTTTCAAAGCAGTTCAGGTTGTAAGTCAAACGGAGTAGGCAAAGAAACCAAGGGACCTGCTTTGTCTTCTGGAAATAAAAGTGCCAAAACGGTATAGGGGTTGAGGAGCAGAGAATACCAAGTTTTAGAAGATATTTGGACTAAATCAAGAGCTTATCCATGGCATGCTGGAAACCAGGCTGACAAGTTATATAATCCATCTAAAGCCTATCATACAATAGAGGCAGAGCTTCTCATGTAGCCTCTGACTTTGCCATAATTGGCTCAGGCAGAGAAGTAAGCAGAGAGGAGCTGGGAAAAGTATAGCTGGGTAGAATTTAAGTTGACCTGGAACAGCAGCCTGAAACTGACCTAATACTAGAGAACATAAATTAGAGGCAGGAAAAAGAATAGCCATTGCTCCACTTTGTAAAATTAAAGATGTGTCATTTATAGCTGATATTTCAAAATTATTTATTAGAGATCTCCTAATTTGAAATACAAAATCTATCTAAATGTCCAGTCTTTTGGGAGACCGATATACACAAAAAGAAAGAATAACTGAATGAATATGAAACACAAGATGCTTTACAGGACAAAGGCAACCTTAATTTTTGTGATGTTTTTCACATAACTGCATGTCCACAAATGGTTCACAAAGCATTTAATTACATGCTAGCAGCAGAGGAAATGCTGGGATTGCTGTGTGCCAGCTTTAGCCCACGTAGAGTGGGGAACGTCAAGTGATCTCACTGTGTTAGGAATTTGCAGAAAGCTCACTCTCAGGGTTTTCTCTTGGAAAGCATGCTTCTCGTTTCTGAGCATTTAAACATTCCATGGAGAATGAACTGGTCTATCCATACTGCTTCTACCAGGAAGGGTGGTAGTCAAGACGAGGCAGTAAAAGTGAGTGTTATTTACAACGCAAGATTCCACAAAATAGACCTGAGGGCCTAGGAGTATGTAAGAGTGGTAGGCAGGGAGGCTTTTGAGAACTTCAGCTGCAGAGAGACAAAATTGGTAAGACCTGGGGTATATAAACTGGGCTGGGAACATTTTAGATTTCACTTTAAAGGCTGGCCTACATTTCAGCATACCCACTCTCTTTAGATCCATAGGCAACAAAGAGCTCCCACAAGCCCTTTCTCATCTGGCCTTTAATGCAGGGATAACATGATTGACCAGACCCCTAAATAGTTCAACTGTGAACCTAGATGAGTCAAGGCCCTGAAGCCTGAAATCCTAACATCCACTGGAAGAACTGCTTATATTTTAGTATAATGAGATCATGAATAAATGTATGGATATAGCAAAAGACTAGATTCGCAAGGACTCATGAAGAAGAGACTGGGTATACACTGAAATGAGTTCGGACTTTATGTTGTTGACAAAGAGCATTCACTAAAAGATTATAAGAAATTATAAAATAATTATTTGGTTTCTCAACAAATATGTACTGAGTGCCTGCTGTGTACTAGGCACTGAGGATGAATAAAACACAGCCCACAACCCCAAGTAGTATACAGTTTAGCAGAGAAAGATTCTTGTATAAATAAATAAGTGTAATTCAATATTGATAGTGCTATAGTAGTATCATATTTTATTAAGAAATATGAAAGAGGCATGAGAAACTGTTCAATTTAACCTAAATGTTTAAGTAAGAGGTTTAAGAAAAACAAGCTAAAAGAAGAGGCTGATGAGGTGACCTTTGAAAGCTCAGTGATAGCTCATTAGGTGAAAGGACAGAGAATGAAACTCTTAGTACCGGCAAAAACATAATCAGGGCATGGAACATTAACTGGCTGGCTTGTTTGGGAAACTAAGAAGTTGAGCATATCTGAAATGCAGGTGTCGGGGGAGGTGGGAAGTAGTTAGCAGGCCAGGTAATCAACTTAGAGTCCACACTGTGGGGTTCTGGGTCTGACAGTGTGGAGAAAGGTTAAGGCTGGGATCAATGACCTAGTTAAGATATCATCATAATTGCTCGTTCAGAATAGGTGAAGGATCAAATATTTGCATCTAATATACATCTAATAAAAGTCTGCTATCAAAAATAAAAAAGAACTCTTAACTCTCAACAATAAAAGAACAAAAACTTGATTAGATAATGAGCCGAAGACTCTGACACCTCATCAAAGAAGATATATAGATGGGAAATAAGCATATGAAAAGATGCTCCATGTCATATGTCATCAGAAAAACACAGATTAAAACAACAAGATACCACTGCACACCTATATGAATGACCCAAATCCAAAACACTGACAATGCCAAATGCTGGCAACGATGTGGAGCAACAGGAACTTTCATTCATTGCTGGTGGGTATGCAAAACAATACAGTCACTTTGGAAGAGAGTTAGGCAGTTTCTTATAAAACTAAACATACTCCTACTGTATGATTCAATAACTGCTCTTCTTTACTCAAATAAGTTGAAAAACTATCAGTACAAAAACCTGAAAACAAATGTTTAAAGTAGCTTTGTTCATAATTGCCAAAACTTGGAAGTAACCAAGATATCTTTAAGTAGGTGAATTGATAAACTATGGTATATCCAGAAAAAGAAATGATCTATCAAGCTATCAGAACACATGGAGGAAACTTAAATGAATACTCCTACATGAAAGAAATCAATTTGACTGGCTACATACTGTATAATTCCAACTACATAACATGGTAGTGGGATGGGGGGAGGAAAAAATGGGAAGAATAGAGAATATTCTTAGGGCAATGACACCACTCTGTATGACACTATCATAGTAGATACATGTCATTATGCATCTATCCAAACCAATAGCATGTATAACACCAAGAGTAAACTGTAATGCAAACTCTGAACTTTGGGTGATAATGAGGTGTCAATATAGGTTCATTAATTTCAACAAATGCTCCACGCTGGTGGGGGATACTGATAATGGGAGAGGTTTTACATATGTGGGATCAAAGGTTGTATGGAAAATATTTGTACTTTCTGCTAAATTTTGCTATAAACCTAAAACTGTTCTAAAAATAAAGTCTTAAAAAAAAAAAAAAGGCAGTGCCTAAACCAAACAATAGCAATGTAGATGGAGAGAAATCACCAGATATCAGCTAAGGTCTTAGATATGACATGGGGATGAGGAAGATTAGGTTTCCTAAATAATACTGAATTCTAGTCTGAATATTCAAGCGGCTAATGAGTGTCTGTTACTTTAATCTTTGTAGCTGGAATATGTGACAGCATTTCTCCACATTAGCACAGGCTACTGTATCATTACTAATTTAAAAATAGAAAATACTTATAAATTGTGTTGTTTTATAAAGTAGTTCCATGGGTGCATCTCATTAATCTTCACAACATCCAAGCATTTAACACAGGGCTTGGCAACCAGCAATCTCTTGTTAAATGAATGAATAAATGAATGAATGAACAAATGTACAATGATGTTGGCATGGGTACTGAATATTGTACCTGTAATTTAAATCTAGATTGTTACAAATATTTTTTAATCCCAAGTATTGTGTAATCTCAAATATTATGCCTGTAATTTGGATTCAATTTTGATTCAAAGTCTAGTGTTTATTTGAACTGAAGTACAATTATCACTTTTTAGATAGAACAAAAAATAAAGAGGTAAAGTCATAGCCAAAGACACAGAATTGAATCCATGTTTCTACTCTAGGCCTCTACTTATACAATGGTAATAATGTATGTCTCATGAAGCTACTTTATATTTAAATCAAGTGAGATGATGAAAAGCTCCCAACACACAGAAAATATTGGACACCGTTAAAGGAATAAGCTTTGATCATCTGCTGTCCCATTTTATAGCAATTGTTTTCCTTTTTCATTTTTACCAGTTTATGAAATGACTGCTACAGAATCTGGTCATTATTTTATTGCTAGAGATAATGTGTAAAGGCTCTCAAAAAAGCTCTCTCTCCTTGACAAGTTTTAGACTAAATTCTGTAAGCTAGTCACTTACTAGCAGGCAAACATGCTGATGGTTATGTAACATAGGTGGTAAGCTAAAGGAAGTCTTAGGTTCATATGATTTTAGGTGCTCTGACAGTAACTGAGTGAAAGATATACTCCAAAAATTATGAACAATTCTATTGGCAGGATTCTAAACTTATGGTAGTCTTGTGGGGGAAAAACATAATTGAAAAAAATGCTCTAACAAATGACTACTTATGAATCCTAACCCTCAGTATTCTTCTACAGGACATAACTATTGAGCTTCATAGAGTTTATAAACGTACATTATTATGCTTAATATACTTCTATAATCAAAATGATATATGTAGATGAACTCACAGACAATAAAACAAAAGGAAAGGCCAGTGAAGCAGGTAGAAAAGGCCCTTGGGAATCAGGACTTATGGTTCTCAATTCAGTCCTGCCAATGACAGGCAGAATGACTCTGGGAAAGTCATTCTACTCTGAGCTTTCATGAATTTCATAGAACATCACAGTGATTTATAGGATTTAATATAATGTTCTAGATAAGAATGCTTTATAAACACTAACATTTCATACAGGTAGTAAAACTAAGATACCATCTTTATTGTTGCAATTATCATCTTCTTATCATCATCATCTCAGATAAACTGAGTTTCAAGTTTAGACTATTAATCAAAACTAGGGCTTGACTAAGATTCAGTGGGGATGACTTGAGCAGTACAGTCCAATAGAAATATGATGCAAGACACATATGCAATTTAACATTTTCTAGCAGTCATATTTAAAAAGTTTTAAAAATGTAAAAAAAAAGTGAAATTAATTTTAATATTTTTTAACCTAAAGTATCCAAATTATCATCTCAATAGGTGCTCATTAGAAATATCATTAGTAAGACTTTATGTTTTTTTTGTATTGTCTTTAAAAATATGGTATATATTTTACACTTTAGTATATATGAATTTGGATGCTGAATTTTTATCAAAAGTACCTGACCTGTATCCAATAGTGTGCTGCATTATCGGGGCCTTGAAACACCCTCCACTCTGGAGTGATCCTGCCAGGAGCTCATGTACATGGCTTGGCAGGATCACTCTGTACTGGACAATGTTTCAAGGCCCTGAGAACACAGCATGGTGTACTAGAGAGCACCTTCTTTTCTTTCAGAGTGATTGGTACTCCAGTCCTTTGGTTTGTGTATTCACATTATTGGATTGTGGCCTACAGGGTAAAGTGAAAGAACTCTAGAATTTATCAGGTCTTACCTTTCAGTAATTAGTCTTAGGATCCATCAGCAAAGCACAGTTATTTCTCCTTTAGTTCAGAGATAGGTTCTGGGTTTTAAAATATTTTTCTCTTTTTTCTCTGTCATGACTACTCGAAACTTCTTTTTCACAGGTAAGAAGGGAAGCTTAACCTACTTCGAAATGAGAAATCAATTTCAAGACTCAGAATCTGCCCAAGCAGGGTAAAAGTCCTTATGGCTCTGGCAGAGAATTCCCTCAGGAAGATCCACATCCTACAAAGAGCATCCCACATAATGAGCCTTCTCAGTTCCATTGATTGAAGCAACTGATTTTACTCAAGAACTTGATGCTATCTTGCTCTGTGCTCCCCCATCAAGTATATCTATTTGGCATGTCTAGGCACATCTGCTCTACTGCTCCAACTGTCTTAAGTTTTTGATAAAGAGGCAAGTGTGAGTATCAGGATCTTCTTTCTCTGGCAGGGAAAGTTTATTCCTTTAGCCATGTACCTCTTTGTCTGATAGCTTGGCTTCGTTCTGCTTCATTGGCTTTAATTCTGAACCCCTACAATAAACCCAAATCATTATTTTCCTTGTTCTGCTGAAGTGGCAAAGAGTAAAAGAAGTGTAGACCATTTTTCTCATTTTCTATCTATCTTATATACATTGTGCTTATCCATGTTGCTGTGCCAAAGGTTGCAGTTCAAATATCACATAATGCAGTGTTTTCTATCCAGTGAGAAAGTGTCAAGAATGTCACTTCTGAAAAATAGAGGTTTTTTTCTGAAAAAAAGAAAAAAGATATAGAACTTAAGAAATAAGTTAAATTAAAAGAGATGGCTTAATTTATATTAAAGCTCAAGTGTGTACTTAAAAATAAATATTTTATTCTGAAGTTCAGCATTATGGTTTGCATTGCTCTTTTTCTTTGTACTGTGTAAGAGAAAAAAGGAATAGAGTAAGAAAAGAAAAAACAGGAAAAGAGGAAATAAATAAAAATCGAAAAAGTGAACAGTTCAACAACTTCATTACTTTTACATTTTATTCTGGTGCTGCATATTACCTTTTTCTATCAGTCTTGCCACTGTTACATAAATCTTCATAACATAAAGGTGGATTCCTACTACTTCTCATAAGGACTTCATCATAAACTGTTTCTCCTGACTCAGGCTGGACACCACACCTAACTTTCTCCAAATATTCATTTTTAGATCTGATGCTTAGCACATTATTAATAGTTTCAACCCAAAGTTTACTCTGAGATCATAATTTAAATGATTTTCTGGCTATAATGCCTCAAATTATCTTTATATTTTTCCCTTTTTATAGCTCTGGACATGCTCACCCCCAGGGCCTGCCTGCTCAGTGCAGTCTGCACTGGGAGACTGCCCAATGGGTCAGAAGATATTCCATATCTCTGTCCCCAGATAATGAAGAGAGAACACTTTGAGATCTTGCTATCTCTCATGCTTAATGGACAAGTGAAGGGTGGATGGATGGATGATAAGATACACAGAACAGAGGGAAGGATGAAGCAAAAGACAAGGTGACTATAAATGTGAGAAGTTCTCTGTTACTCAAAATTCTATTAACTGACACTTCACCAGTTCTGCAGCACAGTGATAACTCATGCAGCTGAAAGTGGCCCTGAGATTCTAAAAAAAAAAAAAAAAAAAAAAAAAACTAAAGTGCCTTCTAAATTTTCAAGAAAAAATAGAGTGCATTCATGATAATTAAATCTGGATACTGGGTTGAACTCAAATGTTCTGAATTGAAAACTCAAGTAAGTAAGTACTGAGGAATATAACATAAATATAATTTTTTAAAATAGAAATTAGAGATAAAAAGATAATTTGAAAATTACTTAGCCCAACACGCTTACTTTATGAATCATCTATGTTCCCTGTGTCTACTCTTTGATCGTTCATAAACTGCTTCTATCAGGTTTGTTCATACATTCCCCCAAATAACATTTGTCAGGGTTATCAATAACCAGCACATTATTGGATTCCAGGGTAAAATATCAGTCCTCACAGTATTTAACTTATTAGCAGCTTTTTAAACATGTTTTTTGTTTTTTCAGAACAATTTGGTTCCAAAAACAAAGTGTTCTCTTTGTTTTACACTTACTCCATGGCCCCCCCGCCAGTCTCTTCTGATGGTTTTTCCGTGGCCTCTGAACCTCATTTTCTCTACTTCCATTCACTCTCTTGGTGGCAAATTCCAATCCTATGGCTGTAAATCTATCCATATTTAGGTGATTCTCAGATTTTAATTTTAAACTCTAAGCTCACCTACTCTCTACTCATTTATCTTACTCTTGACATAAGATTTCCATTTGTATACATCTATATCTATCTACTTCTATATCTATATCTCCATCTATACCTACACCTATGTCAATATATCTACATCAATATTTATATCTATCTCTATATATTTAAACTAATTCTGACCTTTGATTCTTCTCTATCCAACCCAAATCTGTTCTTCTCAGTCTTCCTCATCTCAGTGAATGTCCTAAAATTTGAGAGTCCTATGGTTCTTTCTCATACACCTCATATCCAATTCATTAGCAAAAAATTGGTGCCATGAAATCTACCTTCAAAATATGCCTAGAACCTAACTTTCTCACTGCTTTCCCTGCCACCACCTTAACCCAAGTTTCCACACTTGCCCCACTAACAGTGTTTACTCCACAAAAAAAGTCAGAGTAATACTTTAGAAGCAATCAGATCTTGCCTCAAATCTGCTCAAAATCCTCCAATGGAATCTGCTCTGACTTAGACTAAAAAAGGATACATCTTTCCATAAGCTACATGACTTGGTCCCACCAAATCCCTGACTTGGTCTTTTACCACTTGTTCCTCCTTCACTGTGCTCAGACCACACTGGCAGCCTGAGTGTTTCCAAAACATGTAAGCATAATCTTGGCTCCTTAATCTTGTTGTTCCCTTTGCCTGGAATGCTCTGTCTCCAAAAGTGCACATGCTCACTTCTTTATTTCCTTCAGGTCTCTGCTCAAATATCATCTTATCAGAAGTGCCTTCCCTGACCACTCGTTGGTTCTTTAATCTCTTTACCCTGTTTCATTTTTTTTTATAATCTTAAAATAGCTTGATACACTATGTATATTCATTTGTTCTTTGTCTCCTCAAATATATTGTAAATTCAATGAGAAAGGGCTCTGTTTTGTACACCACTGTATCCTCAGTACTTACAATTGTGGCAACCTCAAGGAGAGATTCAAAATAGATATCATATACTGAACATAAAACTCAATAATTCATTCAATAATCATTGTTCAGTGCCCACTTTGTGCCAGGCACTGGGGCACAGACATAAATGATATAGAGTCTCTGCCCTCAACCATAAAGAAATTATCAGGTAATTGTGGTGGTGTTGGAGCCCAGACAAAGAATTCTCCCAGACACATCACGTTTATAAAGTCAATGATGATGATGTCTGGTAAGTCCCATGAAATAAAAAAAGAGTGGCCAGGCAGGAAAAATAATGGCATCCTAAACAGTTAGATGACATGTGCAAACTCCTAGAATCAATAGAGAGCCCAGCACATTTAGGAAGTTGCAGAAAAAATGAATGAAAGAAAGACTGTAAGGAGAGGTGGAAGACTGGAGAGATAAACAGGGACCACATGGTGGAAGATTTGGGAGATAATTCTATAGCGTGTAGACTCTAATCCTAAAGGCTATTGAAGACTGAAATGTTTTAAACAGGAGAACAGCATGAGAAGATTTGCATTTCAAAAAGACAATTCTATTCGCCCATATTGCCAATTCTATTTAAAAAGAGGCAGGAAGACCACTAAGGGGACAATTATCATAGTATAATATGGTTCTAGTTTTAAGGTGATGACAGTGAAATTCATTCTATTATGCAAATCCTGTTGGGATTAGAGCATTTATAGTAAACATCAACATGCTGCCTCTTGTTCCCGAAAGGAAGGATGACAAATAAAGATCCTAATAAAACATTCTTCAAGGCTAGCATTCAAACTTGCTCTCATTCAGAAAGCAGAAGCATATATATAAAAAAGATTACAATCTTGATAATCAACCCTGACTACAGGGGTTGGTATCAGTAACAAAAGCAGGAAAGATGAGGAGCTTGTAATAGTGAATCCGAGATAAGCACCTAGGTTTTTTGACAAGGCAGAGAGGAGCAGAGGCAATTCAGACAGGAGTTTACAAGATTAGGGAGGGCTATGGAGTGGGAAAAGAGGTGAGACCTTTCCAGGGAAACTGCAAGCATGACATTAAAAATGATATCCTTCTTGGGGCTGGAAGCGGGCCAAGAGCCAGTGGAAATGTTCTCACCCTTAACACCCACTGGTTTCCAAAGGCTTGTATCTTTTCTATAAAGGACAATTGAAATTGTGAACAAAAACAAGCAGAAGTAGAGAGAAGGACTGCCAAAATAATGTTCTGAGAAAGTAATTTTTCACAATGTAAGATTCATTATCAAGTGGCTTATTTTTTTTCTAATAAATACCAGATTTTTGAGGCCTGAATTCTAATGACTAGGGATATATAAAGAGAGCACAGAGATTGATTTGGAGAACGTTAGAGAAATTAGAAGATGAAGAGTTTTAAAGTTTCAGTGTTCTGAATTATTCAACTTCCATGTCACTTTTTCCCCTCACTTGTAACTGCTGTCTTGTCAGCCATTGAGTGTGGGAGAATTAAAAGAAAGGTGAAAACACTTTGGAAATTTAAAAAATAATTTATATTATTAAATATACCCTTCAGGAGATTTTTCTAGATGATAAGTAGATCATTCAGTATATTAAAATTTAAAAGATTACATTGAAAGATATTTTTGTGTTATGCTTTTATTGCTCATTTTTCCCCATGAAATGCTAAAGTCATGCTCAATTGTAAATGTTCAAACACACATACACACAATGAGGATCTGGCTTCCTGGAGAAGCTACTGCTCTATCTTCTCTTGTCCTCCTTTTCATAGCTACTTTTAGACTGTGGGTTCAAAGTGATTGGTCTGCAGGTGCCATCTAAATAGCTTCGAAGATGACAGGCACACAAGGTGAGCAATGAATAACTGTAAAGAAAATGGAAATAAACTTCAAATGTTTTCACTCCCCAGAGTTTCTGGCTGTAGGCTCTTCAATATTAACTGTGGCAGATGCATACCTGTGATTGTGCAGCCTGGACTCAGATTCTTAGAAAACAGATTGATGCTAAACCCTATTATCTATATAAGTAGCCTTACTCTTAGTTTAGTACTTTTAAATTCAGAAACTCTTATAGGTTTGCATGCACTGGACATTTTTTGCTCCTGTTTCATTTGCAAATGTGCTATTTCCAATAGATATAAAATCTTGGGAAATGTAATTGAGAAAAAGTACATCTCTAATGTCAGGGGCAAACATCGAGGCTTGGTTATTAAAGAAAAATCACTGGTCTAATAGTCAGGCCACTGGCTATGCTGGCTCAGGGCACAAGGTAAACTAGCCAGAATACTTGGGTGCTGATGAGAGACTTTTGGCCAGTGGGAAGGTCTATGCAGAGTTTCCATAGGAGTGAAAGCAGGCTGAGAGCAAAAGTGTGAAGGGCTGGCTAGTGGAGAGAGGACCAGAAAGTAAACTGGGAGAAAGACTGTGAACAGTTTTTTTGTAATTTTAAAGTTGGTTAGCAATGTCTTAACTATTTTGGGCTGAGGCAGTGCTTAGACCGTAATGTATCAGCTTTGGCTTTACAATACATGTGTTCAGGGCTTGAATAGCACCTGTTTGCAGGATTTGTTGGTGGTTGTGGCCTGAATGGTCAAGAAGGCACAAAAAGAGTTATGACAGGTTGGAAGTTAAAAATCTCCTTTCTGGTTTCATACAGCCTGAGTCAAAAATCTCAGTGAGCATGTAACTTTGAGCAGTTAACTTCTTAAGTCTCAGTGTCTTTGCCTGTAATGATGAGGCACATAACAGTACCAATTTCATATGGTAATTGGGGAGATTACAAGAGTGTTTAGCCAAGTGACTATAATACGTATGTATGGAAAAGCAAACACGTTTGCTTTTATCATTATATTTATTTTTGTAAGTAACTGCCATGGTTTCTGGAACATGTAACATATATCTACTGAATACCTATAATGTGCAAGTACTGCAAAAGGTAAAAAGCTCCCAGCATTAGGGGTTGCAGGGCATTTTGGCTGGAGCCCAGTGCCCCACTGACGTTACATTCCATCCACTGGGTCTCAGCAGGCATCCAAGATTCTCATTACCCTTTCACAATCAGTTGACAGGGTCTGCTTAAGAAGAAAAATTAAAATTTGTGTTCATGGCAACATGAGAATCTAAAGTGGAGGGAGTGTTCAAGCAAGGTCAGAAGGTCCTGAAATAAGTCCCCACTGGGATCATCTTTAGACCGTGACATCAAGCCTCTCCTGCACTGTGACCTGAGATTAACTCCAAACCTTCTTCATTGTGCCTGATGAAATGAGATGTCTACATTCAAACATTTTCCTGATGATCAAAATATTTAGAAATTTTTTAAGGACCTAAATATGCCTTGTAGCAATAATTTTTAAAAATATATATCAGCAGACTATCTGAGATACTTTCTGTTCTTCTCCTTGGCTGTCAAATAGATATAATTAACAGTTACCATGTGCCAGGTACTGTGATAAATCCTTTCTATACATTACCTGATTTTATCATCACAATTTTTTGTTCCTCATCCCTTTTTATTGACCTCACAATTGAGGTTTCATGGCTTATAAACAGTAAAGAAGGAATTATAATCCAGACTTGTCCTACACAAAGCTTAAAGCTCTTAATCACTATATTAGAATGCCTTTTGTGAAAATAATCAATTATTTTCTGGATTATAATCCAGATTCCTTCTAAGACCCTTGCTGGCATTCCTCTCTTTGAGGTCAACACACATGTAAAATATAGTACACCACATTTGTACATATAAATCTGTATTTGTTGCCTTTCATGTATGAAGATAGCACTACTGAAAATAATCATAGCATACAGGTAAAGTTTTAAGACCAAGAGATGATAAGCAATCTGTGCACAGTATTAGTAGTAGTCTGCTGTCTATAGAAACTAGTTCACATAGTACTTACTCCCATATATTCACTAAAGACCTTTTTTAATTTTGAGTCTCAATAAGTTCTCACAATTTCTCATCCAGTCCTTAGGATAAACAATAATATCAGCAACAACACAACAACAACAAATACTACTACTAGCATTGCCACTAATACCACTTACTGAGGTAGGATATGCCAGGAATTGTACTTTATTTATATATATCATAATACTTAAAATGATCTCCATTTTACAGATGAGGAAACTTAAAGAGGTTATGCTTAAGGTTATGCACAAGGTCATAAAGGCATAAATGGTAAAGTCAGATTTCAAATACGAAGAGAACAGAATCCCAAACCCATGCAGATTCTTTCTATTGTATTCTACCAAAGGATTTTTTTTTCATTCAGCAACATGTCCTCTTGCTACCAATAAGACATACATACTCTTCAATATTATGGAAGTAATTAGGACTGTTATCCTCTTCAGTCTCCTCTCCTCTAATAGAAGACTGAGGGTTGGCATAGCCTATAAAATTTTATGTGGAGAGAGATTAAAAGAGCTTTGGTGAAAGGGGTGGTGGGGGCAGATGATAGGTGCTGAAATCAAATTGTAAAAGTCCCAAATAGAACATCAAAAAAGCTGAGAGGCCCCAAAAAAAGGTTTTGACAACTGTCATATGTATGATTTGCTTTATAAGTTTGCAGACAATATGGTATAAAAGTGTGTGTGTTTGTGTGTGTGTGTGTGTGTGTGTGTGTGTGTGTGTGTGTTTGAATTAACAGTCGAAAGGTAGTTCTTTCAAGAATTCATAGTTCATAGGAATTCTAGAGCAGAAAGGCCCTGCTCCAGGAGTAATTGCTATATGAGTCAGCTATATTAATCTCCAATCAATACCAGGGGCTTTGCTAATTAAAATAATAAATATTAAGAATGAATTTCCAATAGTGACAAATTAGTAGTATTTAAGATCTATGTGTTGTCTATGATGTCTTGGAGACACTACTATAAATAGGAAGTTCAGTGAGACCTCTAACCCTCACTCTTTAAGATGATATGGAGGCCTAGGTTCTGGAATAATCCTGTATCCAGCCATGACATCAGACTATCTGTTTGCCTGATGATAATTATAAGGTTAATTAAATCCTGCTTCTATATTTTGCATCATCTCTAGTGGACCTAGAGATAGTATGTTATATTCTGAGCACCTAAGAATATGGAACTGGTACGTCTTTGAAGCTGAGTTATTACAGCTTTTTAAATAAATATAATTTCAAAGAAATATCTCCTGATGTGGCTAAATTTGCTATGACACTTGTTTTTATTATAACCTGATGTCTGGGTATTGATGTTGTCAGGGAGTAAGTAGCTTTTCTCCATCTAACTATAGCAGCTACGAAAATCTACTTTAAATAATCTAACAATTGTACTTGGACAGTTTGGCAAAGGCCAGTTCTGAACAAAAGCAAAATTCTCAGCCTGGAATATGAGAGCTATGGAAATGAGAGCAGGGATGGAGGATTAAATATAAATGGAAAATAGTCTCAGGCAATTGGTCAGAACAGGTATCAATGTCTGCTTCTTGAATCTACGAATAAGTCCATTTTGGCATAAGCTGCCAACAGACAACTAAGATGTAAGAGCTGGGACAGAAGTTGACACTTTCCTTATAGTTAAGATCTCCTTATTAATGATTTTATCTTTCCAAAATAACACACACACACAAATAAACTATCAGCAGCTCTTCTATCCATCACATGCCAAATGCCTAGATATTTTCCAGAACCCAACTATTCATCTCCATGTTGGTCTAACATGCACATGACCAATTCTTTGCCTTTATATGTCTAGGACAGCTTCACTTGACTTACTGAGTGCATAATTATGTTAAAATATATCCTAGATTTAGCTGGTGAAAATTATCAATAAACTTGATGTTGATTCTACAAATTGTTCAGACCGAATGATCATCTAAAACAGAGTTCAGTTCAGTGTAGAAACTGATGCTGTATCCAAATCTTCACACTGATTTTTCATTTCCCTAAATACAAGCAACACCTTGGGTTCACTCCTATTTTCTTTTTCATTACCACCACCAAAGGTTACAAACTTTCTAGAGAAAACCACAGTTTACATGAAGACTTCCATTAGTGTAGGTAAAATATGATTTCAACTCTTTTAGGAATTGCCATAAATGAATCAACATATAGAAGAGTCATTTTTCTTTTCTGAGTTTTTTTCCCTCTTTCTCATAAAGTAAAATCAAAGCGAATGAACGACAAAGCACAAAAATATACACATGCACACTACACACAAACATAAAACACAGAACCTCTTTTCAGTGACTGTCCCTAGAATGCTAGAGATCTTTTGCTAATAATGTTCAGAGAGGGCCAGAAACTTATCAGCTTCCTAGCTCTTTAATGCACAATTCAATAGGCATGAGTCAGACTGCATAAATCTGTTCCGCTTTCTCCTGTATGTCTAAAAAAAAAACAGTAAAACCTGTCAAAGAATGCTCTAAAGAAAGGCAGTTTTCTGTTATGATTCTACCTGTTTGTGCCTGTGCTTACCTTTGCATTCAGTACAGAAAGGTCAATATTTGGAAGAGAACAAGAAGGATATTTATGAAACTGTAGGAACACACATTTCATTTGGAAGGGCTAGCTGTGCCTTCCAATCTTTTTCTGAGTCATCTCCATAGGAAGCCAGTATAAATGCTAACTGTTATTTTTGTGAATTGAGCTCTTAATTTGCATCTGTTTTCTATTGGATAACTTCAGGAAATTGAGATCACAAAGTTTAAAAAGGAGAATACCTGTTTAATGTTCCATGGCAGACAGATTTTGTGCTAGATGCTCAGGCAAGAGGCAGAATGAGCAGTTTAACCAATCATTGACTGCCTGAATCCATTATGTAAATAGAAAATAAAGCCAATGTGTTAATGAGAAATAAATAAAATCTTACCTTGAGCAGTTCATTGTTTAAAGAGACATTTAAACATCTGTCATGTAAAATGGGTCCTTTAAAAGCAATGCATAACATTTTAGAAAGGCAGACTATTTTGGAATTATAAACGAACAGAAATCCAGCATTAAGGGTTCTAATATAGCATTTCTATTTTCTTTCTTTGTTGAGTCTAATAAATAGTAACCACAGACTTTAAAATATATTGCATTGCGAAAAGTTTACATATATTTATAGAAGTTGACTTTTTCAATCTCAGAAACTAGTCCTTACTAAATATCTTTTTAATACCAGGTATTTTGCAGACCTTGTGTGTTTTAATCCTTAAAACAATTTTTTTGATGTAGCTATTGCTTTTTTTCCCCCCTGATGAGCCCTTGATGTTATATCTGTCTGATGATGTGTCAGTTAGGTATTGTTGAATAACAACTGAACACAAATCTTTGTAATATACAACAGAAAGTTGATAGTATACAGAATCAGCTCTTCTGTTCTTGGCTGAGTTTTCTCACAGGTCTGCAGGTTGTCTGGCTGTCAGCTGTTACTGGAGCAATTTGGCTTTGTTCCACATGTTTTCTAAACTACCAAAGGCCCCAGACATTACTTCTCATGGCAATAGCAAAGGTGTAAGGGGACTGGTGGGAATGTGTGGTTGCTTTGGAAGCCTCTGTTAGCTCATTTCTATTAACACCTCATTGGCCACAGCAATATACATAGAAAATATACTCTGTCTCTTGACAGGAGATGCCCCAAGGTCCTATGACAAGGGTGAAGAATTGGGCCCATTGAAGCATTCAATCTCCACAGATAACAAAGGCTTAATATTATTATATTTATTTCACCAATTTGCTGTCCACACTCCATTGATTTAATTTTTGAAATAACTGTAATACTTGCTACTTTTCTATACAAACTAAAAACTAGAAACCAAACCAGATTCTCAACAGCCTTTCATAGCTCATTTAATTATTCCAAAAGCTTCTCAACTCATTTATCATTTTTATTAATAATGAAGTTGGTAGTAGTGGCAGTCACCATTTATTGACATTTATTATGTGCCAGACACTGACTAAACGTTTTTAAATCTTACACTGCTTCTATTGCTATGATCCTAATTTTAAAGATGAGGAGGAAAATGAGCTGTAGGGAGATTCAAAAACTAAGTTTGTCCTGACAGTACATACTGAAGCTTAGATTAAAATCCAAGTCTACTGGATGCCAATAACTGGGCTCTCAACTGCCATTCTATCCACAGTTTAATCCATCCAAATGCCAATAGACTGAATTTCCTACATGTTATTATCTCACATCATTCCTCTGTTAGGAAAATTACAATTGCTTCCTCTTGCTTTTTAACTATCAGAAAACGCCATGTTGTTCTAGTGACACACAAATTCCAACATACTCTGGGTATAATATTGTTGTTAAGTTTTCCCCAACAGACAGCATTTGTTCTAACTATGCAAAGTGCTACCCTATGATCTAGGGAGGCTTGTTCCTTCCTACTTTGCCATCTCTGTTCATACTGTTTTGGACCTTCTCTAATAGTGTCCTCCTGTACCCATCTGCCTCCAGAATATCTTTATTTAAGGAACCAAGATGTCTATTCCAGTTAAAATGACACTTTCAGTTTGTAAAAACATTTAAGGATTTAAAAAATGTCTTTACATTTATATACACATTGCTCAATTCTTATAATAATTGTAAGAGCAGATGAAAACAAAAAATAATAGATTTAATTCTCTCTATTGAAAATAAAGGAAAAGAGAGATACCTCTCCCCTCTTTTTTCTTAGAACATTTACTTTAGAAAACTTAAACTTATAAATATTATTTCCTCTCTGTGAAATGCATAAAAATTATTTGAAAAATTAGATAGGCCTTTTGTCAGCTTTATGACCCATGAATTTCTTAATTCATTTCTTTGAAATATAAATGTCAAGAGGGATACCCCTACTATGTCCCAGTTTCTGTGGGAGGGTACGAGGCTAATTTCCATGGATACCTTCTTCTGAGTTATATAATTGCTTCCTATCATAAGGTAAGAAAAGTTTGTTTTTCCTCTGGATAAAGCCAATTAAGACATGAGATCACCCCAAATACCAAGTGAAATTAGGATGAACTTATATATGATGGATGATATTGTCAAGTCCTCTTACTTAAGCACTAATTATCATATTGAGAATATGTATATAATGGGTTGTGTCAGCTTGAATAGATAAAAGGGGAGATTTCTTTCTGTCTTTGCAATGTCTTAGTGGCTTGCTGTGATATGCAATATTTTCTGGTTTAATGTTTACTTAATCATAAAATTTTCTTTTCCTACTACATTTGGGAAGAGTATTCTGGTTTGGGAGAAAATTTTTGTCTGAAGTTTATTTTCCCAATACAATCTGCAAGGTAAACATTATTATACTCATTTTACAGGTTAGGAAACTAAGGCTCCAAGAGATTAAGTGATTTGCCTATCCAGACAATTCTATTCAGACAACTTAGTACGTTGTAGAACTAATAAGAGTCTATAAGTTCATGAAGTTTTGGATCATGCCTGTCCGGCTGAAAACTGCATTCCCAATGCTCCACAAAATTTGGCACCTACTAAAGGCATACGGTAGTTTTGGATAAATAAATAAAACCCTGGAGGCCAAGTTCTTTCCAATGTTATATTTGCTACTAAATTTCTAGCAATTTGGAGTTACAGTGAGGTACTCACAACAGGTAGAATATTAGGGGAAAAGATTATTATGTAACCATGAACTAATGAGAGCAAAACATAATGGCTCAGAGGAGAGATATTCAAAACTCTCAGAGAATATTCTAAGATGTAGGACTAGGCTATAACTTCAATACATATATAAAAATATATAAAGAAACAGTACAGTGATGTTTGGGGATGGGGTGCAGTCAGACATGGTATCATTAAAAAAAGACAATAAAAGCAAATCTGGCAGAGCCCATCCTATTATTGATTGCATTGGTAAAGACCACTTTAGCTAGCAGTGACAATGACATTATCCCTAAAATGAAACAAGGGCATCCGATGATCTTGTCTTGATCCTGTTAAATTACATAACTATCTAACTCTTGCAGGGCTATTAACAGGGGTGAAAAATAGCTTAATCAATAAACTTCAACTTCTTTAAGTCCCTATTATTTTATTTTCTTATAGTAAGTCAGTTGGTAGCTTCTGGTTCATATTTATTTTCCCACTGGTAATAATTAGGATAAAAGAATATATTATAGTCATGCCAATGTCACTTTTTTATGTCTATGTCAGTGTCTTAATAACTTTAGTTAGCCCAAGTTAGCCAGGCTTTCAGGATCTGACCCATTATGAGCACTGACATAAGTTAATCACTGGACCTTCAAAGGGAAGAACTGGACTAGACAGCCTCCTTACATTATTAGGTCTCGATCCATGTTATGCATGACACACATGATAGGTCAAGGTCACATACCTGAAGTACCATCCCTAGGAAATATGCACTAGCTATATATGTATAACCTTTCCCTTTTGTTGCCCACTCAAGAAAGTATATGGAAATAAAAATGAGAGAGCATTTCAACTAGGGCAGCCTTTCACAAAGAGGTGCAACATAAAATATTTCTACACTTTAATAATAGGCATGCTGTTAAACAAAATTTAAGTTTAGAAAATCCTGATATTATGATAAAGTAGTAGTTTGCTGGAGCTGGTTCATACCAGCTCACAAGAACTAATTTCACTTATTTCTTTCTATCTTTGTATTCAGTGATGTCACATGGGTACTCTGAAATAGGCATAGTGGGAGTACTGAACCACAGAAATCTGCAAACACTACACACTAGAATTTTTTTCGAGATAGCAGTTTATAAGCATATCTCTATGTGATAATTTCTTTATTATAGGACTTCTGAGAGATTTTTAAATGACAATACCCATGATGTTTAAGATTTTTAGCCATGAAGTACTCCTGGCAGCAATGCTGTATCAGAATAAAACTGAATCCCTTATAAACTATAAGAAAAATAAATTAATCAAAAATTATATTATCAACTATTTTACTCACCAATTACATGTGGCATACCATCCTATTGATTATTCTTTCACTTACTGATTTACTTATTTAATAACTACTCAAGAACTTACAAAGCAACAGACACTAGTGTACAGAGATACTATAGTTGAATACTATCCCAATACCTTTTCCAGATGTTAACATATTCTGAGTTTTACTGTTCTCTGTTTCAAAATACTCATGTACATGTTCCTGAAAGCAGCTCCTCTTTAGTCATTGGCAAACAGTGGGATTTTCTATATCACTATAAACAGTACTTAACACTCACAATATCCCAGGAACATTGCTAAGTTCCTTATATACATTATCATATCCAATTCTCATCTGAAAGTACCATTCATTGCATTTTAGTATCTCAGCTCCTACAGGTATGGAAAATTAGGCACATAGAGCTTAAATGATTTGTCCTAAGTCACACACTAGCAATGCTAGAGTCAAACTTCAAACTTAAGTAAACCTAAATAAAAAACTAATTGGTATACTTAACACTATGCTTTGCCACCTCTCAACATGACATTTAAGGTTATGTTGTGACAACCCCATGTGCTCAGAGGAGAGGAACAAACTGAATGAGTTCATTAAGTATTTGTTGAATACTTAATGTACTTACTATGCACTATGTTATTGTTTCTCAAAAAGTGTTGTACATACACCAGGTGTGCTCAGAAATGCTCCATGGGTTGTCCAGGCACAGTCTCAAAAAAAAAATCTCTTCTTTCTGGAAATTAAAAAGTTTTTTACAGGGAGAATATACTTTTCACGTTAAAACAAAGGTATATTAAGAATATAAAATTTATGTAAGTTTTAGGAATATTGGGGAATTCTCAAAAATTTCACACTTTGAAATAGCAGCTACCTTGGCCTAAGTCTCAGAACTCTTGTGGTCCAGCCCTGACCTGGGTATATTCTATAGCTGAATTTTGCTAAATGTTAGCTATTGCATAAGAGTATAGGTTCTAGAGTTGGAGTATCTGAGTTTATCTGGCTGATTTGTTTTTTGTTATCTCTCTTGAGCTATTCACTAAGTACACTGGACTTCATGTTCCTACGTGCTCTTCACCCTGACTGGACCTCTCTTTCCCTAGATCTTTTTATGCCTGGTCCATCTCAACACTGAGCTTAATCTCAACTTTCACTTTTTCAAATTTCTTTGACATTCTTATCTAGTCTAACTCTCTTACCCTATTTACTATATATTCACTATATTTAATTTGTTTTTCACAGTATATATCAGTATTGGAAATTATCTTGTTTATTTTGTATTTATTATTTATTGCTTACATTTCTTTCAGGAATTTAAGTATTTCAAGAGCAGGAAACCTGTCCTTTTGTTCACAGGTTTATTCCTAATCCCCAGAACAATGCCTAACATAAAATAACATTTAATAACATTTGTTAAATGAGGAATAAGTGATGAAGCGTGCAAACTATTCACAACTTAACTAACCTCTCTCCCTCAGTTTCTAAATGCATTAAAAGTGGAAAAATACAGCATTTTTTTCAGTGTCTTCATAAAGATTTATAAAATATTTTTAAATGCTTATAAGTATCCAACATATAGTAAGCACTTAATAAATGTGAATTGTTATTATTATTACAGAAATACCCATAAGTATCCATGTGTACAACACTAAAAACACTTTTCAATTCTCTATTTCACAGAGGCTGTATTTGAGGCATATTAAATTTAAAATATACAGATTTTTTAAACTCACCTTTCAAACCACAACTATGTATTGATTTATGCTGATCTTGTCACTGTGCACATAAGCTGCATTATTCCCAAAGAGTAGCGCAAATCATAAAATTCTTCCCTCATAAAAAGGCTATAAGATGTAAGCAATAAAGTAAAAGAAAGTGGCCATAATGATGAATAGCAAGGGCATGGGCAGAAAGCTGTTTCATCTGGTTAATAGGTTATAAATACTAATGAGCTATGGATGTGTTTGTTTATGTACATGTATTTGGTATGGACCATTCACAGAGAAAAAATGACAGTGATGTTTGCCCTTTTTTTACTTGAAATCATAAAACCTTTAATTAAAGATGCTTCATTGCTATAGAAACTAGCCTATGGGTTCATTATCAAAAAACTTCCATTTTTAGTCTATCTTCCATGTTAATAAAAAGATTTTGTTATAAAGTGGGCATTTTACCCTAAAAACGCAATTTTGTCATGTATGTCCAGAAAATGGAGTATGTAACTGTTATATTTTATGCATTACAGATTATGTTTGGGTTGATAGTCACATCTAGCTCATTTCCAAGCATTTAAAAATATTATTTGATGACCTATTATGAATTTTCTTATAGGTGCTATAGAAAGAGCAACACATATAGAAAACAAAGCCCTGTTAATAATGTCTGTAATCTAGTTTTGGGGAAAGAGACAATAATAAAGTAGATATGCAGAGCCTGTGGATTCAACTGTGTTTTAATTCTATCTGATAGATCTAAGGGCCATTTTTAAAGTTTTGTCATCTAAACTGGAATGCAACCAGAGTAGCCACCATACTACCAAGCTCTCAGGTTTCCAAGGGTAAGTAAAAGAAGCCTCTTTCCTAACATAGCCCACCAGTCACTGTAGCTGGTACTGTTACCTCTGTGTACTCTTTCATTCAATAGAAACATTGTTCTGCTTACCATCTTTTTCAATTCATCTTCCAGCCACATGTATCAGCCATTCCTGTTGACCCATTATTTCTACTCTTCTTCATTTATTTACTTCAGTCTCTTCCTATTCCATCATCCGTGTGCTCTGTACACTACCCATTTTATTGTGAAAAAAAAACTGACTAGCTTTATTTTTTTATGATAACATTTTTAAATCATAAAGCAATATATGTTCAATAGAAGACATTTGTAAAAATTCAAGGAAATATAAAATTGAACATTTGTATTACCCTAATAGCATAACCCAGATATAACACGCTAGGCATTACATGTTTGCTTTTTTCCCCACAAGTTTATTATTACTATAAATGTTTTTTTTCAAATTGTTGATATTTTTTTCCTTCATCGTGGAAGAAGCCAATTATTGTAACACTCTGGTCCTTTTTTTTTTTTTTTTTTTTAATATACCTGATCTCTTTCTCAAAAAAGGAGATATCATATTGGTGAGTTTGGAAGTGAAAATTGGCACATGAGTTGGCCAGCCCCTTCCTCTTTTCATTCTCATGGGACTCAGTTGCCTTCAAAGGAGCACACTTTCTACTCTACTCCTCCACGTGGTCTTAGTGAGGTGGGTGCCAGTGGAAAGCCTTTCCTAGTCCAACTATGCTAAAGATTAAAAGGAAAACGCTGCCTAATTTTGGAGTATTAGAAAGTCCATTTGCCTTATTCTTCAATAGCAATGCTTTTTTAAAATAAGTGTAATATTTTAGCCTTCATTCCAATGACTTTATCTTATTTTTCAATTTGTTCAGAACCTGGACAGGAAAGAAGGATGTTGCTTTGTGTTTGTTTTTGATCCCACAGAGATCAAACACACACACTCTGTGATTGATGCTGTGTTGTGCCACTTAGATGGCCTTTTCATAAAAGCCTGTTGTTCCAATTGCTAGGACTAGCACCAGCACAGGCTGTCAGATCCTTTGGGGACACTTTGGGTGCAAAGAGCATTTTCATCCATGGCCATGCCCCTTTCTGGGGAAATCACATCCAAAAACTGATTGATTCAGGGGTATAAAGTCTTGCCCCATTCTTTTGGGATATTCAATGGACTTTCTAACTCTAGAGCACCCTGAGGGTCAAAAAAGATCATCAGTGGTAAGTCACAGCTTGACTTCTTCTATTGCTCACTAATACTTTTTTTCTCTCTGTTCTGTAGCTGCTGTTCCGAAATCTCTCCTTGAGAAACATCTAGCACACAAGTTCCATCCCTGAGTCTGCTTCCTGAGAAACCTAACCTATCACACTCATACATACAAATGCACACAATCATTATTATTAAAAATAATTATTGTAATAATGACATATTATTAAAACGATAGTATGAAAACAGAGAAATAATAATGTATTCAATGATGATTCCATAATTATTCTATCTCCTATTCTTAGACATTAATGGCATTTCAAATTCTTGCTATTTTAAATATCACATTACAAACCCCCTATTTACAAATATTTTTTGAACATGTGATTATTTGGGAAGAATAAATATAAAGGAATGAGATTACTGGGCAAAAGGAGACATATATCTTTAAAGCTTTTTGTCAAATTGTCCTCTGAAAAAACATACCCAATACAAACTGCAACTAAAGGAGAAAGTGAAAATTTATTTCAAAGTGCACTTGCTAACACTGATGTTTAAAATAATATATTTTCTATTAATCAATTATGTTTTTATTTTCTTTTATAAGTTAGAAAATTCATTTCTATATTTATTAGCCAATATTATCTCTTTTCTTTTTAATTATCTGTCCACATACTTTTTTATTTTAGGTTATTTTTCTTAATAATTTTTTACAAAGCTCTTTGAAAACTGAAGAGAATTGGCATTTTTATAGTACTGAGGTTTATGTGAAAAATATCCCTCCTTTTAAGAGAGAATTTTCTTACAATATAATCTATAATGCTCCCCTGAGGCATTTGGCAATATCTGGAGCTTTGACTATTATGACTTGGAGGGGGAGTGAGGTGGGAGCAGGAGATGCTATTGGAATCTAGTGAATAAAGGCTAGGGATGCTGCTAAACACCCTACAATGTATAGGAAAGTTCCCTACAACAAAGAATTATCCAGTCTAAAATGTGGATTGTGCAAGTCTGAGAAAGCCTGGACTATGAAGGAAGTTCTGCAAACTTCTTGACTGAGTTTATTCATAGACAAAGTGTAAGTCTGTGTGTGTGTATAAAAATTCAATTATATTTTTTGACTCAATATTAGATTCAATGAATGACTTTTATGTGTATTTTGTAACTAATTCTTATTTGTTTTTTAGTATTTATAGATTTGATCTTTCTTCTCCTGGATTTTTTATTTACTAATTTTGTTCTTGATAGCAATACATGTGTTGTAATTTTGGAATTATTTTTCTGTATAATGTAGAAAAGAAAAATAAGTATATTGGAAAGCAGTATTTTAAGTTCCTTCAGGATCCTATAAACTGTAAGGCACAACTCTTCATTTAGCGTATAGAGCTGTTATGTGCTATATTTTCTAATGTAATATTACTAATAATTGCTACTATTTATTGAATCTGCTGCGTCACTCTACTCATTGATTAGATAGATAATAGATAGATAGATAGATAGATAGATAGATAGATAGATAGATATAGGTAGATAGATATATCACTCCATTTGTTTCTCATAATAATTCTATAAGGTGGGTATTATATCCCACACCTTATAAATGAGGTTCAGAGATATTAAGAAAACTATGTCATATGTCACTCAACTAAAATATAATAAAGTTTCAAACTTCTGTATGTCCAACTCAAAAGCCTATGTATGCTCCTTCTACTTATTTTAAGTAGAAAAATAAAGTTAAAATATTCTAGTGAATTCAGATCATTAGCCTATAGAAAATGCCATTTCCTCTTGCAGATGAAACTTGAAAATTGTTTTGCCAGGTATCGTCCACCTTTCATACTTCGACTGAAATTAGACTCAAAAGAGCATTTAAGTTATTTTCAATTAGTGACTGATTTAGCAATAAATATTTCCAGCCACATCAATAATAAGAAACACTGATTTATTTTTCAACAGCTTCACATGAAAGGTCAACAACTGGTATTGAGTGCCAGTCTATCAATGTCACAAAATTTTCAATAACTTTTTAAGTTTTATTATCATTAACTGGTTGTTTACATATATCATTCTTTCTCAAGATGTGAATTCCTGGCATGTTTATTTTTTAAAATCTGCAACATACATAAAAATGTCAATCAGAATAATTATAGGAGGAGCAAAAAACAAGTCACTCTAAGTGACAGGCAACTAATGGAGTCTGGGACTCGGTCTCGTTATAAGCTTTCTCTGCTAAAGTGCTTTTCTGTTCCCCAGAACCTACTTCAAGGTGAAAACTGCTCTTCTTTTGCAGTTTGGATACGGTAATGAGAGAGTTAATTAGTCCAATTATTTGCAAGTGTAATTGTCCATAATTTGAAGAAAGCAAATATCCTGTTCTCTGGAGCTTATAGGAAAGAGAGGAGAGACACTTATTAACTAGTAGTGCTGAAGGTGAGCTTCCTTCATCACTTCTCTTTCAGGGAAGCTTCAAACACTTTGCACTGAGGGAAGGCAAAGATGTTAGACTGCTAGAAAAATAATTGCATGGAGTTAGAAACTACTGTGAGTAGTGGCCAGCTCAGAGAATTATTAAAGCTCAGGAGGTCCAGGAATGTACCCTTGCTATGACCAGTTTATAACAGTAGCTGCACTACAACCTAAGTTAACTCTTGAAGGCGAAAGGACTACATGCTCTCAGTTTCCATGAACTACTTCCAGAATCTCATCATAAATTTTCCTGTTTTCTTTAAGCTAGTTCAAATGTGTTTGTTTCACTTGAAACCAGTGTGTACTAAGATTAATCAATTCAGGTATTGAATCCTTTGGGGGACAGATATACTCTCTTTTTAGAGCATTAAGCCTCCAGCTCTGGTGAAACGAATGTACATTTGCCCTAAGATGAAAAGTTCAGCTTTCTGGGAAATCTACTTGTTAGCTCCAGGCCAACCAGTAATGGCACACTAAGCAGCTAGAACCAACAAGTTCTTTTCATGGGACAGTTTGCATTTCCACAACAGGTCTATTAGACAATAAAAAATCACTCCTCAAAATTAATTCAACACACTCTACTGACCTTATGTAGGCTTCAGAAAATCTCTAAGATATATAATCATATACCTGAACAAATGGGTTCAATAATTTGTCTTCAGCTGCTAGTTGCTATTAATTCATTCAGTTCAATGCATTTTAAGTGTGATTATATGTCTACTGCTGTGTGATCTGGTTAAGGAACCAAAAAAGAATAACTTCACTTGGGAAATTTCTATTTTTTTTTTGAGTCTATATATCTACCCTGAAATAAATCAATGCATACTTATTTGTTAATCCACTCCTTTACTTTCAGTGAATAAATCATATTTTGGAGGCATGGCCCCTGAATTTCAGGTGATATTTCCCAGGCAAATAAAAGTTATGTGACTGGTTCAGTGATCCAGGGAAAACCAATTTCCCTTTCAAACTGAGAGGTCTCAAAATAAAAGAAAACAAACGAAACAAAAAATATATGACTGTAAATGAACCAGACTCGAAGCTGTTTTTCGTCTCAAGCAGCTATGATTCTAAGACCCTAAAAGATAAATGTATGAGAACAAGGAACAAACTTTCACCTGAATGAAGATAAATGATTCATGAAATATTTTTCCTATTGCTGCCTCTAAAATCTTGTTTGCAGTAAAAATCTTTTTTGAATGAGAAATTAGAGTTGAGAGATTTTCTCCATGTATGTTCATGTCTTCCTTTTTCTCTTTTTTGGTTCTTTACAAATAGGTCTAACCCAGGTAACTTCCCCCAAAGAGTAGCTTAAATAACAATAAAATGTTACAGCTATTGGGTAATCATTAACAGTTAGGCTTTGGAGTTGGCTTGGTTTCATTTCCAAAAGCTGTATAATTAATTTGCCAAATAACTAGAAAATTCTGGTTTCTTATCTGTAGAATAGAATAGTAGTAGTTATCTCTTAGGAATGCTATAAGAATTAAAGAAAGTAATTCACATAAATATGCTTGAAATTCTAGCCATTTTTTATTAGTATAAATTCATTCATTTATTCATTCATTCATTCAAGTACTAGCTGAGTGAGCCTATAAACCAGGCACTGTTCTGGGCTTTGGAGATGTGTGAACAGTGAGCAAGAGATAAGATCTATTCCTTATGAAAGCTCAGTTACTAGTGTAAGACATGGATGTTAAAAATGAATTAATAAATATATGTTATAATATTTGGAAGTTATCTTTCCTGAGAAGAAAAATATTCACTTAAGTAGAGCTCTTTAATCAAAAGCCATATTATATTAATAAAATTTCCTGGGCTAGAAGGAATTACCAAGCTTAGATGAGAGAATAGAATAATCCCAATGATCACTCATGATCTTGTATCATTAATCAACAGACTTAGCACAAAAAAACTTGAAGTTAAAGAGTATAATGGAAGTCAAACTATTAGGAGTTTCAAATATTGTGAATTTTGAAATCCCTGTCGAAGGTAACAAAAGGTAAATTTGGACCTATTAAAAAGAAGGCTGCTCATTATTGATTTGGTAATGCTTTTGAAGTTGAGGAAATAAAAGCATAATTGGTCAATATTTCTGAAATGGAACACTACTCTTTTGCCCCTAAAGAATATACTAAATTGTACTGATAATAATTAATAATATAATTATAAGTATTAATAAAATTGCCATAAAATCAATAACATTTATTGAAAACTTACTATGTATTATATTTTTGCTAAGCCCTTCAAAAGCATAATCTCATTAAATTCTTAAACCCCTATGAGTTATATGTCATTATCATTCTCAATTTATATATAAAGAAACCAAGCCTTATAGAAGTTCCATATCTTCCCCAAAGGCATAGAATTGGTAGAGATGAATGTCAAATGCTGATATATTAATTTCAGAGTTTGAAGTGTTTTGCTAATGCCTTCCATTCTTACTGGATTATGATCTTTTCTTTCATTACCTATTCTAGATAATATTTATTCAGCATCCTACTATATTAAACACCTTACATATCATGTCCCTCTTAATTATCTAAAAAAAAATTGATGAGGTATGTGTTAATCAGCTACTGGTAGATAACAAATCAACCCAAAAGTCATTTATAAATAACAAAAAGTATTCTTTTTTCTTGTTCACTGGATTTTGAAGTAGGCTGAGAATCAGCTGATCTAGTTTGAGCTCAGTTGGGGTTGGCTCTAAGCCACAGATTATCCAAATATGCTCTATCTGCCTTTCATTTTCTTTGGACTAATCGGCTAACTTGAGTGTTTCTCAAGACTATGATAAAAACATAAGAGATCAAGTCCAACTATTTAAGCGAATGCCAAGCCTTTGTTCTCATCAGGCGCAATAAAACTTCTTTGGCCAAAGTAAGTCACTTGGCCAAGGCCAACATTAACAGAGTGGGAAAATATATTTGGCCTTAGTGGGAGCAACTGCAAAGGCACATGACAAACAATGTAGATAATAAGCAGATGAAGTACTGCAAAGGCACATGACAAAGAATGTAGATAATAAGCAGATGAAGTACAGGTAAAGAGTTAGAGATGTGGGTTGCTTAACAAACTTGATTTTGGTTAGCTAGCTCTTAACTGACACAGTAGGCTTTTGCTGCTGGTTCTAAAAAAAAAAAATGGCTTTCCAGTATTTGGAGATGTTAAAGAAGCAGCAAAAAGAAGCTTGAGAGAGTTTATGAAGTATGACTCTAATCTTTTTCTGTGTCCTTTACAATACCTAATCTATCTACAATGCATGGTTAATAAATGTATAATGATCAAGAAGTAGCCATCAAGGACTCATTTAAACCAGAGGCAAATGCACAAAAGTGCTAGTGTTGAATGGGACATTTTTATAGGCTCATTTTCTATACTAATAGTGTTTGTATAAAAGAAATTTTATGAGTAATGCAAAAATAGAGTTGGCCTTTGAACAAAGAAATACATATTGTTAAGAGAGAGAGACTATTAAAATGAAATGTTGGCATTCCTTAAGTAGATTATTAAAACAAGCAATTGAGCAAACCTGTTATCCCCTTCAAAAGATAACAAAACGAATAAAAAAAAAAACAGATAAACCATGATTATAGACTTGTGCTGCCCAAATGGGAGCAAATTTGTGGCTTCATTTCTCCTCTTACTAGAGATGCAAATCTAGAGTTCATACCAGACAATGTTAACTTGATATGCTCTCAACAAAGTAGTTTTCAGCAAAATTAATGCCAAGAAAACAAATGTTGCAGGGTTGGTGCATTTCTTCTACAACTAAGAAAGACCATTTGGATCCACTGCACTCTAAACACATTGAAACTAGTAAAGATATATAGAAAATGTTAATTCTTTCCAAGAAAATGAGAAACAAGAGATGGCATATCAAGAATGTCAGTCAATGATCACAATTATTTCTCAATAATAAGAGCTAACACTTATAAAATGCTTATAAAACATTTGATGACACTGTACTATTGTAATCTGCATTATCATATTCAGCCTTAATAAGAATTCTTGTTCTTTCATACATTCAATACATACACAGTGAGCATCTGTCCTTTATTAGACCATGTGCCAGTTGCTGGCAATATAGTGAGGAACAGTAATAAACATCGTCATATAGGGTTTATACTTCAGCCAAATAATCACAAAAGTAATTATAACATTTAAATTATGTCAAGTGCTATATAGATAAATTTAATCAATAATTTCACCTGGCTGAAGAAGGTCAAGGAATGCTTCTCTGCGGAAGTAATTTGAGTTATGAAGGACAAGGATGATTTAATTATGGAAAAGAAGAGCATTTAGTCAGAGAAAACAGCACATATGTGCAAAAAGGAGGCGGGGGAGCAGAGGAATTCTATCCTCTAGAATACAGAGTAAAGAAAGCAGAAAAGGATGAGGTTGGAGAAGAGCTGAGGACAAGACTATGCAAGACATGGCTGATAGAGGAAAAGGTTTGTCTTTATATTAAGTACAATGGAAAGCCACTGAAAGGAGCCAGAGAAAGAAGACCTGGCTCAAGTGACATTGTCAGATTTTCAAGCCCTCTAGCTGCTGGGGTAGAGACATGATTGGATAAAAGGTGGGTAGGAGGAATGCAGATAGACTATTAGATAACCATTATAGTTATCTAAGCAAGAAATGATTAGAGCTTGAACTACTGAGATAGCAGTGTGATAAAAAATAATAATAATACCATATTTTAAAATTCTGGCACACTTAAAAATATTTTATATCTCTTACAGTCTCTATGATATATTGAATGCCCAATTCCCTTTGCCTGTGCAAGTGCACAGAAATTTGCAAAATCTGAAAGACAGCAGAGAATAGAAGTTCATGATGCCACAGATGACAATATTATGTGAAAAAATCTGGTCCTCTAGAACCTTTAAGCAACATGTCAGTGCATGTACTGGTAGCATTTTTTTTTTTCAAATGGTTGAATGGTAATGCTACTCACCAGAACAGAGAAACATTTAGGAGAGAAAGAGGATTAAATACATGATATTTAAATATAGATATTGGCTATAATGAATCTGAGACAACTTTGAGACATATGAAAATATATCGAAGAGATAATTGAAAATATTGATCTAGAACTCAGAAGTGACTATAACCGTATGAATCAAGAGGTTAATACCATACCAATATTATTCCCATTTAATTGGCAAATTACTTGAAATAAGAGGAATTAAGAGATCATCCTAAGGCCATACAATTTATAGGTGGCAGAGACAGGATAGATCCAATCGCAGTGCCTGATATGCAAAGACACATACATGATAAAATCTGAACTAACAAATCATCAGAGAATAAATAACTGATTAACAAATATATGGAAATATATTAAACTTTAATTGATCTCACAAATAATTTAAAAAATATGAATTAAAATAACAATGTAATACTATGTTGTCTATCATATTATTAAAAAATAAATTAATTTACTGAATTACATTATCATCAGAATCTGTGAATACTGATTATAAATTAATTCTTATAATGTAAAAGAAAACCAACATTTAGTTGCAATAAAAATAAAATAAATGTGACAAAGGAACACATGGGTCAAATATATGTAAATAATTATTAATTATAAAAAAGCAACTGGTATTCTGCCATTTTAGCCTTGGTTGACATTCTATATTTTCTTCTTTTCTTTTGTCCCTTTCCCCCTTTTTTTCCTTTTTGTTCTCTTCTTTTCTCTTCTTTTCTTTTGAGAAGGGGTGGACAGTGAGAAAAGAACGCTTACTTTCTTTTACTATAGTGTTTTCATAACCACTGCTCTTGGCTCATGTTCTGAATCCTGGAACCATTTTCTAATTCAGACATCCTCAACTATCTCTCATGTCAACATCCAGTTGAGATGACATCAATCAATACCCAGCATAAACACTGTCATGCCAGTGAGCTCCGGCTTGTCTGAACAGATGGGGCATAAATCTCTGGACTCATTATTTACCTTCTGAGCCCTTCCTCTTTTCTAGCAGAGCACTTGGACATAGTTATAGTTAAACACCAACTGGCCTGCATTTTGGTTCACAGATTGCACATTGTCCTTTTCTTTCTTTTGGCACATGGTTTTAGCCATTTATCATTTTTATGGAACTGATTCAAGATTTGTGTGACTAATCCACATCATTGAATAATCTGCTACGGTGTAATCCTTGGCAATTCTGAATATTATCTGGAATTCATGAGAAAGATGAGTGTCTTTGGCTTGAAAGTTATGGGATGTGAACCCTGTTTCTTTCTACCTGGCTGAAATAAATCAAAATACTGATTTCTGGTTTTCTGTGATGACTCCTGTATGAAGATGAAAAGAATTGTTGAATTAAACTACTGAATATCTCATTACACGTAGGGAAGAGACCATGACTTGTTAATCCCACAAAAGTGGTTGAAAACTATAATTAGGGTGCATAAATGTGACAATCATCAAGTAAAATTGTCCTTGTTCATCCTTTTCATTATTATGAAACAACCATCTTATCTATGAAGCATTTTTTTATTTTATTTCTCTCACTTTTGAAGTCAATGCAATGTCACTTTACTTGAAGTATGAATAGAAATCCTGAGCTCCAAATAATATTAACATGTACACTGAGAACAAAAACAATAGGCTAAAAGAGTTGTTGATTATTTTTATATGAGGATGTGCATATTTTAGCTAACATATTGACAATGTACTAAAAACTGGGACTGCTACATCAAGGAATATTATAAACTAAAAGTTGAAAGCTGGTGACATACAAGTTGATTTCATCTTTCAGATGACATTTGCCTATCACAAAGTTTATCTATATTGGTAACTAAAAAATTTAGTTACCTCAATAAAAAAATAAAGTTGAAAACATTCTGTCATGGAGACAATCTCTTTGGACCCACGTTAATCTAGGATTTATTCTACTATAATGTTTCTAAGCTCACATAATATTTATAAATTAATCATTTTTACAGTATCAGCTTTTAGATTTTTTAAAAATCCTATTTTTTCATTATGTTGATATCATTTTTCCTCTTAGTTTCATCCTCCTAAATTATTTTTTATTGTATATTTACAATTCCTTAACTTAAATACCAAGTTCCTTTATTTTTCATTATTTTTTCCTCATCCAAGGCTGTACATCTTTCTATGTGTATTGCTTCATCTGTATCCTATATATGTTTTGATATAAGATGTTATACTGCTTTTTGCCCCGACCAGCAGGGCAAAACAACGCAGGGCGAGGAGGAACCTGTGGAGGATGAAAGTAGGACAGGAGACACAAAGAAATGGAGGAAAGACAAAGTTCTGATCAAGCCTTGTTTATTGTAGGTAGGGGTAGAGTATATAAAGGGGAGGATTTGCAATAATCACGGTTGCCTTGGATATCGAACCGCAGTACATTCCATTTCCTTATATGACCCAAAAATGCAAAAGGGTCCCGGGAAAGGAGGGGGCTGCAAGGTCAGATTAGTTTAAGCAAATGGCTTAAGGGGCCCAGGGCATGTCAGGGCATGTCAGGGCAACTGACTTTATGCTGTCTATCCTATCAGATAGCACAGGGCGAGGCAGACCCTGTCCCAAGGCGAAGTTGCCTAGATCTCAGGTATGAGAGCCTTGATAAGAACGGCTCCCAACAGCTTTTTGCTTTACAGATAATTTTTTATTGCTTTTTCTCTCATCTAAATTATGTACTAGTATCTAAAATCGTCAAGATTTTTAACATTCTTATCTATTTCTAATTTTGTTGGATCATAATCAAAGAACATACCCTGAAAAAATCTTGAATTTTTAAAAATCTTATGACTTTTTAATGCAGGCGTTTATTAAATAAAATTCTAGATATTTTTATATGATGGTTATAATAGTTTATATGTGTTTATTAAATCAAGCTTAGTTATTGCATCATTAAAATCTCACTAGTCCTCATTTTTTAAATTTTGTCTACTAAATCTTTTCAATTCTGAAGATATCTTCTATTATAAATTCACAATTCTATCTTTTCAATTTCTTCTTATATTTTTAACAGTTATGACTATGTAGTTAGGTGCTGTTTTGTTTGGAATATACACATTTATAACCATTATGAGTATCTCATGTTGAATTTTGTCTCTTATTATGATACAGTGACCTATTTTTGCTATTTTTTGTGTGTTTTAACATTAAATGTCATCTTGTCTTATGGCATTATTATTTCTATAACGAACACCTATTTGTAAGTTTGTTGGTATTCCTGTGTCGAACTGTATTTGTTAGGATATGAGTTAGGCTTCTCTAAAAATATAGTTATTCCCATCTCATGAATATCAAGGTAGGTGATCCATAGCTAAATCTGTGGCTCAATGATGTTGAAATTCAGGGTTTCTAGCATCCAAATCACAGATTCCACCTTGTGTTTTAAAATAGCTGTCTAGTTTCTTCCATCTCATCCACATTCCAGTTATTTGGATGTAGAAAAGAACAAATGAGTGGACTGTACTTTCCCTTTCAAGGGAATTACTTGTAAGTTGTAAATGTCACTTCCATTTTTATCTACTGATCAATATTTTATCTTTTAACTTTTCCTTATTTTGCTGATTTAGCCCCATGACTCATTCATTTTTACTTCCGGGATAATTTATAAATTGTGCTATATATATATATTTCCATTCCTTTTTCAGATAAATAAACTTGGAAATGTAAACTGAGAAGTTACCAAATACTTTCACAACAAGGATCTTATGTAATATAGAATTTGGTCTGAGCCCAAAGAGAGGTGTGACCTTTGTCTCTAGTTTCTTTGGGGTAACCTCTAACCCATGGGAATTTCTCAATAGGAATAACTGTTGTTCAAGGTTGGCCTAACACCTGTTCATTTATGCTAATGAGATGGTTCCATGCAGGTCTCCAGGTAGTTTATGCTAACAAGATTACTCAGGATAGCCACTGGCCACATCAGAAAGACCAACCATGTGTTTAGAGGTTGGCACTTTGAGCCACATGATGTCAGCCTTACCTCCAGGGAAGGGTGGTAGTAACTGAGGTTGAATTCAGCCATATGGGCAATAATTTAGTCAGTCATGGCTATATGATGAAGGCTTGATAAAAACTGCAAAAAGCTCAGATGAGCTTCCTGAGTTGCCAATACTCTGTGTACATTTTACTACATATCAGTGCTGGAAGGGTAACACATCCCTGAAAACATGAAGTCTTCATGTTTGAAACTTTTCTAGTCCCCAGTTCTACCCTATGTATCTCTTGTTTGGCAGGTTCTGATTTGTATCCTTTTGCCATACATAATAAAACAGCGGTCATAAATATAGAGCTTTCTTGAGTTCTCTGAGTTATTCTAGCAAATTATTAAATCTGAGGAAGCCTGTAGAGTTGCCCAAATTTATAGCAAGTTGGTCTGAAGTGAGGATAGCCTGTGAAACCCCCAAACTTGTGGCTGGTGTTTGAAGTCTTAGGAAGACTTGGAAGTCTTGGAGGACCATGTCCTTAAACTTGAGTTTAGCTATTCTGGATACTTTATTGCACTACTTCTCCCCTACCTACCTAAATAAACTAAGACCAAAAGGATACCTCTACTACCTTCTCTCTTATAGCGTTTCCTCCTCCAGAAGAAGTGATAATGCTTTACACCCTCTCTTTTTCCTTTCTTACACCAACTCTTGGTAAAAGAGCTTATTACTCGTATTTCTTGACTATTATTAGAATTTATCTTGAATATGCTTCCTATGTTTCAGAACTTTACTTAATATTGCATTGCTATTCATTTAACTTTGACTATAAGTTTTATTCCTCAATACTTGTTTCTCCCAATTCATTTTTTCTCATGTTGAGTTCTTAGTTCTTTCTATTGATTCTTTTTTTTTTTAACAGTTCAAGTTCTTCAAAATTTTCCTCAAATGTGGTATATGGGTAGCAATCATTCATGTCCAATTTTTTAGGAAGTCCTAATTGTTTTGGTGTAAGTATTATTGATAGTGGCATCTTCCACTTTCAGTTAGGATGATAAATTATGTGCCAGTCAGTTTTCCTAGCAAGTCCTAGTTTATGCCTGTTATAATATAATTATTACTAGTAGCACCTTTCACTCTTAATTAGAATAATAAATTACTCTATGTAAAGGAACACACATTCAAAATTCTGAATTATCTATCATCTATCTATCAATCAATCTATCATCTACCTATCTATCTAATCTATCTTGCTCTTACATGTTAATATTTTGGACAGATATAGGTTTCTGAGGTAATAATTCTAAACTCTCATTTTTCTAAATGTATTAGCACATCATCTCCTAGCTTATTTTACTTTTGTAGGCACTTTGATCTTTCTAAAACTTAAAAAACATTTTCCCTTTATCTTTAAATTTAGCAACTTTTAGGCCTAGGTATGTATCCCTTTTTTTTTTATCACTCATACCAGGAACCTAATACATTCTTTAAAATGATAAAATCTGATCTTTCTTCAGCCTAGGGATATTTTTGCTGGTTGTTAAATTAGTGTAACCTCTACGTCTGTTCCATTTTCTGGAAATTCTATTATTGGCATGCTGTATCCTAGATCTATCCTCAGAATCTCTTTTCCATCAATATCTTCATTTAAAAATATTTGCTCTGAGCTTTTCTTTATTTCTTCAAAGATACTAATTCAGGTCTCAATAATGGTCAATCTCTTTTCCAGTTTATTTATCAAAATATTTAGTTGGAAATCATGTTTTCATGGTATTTTTTTTTTGTTTCCAAAGTGTCATTTCTGTGTTTAATTTGAATCTTCTTAAGAATTCATATTACTTCTTGTTCAAGTTGACAGTTTTGTCCTTCAGCAATTATAGTTTGTTGGCCTTCTGATCTTTTACTTGTTCTTCCTCTAAGTGTGTGTGACTCACTTTAATATGATTTTTCTATGTGTGTGTGTCAGCTCAATAGAGTCAAGTTCTGACCTCTGAAATTCCCTAACTAGTGATAGGATCATAAATTATAGAAGTAAAAAATCTTTCCAGTAAATCAGTCACAGAGAAGTGATATCTCTAGGAGCCAGCCCCCAGGAAAGCACTGACCCCCACCAGGATGCAGATAAGAAAACTGCCTGCTACACCCTGTTCCATCTAGGAGTTCCCTGAGGACATTTACATTTGTATAGGACATTTAGCTTTGTGTTTAAGACCTTTACAGCCAACATCTGCTTTCTATAATCTGCTGCTTCCTATAATTTGCTTGCTTGCTTGTTCAGAACCACCAGGATATGGTCTTAAGCTTTATAAACTGCCTCCTCTGAAAGCTCGGGGCTGACCTCCTTTAATCCTGTATGGTAGAGAGTCAGTCTCTGGCCGGCTAATAAAGGCTCATAATTCTCTCTGATTCAGCTCTGAGGGTCCCTGTTCTCACCTGCTCCATAACAAAATCACATGAGGCAAAACATTTTCTACCCCTGTGTGCTGACAGTGTGCAGAAAGTAGCCTGGACTAACAGTTCTTTCAATGGTCATGAAAAAAACTCTTCCAGATCTTTCTAAACTTTAAGCTTAGTAAGTCTCTTATCTCTAACCAAAAAGCTAAATCTCATTGTCCTTCAGATTTCTAAATATGTGGAAAGGATTACCAGAGAGAGGAGTAAAAAGGTTTACCTTGAAAGGGGAGAGTTCTGGCCCACTTCCTGCTCTAGCTTTGTGATAGGAAGAAGCAGATAAGTGAATAGACCCTGCCAGTAGCTAAAGGAGCCTGCTATATCTGACCAATCACATTAATACTACTCCTTCAAGATCAATGAGAAAGGTATCCCGCCAGTGAAGAAACCATCCTTGGAACTGGAAGAAAGTCAGATCCTTCTTTTTCTCTAAAGACCTACACCAGTCGCCAAAGTGATGAGGGAGGCAAAAACATAAATAAACATATTCTTTGTCATCAAATAGCTCAATGACTAATCAAGAAATCAGGCAGGAAATACAAAAGAATAGAAATATAATGGCAGTTTGTCAAGATATGGAACCCAGAGGAGAACATTATGAGCTCTACCTGGGAGATTTCAGTGATCTCCCAGTAAAGGTTATGTTAAAGTGGACTCTCAAAGTCACCTTAAAAAATTAGAAATTTGCTTGGTGCAAGAAAGTTTAGCTCATGCAAAAGAGGACTCTGTGCAAAATAATCAAGATATAAAATAGCATAAAAATTCCTTGTATACTAATGTTCCAGATTCAAGTGGTACAGGATTGTGAGATTAAGCTAAAAAAGCAGTAAGGATCAGAAAATAAAGGTCATAAATCTTTTATTTCATGTTGTCCTACAGGTGATGAGGTGTCAAGTGGTAAATTTGCATATTCTAATTTACATGAGAAAGTCTGCCTAAGCAGGTTTTAAGAGAGGATTATAATTTAGGAAGACATAAGTCAGGGAAAAAAGAAAAAATTTATTATGCTATATCATAAAATACCAAAAATATGATAGCACCATCTAAACTCATCCATATAATTCTGGAGACTTACTGATGCAGAAATTAGCAATTAAGGTTACAAGGCCAAATCAAAGTTTTCAAATCTCTTCTTACAGACTTGATTTCAAAAAAACACAGCTTAATAAAAAATTTTAAAATTGATTGGGGCTATAAAATTGACTATTTTCTGCTTTCAACAAAGGCTGACCATCAAAATAATAATATCAGTTTCGAAAGCACAACAAAAAAGATAAAAATTGGTGGTAGTCAGAGCATGAAAGCATCTAAAATGACAAACCAAAGGAAATGACTTTTTTTGTCCTATTTTAATAACAACACAACTTGCTTTTTTAAAAAATTCAGAACTGGATTTTACTATAACAGTTAAAGAATTATTTTTCCCTGAGATGATGGCTATGGTAATTGAAGGCAATCTCAAAGGCATTGGTAAAAGTTGATATTCAGAATCAATTTATCCAGTTTTCTTGAAAGAATAATAAAAATATTGTAGAGGGTGGGAACATTTACCCTATGAGGGGAAAAATAATTTCAATAAATTAGCTTTTGATATGAGTGCTATTTTATATGGCTATGCTTTGTTTTATATTTTTGCACTATATGTTTATTATGTTATAAATAAATTGTCTTTAGTAAATTCTAATTAGCTGGTATTTATAAAGCTGTCCATAAATGGGTTTTGTATAACTGTTAAACACTTTTTATTACAAAGAATTGATGTTTTCTCTGTGTTTGCTGCATATAAAAAATAATTTTTGTAAATTGTGGTAGAATCTCATTCTACACGGCTGTACAGAAGGAATCAGAGGGCTTCGGAGTGTCTGAAGAAACATTCTTAAGGAATTAATTTCTGGCTTACAGAACTATTTGCAGAGCTTAGATATATATACACAAAGTATTCTAAGGTCCTGAAAAAATCATGCTCTAGTCACAGAATCGGTATCCTCAAACACAGACACAGGTGATATCAGGTTACAAAGTCCAGAATTCAAGAAGGAATGCTGCATGGTGTTTATGAGAAGACATGTGAAATGATTGAGAACTGACCTAAGCCAATTTGTTCATAAATAAAAAAGCTGCCAGTAAAGCCAGAGGTGACTGATGTTTGTTATTCTCCATAAGCCAGCTGCTAGGTTATAAAGAAAGCAAGTCACAGATTATTCCTCAATTCTGTCCTCTACATGGACATTTATTAGATTACTATTTATTAGCAAAGCTGGTAAAGACTGGGTTCATGCAACCTGTTTTAAATGCTTGAGGAATCCCCAACTCTATGTCCTTTAGGTGTTTTAATCATTCAAGGGGTTTTGATAAGGACACAGCAAAATTCCTGACATATGGAATCCATCTAATTGGCATCATGCAATGTAGACATTTTCCCCAAATCAATGACAGAACACAGAGCCAATTAGGGAATCCAGAACACAGATGCCATCTCTGAGAGGCACAGATAATAGGGACAGTTTAACCAAACTGTACATTTTGAATATTTTTAATTTTTCAAATAAGGCTCCTTTTAAACATAAATGATAACATTAATTTCACCAATAAAATCTCATTTTTCACACCTACAGTCTACCTAGTAAGGTATTAGTTGACTAGGTATTAATAGCTGAAGAACATGCTTCTCTGATACCTCTGGAATGCAGCCCTTAATCATACTGCTAGCTGGCCTCCTCTAGACTCTAAAAGCCTAAAAGCATGTTAGCATCTAACCCCTGCCCCCCGCACCCAAGAGCTAAAATTTAAATAACTGGCAGACACACACTATCACATTAACTATACTGAAGTATTTTAGAGTAAATTTTAGGTATTATATAACACGTGTGCTGGGCCTAGTATAGAATCTGAATAAAGGTCTCTTTAGCAAATACTTGCTAAGGTATTTGCTATTTCAAAAGTTATATAACTTCCTGTAGTCTCAATATATTCATCCATAAATAAGGGAACATAGCAATACATATTTCATAGGATTGTAATAGGAATTAATTGAATTTTTGAAAAGTGCTTTATAAATGGTAAAGCATTACTTTTAGGTTTCATAAAGGTTAAATGATCCTTAAAGGCAGCTGGAAGTATATTTGTAGGCAGAGGAGGATTTTCTTAGTCCTGTTTTGTGCCAAGGATTTTGCTAGTTGCTTTACTGAGAAGATAAAAAATATATATAAGCCCTATAATTTTTAATGTTAAAATAGAAAACTTACAAGCCTAATATTCTTTGATTCAGTCCAATCTAATAAAAGTCATGCTAATATCAGAGACTATAAGGCATCTTATTAGCAAATGTTAATGAAAAATTGGGGGAGGATAAAAGATTATGGACTCAGGTATATATCACAAAGCAAAATTCTGAACTCTAAAGCTATTGATAAAGATAAAATTTTGAAATGTTTGCAAGGCATTTGACCTACAGTTATGACAAATACACACTATATTTCTTGTTAGAGTAAGATCTGTGTCAGATTTATGTTTGTTCAATATCTCCTCATTATAAAATGCTTGGCTGTTTTCGAAGAATTTCCCTTGAGGCTATGAACTTCAAAAGTTTAAAGTCCTCTCCTATGGAATGTAACCAATAATTCTGAGGCTATACATTCTAGTTGTATGCATGGAAAACATACACAGTCATGCATTACTTAATGACATTCTGTGTTGTTTGGTGATTTAGTCCTTAAGCGCTTACATAGACCTAAACGATATAGCCTGGGATATACAGTATAGCCCATTGTTCTTAGATGACAAGCCTGTACAGCATGTTATTATACTGAATCTTGTAGGTAATTGTAATACAATGGTAACTATTTGTATAGCTAAACATATCTAAAAATAGAAAAAGTACAGGAAAATGCAATAAAAAAATAAAAATGGCATACCTGTATAGTGCACTTATGAATAGTTTGTGTGACTGGAAGTTGCACTGAGTGAGTCAGTGAGTGGTGAATGTGAAGGCCCAGGACTATAGTGTATACTACTGTAGATTTTATAAATACTGTACACTTAGGCTACACTAAATGTACAAAAATATTTTTCTTTCTTCAATGATAAATTAACCTTAGCTTACTACAACTTTTTTTACTTTATAAACGTTTTTTCATCTCTTTTGTAATAACACTTAGCTTAAAACACAAACACATACAGCCATACACAAATATTTCCTTTCTTTATAACTTTGTTCTATAAGCTTTTTTCTATTTAATTTTTTTTTAGTTTTATTTTTTACTTTTTAAACTTTCTTGTTAAAAACTAAGATGTGAACACACATATTAGCCTGGCCTACACAGGGTCAGAATCATCTATAACTGTCTCTCATCTTCACATTTTGTCCTAGTGGAAGCTTTTCTGGAGCAATACACATGGAGCTGACATCTACTATGATAATAACTTCTGGAATACCTCCTAAAGAACCTGCCTTAGGCTCCTCTTGAGAATATATCACTCTTTTCAGAAGTATATCCAGGGTGGTTTGCTTAGTTTGTTTCTTTTTTTCATCACAGCTTTGCTTGTAAGCAAAGAATGTACAGTGAATGTTCCTCTCTCTTAATAAAAATCTTTTAGTGTTGAAGTCCATGTTTTCAAACTTTTTTAGAGGTTGTTGATGTCTGTAAAAGCTTCTGCTAAACCATTCACTGTAAATTTTCTTGGGAGTTCTTTTTTTTTCCCTGTAGTGTCATTTTCTTTTGCCTTTTCTTTAACTATGTGTTTCTATTTCAGGTTCAACAACTCACTAGTCAGTTCCTCAGGAACCATTTCTTGGAGCTCCTCAATGTTATCTTCATCTCACCCGGGTTAAGGTTGTTTGCCCTCTCAACCACAGCCTGTTGATTTCTGCAACCTCTTCATCCTTGGCACATGTTTTGAAGTCATGAATGAACCTCTTGAGTGTCTTCTCCCAAACACCATTCATGTACTCCTTGGTGACATCACTCCATGCACAAGCAAGGTTTTTGATGAAGTCTTCAATGTTGTAATGCTTCGAGAATTGCATCAGTATCTTCCTCAGTTGGAGCAGTAGCCTAGGGAAGGTTCTCCTCGGGTATTAGACCTTAAAAGTTGCTACAACTCCTTAATCCATTGGTTGGAACAAGAGGTGGTATTAAAGGAAGAAACATCACTTTGATATTGAGATGAAGATCACCAATAAAAGGAGGATGTCTGAGAGCATTATTAACAGTAATAAAAATCTTGAACGACATGTTATTCTCCAAACGGTACTTCTCCACTTTGCTGGCATAGTAATTCAGGAAGGCACCTTGGAAGAAGAGTTATGTCATCCATAACTTATTGCTTCTGTAGTACACTGGCAGTGCATGCTTACTGATGTGCTTGAAGGCCCTGAGGTTCTCACTGTGCTAGATCACAAAGGGTTTTTGATTTGTAGCCTGCAACATTGCTTCCCAAGCAAAATTTATCCTGTCTTTAAAAGCCTTGACACTTGGCCTCCTTATGGACAAAAGTCCTTTCAGGCATCCATTTCCATAATAAAGATGTTTCATCCATATTGAATGTTTGCTCTAACAAGTGATTTTCCTCCATAATCAACTTACTAGCTTCCAAAAATTCTTTAGCTGCCTTCACATCAGCAGTCACAGACTCATCACCACTTTCATATTATGTAATGAATCGGAATTTCTGAATCATTTAAACTACTCAGAAGTAGCAGGATATTCAACATTGTAGTAAGGGCCAGCTTTTTGTTTCAGCATCACAAACTTTTTGCTTGGCTGTGATCATCGCGGTGCTGAGAGATATGCTACTGTGTCTGGTCTTCAGCCCATGTTATTAGGAGTTTCTCCACATTTGATGTAGGCCATTCCTCAACACGGCCTCTTACTGGCAACATTAGCAATGGGTTTTGTACACTTAGGGGTCATGATGAGTTCAATACAAAATTAAATCAAACACAAGAAAAAATGATACAACCAAGAGAAGTGGTAAACAGGAGATATACAAAGCTGCTGCCAGCATAACATGGCACATTGCTTAAAAGCAAATTTTTTTATAAGTAGAAAGAGTACACTCTAAAATGACAACAAAAAGTATAGAAAATACATATACCAATAACAGTCATTTATATCAAGTATTATGTACTATATAATTGTATGTGCTATATTTTTATATAACTGGAAGCACAGTTGGTTTATTTACACCAGCATCACCACAGACATGAGTAAAGGATTGTACTACAAGGTTATGACAGCTGCACCACCAAGGAGTAGGAAATTTTTAGCTCCCTTATAATTTTATGAGACCACCACTGTTTATGTGGTTCATTGTTTACTGAAAGATCATTCTGTGGAGCATGACTATATTATGTTTCACAATTGTTCAGGGCACCTCTCTGGAGGAGGATTATAATTTCATGACCAATGGGTGACAGAATCAGCCAATTAGGTGAGATTAGAAATGACTGAATTCAATTTCAAGCAGATATTTTAAGAGCCAGCACATACATTCCCTTTGTTATGAGTTTAACAACGTTTAATATACTGCGTATTCCAGAGGGAGAGCTGAGAGGCAAGACACAGCAGGAAGAAGAGCCATAGACCACCCTATGCTGGACATATAGCATTAGTAATAAATAAATCTTTACTGTAGTAGATCACTAAGATTTTAGAGTTATTTGTCACAGCAGTGTGTACCCTGACTTGTTTTTACTCAGTGTTCCCATTTGCAATCTATAACTTTATTTGTATAAAGGTGTTTAAAATTCCACTGTTACTTTGTTCATCAGAAAGCATCATTCTGTGTCTTTCTTCTTTCAGGCCACATAGTGACTAACATTGAGTATTTGTAAAAACAACATCAAGGTTTATTTTTTTTTATAGCATCTCTACCTGGATCCAAATTAAATAGAAAGCCACCAAGGCAGGTTTTTATGCCCTATATAAGAAAAGAGAAGAAATATTACAGTCAGTGGAAAAGTACTATTATTGCCCAGTGATCCCAGACATGTAGTAGTCATTTAATCAATATTTGTGGGATAAATAGATACCAATATTATACCAGTTAATACAAGAAAATTGGTCTAGTTCCTATAGTATTATTCAGTTCTTGCTATTAAATATTTGTGTAAGAAACAACCCCAGAATTTCAGTGGCTTAGAAAATTAACTAAATTCCCTTACTCAAAGGTCTTTCTTGGACAGTTGGTATGGGTCTACTTCTAACTATGTATCCAGATTAGATCTGTCCCATATATTTCTCATTCTGAGATGGTGGCTATTCAGTGCATTCTCTCCTCATGCTGAACAACAGAAATACAGGAAGGTAAGTGAAACCATGCAATTGTAACTTGTTTGGATATCTGTGCATATTTTAATACTCCAAACAAGTCACAGAGCCAGGTTCAGTGTCAACGAGAAGATATACTCTACTTATTCTCCTGAAAGGCACATGGCAAAGTGTATGGGAAAGTTGTATTATTAGGACAGTATAGTTAGGACAAAAATACTATCTAAGTTATCCACCAAAGATGACTTGTTTTTGAATAGAAATTTTAAACCAACAACAATAAACAGCAGCAAACTCTTTTACAGTACTAATTACCTCTGCTGAGAATTTTATCGCAATCTTGAGACTGGTCCACTGAGGACTGCTTAAATATAATTGTTGTAATTAGTTGTAATTCTGAAATTGACTAAAGTATGACATGGGAATCTCTGCTAAGAATAAATGAGCTTCTTTTAAAAGCTAATTCTAAATTCAAGAAGTGCTTGTGAACTTTTAAAATATATTTTGAATAAGGCTAATGATACACATATAACTATAATCCATAATCCATATGTTACTGAGTATTGATGACGGTGACAGATAATTTTATGTGCAAACTTAATTAAACTCTGATACTCTGTAACTTGTTCAAATACTAGTCTGGAGGTTTCTGTGAAGATAACTTAAAAGATGAGATTGCCTTTTAAATTATTAGACTTTGAATAAAGCATATCACCCATTAGAGCATGAGTGGTCCTTATCCAATCAGTTAAAGGCCTTAAGGGAAAGAGACTGAGGTTCCTCCAAGGAGGAGACAAATCTTCCTCTTCTCTGTTTTTGGACTTGAGCTGCAGCATTCACTCCCATGGGTCTCCAGCCTGCCAGCCTGCCCTGCAAATTTTGGAACTTGCCAGCACCCACAATTTCGTGTGTCAATTCCTGAAAATAAATCACTCTGTATATACATACACATATCCTGTTGGTGCTGCTTATCTGGAGAACCCTGACTAATACAATGACTAACATTACTTATGAAAAACAGAAAAGATATAAAATGGCAGATAATTATTTTTAAAAAGTTCTCTTGTTTTAAATATAAAGTATACATTTTTCACTTTTTATTAACTGGCAATCATGGAAATGAGATGAAGATTGCAAATACAGCATCATCATCAATTCTACTTTCTGCACCAAATCCTTTAAAATTTACACATGCACATACACACACACGAGTATACTGGACTTTTACTATAGCGGTTCTTAGTAAACACACATACCCCTCTTCCTGCCCCAAAGTAAACTCACTGCAATACCCTTTCCTTTACCACAAGCCTGTTTATCCTCTTGGATTTCTTACTTACTGACTAGCACTGCCATTCATATCCCTGGCAGTCCAGTAATTCAGAAGGCTTTTTTAGTTTCTCTTCACCCTCAGCTCCTACAGTCAATCATAAAACCTTGTTGATTTTATAATGCCATAACTGCTACACTAGTCTCACTACATCTCATCTTGCCAACTCTGATTGATTTTCTAAACAGCAGCCAGAAATAATCTGACCATTTCTCTTCCCTTCCATGCTTCCCATTGTATGAACCCCTTCCCATTGCTTAAACAAGGCTCACAAGACTCACAAGACTGTGCTCTGGCTCAAGACTCTATCATCACCTCTGGCCACTCCCACCTTTACACACTGGGCTCCACCAGGTTAAAATTCATTCTGTTCCTCCTATCTATCTTGGTCTTTCTTACACAAGCCATTTCTTTGTCTAAAACAGGCTTCCTGAGCTTTCTTAACTTGGCTATCTATCATTCGTTACTCAGGTTTCACCATGTGTGATTTCCTCCAGGAAGCCTTCCAGTATGGCTCATATAATGCAACGTTTGACCTGTTCCACTTTATTGCAAATGCCTGTTCACTTATCCTCCTTTTCTGCTCCTTTATACCCTAAGCTTGATGAAAGCAGAAACCAGGCGTGTTTTGCTCACCATTGTATCTCTAGTTCTTATTTCAATACCTGCTACACCTAGTAGGAATGGCAGTACCTATGCATGACAAAAATAAATGAGGTGAATTGTTGATTCTATTTTGCAGCTGTATCTGGGTCAAACTGATGGGGGTAAAATTTTTTCTTGCCTATTCCGGTCTCCGTGTCCACCGTAGAAGAATTGTCACATTCCTGAATTTTCATAGCTGGCTGTAGCTGGTCTGTTTGAAGTTCAGCAGTTCTATGAAGTTCTGTGGTATGAAGTATAGCAACTCTCCTCAGCAGTAAGAGACTTTTTCACACTTTATTTATGAGACTAGAAGTGCTGATTCTTTCACCAAAAATTCCTTCTTCAACTGATTGATTTTATTTTTCATAAGCTTAGAATTACTTTTCTAAAACTCTATTTGATTCTTTTCAGTTCTCTGAATGCCACTGGTTTTTATTACCACTACAATTGGTAAAACCAGCCAGCTATGCTGACTGAGTCACATACCTTCTTATACGGTTTAGATTTTCAAACTTATCTTTATGATTTAGAAAGAAACAAACAAAAAGTACATTTCCAGATATCAGTGTTTTGATGCATGTGGAATGATACTATCGCTGCCATCTATAATCTCATTTCTTTGAAGAAAACCCTAGAAAATCTATTCTTTAATATTTTTTATTTTTCAATTATAGTTGGCATATTATATTAGTTTCAAGTGTACAACATAGTGACTAGTCAGCTATATAACTCCCAAAGTGATCACCCCAATAAATCTAGTACACCTCTGACACTGTACATAGTTATTACTATATTATTGACTATATTCCTTATGCTATATTTTAGATCTCCATGACTATTTTATAACTACCTATTTATATGTAATCCCTTCCCCCTTTTTCACCTATGCCCCCTTGAATCCCCTCCCTTCTGGTAACCCTCAAAATGTTCTCTGTATCTATGAGTTTGTTGCTGTTGTTCTTTAGATTCCACATGTACATGAAATCATATGACATTTGTCTTTATCCGACTTACTTTACTCAGCATAATACTCTATAGGTCCATCATGAAATATCTTTTTCCATCCCTTTGTATTTAACTTTTAACATTTTAATTATGACCTGCCTTGGTATGGCCTCTTTGGATTCATCTTGTTTGGAATTCTCTGAAATTCCTGGGGTTGGCTGTCTATTTCCTTCACCTATTTAGGAAAGTTTTCCATCATTATGATATAAATATTGTTATACTTGATGTTGTCCCAGAGGCTCCTTACACCATTTTCAGTTTCCAATGAGAGAAATGCTTAGATTTCAGAGATTAAAATAAAATCTTTCCCCAAAGTTTTGGCATCATCGCTTTTGAGGATAAATAAAGGAACAGGTCATCATAGTGGAAAACACATATGGGATGTGAAGTCTGATGGAAATGAGTGAAGTTGGTATCATGGCACTGTGACTTCCTAGCTATGTAAACTTTGGCATTTTAATAAACTCTCTATGATTCATTTTCTTCTATTTATTTCTTTAAATGATTTACCATATTACCTACGATAGAATTGTTTTATTGAGTGATGCACATAAAGTGTCTTTTACACAACTTGTTATTGTATATAGTATGAGTATGTAAGTTACAGTTACTGTTTGCAATGAAGCGACACCTGTAGCAGAGTTTAGAGCAATAACATGCTGTTATATAATCTGAACCTGAATGATGCATGTTGATCCTGGTGATCTTTATAAACAGCCCTTTGGCAAAAGCATACCCTGGGAGCTACCTTACAAGTTAGAGTTTCAGTGTGATCCAAATTTTTCTCATCTTCACTTATGGTGGTTAGAGTATTAGAGCAAATGTATAATATTCAAAGGCCTCTGCTATAGAATCCATCACAACTCTTGGCCTTTAGCTTTTAAGATCATGCAATGTCAGGTGATGTGATTATTGTAACTTTCTAAACTTCATTCTGGAGACCTGAAATGGCATATTCTCCCAATATGGTTCTGTCTCTAAAGAAATTTACTTGAATCTAGAATCTCGAATCTGAAAGCAAAATCTGGACAGAATACTGCTCAGTCTGAACTCAGCATTTGGAATGGCCTAAAAATTTTCTACAGTTAGCACTTCTTACCTCCTGACTCAGATGGGAAGAACTCTCTACTTAAGTACTGTGGCCAAGGCTTCTGTTTAAAAGATGCTTCTTTAATTTTGTAAGCATTTAATGAAGTGGTTTCTCTGACGAGGTTCTTTACTTCAGTGATTAAAAATGACAAATTTTACTCAAAGAGTTTCTGCTGAAAGAAAGATATTTTAATTATCTAAGTTTGCTTGACAAGCCATCTACAACAATGACTGTGGGGCACATACCCTAAGATGACCAAAATAACCCGTAAGTGCAGGTGGAATCTGTGACTTCTTTCTAACTAATAGTATATGCCAAAAGCAATGAAATATCATTCCCTTGATCAGGTATATTATATGGCAAAGATGATAGGATGTCACCTTTGATTGTTACATGATGTATGACTCTGTCTTAGTGATTTGAGCAAGAAGTAAACAGTCACATGTGATCTATGAAGGCCATGGGGAAGGGAACCATGGGTGGCCTATACAGCTGTGAGAAGTCTTCAGCTGTCAATCAATACAAAGCCAGTGCCCAGGTACAGAGCTACAAGGAAATGAATTCTGCTAATGAAATGAACTTGGAAGGAGATTCTTCTCTAGTCAAGGTTCAGATGAGACGACAGCTTACCTAACACTTTCACTGAATCACTGTAAGATTCTCTAAAGAAGACCCACCTGACACTTGACTCCTGATCCAGCAACACTGCAAGATAATATATGTATTATTTTAAATGGCTAAGTTTGTGGTAATTTGTTATATATTAATAAAAATTAACACGGTGGCTTGCAACAAAGACTTTTTTTTTAAATTTCTCATGATTCTTTGGGTTGATTTAGGCTCATTTGGGGTCAACTGGGATAATCATGGGATATTTTCAGCTGGAAGCTCAGATGGAATGTGTGGGATAATCTCACATACTCCTCCACTCCTCTCTACATGTCTCCCCAATAAAAAAAGCTAGGCTTCTAGTATGGTGCTCAGAGCTCAAACAGAGAGAAAGTATATATAAATTGCCAATTCTCTTAAGGCTTGAACTCAGAAGTCCTAGAACCTCCCTTCTGTCATACTTTATTGATAAAATTAAGTCATAAGACTATTCCAAGTTCAAGATAGAAAAAATAGGCTCCATCTCTTAGTATGGGAGCACTGTGAGCATCTTAGAATGGGATTAATTGTTGACAACAATACATGTACGCAATTTGTCACAACCTACTCTCGGGCCACAACAATTCACATCTATCCCACATACAAAAATCTCTTACCCCCACTTAATACCCAGAATTTTATAGGATCAGTCTCAAAGCCCAGTATTTTGTTACCTACTTTCATGTCTAGATAAGGCTGTTCCAGTGTGGATCTTGTAAATCTGAAGACTTGCAATCCAAAAAGGTAAGTTCAGCATACAATGGCAAACTATATGTCCTCAGAGCACCCTACTCCTGGGCAAGAAGAATTCCTTATTAGGATTCAGTTCTATGCCTGGGGTTGATTTTCTATGGCTCAAAGCTCCATCCTTGGACCTTTGCTTCTGTCTTGTGAATCATCCTTTTCTGTAAGAAACACCCTATATTTATAGCTGAGTGGCATTCTCAGTCTTTACTCTGCCCATAGAAAGTTGGGGTCTTAAAGTCTCCTTTCATTTTAAACTTTCTTTGCCCATTTCAATCCAATTTAATTCAATTATCTTTTAAAAACATGGTGTTTACAAGGTATCAGATTATAACCCACTGTATTAGAAAAACACGCAACCACAAATTTCTTCTAGGTGGGTTGAGATTCAGGATGCCTGGGGTTAATATTTTTAAAATCCCTTGAAGGCTTTTGTCTGGTTGAAAAGGTCTATAAGGCATTGCCCTAAATCTTTCAGAGTTCTTAACAAGCAGTATTACAGCCTATCATGATCTGATCTTAACCCTGAGGCCATATTTTTATCAGAATCTCAGTTGGATCTTTGTCCTGAAGCTATTTCTTACTTTGAGAACTTTTTTTTCAGATTGAGAAATTAGGAATGAGAAATAATGTTATTTTTCAACCCAGGTTTTACTGGGTTGGGAAATATTTCTTCTCAATTCTGCTTGAAAATTGAAAAATTCCTTCTTTAGTTCATCCATTTCTTGTGATACCTTCTCACAGGTAGCTGCTAAGAAGTTTTCCCCAGCCAGATATAGGGTTTATTAAGTGCTGTTTCTATCATTCAAGTAACTTCAGGTGTCAATCTCAATTTTCCTGTTAATATTTAAATGGCTTACCTTTTTTCTAGTCTCCCATAGTGATTTCCCCAGATTCCATTCTTCTTCAATTAACCACTTACTTACCATTCAGGCCTCTGCTAGCTACCCAGTCACAATGCCAATGCCATATATTTTATGTTGGAAACTTCACCAAAGTTTCAGCAACTGAACCACTGCTCTTGAAGAGTTCTATCCACACCTGGAATTGATCCAGGTGACAAATTCCTAAACTTGGTGCTGATTTCATAATTGGATGTAACTTTGGGGGTAAAATGAATGTATTTTGTAGGTGAGGGAAATGTGGTGGCAGAGTACAGAGACAGAAGGACTCCAAATATGGTTATCGACACATCCTTCCATCCTTGTTCACATATGCATGCCACCCTTTCCATAAAGAGGTGGAGTCTCTTTCCTCTTTCCCTGAAACTGTCTGGTCTCATGACTTCCTGGAATGTAGGTGAAATGACATTTTGGGCCCAAGTGTTAAGAAGACTGACATTTTATGCTTTCAACCTTTTGAAGACAGTCATTAGACTACTATATGTCAAGAGGCCCCACTGTAGAGGACAAGATGTCTTTCTGGTCATTTCAGCCCCAGTTGACTGTGGCCTCACTCAGCCAATAAACATAGAAAAGGCCATCAGATTTAATCAAGGCAATGAATTCAATTGTGAGAAATAAGAATTATGTTGTATATCACTAAGTTTCACAGTGTTTTTTTTTAAAGCACCAACAGATAACTGAAATAAATCTCAATCATGAAATCACATACAACACAGTTAATTACATGTCTGTTAAAACTGTGATTCCCTCATACATAGCTCTGACTTAAATATAGTCATGCGGCTAACTTAGTTGTTTGTATACACTAAAAGTATTAGAATAATGTGGAAATATATCTGGACTCTAATTGCATAGGAATTACTTCATGTGTTTTTGTTATAAGACAGTTACAAATGTTTCAACAAATGTATACCAAAAGATGGGTAACTGATATTGACCAATAAAAATGTACCTACTAGTTATATTTTTATTCATATAATTTACTCATATATTAGGATGGAGGCTGGATTAATATGCTTTGAAAAAGGTCAAATTAAATTGTCTTCTCATTTAGTTTTCTTTTTCTCATTATGATTCTACCCTCATAAGCTGAAAATACAGTGTCTTATAGTTAACAATAACCAAGCAAAGGTTATGTGTTAGACCTAAAAATTATATAACTAAGCAAGCTCTATAAAATATAGATTAGAAAAATATAAATCCTATGCCACGAGGAAATACAAACATACTCAAAATATTATGGCTTTTTCTATGAGGAAACTGAGTTTCAGGGAGATCAGATATCTTTTCCAAGTTTGCATCCAATCTGCCTGTTCCAGAAGTCCATGCTTTTCTGTTTTTCTTTTCCTAGGAGGTACCACAGTGCCTCCTAGAAACTAAGGTGTTCTATAAAGTATGAAACCTTAGAATATAGCATTGAATGGACACTGGTGTAAGGTGAGTGGTCTTTTCAGTGGCCATGGTCTAATGTAACTCTAGAAGGTACTAGTCTCTTAAAGAACATAGCATTTTTGATGATTAATCATTTGGTTAATCATGGTTGTCTTCATTTTCTGTAACATTAGAAGTTCTAGTACAACGTTTCAATTCTTAATTATCCTATTTTAACTTACTCATCTCTCAAAAAAAAAAAAATAAGAGGAAAAACAAATGTCATTTAATAAAAAAACATCGCTACCTTTTACTGACTATTTACTATGTACTCCCAACAATTATATATCTAAGAAATTTATATATAATAATTTCAGTATTTAAAAACTCATATCTCTTGTTACTCAGGGTGGCAAGGGAAGAGAGACTTGGCCTAAAAATCAAGACACACAGCAAGACAGGTCATGTTATTGTAAAGGCTAGTATAATGAAATCATTGTACACAGATGGCTAATTTATCTTGGCAATGCTACCAGTAAGCAAAGCAGAGAAAAGAAACAAGGATCAGTATTTACCAAATCTAATTTAGGAAGCTTTCAAAAAAATTTAGCTTCCTGATTCACACCCTCAGAGATTTTGATTTAATAAGTTGTATCAGTCATGGGTTCAGCAAGCATCAAAAAGAAAACAAGTGACTCAAAAAGTTTATGAAGGAACTATTTTAAAAACCAAATTAATGCCAAAAAAGAGATATAGTTAACACAATATCACAATTTTAAATAAAGTACCATACAGAACAACAATGGAACCTAAGGCAAAAGGAAAAATCAGTAATAGTAATCCTGTCTTTAAAATTTTTGATATTGTCTTCACCATAAATTTTTTACATTAATTTGATTTTTTAAAAATAGTGCATTAAAAGATTATTTATGTTGATTGCTGAGTTTTGGGGCACATCCCTTTACTTAAATTTTGTGCTGAGGTCATACACCTGAGTTCTCTTAATCCACTTGTGTCCTTGCCACAGAGAGTATGTTAATTCAGCAGACAAATATGACATCACTTCTAAATGCTTAGATTCATTTCACAACTTTACCAATTAACCAGATAGTCTTGGATTATTTACTTTACCTCTATAAAAACTTATTTTATAGACCTGTTTTGAATATTAAATAAAATAACCCTTATGAAACACTTAATATAATGCCTGGCACAAACTAAGTTCTCAATAAATATGAACTAGTATTTTTATGTCTGGAGTTCTAATTTTTTTTGTTGTTGTTGTTTTTGACTAATTGAGGAAGGACAATTCTTCCTTTTAAAATATTATAAACTAAAATAAAGTATTTGGTTAGAATTTTAAGTGGTATCAGTGGCAATAAAAAAAAAATCTGCTTGTGCTAGACCTCCTAAGAAAACTCATTCCAGATGAATTCTATCCAATAGCATCTTTTGAAATAATGTAAATATTCTATAATCTATGCTGTTCAATACAATAGCCAGTAGCCATGTAGTCTGACATGTGGCTAGTGCAACTGAAGAACTAAAACTTTTCATTTATTTCATGTTAACTGATTTTGATTTAAATAGCCACATATAATAAATATTTTATTGGACAGCACAGGTATAGACTCCTGAAAGTATTGGTTTACTATTTATATTTCATGAGGAAAAATAAAAATCAATGGGAAAGTCCATATTAAAACAATTGTCACAAAGTAGGTGGCCACTAAAGGCTATTTCTCCCTGACTCAAACCCAAAGGACTAACCTTTTCTTACCACTCCAGACAGTGCAGATTCTCCTACTACAAAGTTTGCAGTTTTTGCAGTGGTCTCCAAAGTGGAAGCCACAACCAAGGAATGTAAAAGATGACTCATTGTGGGCAGGAAGAAAATAGAGTACGTGATATTTATTTTTAATATAAATATAAAGAAGAAATTAAGTTTTGTAATATTTAATAAATGGGCCAACCTCTGCAAAATCTTTATAATACTATGTGATAAAATGGGAATTGGCTGTAAAAAAGTTTTCTTGGATATCTTTTGGCAATATAATGAAAAAAGTTGTTGACCCTAAAGATGGATTATGTGTTTTTATTTTACAAAAGACAACTGTTCTAAATTTGATTATTTTTTTTCTGGTATAACAAGTGGGCTATCAGATAGCAGCTATGTATCACATCTTTAAATAAATAAATACACGCTTTTAATACATCCTTTCAAGGTAAAAGTAAAAGTAATATTTCAACAATAAGCAAGATAATAATTGCTTTTGAAAAAATTCTTGCTATGGAGAAAGTATTTGGAAAATAGATGCTTAGAACTGTTTACACTCATCTTTGGTGCTGCCGCCAAAAACGTTGCAAATCACCCCAAAAATACTCATATCTGTAGACCCTAAAACCTCAGAAACAAAATTTTTTAACTACCTACAAAATTCTCACAAATGACACTTTGGAAGGTTTGAAATCCCTTTTTAGAAAATTAAGAAGTGCAATATTCTACAGTTAGGTTGAAAAACAACCAATTGAATCAAAGAAGGAAATTTATAATATGAAACAATACACTTTCCATAACTAGCGAATAAACAAAAATCTTGTGGAATAATTTTTAAGTACATTTGATGATGCCTTTCTGCTATTTGTGTTTATAAACCATTTTTAGCTATGACAGCTATACAGAATTAAAAAAAAATAAAGCCAGAATTAAACTGTTATAATGTTACGTCACAAAATGTTAAAGCAAGATTAAATATCAATGAGGCATATTCAATCACATTGCTTTCCCCAAAACTTATAAAGTATTTATATATCAATAAAATTGAAAGTGAAAATAATTTTATACCTTTAATATTTTATCTAATTCTCTTAGTTATCTATTTGTATATAATATCCATTATATATTAGTACCATAACATATTTTTTTAATTAAAAAAACAATCATATATTGGGAAGGTTTAATTTATTTACTGAAACATGTGAGTTATCAAAACTGAATGTTTAGATAGTTTATTTTTTAGTCTACTCTGTACGTCTTGACTTTAATTAGGTCTAAAGAACCTTGGGGCACATGAATTTTTTCAACTTCCCTTCAAAGCCTTTAGGATATTGTTTAATATATAAGAGTAATAAATAAAATATATATGAGTAATAAAATAATAAAATATCTCTCTCTTATAAAATGCTATGCTGGAAATTATACTGGTGATTTACTGTGTAGTATATGCTGTCGAAGGATACTTTGTTTAAACCTCACGGCTTGTCTGTGAAGTAGTCAACATGATCCCCTGATGATATAGCAGAAAACTGAAGGAGCAGCTAAACACCTTTCTCATATTTACAAAGCTAGTAAATGACAAACTTACATTTTATTTAAATACATTTCTTTCTGGAGCTAAATAATAATATTACTAATAAAACATTGTAGTAATAATGTCTAAGACTCATCGAGTTTTTATTACATGTAGGGGTTCTAAGTGCTTTATATTGTATTATATAACCCTTACAAGAATTCTATGAAGTACTATTATAATTAATCTATATAGAGTTTCATAAGTACAGTTTAAAATATAATTTAAATTACTAAACCAAGTTAGTAATAGGTAGATTCAATATTCAAGCCCTAGAGAACACAGTAAATAATATCATAAGGACTATGTAGAGTGCCAGGTAGGTACTATGAATGTGTAACAACTATGTTGTACACCTAAAGCTAACATAAAACAATACTGAATGTCAACTGTAATTGAAAAATCAAAAAAGGGGAGCAGGTAAAGGAGAATAAGAAGTTCAAACTTCCAGGTATAAAATAAATAAATCATGGGGATATGGTGTACAGCATAGGGAATATAGTCAATAATATTTTGATAGCATTGTATGATGTCAGATGGTTGCTGGATTTATCCTAGTGATCACTTCTTTAGGTATATAAATATTTAAAAACTATGGTGTATACTTGAAACTAATACAACATTGTATGTTAGCTATATTTTAATTTAAAAATTTTTAAAAATACTCAAGCCCTGGAGACTGTCCCTTAAGTATACTCTGCTGCCCCTAAGGGCAATGCTCTTTCTAGTGTGGCATCTTTCTTACTGGTTGATTGACATTCACCAGCAATAATAGTATCACTGTCAATGTCATCATCCTGAAATCATGTCTAGGTGTATTTTTAATGAATGCTTCCGAGAGCTAAGATTAATTAAGATCAAAATGCTGGAGAACAAACCAGACAAATAAATTTGAAAATTTAAAATTTTGTCCACATAAATTAAGTGCTGGACTCCTTTAGATAATTTGCATAAGTGTTTTGTTTACTTTTTCAATATAGCTTTGAAACTGTCTCACTTCTCCACTTTATTGAGCATGTATCCTCGTAGAAACAATGTGAAAGAGAGTTCTTTTCATGATTAGACAATAGTACCTAAGATATTCACTGTAAAGTATGTAACAAATGGTGAGCTCTTATTAAATCTTATTTTAATACCACTTGTGAATTTTGCATCCTAGTTTTTCTACCTTTCAGCATTCTGAAATGCAAGTCACTTGCAAAAAAATTAGATTTGATGCAAAAAATTAGATTTGAATGTTGTAGTTTGACTATTTACAATTGCCCTACCAATCTACTCTATGTAGCTATTAATTGAAAGATCTGCAAGGGAAATGGGATTTAGGATGCACTACAAGTGAGTTACACATTCTATTTACCATGATGAAAATCCTTCTTTTATATGTTGAGGAATCCTAAGTTTAAACCAGTTTGTGCTTTTCCCCATAGAGTCTGTGGAACACTCACTGTGGCCACGTAGTTTCACTTCTGTTAAAAGAAAATTTAGTCTCAATTCACTGATTATGATGCTATGTTGTATTATTAGGCCTCCTATTATGCTAAACCAGCTGGACACACTTGACTAAACTCTAGAAGGCAGTGGATGAATACATTAGCTGTCTGGCCCAAGTTCTAACTTTCCATCTGCGAGTTGGCCCCATTTGCTGATACTGCTACTTAGGAGATTAATAAATAAAGTTAGAAAAAAAATGTTTACAAGAGCAATGGAAAGGCAGGCATAGAAAGAGAAGACAGAAAAGAAATTTGAAGATACAATTGTTACTATTTATTAGGCTTTTCAAATTTAGACCTCTTAGACCTAAACAATAACTCAGGAGATCTCCATAAAAAAGTTACAGAAGAAGGATTTCCAACCCAGTTCAATTTAATTCAACAAATATTGATTCACCATCCCCCATTAGAAGTAAATCCAAATGGAATATTTTCTTTGGTAATAACGTTTTGTAGGGTACAGCCATAGATTAATTAACCCTGAATGTGACCTTTCAAACAAATATCTGGAAACCAATCATCAGGCAATTTCAGGATATCTTTTTTTTTTTCCCTACAGATATCTCATTCATTCTCATTCTCTCTCTTTCTTTCCCCTTCCCCCACTCCAATCTTCTCACATTTTAGCTGTCAATCTTATTTACAAAAGGTAATCAAACATGATCATGAGGGTAAATATGTGGTTTGATGTTTTTTTCCAAACAAAACTGTCACTTTAGAAGAATTATATCATTGAACGAGTGAAAATAACAACTTTAATCACTAAAATATTTCATGTAGTTTACAAATAATGTTATTTCTTACTAATATTCTGATATCTCACAATGCTCTGTCATATATTACAGAAATAGATTAATTAATCACACTGCGGAGACCATTAAGTGAACTTCCAGTACAGTCAGAAGAGAGTATGTTCTGATATACAGGGATTTGCAAGGTGAGTGATGGCTTCACTACCTTTTCTTAAAATTCATGAGAATTTCAATAAACATCTATTGAGTTTTGAATATATTGAATTTCAGTAAACATACTATATTTCAAGCTCTGAACGTTTAGCAAGAAAAAAGTGTATGTTTATAAGATTATGTGGTAAATGTAATAACAGAGGTAAGACCAAGGGAAGACATTAAGTTGTGAGACAAGACTTCATAGAGAAGAGCTGGCTTAACCTACTCCTTTAAGATAAAGAAATTCATTGGCAGGGGAGAAAACAGAGAAAGAATATTCTAGGCTCAGCAAAGCTGAGAGATAATGTAGATAATATTCATGGAGTAATTGCTAGATATTTTACTAAAATTCTAAGCATAAGCTAGCTCGTTTAATCACAATTTAAAAAAATCTCATTTAAATTGTGAAAATAAGGATGCCAAATCTCATACAGGTTAAATAACTTGTCAGTGATCACAGAACTACAAAATGGTAGTGTCACAATTTAATTCAGGAGAGCATGACCCCAGAATCCACGGTTTTAAATATTATACAAGTTTCCAAAGGTTCTGAGAGGTAAAATGGCATGCTGTTTCCAAGGAGTATCGAGAAAGTCAATGAGGTACTTGCTTTAAGTAGAACGTATATATGTATGCATATCTGTATTTGTATCTATGATATTGTTTAGCCTTGGTATCTTAGACATTACTTTAGATACATTATAATAACGTCTTTATCTTTTTGCACCTAACGTGAGACCTTCAATTCCTTGAAAGAGATTGATTTTTTTCATCTCTACTTCTCACTAGGACCGAATAAAATATAACATCCCTCTTTTTTACATTCGTTCTTTTTTCCAATAATAGTTTCTAGTTTTTCTTAAGAAATCACCCCTCTACTCTCAATCTGTGAGTTGCTGTAGCTAACATCACCTCCAATGGGGATATGGGAACCAGCCTGGAAAATCAGACCATCATATACCTCTAAACAGATCATTTTCATAGATGGCATATGGACTCAATCATAGCCAATGAGAATTGCTCTTGGGATTTATGTGGGTATATTGGGAAAAAGAGAATTACTTTCTACTCAGGTTTATGACAGAATGGGATATAAGGCAGGAGTTATTGTCAATCATCTTGATGCTGCATTTCAGCAATAATTCTTATCCTGCGTTTAAGTATATAAGTAACAATGAAGAAAGATGTATGACATTATCAAATCTCAAGTGTGGATAGTAATCGAAACTAACTCGATGTGGGAGTTTTCACTCACAGGAGCTAATACAAATGTTTCTTGTTTAGGCTAGTTTAAGAATGACTTTCTGTTAGCTGAATATATATACACATAAAATGGTACTACACTAAGCAGATCTGACATAGCCCCATATTAGTTTCCTATGGCTGTTGTAACACATTACCACAAACTTGACGGCTTACAACAAAAATGTATTCTTTTATTCTAGATACAAGAAGTCCAGACTCAGTATCACTAGCCAAAATCAAAATGTCAGCAGTGCCTTACTTCCTCTGGAGGCTCTAGAGGATGATATATTTCTTGCTTCCAGCTTCTGTTGGCTGTTGACATTCCTTGGCTTGCAGCTGCATCGCCCCAGTTTTCAAGGCCAGCATCTTCACATCTCTCTCTACTCTGTCTTCATATTTCTTTCCCTTTGGCTTCCTTTTATAAAGATGAATGTTTTGTTTTTAGGGTCCACCTAGATAATCCGGGACAATCTCATTTCAAGATCCTTAATTTAATCACTACTGCAAAGACTAATTTTGCCACATAAGGTAATATTTACAGGTTCTAAGGCTTCCAACGGTCCTCACTTCCCAGCAGTCATACTCATGTACAATACCTTTCCCTGAGTAGGGGCTGGGCCTAGTAACTTGCTTATAATGAATAGAATATGGCAAAAATGATGTGATGTTACTTCTGTGATCAGGTTATAAAACACTTCGACATCTATCATGCTGATCTTTGCTCTTTCCATTGCTTTCTTGGCTTAGATACTTGGATGAAATGAACTGTCACAATGGACAGGCCCATGTGGCAAGGAACTGAGGGAGACCTCTGACCAAGAACCACTGAGAATCTGAGACTCTCAGTACAACAGCCTGAGAGGAAATGAATTTACCAACATCTTTGTGAATAACCATGGAAACGGAATCCTCCCCTAGCTGAGTCTAGCTAACATGTTGATTGTAGCCTATAAGAGACCCTGAAGCCTTTAAAGGACTCTGTTAAGACTTTCCCAGATTCCTGACTCATAGAAACCATGAGATGGTAGATATTGTTTTAAGCCACTTAATTTTAAAATAATTTGTTAGGTAGACAGTAAATAAAAAGGCACTAAATAAACATTCATTGAATAAAGTGATAAATGAATGAGAGTTATAAGTGTAAACAGCTGGTCTACTTGTGATAGAAAATAGGTAAGAATGGGACAAAGATGCAGTCTGGAAAAGATTCAGGCCCAGTAATCGATCAACAATAATTTATAATTCACACAGTACACTGTTCTGAATTATGAAATAATTTTATCATGGTATAAATTAAAAGTAATATAGTTACTACAGTCTATCTATGTGAAACCATTCAGCAGCTTAGAAAAAGTCACTTAAGTTATTAATTCTGTTTATAATGATGCAAATGTGCTCTTTACTCTCTTTATTTCCTGAAAACCTGAGTCTGTCAACTATTGTTTTATAACAAACTGCAAAAATTTCAGTTGAGAACAACAATAAGCATTTATTTTGCTGACACAGCTGTGGTTTGAATGGGCTGGTGGAGAATCAGATGATTTAGATAAATATCAGCTGAGCAGCTCTAGTCTGCAGGTTAACTCTAGATCTGATCTACATACCTTTTATCCTCTTCCTGAGACTATTGGGCTAGCCAGGATATATTCTTTCCATGGCATAGCAAAAAGATAAGCAAAAATATTCAATGGATTTTTAGTAGGGTTGACAGATAAAATATAGAATGCACAGTTAAATTTGAAATTCAGATAAACAACAAATTTTTTAGCATAAGTACATTTCATGTAATATTTAGTAAATACATATTAAAGGTATAGTTATTTTTAATTTGAATTTCAAATTTAACTAGATATCCTGTAGTTTTATTTGGTAAATTTGGCAACCCTAATTTTAAGCCATGGGTATAGAAGTGGCATATCACTGCTTCTACCCAAATTTCACCAGCCAAAGAAAGCTACATGGCAGAATCCAAAGTAAAGAGTCAGGTACATACATGCCATGGAGAGGAGAGAGAGAATATATTGAACAGTCTACCACAATTAGTCAATCCTTACAGAAAGATCAATAGAACCTAAGTTACATATTTTAAAGATTATTTCTTTTCATTTTAAAAAACCCATGTATAATGTCAGCAGTATAAAATAACATTGTAGGTTCCATAGACCAAAAAGTAATATTGGTCTCAATAGCTTTCTTTTTGTTTTACAGAAAAGTTAATATACAAATACTTCCCAGTAACATGTCAGTGAAATTTAAATACTCATTTCCTAAAATAATAGCATCTTAAAATTTCTATTTCTCCAAGCATATTTTTGTGCCTATTTGTATTAAAACAATTATGTGTTTATCAAATAGTTTTTTTTTTTTTTTATCATGCCTGCTACAGTATACATTTCTGTTTCATCTCTGGGTTAGAAAATCCATTTCAAGAGTAGCTCCAAATATCTTTATACGTTGGAAGTTTTAAAATTAAAAAAGTAACTTTATATTTTAAAGCATTTGTAAGTTAATAGCAAAATTGAGGGAAAGGTACAGAGATTTCCTATGTACCCTGCCCCCGACATGCACAGCCCTCCCCATTATCAACATCCCCCACAAGAGTAGTACACTTGTCACAACTGACCAACCTATTTGACACATAATCCTAAAAGTCCATAGTTTACCTCATGGTTCATTCTTTTGTTCTATGTTCTACAGATTTGGACAAATGTATAATGATATGTATTTCACAATTACAGTATCATATATATAGTATTATCACTGCCCTAAAATCCTCTGTGACCTACCTATTCACTCTCCTCCTCCCCCTCAATCTATGGCAACTATTGATCTTTTAAATATCTCCATAGTTTTGTCTATTCCAGAATGTCATATAGTAGGAATCATACAGCATATAATCTTCTCAGATTAGCTTCTTTTATTTAGTAATATGCATTTAAGTTTTTATTAATATCCATGTCTTTCATGACTTGATAACTCCTTTGTGTTAGTGTCAAATACTATTCCATTGTCCGGATGAAACACATTTTATTTATCCCTTCACCTACTGAAGGACATCTTTCTTTCTTCCAAGTTCTGCCAATCAGAAATTAAGCTGTTATTAATATCCACATGCAAGTTTCTGTGTGAACTAAGTTTTCATCTCCTTTGGATAAATATCAAGGAATATGACTGCTGATCTTATAGTAAAAAAAATGTTTAGTTTTGTAAGAAATCACCAAACTGTCTTCCAAAGTGGCTGTAACGTTTTGCACTCCCATGAATGAGAGTTCCTGTCACTCCATATCCTCATCAGCATTTGGTGTGTGTTGGTGTTTCAGATTTTGGCCATTCTAATAGGTGTGTAGTGGTATCTCATTATTGTTTCAGTTTGCGTTTTTCTTGATGACATGTATGTGGAGCATCTTTTCATTTGCTTATTTGCCATCTGTATATTATTTTTGGAGAGATATCTGTTAAAACCTTTTGATCATTTTTGAGTTGGGTTGTTTGTTTTCTTACTGTTGAATTTTAAGAGTCTTTGTATATTTTAGTAATAGTCCTATGCCAGATATATCTTTAGCAAATATTTTCTCCTAGTCTGTGGCTTATGCTTTCAATCACGCTCTTGACACTGTCTTTCATAACACAGAAGTTTTTAAGTTTAATTAAGTCCAGCTTATCAATTATTTCTTTCATTGACCATGCCTTTGGTGTTGTATTTAAAAAGGTATCACTATGTCCAAGGTTATCTAGGTTTTCTCTTTTATTATTTTCCAGGTGTTTTATTGTTTATCAGTTTACACTTAGGACAGTGATCTATTTTTGTTCATTGTTGTGAAGGATGTAAGGTCTGTGTCTGGATTTTTTTACATGTGGATTTTGGGTGGTTCCTATACCATTTGTTGAAAAGACTATCTTTGCTCCATTGTATTACCTTTGCTCCTTTGTCAAAGATCAATTGACTATATTTAAGTGGGTAAATTTCTGGACTCTCCATTCTATTCTATTGATCTATTTGTCTATTCTTTCATTAATACCACACTGTCTTGATTTCTGTAGCTTTAGAGTAAGTCTTAAAGTCAGTGTCAATCCAATTTTTTCTTCTTCAATATTGACTTGACTATTCTAAGTATTTTGCCTCTCCATATAAACTTTAGAATCATTTTGTCAGTATCCACAAAGTGACTTGCTGAGCTTTTATTTGGGACTGCACTGAATTTATAGATCAAGTTGTAAAAAACTGAGAATTTTTTAAAGTATGTTTTTCTATGGATTGTTTTACAAAATCAGAGTTCATAAAACATCTCTGGTAAAACTAATCCACTAACAGAGTTGTTTCACTCTGGATTAATGGATCATTTTCTCTTATACTAGTATGGATGTGGTTTGTGCATATTCAATTCATGCTGTATGTCCTTGTATGACATACTTTTAAAAATACAAAGTGAAGCAGTAAGGTTGCCTCACAGCAGGAATCATTCAAAAGCAAGCAGATAAGCAAGAACATTGACAATGTGGTAGCATATCTTGGCTATTTGAATACAAAAACTACTGTGAGAGGTACATGGCCTTTCAAATGCCTTATATACATCCATGCACTCATTTATTCATTAGTCTACAAATATTTCTTAAGTGTCTATAACATAACAGACACTGTGCTAGATGTTGTAAATAAAGAATAAAGGAAGTATCAGTCTTTAAAAATAATATAACTTTTCTTTCTGAGTACTATATACCACACACTTTGCATATATTGTTTCATGTAATCATCACTGCAAGCCAGATAAATTGGGAGTTTTATTACTCATTATACAGGTCAAGAAACTGAGGGCCATGAGGCTGGACTTGCCAATGACTATAAAGTTAACAATTCATGAAACCAGAATGTAAACCCATGCTCTTTATTTTAATGTCACTGTCTAGAAGAAAAAATATCAGCGTGTGCAGAGATTGAGAATACATACTTTGAAGTTAAATAAACCCAGGTTCAATTTTTTACAGAGAAAAGCTGCACAATCCCAGTCAAGTTATAGTTACAATGTTGAATTTATTTGCAAGGGAGAAAAACAGACCAAACTGCACTGATATTTCAGGCTTCCTAACTAGCAGCATGCCTGGAACGCAACGTGTAGAGCCCAGTAAGCATTCAGAAAATCCTTGTAGGATAAACATAATAAAGCATATTAAGCACTTTGTACACACACCCTTCCCAGCACATCAGCAGTATTTAATAAATATCAAACCCAAACTCCCCTGACTATTGAAGCTCTGATTTCTAGTAAGTTTCTGATTCTTTTTCAAATTTATTTTTTTAATATATTTTACATATTCCTCCAGTGTGTAATAATGGCTACTTTCCATTCAGTAGTAATTAAGACTCAGATTGATTTACCTAAATTAACAACAACAACAACAACAAAAGTGAACCTCTGCTTTACTGAAACACATAATTGTGTTATACAGGAAACATTGTTATCACCGATTTTGTCACATCACATCTAACCCACATATCATTTCCAGGAGGAAACTGACTTTTATATCATTTAACAAGAAAGTATTAGCTTGACTTTATCTCTGACTCTTAACCATAATAATCAAACTGAGTATATTTCATAGACCTAAGTATTTTATAAAAAAACCAAGTCTAGGTGCATATACACAAAACAGATTAACATACAGAAGAATAGTTGGTCTAGATCAGTTTTTCACACCTGTATAATATTTTTGAATCACCATAGTTATAATGTAGGGGTCTTTACTAAATGTTACATACCTCTCCAGGTCTGAGAGAGTAATCAGTTTTATATTAATTCTGCCTAGTAATCTGTTTCATCTAAACACTGCTTCAATCCCACAAATAATCAGATTACATTTCTGAAAGTGCTTAGCATAGAGGTTAGATAGTACAAGACACCCAAGTGAAGATGTCTAATAGGCAATTTAATGCATGGCTATGGATCTCTGGAGCAAAGTTGGAGCTATGGAAATTGAGATTTGAGAGTCACTGATATATAAATAGTAACATATAAAGATGTCCTCAAATTTAAAAAAAGAGGTGGTATGTTTTGAAGACCAGAATGTTCAGTTCATGTGAAGATGTCATTGAATTGAACACTCATCACTAGTTATAACTTAACACTGAGTATAGTCAATCATGTGTTGAGTCCCGGCCCCTAAAACCAGAAAGCAAGCTAGGGCTTTAGAAATCTAGAATGACAAGGCATTGTTTCAAGAATGACAAGCCTGTCTCTTCAATAGTGGGTCCATGCTGATTTCAGACTAAAGAATCACTCTATTGGTGAGTCCGATGATGCTTTTATCACAGCAGGATAAATTCTCCTTGTCAAAATTGGCACCAATTACGCAAATGAAATTCGAAGAGTTCATTAGCTAAATGGTAATTGGAGTAACCTGTATCAAAGAAATGATATACAAAATTTCTATCAAGAAAAATCATTCCATTTTTACAATAACCTTTAAAAGGCTTCTCAGTAAATAATAAATCAAGATTTTAGAGTTATTTCATAGATACTTAATGATGTTCTGTTCGTGATGCATTTTAATATTTGTTCCTTTGCTGATTTTTTTTTGGTTACAATATACCACTTATAGTACTAACAGAAAAGATATTAGACATTAAAAGTACAGCACTCTGTTGTCAATTGAAATGTAAAATCAATAAGCTTTTACTGGAAGATTTAAGTCTTTCCTATCATCTCAGGTAGTTTTGATAAATCCCTCATATGTGTGTCATTAATAATATCTATCACTGGCTGAGTTTGAAAGTATTTCCTCTTCTTCAATTTTTCAGAAAAGTTTATATTAAAATATTATATTTGCCTTACTTATTTGTTAGAATTTACCAGTAAAACCATCTGAGCCTATAGTTTTATTGGTGGTAAATTTTAATTTTAAGTGAAGTTTCTTTATGCTACAGATAGCATAAAGTTTAGTCTGGTGCTTTTTTTTTTTAACCAGATATAATAACCTTTATTCTCAAACTGGGGTATTTATATCATTTACATTCAATTGATTATTGACAAAATTATCATCTTGCAATTTAATTTCTATTTGTCCAATCTCATCTAGTTTCTCTTTTTTTAAGTATTCTTCTAAACCCATTGATTCCCTTTTATTTCTCTTACTATCTTATTAGCTATAACTTTTTTTAAAAAAATAGTGTTTGCATTACAGTTTATAGTATACATCCTTAATTTATTACAGTATACCTTTAAGTCAATGTGTAATACTTCACGCATAGTATAAGAACCAAGAATACTATATTTTCCCTCTCTCTAGGCTAAATGTTACTGTTGTCATACATTTTTCCTTATAGCTATGTAATAAAATCTACAATATATTGTTATTACTTCTGTTTCAACCGTTAATATTTTTTTAAGAGACTTAGTAAGAAAACATACTTACCTACATGGTTACCATTCACAGTACTCTTGATTCATTTGTGTAGATCTAGATTTCTATCTTGTCTCATTTTTGTTCTCCCTAAAGGACTTACTTAACATTTCTTTTAATGTAAGCAATCTGGTAATGAAGTCTTTCAGTTTTTGTATGTCCGAGAGTGATTTTATTTCTTCTTTATCTTTTAATTAGATTTTGTTGGGTATAAAATTCCAGAGAGAGGTTTTTTTTTTCAGTTTTTCAAGATGCTGCCTTATTTACTTCTTGCTTGAATTGTTTTCAAGGAGAAATCTGCTGTCATCCTTAAAATTTGCTCCTTTGTATAAAATGTATCTTTTTTTTCAACTCTGGTTTCTCTTAAAATTTTCTCTTTATTGTAAGTTTTGAAGAATTTAATCATGATGTACCTTGGTTTAGTCTTCCTCACAGTTCTTGTTTTGTGGATTTGTTGAGCATGGATCCATAGCCTTACCTCCCTATCCTCCACTCAGAAACTGATTTTTTCATATTGAGCTGTTTGGAGTTGTCCCAGCAGTTTCTGATGCTGTTTTCATTTATTTTAGCATATTTTGGACTTTAGTCTTTTTTAACATCTTCCATTATTTATATCTTCCTCTATCAAGCCATGACAGATTTCTTGAACTCACTACTCATCTTCTCAACTCAGAGTCAGCTGGTTTCTTCTTGAATTCCCCTCTTCTGAGCTGCAGCCTGGAAACTCTCACAAAACACTAAGCTTGGGCAGTCATAGAGCTTATCTCACTTGTTTCTTCTCATTCGTGGATCATCTTTTATAACCCAATTCCAGTGTCTTAAAAACAATTGTTCCCTATATTTTTTTGTCTTTTTATGTCTTTCTTGATTGTTTCAGATTTGAGTGTAAATCCAAATCCTGTTACCACTCCCATATATTATATTTTAATTTAGATGTGAATATAGTATCTAAATTCATGCTTTTTTAAATCTAAAAAAGTCCATGTTCTTTACCATTATGCTATATTATATTATTGAAGGTGCCATGTTGCTTTTGGAGAAAAAGAGAGACATTATTTTTTCTCTTAGAGGAAATTACAAAGAACATTCAAGAGGTACTAAGGAGGTAGATGGAGAGCTCAAATCTCACTGAAGGAATACAGAAAGTTGTCAGCTGTAAAAAGAGGTGAGGAAAACATAAGTGATATAAGGCTAAAGCCTGAATCTGCCTGTGAAGAAAGGGAGCCAGAAATCTGATGAGGGATTAACAAGAAAGAAGGTTGCCAAGCAAACATCCACAGCCAAGTTGTGGTTGGACAGCACAGACCTCTAGTAAGCCAAGTCTGATGGCTCCAGCAAATACTGTAGTCCAGAAGCAGGAACAAAGCAGAAAAGCAAAATGTGAGAATAATGTAGAACTTGGTACTGAAATGCCAAGAGAGGGGTGGGTCTTGCCAAGGGACAATGCTGGCAATTGAAATAACAGAATTCAGGTAGCTGGGTTTGGAAAAATAAAAAAAAAAAATTAAAATAAAAAGCACCATTTGACCACGAGGGGCCTCATTTAATAATTTAACAGAATACTCTAAAATATCAATATAGATGGAAAACAATTTTTTTATGCATGAGAGGAAAGAAGACAAGAGATGACAGGTGAGGATATTTTGAATTTGGACAGTACTAAGGAAAATCAGGGGTAGTACTTTATTCTGTTATTTGTGGCACATTGCTGATGTAAAGTGGAAATGAAGGTTAACAGAGACAGAGGTTAACTGACCATGAGATCAAGAGTGTCTGAAAAATAGTAAGTGCATCGGAAGGAATGATATTTTTGCATCAGAGGCTGCAGAATTCTAGGCAGAGTGACACTAATAGAAAGGAGCTGCACAGCATAATCCCCAGTGGTGAAGAGCAGAGGGAAGAGGTTGGGACACTTAGGAGTCTGGCTCCAGGTCAAAATCCTATATGTGATCTGTCTGGCCCAAGCACAGGCGATTACAAAGCTTTGCCTGGCAAGTCTCATAGGGAGAAGCTGCCCTTCCTACACCAGACTTGATGCACAGCCAGTGCACTGCAGTTTTTTGGAGGGAGTTGTAATCAAGGACACAAGCTCCTCATCCTTGAGCCAGCCAAAAATACTTATATATTACATATTTGCATTCCTAATCTAGGTATCTTCATTCAGAGGCCTCCTTACTGATGGCCTTGGCTGAGGTACTTTACCTTGGTACCTTTCCACTCCTATTTCTTACACATATAACCCACCCTACACCCCCAGGTTTATACAAGCCAGAAGCTTTTTGTCCTGGGCTCAATAGTGAGAAGAGCCCCCTGCCCCTAGGCCCTTCTGCACTAATCCACCTGACCTTGCATAGTGCTGTTCACTGGAAAGGAATGGAATACTGAGGAACCAGTGCCACTTTTTGTCTCTTGCTTGCTCTGTCACAGTAAGTAAATAAAGGCTTGAATGTTACTTTCAATTGGGCCCACTGTCCTAATTTATCACTGTGACATTTGGTTCCTCAATAGTTAAAGCCTAAAAAATTAACCATTTTCAAACTAAAATTAAAATACTTCAAGCTCCATATGTAACTAAAAATTATAAAGGCTTTGCCAGTATCAGTGAAAGAAGGTTATACTGTTCAGGGACAAAATGTTACACATGAAAACTATTTTTCTTCTCTGAGTTTTTGCACACTGCATAAAAGGTCTGAAAACTGTAAGGTTAATCATGATGTTCTTAGTAATTAATGTATGTCATAATTATATCAATTAAGCAAAAATTGATGCTGATTAAAGATACCATGATAGAATATATAGCTGATATTAAAACTGTTCTTTGAAGGTCATAAACTTACTAATTTTATATAACTTAGTATTAAATTCAATGTAAACCATGGCAAGCACACAGAACAAATTTGCAATTTTCATCTAAATACTTAATCTATTGTTTTATTTTTTCTCATTTCAAATTTGATCTTTTCATTCATACATCAATCATTTATGCATTTTTCATCAACTGCTTTATTATGTGTCTCCTGGATACCAACCACTTAACTAAGCCCTAAGATAAAAAGATGAAAAAATACATGACCTCAGTGGAATATCAGTGTTTATGCTAGCTCTGTTAAGACCATCATTCAGGATTAATAAGAACAGTTTTAATGAGAATGTACTATAATCTCAAGAGGGAAGATAAGCAACTTCTAAACATCAGATACATTGGAGATAGCTGATGGTGAATGTTATAAAGAAAAAATAATAGGGTTATTTCTTAAAGGTTTTTAGAGTATAACAGAAAAACAAATATTCTTAGATTTTTTATGTTTGTGCAAGATTTTCTCCACTCTGATTATTTTTCTCTCAGCATTGTAGACTTGTCTCCAAAACATTTCCTGTTTGCCGCTCTAAGAATCTAAGTAAAAAGTTTCTTATTTTCTTTCTCTCTTCCTGTCTCTCTGCCTCCCTCTTTTTTCCCCTCTTTCTTAATCATATACAATTTAAAATGCAGTTACCTGAGGAGATAGGATAAATGTTAAATTCTTATCTCAGTAGAAAGTGTAGCAAGAAATTTTTTTAGGTAAACTTGACCTAGAAAATGCCTTTTTATTTGTGGTGCAGTGGTTTAAAACTGGGAAAAGTGAACTAAAAATATAAGCTATTTAAATTCACATAGGATGTCCTCTTAGAAATGCTTAATGATTTGCTTGATTCTAATTGCAATACAAGGATAAAATGAGTGCCCAGATCTCAAACCAAAAGGCAAAATTGTGTAGATTTTTAAAAAATGTATTACATTTTTTCTTTTGGCATTTAGGAGTTAGAAAACAAAATAATCTCATAGGCAAAGGAAAAACCGATTAAAACATTTTTAGATTGTCATTTATATATATTTACCATGTCATATAAACAGTACTCACTTAAGAAAAAAATTATTATTCTTTGGTTTTTAAAACCAAAGGAAGACCTGTAGTCAAAATGGATTCTAAGAAAGAAACATCTAATACCTTTTGACTAACAGTTGTTACAGTGATCTTACCACCTAGAATAATAATATATCCTTGTTAAATCTAGGTTTAAATTATAACTCTACATTCAAGGATGATAAAAACTAAATCATCCACTCCAAAGAACAAGGAAAACTCACTCATTCTCCTCTTCCTTCCTCTCTCCTAGTCTTTCATTCTTTCTTCCTTCTCTCCCACATTTTTATCTCCCCCCAAAATGTGAGCGCTTATTATATAGTAGGGTACTGAGGTGATAGAATAAACAAAACAGATTTCTTCTCTTTAGAAGATCAGTTGCAAAAGACAAGTTTAAACATATGAAATTGTTACAATGTTGTTACGTGCTGTAGCAGAGTTTTAATCAAAGTGCAATGAGAAAACCCTAGTTTCATCCATATTCCACCGGAATTCAAAGTAAGGAAGAAATACTTACCAGATACCTCAGGGATCTTGACTCTTCTCCTCAAGCTTTAGCTTCCCTTAATTCATGAGAAAAGAAGAGATGATGTTGACGAGAACCTGCCCAGGGCAGTAAGTAATATCAGTCGAGGGTCCCTAGGAGGTAATCTCAGTAAAGATAGGAGAGGGCTCTCTGCCAAATATCAATTTCCTTGTGGCAGCTGTCCATCAGGAAATAGGAAGCATAGACACAGGAGAACAAATGTGAGGAATTATAGGCTAAGGATCAGGATAGAAAACAATGGTCTACATAACGAAAGGAAGAGTGGTAATATATAATTATAATAATGCCTTACATTTTGCATAGTAGGTCAGAATTTCACGTCTCTTTCACACACAGCATTTTCTTCAATCCTCAAAGCAAATCTATAAGATAAACAAGGAAAATATTAACTGTTTTATTGCTGGTTGCAGAAACTAAAGCTTCAACTAGTTAAATGAGTTGCAAAAGGTCCACAGCTTAGCTTCATAACTACTAGTCCAGGGGTTTCTCTTCTGCTTCTTGTATTCTAATTGAAGCAATTGTTTGGGGGTATGCATGCTGTTGCTACAGTGAAAGAACAGTGCTCCAAGAAGCATAGTTTCTGAATCTGATTCTCATTTCTGCCATTCATTCTGTTCATGATAAAAACTCAAGACCACTGTTCTTTTCTATTATGGAGAGCAGAAAACCATAATTAGTAAATATCTATGGAGTCCTAATTTCTTAAGTGCTTAATTTTTTTCTTTTTTTTCTTTTCTACCATTTCTCAATTCAGAAGCCATTATAACCTGAAATAATACATACCTGTATATATAATCTATATCATCCAAAGTTGCTTTATATACCCTCTGAAAGTGTCCAAAGTATGGTAACTACTTGATTTTATAACCAGAAAAAGAGCAAATCCATAATTTGATAATGTACAACCATAGTGCAATAACTACAGTGTATTATAGAACAAGGCCATGGGCACATTCAGCTCTCATGTTTGATGAAAAATGCATTAGAGGCTCTCAATTTTTTAAATTTTGTCTTTTCATATAAACCTTATCCCTACCATTTATATCCAATTTTTGAAATAGCTTGAGATCCCAGGATGATGATGATCTTTGTTCCCATATAAGACTTGAAATAAAGGTATAATGAAAAGAACATTCAAGAACAAAAGTCTGCCTGATGCAAAATAATCCAAAGGATGATTCTCAAAAGCAAAGAATACAGCTTTCCAGTGCTTTTAACTTCAGGTATATGTGTAACAATCTGTAAGTTTTGCCACCTAAAGAGTTTTTACTTTTTAGCTTAAATCAATTTATCTTAAAAGAAAATTATCTCTTACTCTAAGGAGAAAGCCTAATATAAAAATGATAAAAATAAAATTGTACTATTAAATTATAATAATATTGTTGTCTACCTCAAACTCTTAAACTGATGCCACTTTCATTCATTCAAAAAAGACAGAGAGAGATTTATCAGTACTAGAGAGTAGTTGGTGTTTTGAGGGCAAGAACCTGAAATATTCTTTGATGATAATCAGAAGGTATGGGAGAGAAGTGAAAAGAGCTTGCCCCTTGTATGGTTGTCATTTAATATCCCAATATATTACCTAAAACCACCTGTAACACACAGCTAATACTTTGGGATACATTAACTTAGTAATTTTTTTTTTCGTGTACAATATATAGAAAATGCTTAATGCATATGTTAAATATATGTTAAATCAAACCTGGACTGATTATCTCTTTAGTACCTTTGTCTGGCCAGATTACCTTCATAATCCTAATTGATGGCATCGGGCTTTCAACACAAATGTAAACATTCTAAGCACAAAATAAATACTTGGTAGTAAGTTACTGATCAATATTTGGATCTATATGGACAGAACCAAAAAGGCATATATTCCTACAATTAAACTGAATTGGGATGGAGGATCCTATATACTTGTGGTGTGCAGAGGTGACTGAAAAACATGATATTTCTATTTTTTCATTAGCACAAAAGGTAGGATACTGAAAATTTCACATAGAACTCAATGAGAAAAATAGCATATGTGTTACCCATCATATCAATATTACGGGAAAAGCTATCGCTTCTTTATTGACTAATCTGCTCAGAAAAACTAACCCTTATCTAACCAGAATTTTCTATTTAGATTTATCCGTAAAATGACTATGATGCACGTTCGAACACTCAATTGTTATTCTTGTTGACATTTTTCATATATTCTGTCTTTATTGTATCCGGGAAGCATAATATGGTTGTACTACATTTTAAAGATAAGAAGCATTCTGTACAGCAATCAAAATAATGTGTTTTACATATTAATACTGGGTTTCAGAAAATCTAGAGGTGGAAGACAAGAAAATAGTTCTTTTGAGAATGATAAACACTATTCTAATTCAGAAACATTGTAGTGGCATTGAAAACTTAATAAAGACAAATATATGGAATCTAAATTAAAATCTAAATTAAATTAAAATTTTTATTTTAATACAGAATAAAATAAAAATGTATACATTTCATTACCAGTAAGAAAAAAGTAAGATAAGAGGAAACAAATTTTGGAATGATATCTACAGGTAAATATTAGAAGATATTGCAGACATATGTTTTAAGTTCTATATAAAAGTAATCTAGTATCTTTTAAAAAAACTTCAGCATACAGGTGAGAGATAGGGTCTTGGAGCAAAATAAATATATACTCCTGTGTATGTCACACTTTTAAATGTTTATATAACATATAAGTTATGAATAAGAAGCCACAAAATTGTTATAAAAATTTTTATGATCTCATTACTCCAAAGTTAATTACTATTCTGTCCAAATCCAGTGAGATGAACTAATCAATGACCTTTCTAGCCATGTTCATCACTGTGATTATACATGAATACAACAATGATAAAGGAGATACTAGAATGAAATAAAATAAAATTTAAAAATATCGAGGAAACCTACTTTGCTGGTGGAAATGTAAAATAGTATAGCAACTTTGGAAGATAGTACAGTTTCTCACAAAATTAAACATGCTCTTAAGCATTCATACTCCTTGGTATTTACTCAGAGGAGTGGAAAAGCTATGTCCACACGAAAACCTGAACACAGATGCTTATATCAGCTTTATTCATAATTGCAAGAACTTGGAAACAACCAAGATATTTTTCAATAAGTGAATGAATAAACTGTGCTATATCAGACAATGAAATACTATTCATCCCTAAAAAGAAATGATCTATCAAGCAATAAAAAGACATGGAGGAAACTTAAATTCATATACCTGAGTGAAATAACCCAAACCCATAGAATATACAACACAAAGAGTAAATGATAAGGTAAGAAGGGACAATGGTGATTATAACCTGTCAGTTTAGGTTCATCCTTGGTAACAAATATATTACTCTGGTAAGTGATGCTGATAATGAAGGAGGCTGTGCATGTGTGGGGGTAAAGGGTGTTTGAAAAATCTCTGTATTTTCCTCTCAATTTTATTGTAAAACTAAAATTCCTCTAAAAATTAAGTCTGAAAAATTATTTAAGAAACTAATCGTGTTCAAAATAAAGCTATTGGCAAAGTGATAGTTCTGTATTAATGTCTTATTAGATTTGCAGATCATGTTAGACAAAGTAAACTCAAACACAGATGCATTATTTTCTCACAAAAGGGTGATAAGCTAATTTTATGGAGTTATACTTAGAGAAATCTTATCTTCAGATGAGCCCTTATATTTAAAACTCTCAAAAATGGGAAGAACTATTTAATGTAATATCTTAGTCATAATACTGGACAGAAATCAACTGTAGAGGATATTTTAAAGACCTCCTCATTTATTATTTCATTATCATTTACAATTCTCAGCAAAAGCAATCAGTCTTATTCATTTAACACATGTTTACTGTGTGCTTCGTGTATGTCAGACAAAGTTTCATTGTCTGGAAATTTGTTTCTGCCTAACCGAACTATCTTATTTGGCAAAGTTACATTTATTAGAAAGTTCTTCCTTATTTCATTGTTCTAGGTTACACCTGTGAAGCCATATGGGCTAAGTGTACTTCCTCTTTCAGAAAACTTCCTCCATGATTAAGGAAAAGTTCCCTAATTTACCAGTCATTTAAGTTTGCACTACCTTTCACCTGTGCTCTCAAGACAGAATTCCAATAGCTCTTAGAAATAATTTAAAAATTAAAGCTTTCTGCTGGAGATGCTAAGTACAATTTAGATTTAAATACAAATGCAATTTAGATTTAATGGGAGAATTGGGGCATGTAAATACAGCAATCAGAGCAAGAGAGCAAGGTGTTGACTGTGTTTTATTGATGAGAACAGGGAACTGGGAATCAGGGCTGCAGAGTTATATTCCCCACACTGTTATTTTTTCCTGTTATCAGGAGAAAAACATTTAACCTGTCTCAATTTACCCATATGGAGAGAAAAATTGTTTTTCTTTTCTGATACGAGCCTTAACTAGATTATTTAAGCTATCTGAACTCATTTTTTCCAATAGTAAAAAAGATACACAATTTAAAAAACTATTACATCACTCATAAGGGTGTTTTCTGTTAGAATGCTCAGCTTTTAAGGCTGAGATAAATGATGCAAAGCAACCCATATGAGCTGCCAGACAAAGCATCATGTCCTAATTGTTCAAGAATTTAGCAAAGTTCAAAGTCCATGGGTCAAAGTCAAGAAACAGAGGTCACTTCAGAAGAAAGATAACATGTAACCAAGTAAAATCCCCTAGTCCACACCAACTCACACACATACACATACACACAAACCTCCTCCCTTTCCTTTAGCAGAGTCAAATCATTGGTTTGGTTTTAGATTTCGCTATGGGATTACTGACCACAAAAGAAGTAGAAAGGGATTTTAGAGATTATCTAGTCTATATTCCCCATCTGGTATTTGATCACCCCAATGTACCAGCCAATGTCTGCTTTCAAATTTCTACTTAGAGGCAATTAGAAAGTCCTTGTCAATTTTACCTCACTACACCAGAAGAAAAGTCCTTGAAAGAAAAGCTTAAAAAAAAAAAAAAAGTCCTTAGACAAAAACAAAACAAAACAAAAAAGATCTGGTTTAAATAAGTAGGAAGTCATCTGATTCCCTAGTTTAACCTAATAATACTTTTATAATTATTTTTTAAATTTAAAAAATAAATCAACTTTCTCTATTTAATTTTCTAATAGATAAAATCGGGCAAATAATTCCTTACCCTGACTTCCTCACAGTGTTGCCATGAAAACCTAATAAAATAATATGTAGCAGACTCCTGCTTGGGCTTAAATTGGGCCCAGTGCTAGGGTTAATGCAAGCATATCCCACAAGTTGATGGGGGGACCTACTCAACCTACTCAAAGAATCCATGTACTGGCATAAGTGTCTCAGTAAGTGGAAAAAGGGAGGAAAATGTAGCATAAAGTAGGTTAAACCAAAGCATTCTCTCCATGTACATAGATTTTACAGCACCCCTCTGGCACCTCAAGGCAGCAAGGATATTAGCATTCTCGTGGACAGGGGTGCTAGTGGGCACTTTATATTTTTAAAGTAATTTGGAGAACAGAGAACATTAACAAAAGAATATACCACACACAAGAGAGAAAACAATGGACAACCTGTGATAGCAATAGCTGACACACAATATTGTAAGGCAAGGTCAGACATCTCCTTGGGACAGCCAGAAACGCAAAGGTGAGAGGGGCTGCCAGTTAATGTGCAAATGAAGGTAAGATGCCACAAAAACTGATTTTTAAATGTTAACATCACTTATTTCTATCCAGGAAATAAAAATCAAATTTTTTATATTAAAAGTGCTTTGTAAACTACAAAGTTCTATGACAAAGTAATGTAATACTATGCTTTAAAAACGAGTAAACCTCTGGGCACATCACCTTTATTATAAAAATTTTAAAAGAAAAAAAACATACAAATCTATCAGTCTCATGAAAATAATATCCAAATCTGAACCACTATTGAAATACAGAAAAAACAGGTTGCCTAACTTTTTTCCTGACCAAGCTTCTGTCTATTTTAAGACACCTACAGAAGTGCTGGTCTTGAATAGCTAATTAAGGAGCTAAAAGGGAAAGTCAATGCGGCAGAAATCTGTTTTATTAGCTTATACATTGTATTTATTTCCTGCATCATCCATAAAACACCTCTGTAGCCAATGAGGAGGAGAGGGGTAGGCATAACAATACTAAGGAATCCTTTCTCCCCTCTTAAGCAAGCCCCTTTCATCACTTGTGTTCAGTTTTACAACCTTGGAAACCACCTGTCTGAAAGACAAATTGCCCTCAAACTCTAGAATGATAACCTTTGCCTAAAGTTAAAACAAACACGTCTACACAAGATCTTGAAGTCTAGAAAAATGCAGGGAGCAAAACCACAGCGACAGTGCCTTTGCCACTTCTGCAAGTTTATCATGGTCAGCCTTGGCTGCCTGACAGAATCCCAGTTCTACACTTAACCTAAATCTGGAGTGGACTGCCCCTAATGTATGAGCGCTACTTCCTGAACGGATATGGGCACTGGGTCTAGTTCTTGACAAATGTCAGTTATTTAATCAACACCCTTATACAACAAGCAAATCACTCAAGAAAGCCTGGTACATAAGAGACACTAAACAAACGTTGGTCATTAGTTAATTTATTGCCAACCCTGTGCCAAGAGACACAAATAAAGTAGTGAAGAAGACAAAGTCTTCCTCTCATGGAAATATATACATTATGAATGCATTAACAAATAAAGACTGTATTTTCAGATAGTGTCCAATGTTATTAACAAATAATTAAGGTGGTGAGGTTGAGAAGGCACAAATCATGTAAAAAACTCGGGGCAGAGAAGGCCAGGCAGGAAGAACCACCAATGTGAATGTCTTGATGAGGGAATGAGCTCGGCAGACTAGACGACAGGAGCAAGGAGGGGTACAGGAGAATGAGTTCCAGAGACAGGGAGGACTCTGTAAGTCTTGGTAGGCCCTGTCTAAATTTGAGTTGTATGAGAATGAAAGTAGAAGTCACCAGAAAGGAGAATTTCAGTAGGAAAATAATGCATACTAATTTGTGTTTGTAGATGGCTATGACTGCAACGTGGAGAATGGATAGCATGAGCAGGAGCAGGTCGGTAAGTCAGACGGCTACTGAACAAACCAACGCAAGGGGAATTAGGATAAGTTAGGGTGAGGTTTTTTTTTTTCAACTTTTAGAGTAATTTAATTATAAGAAATATGGTTCCTTTTTGAGATTCCTTTTTAAAGAAGTCTGTTGCTAGGTAGGTTGCTAAGGAGACTGAGAAAGCCTGAAAGAAAAGTGACCAGTGTTTTATGCAGACTTTATTTAAATATCAGAGAGTGGAGCCAGCAGTAGTTTAATCCCCCAAAGGAGAAAAAATACATGAGTTAGGAAAGGTCAGAAAAGGGTGTGTGTGTGTGTGTGTGTGTGTGTGTGTGTGTGTGTGTGTGTGTGTGTGTGTGTGTACACCACTCCCAAAAGAGAAAAAAGTGATTGGTGGCATGCTTTAGGAGGAAAAAGTATTTATCTAGAAAGGAGACGTAATTCTTGATTCAAGAAAAGTTAGAACTAGCTAAAATTCCACTGGCTGATCAAAACAAGCTGGTAAAAATGGGAAGATTGAACTCATTTGAGGAAAAGAGCAACGTGTAGTAATGGAAGAACTGTTTTGACTAGAGATAGTTTAATACAGCCTAAGAACATACCTGGACTTTTAAATTAGACAAAAATTCAGCTGTCACTTAAAAGCCATGAGACCTTGGGAGTGTTTCCTGAATCTTTATGAGCTTTGATGTCCTCAACTATAAAATGAAGGGGAAAAATTCATCTTGCTGGTTGTTGCTGAAAAGGTCAATTGCCAATCAATATATTCATTCTTTTTTCCATAGCCAGGAATCTTTGGAAGACAACTCACTGTCCCATACAGACCTATATTTCTCAGCTTACTCCTGACTCCTTGATCCCCTTCTCCTAGCCACCTCCCATGTGAGTTCTTCTATCTAATAAAATATGTTTATGCCATTTCCCAGGCAATTTTAAGAAGCTGTTGTACTACCACACTTTCTCCACCCCTCCACCCCCACTCACCCGCTTCCAACCCCCTGCCGATGTCAGGGTAAATGTGGAGGATGCTGAGGCCCTAAGGGACAGAGAAACCACAGGATGGAGGAATTACGAATTCTAGAATCACCACATGGAAGGAAAGCACATCACTTAACAGGATCAAAGATTGAACAGTGAAACTAATCAAAAACAGACTCACAAATATAGTGGACAATTTGGTGACAGACAGAGTGGAGAGGGGGTTGGGAGGCCGGGAGAATGGAGTGAAGGGATAAAAAAGCACAAATTAGTAGTTGATAGTTGGGCACGGGGAGCATGGAAGAGGGAATGCAGTTAGCATTAATATGATGGCTAAGTTGGGGTACAGGGGAGGGAAAGAGCAATTGGGGGGATTGTTTTATGAACATTATAGATGTCTAACCAATGTACTGTATACTTAAAACTAATTTAAATAAATTTATTTTTTAAAAAAGATTGACAGATATGTGGAAATGAACTAATTTTAAGTTATTGAATTAGTAAGCCACTAAATTTGGGGCACTGTTTGTACAGCGATTTATTTTATCATAACCAACACGTGTGCTTATTATGAACATTACAAATAAAGCAGAGTCTGTCACTTGGTAATGCATATCTAATAAATTAAACTACAAAGAATATTAATTTTGTTATCTTAGGCAAATTTCTGAACCAATCTGGGCCTTCATTTGTGTATAAACTATGCCTTTAAATATTTCTTATCCACTCTAAACATCCCGTCCATGATTCTTTAAACAAAGACGTTTTAGATCTTTCATTATCTGTCTTTTCTAAAAGCTTTCAGGTTGTTCAATGTTCTTCTGAGAGAGCACGACTCAACATTAAATAGGTTACCATAAACAGGCCTACTAGAATGGGGTCATAACATTGCTTGTTTTGAATGTTAGACATCTACTGACCTTAAAGATTACACAGAAACAGGTGAAACCAGTGTCTCTACACTTATTAAGATAGTAATGAGCTAATGAATATAAGTGAACGTATGCCTTCATTCTATACTGATGCAATCATATTTTGGGACCTCAGTTTGAATTTCATTGTATTTGTTTGTTTTAACTCATTGTTTTACCATAGGTGTCACCCATTACATTAATTATTCTTTCCAACTTTGTGTTATTTCCAAATCTGATATACATGGCTCCTATATCTTTTTCTAAGCCATTATCAAAATACTGAACTGAAAAAGCCAAGTCCATTACATTTTCTTCTGGAGGATATTTTGAAACATACCAACAAATATCCAGATTTTTAAACATATATTTTCAAGCAGGAAGTAATTACAATTCATTGGTAAATTTCCACTTTTTACATTATTAGATAATTCCAGCCTCTTGTTCACCTATTCATAACTAACCCAGCATTCAGGGCTAATCTACTCTGGAAGCAGATGCATTCAATAAACATCTAAAAAAGTAGTTCTCAAAGAGGCAGTTCCACACTCAAAGGAGTGTTTTAGAAATTTGAGAGTATTTTTGGTTTTCACAATGATTAATTAGGTGGTCCTCTTGCAACTTAGGGTATAGGGATAACCAGGAACATTGTGCACAGTGCAAATCCTGCACATCAGAGAACTGCTTTGTGACAGACAACTATCAACTATCCTGTAGGTGACTCATGCAGTCAACTAATTTCTATATAATATCTGAGCCTAGATTCTAACTTTATTACACACACATACATACACACATATGCTCTATTTTAATTACACAGAATTTTTCAGTAATGCCATTATGCTAATTGATAAAGAAGTACCTTCTTAGTAAATCTACCAAGATTTGTTCACCCTTTTGGAGAAATATGTCATAAATCACAATAAATCTTATAAAATTTAAGCGGCCAATACAACATTCCTGTGTAATTTTGCATTTTCAGTTGTTGCATTCATACTAACTCTATACATATGTACATTGAGTCTATATATTAGCCTATGTCCATTCATCAAGATATAAATAATATTCAGATTTTTTTTCCTTAAAGCTAAATGTATTTTTATGAGTTTGTGCAATTATCTAACAACTTATGTCATCTAATACACTCATGCCTTATCTTTTACATAGTGATATGCATATTATTAAAAGTTGGTTTCTTATTTTTCCTTTGTTTTGGACTTAGGACATAATATTGAGATATATATATATATATATGTATATATACTTTTTAATGTGTGTAGGTAGGTTGTATCATTTAAATTTCTGGAAAGTAAATGGACTATTTCAAATTATTTCATTTAGAAAAGTAGAAGTTAGGTCTGACTGAGTTAATAAAAACAATGATAGATGTGAAGAAAGTACAAAAGACACACAGAAGAGAAGGACCTAATTCCTTCTTGGGAATGCAGCAGGCATTGTCATTGCCCTTGACACTCACTGTTCCTATACCTGCTGACAGGTTCTTACTGCAAGCACCTGTGATGTCTGCTAATGGACTTTAAACACCTTTCTCTGAGCATGTTCATTCACCCCACACTCCTCTCCCAAGGGCAGCTCTCCACCAATGAGGGGAGTTGTTACATACAGACCCCAGCTTTCTCTCTCTCAGGTCGGGTATCTGAGGCATTTTGGTACAATTTCGCAGAGGTTCTCAGCATTATTGATCCCCAGCCTCCCATAGTGGTAATCTGCTTATTACTGCTCCCAGCTACAGTTTTCTTACCTTCTACATATCATTTTCCCACATCTGCTCCTGTGCATTCTTGATTCACCTCCCAAATAATCTGCTTGAACTCAAGTCTTCATTTTAGAGCCCTTCTGGGTAAGTTCAACTTACCACAGGTTGTAAAATTCATATGCATGTTTGTTCTAAGATCCATTCTCTACCTCCTCCTAACTTGCTTTGTATCTCAGGGAATTACATTTCCCAGCCCCCCTTGCCAACTGACTTCTTGTTAGTTTGTGCAGTGGAAGGTAATGGTGAAAGAACGAAGGGCAGGAATTGAGGAGAAGCCAGGTCATTTATATTTCCCTTACTCTGTGTAGTGGTACTGCCAATAGCAGCAATTGCCAATGTGCTTTCTCTGGTTCAGCTCACAAGGAATAATACTTTGGTGGTCTCAGGTCCCACCTGGCAGCCAATACCATGGTTCTAGCTCTTGCAGAACAATTCCTGCTATTAGTCTCTAGTAAATTACCTGTTCCTTGTTTCCTTCCAGCATGGTGTATCTAAAAAATTTAGTTTAGTTCTGTTGGAATATTCAGTGTAAGACAGTGAGTGGCAGTGAGCTGGAAAAGGAGGAAGCAGTTTGATAAAAGACCTCAAATGCATGTTATGAAATTTATCCTGTTAAGTAAAATTTCCTGAATTCGAATACTCATACTTTTTTTTTCTTTCAGCAACTCCATCATAGTGTTGAGTTACCAAGTGAATCCTTAATTTCAAATTACTAGTTTTCCATGTCTTTTAGAAGCATAATCTGTATATTTTCTTTGGGCAACAAAATTATTTCCCACCCCAAGGAATTGAAATATTTTCAGGAGATGTGATTGTGATTCATACATTCAAAATTAATATCTAGGCAAATCAGCTCCCACAAAACATTTCTTGACTCTTTCTACTTTATAGAAAATTGGTGGCCAAAATTCAGATATATAGGGCAAGACACTATGCCTCATGAGTTTCAATTTCTTACTCTTTCAATAGAAATGGAATCTAAAGACTGTTAAAGGATTAATTGCATTAAAAGAATTGAGAAAATTATACAGTAATTGTCTTTCCTGGCCCCTTCTCTCACCACTAAAAAAAGAGGGTACTCCACAGAATGACTGCCAAAAACCTAAACTTATAAATCACAGAATACTAAAGTCCAGAAGTTTAATACATGCATGTAGCAGCAATTCTATGTTTCTCCAGGTTTTCAGAGGTCTGATAAATTTAAAGGTTGTGAAATTAGCTAATTAGCTGAAGCTTAATTCATTTTAATCAGAATTTATATAAAAATAATAAAGAAGAAAACCTCTAAAACCACCGTGATTTTATTTTCAAGCCCTGGGCATATGACCAAAATCTTAGCAGGTGTCATGATTAGTTAGGGACTAAATTAAAGAAACTGACAAAACTGCATTTGATTGAGGTGGACATAGAGGGGGGTAAGCACAGTTTGGGCATTCCTACAGAAGGTCCAAGTACTTTCAATTCTTCATATCCTACTACACCCTAAACATCCTTAGTTACCAAAAGGGCAAAAAAAGTACTTTTCTTTGTAGGAGACTGGCAATTTCCCTGGCATTGCAGCATGACATTTTCTCAGAGAGGCCGTCAAAAACTAGGACATTGAATTGCATGCTTTGCCAAGTAGTTCCCCTTTTGACTTATAAAAACAAGTGATATTTTATCCTTCTTTATTGGATTCACTGAAATGTAACATAAACTCAACTCTGGGCTTTCATCAAAGTGATACAAAATCAAGGAATTCAAAGAATACCTATTATTTTGCTTCTACCCTAAGTAGAGCCTATACTAAGATTTTCTATGGAGGAAGCAAAAATTTTAGTTTTTCTTCTGAAGCTGGTCCAAAGTGAGCTTGGTTCTCTTTAAGACTTGACATACTTGAATGTCCAGTACAGAACATTCAAGGAAGAGCAAGAAAAGAAGAGACTGGGTCAAAATTAAATGTCTAGTATATGAAATCAATTCACTGAAGAAACAAGTGTAGGTTCAGTTCTCAATGAGTCAAGATCCACAGGCATCATAGCTAATTTTCGAAGGAAGCCCTTTCAGGTTTGTGCTTTATTCCCAGACCTGTCTTCAACGTATTTCTAGTCTGAAATCTCTCTAGCAATAAGTCTCAAACTTCAGTGTACAGAAGTATCACTTGGACAATTTGTTAAATACAGATTCCTGGGGCCCCATAAATAAGGACTGTGATCCCGAGTCAGGCCTAAGGAGCTGCATTTACAACAAGAATACCAAGTATTATTCAGCAGGAAGTTTAGACAGCACTTTAAAAAATACTACTAATAAAGCTATGTGGATCAAGATGGGCTCAGCATAGCTGATCTATTGGAAATACAATCTTCCCACTGATTTCCAAGAGGAGTTTACCATTGGCATTCCAGAGCATGTGGTCCAAACTGCAGAAATTATCAACCTGGCATATGCACCAAAATTAGACATGTGGGTATTTTAAACTCCATCAACTATTCTTATACACAGTCAGGATGGAGAATCACTGAAAGAAATTAAAGCCAACCAACAGTTGAAAGTATTAAAGGACAATAGCTACTACTGAAGGACCCTCTACTGGAACATTTTGGATCAGTGTATTTGTCTAATATCGACTTGATTCTCTCTTTTGACAAACTGAACCATAGAAGAAGTGTGGGCATGGATGACTGAAAGAAAGCTATGTAAGGTGATTTACATATACTATTTAATTATTACTAACACTCTTATAAAAGGTCATTATCTCCATTTTATTGATGAAGAAAAAAAAGGAGGTTCATAGTAGTTAGAAACTTTCCAAGATCCCACAATAAGAAATAATAAGATCCAGTAATAAGACCCAGGTCTGCCTGACATTATAATATTTCAAAATTATTTTATTTCACTCATTTCCCAACTTCCTCCAGTGTATACTGCCATTCAATAGTTAGTCTAGAGAGTATATGCAACGCCAGGGAAGAAAAAGGATAAAAGGTTTCAGTCTAGCAGAGAAATTCAAAGGAAGGTAAAGAGAACTAATGTCTCTAACTAAAAAACAAACAAATTGAAAAATTCCTCCAACCATCAAGGTTTAGATTTGGAGAAAGCTTTAGACAAGATCTCTGTACTGATCACTTTTGTTAAGCAAGAGACCTGCAAACAAGTGCAGTCTCGTGAATCCTGCTCTGGATTTGTAAATTTAGAGACTCGAATTTTCTGTCATATTTTATTAATTTTGGCAAAACTCTTAAAATTTCCAAATGTTTGCTCTAAAGTGAAAGTCTATCTCAAAGAGATATTGGAGTGATTAATTTAAATAATGTCACCATCTAAAAGAGAACAGTACAGTACAGGCCCCCTATAAATGTTAACTCCTCCTTTCTAGTCTGCGAAAAAGGAGAATATGAAAAGAAACTCTGTTGAGAGTAAGGTTCTGAGAGAGAGAATCAGAGTCTGGCTTTACTCCCACTACTGTACTGCACACTCAAAAGTCCTGGGGTTAAAAATATTTGTATTCATAAGCCTTAAATGCATTATTCTGCTCATGTCATCTGAAGCATTTCTGGATGGAGCAAAAGACTACTTTGATTATTTTTAAGTTAATGTTAAACTGACTTCTATTTCTAGGGTCTTTTTTTCTTTCAGTAGTCATTATAATATTCTTCCTTAATTCTAGTAACTAATAACTCATGTATTGCATGTGTGACGTCCTTGCTTCCTAAGGAATTATGACACTTTAGCCATAAAGATCTACTTGAGAGACATGACACTACATGATCCCCAGGTACTCTAAAATTTAGAGACCGTAAAGATTCTAAAATAGTGGGAAAAAAAACTCAGTCAAGGGATAGGCCAAGACTTCTAAATACCACTTTATTAAACAGGCTTATTGATTCCTTAAGTGGTAGCAATTTTCTATCATATTTATAACTTTCATTAAGTTGAAGTCCAATAAGAACTTCAATCTATCAATGAAGAATTTATTGATCTCCTCTGTCATGTAGCTTGTGTCTGACATTCCTGGTTATAAATCCTGGCTTTAATTACTATCTTTATAATGCTGAAAGAAAGCCCTAAATTTTCTTGAGTTTCAATGCCCTTATATTCAGAATACTGAAATAATGACTTGTTCCTTAAAGTGATACTGTGAGGAAAAAGATAATTCTATGGAGTCATAATCTAGATATATTTATATTTTATGTAATTTCAAATACATGTACTTGGTAGAGTCAAAGAGAGAAGGAAAGGAGGGGGTGAGAAAGAGATAGAAAAAATGTTAAATAATGTCAGTAATTTCTATGGACAGAATATTTGTTTTCCCCTCCAAATTCGTATGCTTAAGCCTTAATCACTAATGTGACTGCATTTGGATGTGAGATTTTTGAGGGGTAATTAGGTTTGGATGAAGTCAGAGGGATAGAGCCCCCACATTATGATTGGAACCCTTATAATGATACCTGAGCTCTCTCTCTGCCATGTGAGACAGCCTGGAAGATGTTCCATGTGCCAGCAGAACTGACCATCTGCTGGCAGCCTGATCTCAGATTACTCCATTTCTGAAATTGTGAAAAATAAATGTATTTTGTTTGAGCCACCTAAACTATGGTATTCTTGTTACAGCAACCCAAACTGACTAAGATAGAGATATTACCTGATATCCACTCAATAAACAACTGTCCTAGGGCAAACATAAGAATCTGTTATTTCCTTGGATTAACTCAGTTTCCACTTTCCTTATCCATTTTGAACATCTTACTATACAGGCTGTTATTCTAAAGTTGAAAGAGGTATATATATTTTTTTCTAACATAGTTCTTAAATGAATGAAAGTCAGCTACCTCATTACTTGTCCCAATTAAGAATAACAATCTGCTTCCATGATAAAGAACAACAACAACAAAAACTAGTTTTATTGGTCTTACTATGAGATTTTTTTTTTGACTATCTATAACATGAAGTTTTTGTTTTGTTGTTTTGTTTTGTTTTACCTTTCTTGGAGAATCAGGTAGAACTCATGTTAGGAACAGAACAATCAATTCAAAATCCTTGAGCAATAAAAAATCTGTTGTTTTTCAGTTCTGTGTTAGAGATAACTCAGTACTTAAACAATGTTCCTGAGACACAGGTCTTTCCATAGCTCTGCATTTTCAGTGTTGTGTGGATTCATATGAAGATCTTTCCTTCTTGATTTTCAAAAGGTTGTTGAAGCTATAGAAAGAATAATTTTACTTTTCTTATAGCTGAAACCAAAGCCCAGAAATTGTGTCTTGATTGTTTGCTTGGGTCATGTAACATCCCTAATGACTGTAGCCAAGGGGATGGAATTCCTGATTAATTTCATTCAATCAGGGCCCATTCTGGAGTTATGATGAAAATATCCCATCCAAATTCCACATGGCTGAGAAATAAGGGGTTATATTATAATGGCAACTTGATGCTGGGGGAATGGCTAACAAATAAATAATCAACATATATGCTGACTTTAGAGTCGAATTTCCACATAAACTCTATAGGAAATGTATAAAAATATCTCACTTTGCATTGGGCACACAGGGGTTGATGTCCTGTCTGCTCCCTTGACTTTGCTGTAATTGAATTTCTTATCTTGTGTTAGGCCCAGAAGAGAATACCAAAAAAAATAAATAAATAAAAAAAGTAAAAAACAATCTGCCCTCAAGAATTGGTCTCCATAAAGGAAACAGAACAATTTGTGAGAACATAAAATGATGTGCTAAATTGAGTAGTACAGATATTGAAGCATTTTAAATTTCTGGCTTTGTCATATATTATGAATAAAATATTCTAAATCACTGCCTTACATTTTATGGGTATGTTTTAAAAATAGGGTGGGTTTCACAGTACAATTCCAAAATTGGATCAGAAAGGCTATAAAGCAGTACAGATTTCAGAGGTAAGCAGACCTAAAGTTGAATGTATTTATTTAACCTCCCTGAGATTATTATAGCAGAGGTTATAAATATCTACTCATGGAATACTGAGAGGATTAAATGAGGAGATGCACCTAGCACACTGCCAAGCACAAAACAAATAATAAATAACTATTATTGTTATTACCATAATTTGTGCCTGGCACTCTGATTTGACAAACAGTCTCTTCCACAGTAGCAATAAGGATCACATAAACATAAAAGTTTGACATTTTGTGTTGAACTAGAGCCTTGCTGCACACGCACACATACCCCACTTCTTTGCAGAGTTGGCTGTGGATCCAACAGCTCATGGATCAAGACGTCAGAAGTTGCAGTATGCTAACTGAACACTCAAGTACACAAAGAAATGTTGCCCACTCCATGGCATTACACTTCATCCTGTTCCTGTCCATACACATAATTTGCATAAGTAGGTGATATCAACCCCTTCATCAAGTGTGACTCATTTCTTCCACAATATATGAATCAAAAAGAATAGTACATGACCAGACCCCCAGGCATTGGCTGGGTAATGCCATTCTTCCAGGAAATTAAAGAAATATACATTAAACATTCAAATGTATCACAGAGGGGGAATTCTGTTTGATGGAGCGACTCCACTGTTTTTCAGAAACTGTCACAGAAATTGCTAATTACAGAAGTTCACAAAAAAATTTTAATCACTGAAGCAAAACAAGTCAATCAAATGGGAAAAAAACAGGACACCTACAAATCTCTTTCCTTCTGAAGGGTCCTCAATTTAGTTATTCAAAAATGTGGTCCTCTCTCAGCAGTTTACTCTCCTAGCTTTTTTGTGTGTGTCTGGGTATGATTTCTGTCTTTGCTAGCAAGCCAGAAACAGCCTTTTCTCTTTAATGTGTGCATGTGTTTGTGGGGGTGGAGAGTAAAAAAGAAATAAAAAGCAAATGGAGGCAGATGGAGGGAGATAGCTCCCACAATTCCCCAGGCTTGTAAAGGTACACAAGGCCCACTCAAGCCTGAGATGCCCATGCTGGTCTCCCTCATTCTTCTGGCCACCCTGCTTGTGAGTCATGATCAGAATCTCCACCCTCTCCATAGGTGAGTAGGTGATTGTTTGGGCTAGAAGCAAATTGACACAGTCACTACTGCAATATACAGCATCTACTGTAAGTTCCTATGTGTCTGTTATCTCTAAAACAGCTCTTGGTATTTTATCAATGTATTCACTGCGGGAGAAGTATCATCGAAAAAACAGGTGATCTTGACAAATCTCTTTCTCCATTGCCTGCCAGTGCTAAAAGTACCATCTTTTGAAAATGTTTACATTTCTTTTTTAATAAATGAAGATGCTCATTTCCACCTTCCCCTCTTTTACTTTTTCATCACCCTTCTGTTTTAAGTTTGATTTCTTCTTCTAGAGTTAGGTTTATTCATAAAAACAATATTTACAAAGATGAGTTTCATTCAAGTCAATTACAGTTCATTTAGTCCCAGGGCCATCTTGATTAAGGTTACAAGACCCTGTGGGTTTCCCTAAGAGAGGAGGCAAGAACTTAACCCGTGAGTTAAGAAGAGATGTTCCTGAGATAACTTACTTCCCATCACTGATGTTGGTATCAGCAGCTGCTTTAGAATTAGAATCCACTCCAAGTGTTCACCCTTATGGGGGTGGAAAATGGGATTGGGCGGCCAAGAGTTATTTGAATGATTCAACTAACAGCCACCCAACTGTGCTAGGTGGTTACCAAGCAACAGTCTCAAAAGCTTCCTGGCAGTTCTCTTTAGGATTTCTCTCCTCTTTCCAGTCAATCCCTCTTTGCTTAGCCTGTGCTTTCTACATGTAATAACTTTCCCTTTCTGCTCTTTCTGAATTTTTATTCACTCTTAATGACATTACAAGTGCCATTTCCTCTCCAAAGTCCTTCACTGCTCTGTCACTCTCCATAGAAGAGAGAGAAGGGAGGTGAAAAGTAATCTAACTGGCCCAGATCATCTTTTTGAGTCACACAAGCACACAAATCAGAGGTCTCTAGCCTCCTCTTACTTTTGTTTATAAGTCCACCATTTTCTTTACTCAGATGACTTCAAGATTATGGTACCAACATGGAGTAAAACATGGGCATTTAGAGCAGTGGGGTTTATTTCATAGAGTGAAATATTTCCAGAAGACAAGGCAATATAAAATCTTTGCTCTCCTCATAGTTCTCAAGTCTGTGTTCCATCCCTAGAAACAAGTTGCTTCTTGACTGGCATATGAAGAAAATATATCTCAAATTAAGGAATTTTACAGAAAAATATATGACTAAAAGTTAATCAAACAATCAATCAATCAATAACACTAAAGAAAAGTTAGGATTTGACTATATCCTATCACTTCTAATAAAAAAAAATATTTCCCATTGAGTTTTACTTTGTACCTTTTCAAGGAGTTTTAACACAAATTTACTCATTTTTAGTGGACATAGTATAATCTCTGGTGTGTTAAGGACTAGGTTTCAGCTCCGTTTCTCTGATTATCCACTATAAAGCTTTGGCAGAACTATTTGATCATTTTAAACTTCCTTTATTGGTAACATGGAAATATGAGTACTAGTTAACATTTATTAAGCATTTCTATGTACTAAGCATTGTGTAATAAGCTTTATTTAGGCTACCACATTTAATACTCATAAATGCCATAAAGTTATTAGCCCCAGTTCATAGATAGCGAAGATGATAATACTAATTTAATTTATCATAAGCATCTATTGAAGGGCCCTTTATATGTGAGGTAGATACTATTATTAAATTCTATTACCAGATTAGGTGACTGAAGCACTAAGAAAGTGACATTATGCCCATTCATTCATCTTATAAATACAGAACTGGATTCCAACACCGTTCTTTCTCCAAAGCTTGTGCTCTTAACCAGAATGTACCACTATCCTAAAAATACCTGCAGCTCAGGTACCATGTATTTGTTGGGAGGAACCAATGAGACTATAAAAGTGAAAAGGTTTGGATGCTGTAAATCTCTATATCAGGCATGGGGAATGTAAGACATCATGTCACCTCTGTCCACTGAAGACACTGCTAATTGCAAACTATTGCCCCGCAGTGGACCAGATCCTGCCACCTGTTTATGTAAATAAAATTTTATCGGAACACCCTTTTGTCTATGTATTGTCTGGGCTGCTTTGGGGCTGCAACAGCAGAGAAGAATCCCAGAAACAGAGATCGTATGGCCTGCAAAGCCTAAAATATTTACTTTTTGACCCCACACAGAAAAAAAAAAATTATCAACTCCTGGATTAGAGTATAATTTTCTACTAACCAATACTGTTTCACAGTCATCAATAAATTGCTTCTGGGATATACTACCAGGCTGATTGAAAAGTGACAAAGACATAAACCTACTAGCTATTCCTGTTATCTAAAAGTATCAATTAATACTACTAAATCAGATACAGAAACAGAATCACTAATACATCAGTGGACTCAGGTAAGGTCTCAAGAATACCTCGTCACATTTGGGAACTTGGAATTTTTGGCCTGGGCTTCTCCTTCTTAAACTTAAATTGGAAAGTTCTCTTCTCTAACCACAGGAATCACTCAGTTAAGGAGTATTTCTGACCCAGCAGTAGAAAGTAGGCAGAGTGGTGAGGATACTGTGCAAACTATGTTCTCATCACTTTATTTCTGGAGATCATCCTATATGTGGCCCCTGCAGACTTCAATATTGCACTATGACTAACTCTGCCACCTAATGCACCAAGTCTGATTCACCATATACCTAAATACAAAAGGAAAAATGCAGATGAGAGAGATTCATCTGAAAATCTTCAGGAGAAAGAAGTGTATAGAGAACAAAGAAGGTAGGGTGGAGCATGTTGCCCATTCTGGAAAATTCAGAAATTCTCTTTCAAGTCAACTTTAAATCTTTTTTCTAAATGTCAGGCACAAAATGATGATAGCATAGCTATCTTAACCTTGGGAGGGACAATTTTTAAAGTATATGACTTCAGCCATATACACAGGGCTGAGGAGCAATGATGTAGTATATGTAGAACAATGCCCAATAGCTTATCTGAAAAGAATATTGGGCATGCAGATTTCCAAGACACCCACACCTTGGAGATAATGCCAGTGAGTTAATCAAATACTTTTCTGCCTGCACAACTGTGATACCTAAAGCTGCTAGGAACATCATTTTTAGACATCCGTGGGAGGGATTCTTTTTTGTAATTCTGCATTTCTTTAACTCCCACCACATGTCTAGGCTTCCAGAGACACATACTGCCACCTTTTCTGAGCATTTTTTTTCTCTTTTATTTTGACCATGACCTAAGAGACCCTCCTAGGGCCAATTGCAATAAATGCTAAAACAGTGATCATGATGTCTCTGGTACTACATGAACTGACCTGCATGCAAGTCCTGTTGGGTACCTAGGAATTGAGCTCACCATTCCCACTTCCCCCAAACCTGCTTTTGTATCAGCCTCCCAGGCATCATCAGTTCCCTCAAACATCCAACTAAAACAAAAGGTCAGTCGATTTCAACACCTTTAATTGAATGTCTATTATGAGTCAAATGCTAGGAGGATGGTGGGGCACAAGGCATAGATCCAGCATTCAGGAAGACAACATTCTGATGGGTCAGTAAGATAGTTAGAACATGCAAAAGAGTGGGTTAAGTGCTATGATTGGAGTAAACAGAAGAGAAGATGCAATCACACAGAGGGGAGGGAGTGTCAGAGAAGGCTTCCAAGAAGGTATATTTAAGTTGAGGTATCAAACATAAATGAGATCTAGCCAAGAAAAGATAGTGGAGAGAAAACCTCCAGCCACAAGACACAGCATATAAAAAACCTGGAGGAAAAAGAAAGCATTTTGGAACTGCAGAAAAGCAGCTAGATAATTAGGAGCATAAGCTCAATGGTCAGAAATATCTGAATCCGAATCTCAATTCTGTGACTTTGAACAAGTTACTTAACCTTTCTGTGCCTCAATTTCCTCATCTATAAAATGGATATGATAATAGTACCTCCTATATAAAGTGACGATTAAACACATACAATGCAAGTGACACATAATAAGCACTCAAAAACTGGCAGCTATTATTATATTAATGTAATAACATTATTTTATTGTAATTTATTCATATTAACATTATTACTATTATTTTTAATATTAAAATGTTATTTTTGTTATTAAACCTCTATTTAAGTCTCAACTGAAAAAAAAAAAAAACTGAGAATAACAGTACCTACCTTCCTGAATTTTTTTTTAAGTGAGGCAACCCTTGGTTGACCTCACAGATTGCAAGGACATTATTAATTTACAAGCCCTTATTTTTTATCATTTTTTTAATGCCTACAGCACCTGGTGTTCCCAGGTAGTCTCCCATCCAAGTACTAACCAGGCCCTACCCTGCTTAGCTTCCAAGATCAGATGGGATAAGGCTTGTTCAGATTGCCATGGCCATAGAACCTTCCTGAATGTTTAAGAAGATTAAATAATTAAAAGATGCCTAGCTTTAAGTAAAAATATAAAATAATAATAGATAACTCCATAAAAAATGTTTCACCTGCAAATAACAGAAGATTGTCTTGCATAGTCACTATAAAAACAATAAAAATCAATAATAGGGAGTATTTTCCTCACATAAAGAAAAACCTGGATATATAGGTGCTGGTAGTGTTTAGTAGACTGATGATGTTTGGGCTGGCATTTCTGCAATTCTCTTAAAATTTCCCTTTGCTTGTTGCTTCCATCTCAAATAGTGACTTTGATTCTTGACATTAGATCCATATTCAAGAAAGAAAAAAAATGCAGATGTGCTTCCTTTGAACAGAGAAGTGCAACCTTCCCTAGAAACTTTGAGGAGACTTCCACCTACAACAATTTGAACAGAGCTGCACTGTGTGACTACGTCTGGTTCAAAAGGCTGGAAAGTGAGCATTTATCCAATTGAGTTGGGGTTTTATCAGCAAGGATGGTGAGAATGGATATTAAGTAGGCAAACAACAAGTTTTGCCATAGTATTATTACTTACACTTTCAGGTGCCAAGCTCTGCATTGAGTGCTTTATGTGAATGATTTCATTTACTCTTCACTTTTAATGAGATGAGCTGTTTATTAATAGTAATAGTGTTGTTGTTACTTAATAGGTAGGAGATAGAGGCACAGAAAGAGAGCGATTTGGACACCATCACACAACTTCTAGGTGGTGAAGGTGGTGTCAAAGCCTGACAGCTTGACTCTGGGGCAATGAGAAAAAAAATATTCATAGAATCTCTCAAAGATGTACTCATAACTATGAGCTGTTATCATAGTTAGAATATACAAGCTTTCCCCTTCTGAACTGCCATCCCACAACACTGGCACTCAACTTTTTATAAGTACAAGCATCTATGTTAAATACTGTACCCATCTCACATATGCCCCGTTCTGTCCCATTCTCTTTTTTGACTGTGCTTCTTGAGTTAGGCATCATATCCTAATCTTCTTTAAATCTACCTCTCTATCAATGTCTTGGTCTGAGCAAACCCAAAAGAATGGTGCTAATCCAGTATAAGCAACTAGAGTTGTTTTTTTTTGTTGTTTTTTTGTTTGTTTGTTTGTTTGTTTGTTTTAATTCAACAGGCCTGCAGTCCTGCTTTCCATAGGATCTGTCCCTTAGCAGCCTCAAAGTGGTAGTACTGGAAGGAGAAAGGACTATATTTAAGCTAAGAACTCGTGGCTGGAGATAGACCTCACAAATGCCACCTCATCTCAGCTATAGTAACACCTTCAACTCTTCTCTCTTGCTCCTCTTGTTAAGCTCCTTTCCTTGTTAATTTGAGGATATGAAATCAGAAAAATTCTGTTTCTTGTTAGGAATAGCATAATAGGAATATATGGTATCAATGTCTTGGTCTAAGACCTATGAGGCTAGGAATACGTATCTTAATTAAATGTCAGTAATTTAAACTCTATTATGGTATATAATAGTGTACCATAAGAGAAAGCATGTGCCTGGACCTGATACAGATCCACTTAAATAAGGAAAAAAAAAAAAGCTAAATCTCTATGCCTCTGTTTTTCATTAGATCTGAAATGCACAAGAATAATTTGGACTCAGTGAGAATCACACAGTGGATGCTATTTGCTTGCCAAAATTTACTTTTTATTACCCTTGTTTCTGCAGAGGTTCGCTTAGCATTGCCGCCTTTGCATTGGAACCTTGAGGTCAAGTAATTAATAGCAGCCTCAGTGGCTGTCCTTGTTCTGATGGCCTACCTACCACTCCAGGCAACATCTTCAGTGAGGATCCTCCAGGCAGAATCCAGCCCTCGGATAAACAACTTAACAATAAAATGAGACTGCTCAGGGTAGAAAAGAGACCACAAAGAGCAGAATGGAAATGAGGCACTGTGTATTATACTTAAAACACAGAAACTGAATATAAGTGGGTTTGAATCCTAATACCTAAGTACTACCTGTGTGAATTATGGCAAATTACTTAATCTCTCAGAGCCTCATTTTCTTCATCTATAAAACAGAAAGAAGATAATGCTAATATCTGACAGAATAAATTTTAAGTTAAGGTATGCTGTGTCTGGTACACAGACATTGAGCAAATGGCAGTCATTTACATGAGTGACACAGGGCAGAAGCATTAACACAGTGTACAGTTCAGCACAGGAATCTGATCCCAGGGGAACCAGAAGACCCAAGGGAAGTCTATTCTTACTGGAAATGGTTTCTCTGAGCTCACTTTATCCATGTCTTACTCCTTCTCTCTCCTCAGCTAGAGCTGCTATTCTGAAGTATCCATGTGCTGGCTCCCTACTCTCTTATCCAAAGCTACCTGTCAGAGCCCATTTGCCCATTAGCTCTGGGAAATTTTTGGTTATAATCACAATGCCAGTGAGATTGATCAGAGGGATCAGCTGGACACTTCTCCCACTGTGACTAATCAGACAGGTATATCACCCAAGTTATCTGAAAAAGTCAGAGCCTTCTAGGTCTGCTTGTAAGGAAGCAGAGTGCTTTCTATTGTCATCAGCAAGTTCTCTGTGAATAATTTTACCTGCTAGGAGAAATGGATTAGCTACAGACTGTGACTGGAGTCCCTAAGCCTGGTGGACCTGGGCTGAGTAGGATGTGATGAGACCGTTTAAGGGGATGGAAGGATCACTTAAATTTTATAGCTGAGTAGAATACTTTTCAGCCTAATGATTTTTGTTTTAAATAATCTGCTTTGGCCATTTGAATTACACACTGTACATTTTCTCTGTGGTGACCTCGGCCTCCAGCTATTTCGGTTCAATTTGCTGTGGTTTGTCTCAGTTTCCCTGTTAGAGGTATTAGAGGTATTCCCTGTATTAGGCATGCCAACTTCCTTCACCAAGTAGCTGTTGCATGACATAAGTACATAAGATCTGTCTGTGTTTCCCCTGAAATATATTTTAAACAAAAAGTAGTTTACCCAGTCACAGTCACCTGGCCTTGCACCATGGGGAAGGAGAGAAGGAGGAGGCAGAATTCCCATTTCTGTAAGAACGGTATACATGTATAGGAAGTTGCAATTCTGACTGGTACTGAAGTACAGTGGATATTAGAAGACATCTGTGGAAGGAAAAACTTTTTTTATTATTTGTTTTATATAATAATGGATTCAGAGTTTTCAAAACAGGAAAATTGGTTAATTAACCAGGCTTATTTTTTAATCTTTTGATAGGTTGAGTATCTACAGGCTGCAAGTCAATTCTAAAATCCTATATGCTTTTCAAAGATTGTCTGAATGTGTCAATTTTCTTTCATTTTGGGGAAAAAAAAAGTTTTCTAAGAGCATATGGAAAGTATTACATGTTTTCTGCAAAGTTATAGGCCAGCATTAAGCACTTTCCTTTAGATAAAAATTTTTAAAAGCAAGGAAAATTGTGTTTTTCCTCACAGTTGAGCAGCACTTCAACAACAAAAAAAGCCATCCTCTGAGATTAAAGATTGTTCCAGATATCTAATTTCTCAGGGTGTAGATTTCTTGCAGCCAAAAATGAGATGAACTCTGGGATCAGGAAGAAAGCTTTCCAAAGTCCCAGTCTATAGCTGAGTTGACTTGCCCAGCATGACATATTTGGGAAATCCAATCATTTTAAAATAACGAATGCTCTCTTAAAGAGAAGGTAACCTCTAATATTATTAGGGACCCCTATGTTGCTCTGATTGTTACACTCTTTTTTTTTTCTTATCTATAATCTGATAACCAGTGGGAAGTCAGGAGAAGAAAGACATCTCAGATACTAGACATCAATCAAGGAATGAGCTGTACTACAATGACAACTCAGCGGGCAGTTTTGAAAGTTTATGTCATGAGCCAACATAAAATGTAATCATCTCGGGAGTCAGGGCATATTACAGAATAGCAAGAAGCCTTGCTTGAGCACTTGAGAGGATCAGCAGGAAAATGTTTTATCGATGTGGATGGTGGTAGCATAGATAAAAATCTGCACTGTTTTAAAAATGGTCTTGAGAAACAATTCAGAAAAAAAGAGGGTTTTACATAACATTTACATGGGAATGTGTCTCAAAGGGCAGCATAGGAAAATTTAGAACAAAGGGCTATCATTTGCACATCTTTCCTAGTATAAGATCTGGCTAGCCCCACTGAACTGTGGAAGACCACTGCAAAAGGCATACCTTCTTTTACAGTCCAAAGGATTTTTTTATGTTTGAGTATGCATATATTTTTTTTTCTACCATTGACAATCCAATTAGATTATTTCTCAGTTATTGGGTTTAGCCCCCCATCTTTTTCTGAAGTTCCAGAAGTTACTGTGTTTATCATTGATCTTCTGACACAAGCTGGCCAGATGGCAAAAGCAAAGAATGCTCAAATGGGCTAGGTCCACAGTACAGAGGGAGAAAGTCGATTACATTTCCTTACTCCTCTAAGTTCCAATTATATAAGAAGGTCCTATATCCTAGCATATTCTCTCTTGCAAAGCTATGATTTTCTCCTTTTTGCCCACTATAATCTAGGTACTGAGTTATGTTTATTTATGTGAATATGGGTTTGTTATGTCTATTTTCTGATACTAACAGCTTCTTTCCTAAGATAGCCTTCCTAAGCCATTTTCAGTCATTGCTGTTGTCAATAGCAATGCCATCAATTACCCTTCCCAAACATAAGTAAAAGGCAGAAACTGTGCTAAATGTTTTCTACACATAATTCCATTAATTCTCACAACTACCTTGTGAGAAAGACAATATCCCCATGTTATGTAAAATAGAATTTAAGCTAAAATACATGAAATAACACACCCAAGTTCACTCCATTAGCAAGTCACAGGATTTGAATTTGAACCTAGTCTGCCTGATTTCGAAGCCCATCTTTTAGGTATTATAGCAAGGCTATTTCAACCTCTCCTATAAGTTTGATCCATGTCCTGGTTAGAGTTTTACATTGCAGTGACCAAAGCCCTTCATGCACTACCCAGCAAAGGAAAACTGCAGTTTACTTTGAATTTATGGGGTTGAGGAGAGCCTCTAACTGCAACAATCTAAAAATGACCTTGTAATAAAAGTGCTTTGAAAACCTCAGCCCCATACTATGTTCTGACCATACTAAACCACTTATTCTAGTTGGACCTGCTTTACACTTGCTTTTCTGTTTACCTGTAATTCCCTTCTTAAAATTTACAAAACGCCCAGCCTTTCCTTATTCTAACACTTAACGTGAATTTTCAACAGCATATTTATTATCAGTATTGCTGAGATTTGTTCCCTCCACAGTCCTCTGCCAAATATAGGCTTCCTGCATGTGTTAACATCCTGTGTTTGGGTTCACTTGTCTGTGTGTTTAATGCCGAAGCCTGTTCCCTCGGGATACTCCATGTTTTCTGGCCCATAGCCTTATAAACTAATTCCTTTGCTTTCTGCTGCAAACAAGGGGCAGTGCAGCAAATAAAAGATTTTTTAAAGTTCTTTACAGAATGTGAGCTTAAAAGAGCTCCCTTCCTACCTACATTACCCCCGTCCTCAACTGAATAGAGATATAGACACTATCACAATTACTACATTATATGCCCTGGTTATTTAACTATTTTATGGCGCATTTCCATATCAAAGAAAAAGCATTTTACTGACTCATGACTCTTAAATTTGAAGATCTCAGATTCTCTTTAGTCTTTTCCCACAGAATTATAAAAGATACTTTGGACATTCTGGCACTTGAATTAGGGAAAAAAATGAGTGCTACCCAGAAAGTTCAGTTAATCCTTGGGACTCTGATGTAGCTTATAACATCTATGTACTAATGGGAGCACTTCAAAGTAGCTTTGTTATGCAGATTACAGCACTAGCACTGGTAAATATATTAGAAGCTATGGTCTCCGCATTCAAGAAATTTGCATAGCTCTGCTACAGAAATTCTGATCATAATGATGGAAGATAACACTTACTGAGTGTTTACAAGTACCAGGCACTGTGTTAAATACCTTACATGCATTCTCTTCTGTAGTCTCAATAACCCTATAAGGTGAAATAATCATGAGCTTTCATTCAATTGGAGGCAACAGACACAGAAAGGTTAAAGAATGTGCCCCTGCTATGACAACCAGTGAAGGCACAGAGTCCAGATCTGGAGCCTATGCTTTTGACCACTAGGCTATGCTAGAATGTCCTAAAGTACTGCTTGAGTGGACCTCTACTGCATCCAAACAGAGTAAAACATGAGGAGAGTTTACTAGAAAATTACATGATAAGGAAGACTCTAGACCAGACAAGAGACCATGTTCCTAAGTACAAAGGATTGGTTTTATCCTATTTATTCACTCAAAAAGCATTCAACTTATTTAGTATATATTAGACACTGTTGTAGATGCTGATGATATGTCAGTAATAAGAGGCAAAAACCTCTCACATCCTTGTGGAGGCAATCAGATAATAACAATAGATATTTAAGATAGGTGATAGCGCTATGAGAAAAAGCAGAGGGAAAGGGGAATAAATAGTGAGCCTCAGGATGCAAGAGATCAGGGAGATGAGGAAAAACCAGAATGAATAATGAGGAAATGTGCTCCATGAAGTAGGAGGAACAACAGGAGAGTCTGATATCCTAAAAGTGAAGTGGAAAAAAAGACTTCCAAGCAAGTGGGAGTAATCAATTGTGTCCAATGCTGTGGTGTTTTGATATGTGCCTTTGGAAAAATTGTGAGGGCAAAAACTTAAAAGGAGCAGGTTCAAAAAAAAAAAAAAAAAAGTGGAGTAGACAAATTGGAAGCAGCATATTTTCTAGGACTGCCATGATAAAATATCACAGACTGAGTGGCTTAAACAACAAAAATGTATTTTCTCAGAATTTTGGAGGTTGGAAGCCCAAGATCAAGGCGTCAGCAGGTTTGATTTCTTCTGAGTCTTCTCTCTCTGGCTTGTATATGGGTCGTCTTTGGACTGTCCTCACATGGTCTTTTCTCTGTGCATACATCCCTGGTGTCTCTTTATATAACTAAATTCCTCTTCTTGTAAGGACACTTGTCAGACAGAATTAGGGCCCACCCAAAGGACCTCATTTTAACCTAATCACTTCTTTAAAGGCCCTGTTTCCAAATATAGTCATATTCTGAGATACTGGGGGTTAGAACTACAACATGTGAATTTGGGAGGGGCACAATTTAGTGCATAATACAGCACATATATGCAACTCTTTTGCGAAGATATGCTGTACGGAGGGACACAAAAGTGGGATGCTGATTGGGTTCAGTGCAAAAAGAGGTTTTCTGTTGTATTTATCGCAGAAATGACAGCATGATGTTGCATTTTGCTGTAATTTATCTAGTAGGAGGAATAGTTACTTAATGTTGCAAAATAAGAAATTACACAGAACACAATTACATAGTGTGTGTAGTTTGATTTACGTACTCCTGCTTAAGCTAAACCTTTAAGAACTATACTCAGAATGTATTCTTCCAAAATTTACTTTCAAAGAATATCAGTGGATATAAGGGATAGAGTTCTGGATTCACAAAAAAGTTGGGAAATAAATTTTCTTACTAAAGGACTTCTCAACTTCTTCTATAGTAAGTGTGCCATTTAGCTGTGAAGAAGGGGACAGATCATACAGCATTTCCCACACAGATGTGATCACAATTTTCATTCTCACAGGTCATTGAACGCATTGGTATTGAGAGTAAACCATTTGGGAAATGCTTCTCCATGATGATGATAACAACAACAATAGCTAATATACATTAATGGCCTACTTGTAGGTAAGGCTAATAGGTCTAAATCCCAGAGGAAAATCATTTACATCTACTCAGTTGTTATTGTTGGTGTTGTTGCTGTCTCATTTTAACCACTTCAGACATACCGAAACAAAATCTCAATATGAAATGGTGACTTCGATGGACAGCTAGAGTTGAGAACCATCACACTAAATACTCCCTAAGCATTATTTTATGTAATAGTTTCAACTTCTTTAAAGGTAAAATTCTCTTAGTGTAGATCAGTGTATTAGGAAGGGTAAAAGTTTGGCCTTGGGACCACCATTCCCACATTCCTAATCTATGGGAAGACAGCTCTAATTGATTGCTCTGCTCTTTCCTGCACCTTAACTTTATTTTACAAACCCTAACACAGCTTTAGCTTGAATTAGCCTAATAAGATGAATATTATTGCCATTTCTGTTATATATACATTCTTTTATTGGGAAACCTATCTAACCATTGAAGTCAAGATTCTGTTGCTCAGAGTAGGCACAATCTGTAAGTAGCCACCCCACTAATTCTAGGATGTCATTGCTTTATAGTTTCATTTTCTCCTATGTACATTTTTCACAGAGTCTAGTAAAGGAGAGTTTATTCAAGTTATTTTCTCCTAACACCCAGCTGAAATCACAGAGAAAGGAATTTTGATTGGTATATGGGGAAAAGGGGAGTAGGGGTTAAGTGGCGAGCTGAGGTTTGAACAATTAAAATATGTGAAGCAGAATAACACCAGGATGAGAAAGAATGGAAAAAAAAAAGATTAAAAACCCAAATTTTCAACTTTTGTAAATTTGCTGAGGATTCAAATGACTCTAATCCTGTAACTGGGGTTGGACTGCTTTAAAATATGCTTTTAAAATACTACCACTTATATGTTAAGATTTACTATTAGCTAGCTGCATGATCAATTTCTCCTATTTTCCATACCAACATCCCTATTTTAATTGAAGAATACATTTTAAAAAAATTCAGGAGTAATTCTCTTGCTGTGTACACTCTACTTTGAACTCAAATTACTAATGTTCTGCTTCATTTTAAAAAGCAAATTAAATGAGACTTTAAGAAGTCAGTTTGTGAATTTACCAGCCTCTCTTACTTTATAAACTTGCTCACCTTGAATTGGAAAATTAACTCCCTGGGATCAACTTTAAATGTCTTAGGCTCTTAAGTACTTGAGTCTCTTTTCTTTTCTAAAATTCTCACTTCAATTTTGAGCTTGAAAATCCCAAATGACCAGTAGAAGTAAATTATCTATAAACAGATGAAAAACCTGATCTTGGATCAAGAAACATGAAAAAGCCAAGCTGTAACACTAGAATGGGCTACAAAAGAGAAGGCAAGCATTTATGATCAGATCAAGTTGTGACATTATACGAAATCAATGAGAAACCTACAACGTGTAAGAGTAGTGCACAACAAACCGAGGAATATGAGGGGCCTAAGCTAATGCAAAGATTCCTTATTCAAAATTAATGCTCTATTTGGGTACTATGCTGAGAAGATGGTTTTGTCATATATCCATCAGTATCAGAGGTATTAAATATGTTAGTTAATAGGAAAAACAAAAGACTCCAGCTCACATAGTAAAATAAAAATCTTACAAAATTAATCCCTTAAAAAAATGGATACAACTTGCTAAAAGGAATGAATGAAAGCCTGGACACCTTTATCCTTCATTTTAGCTTTTTAAATTTTTTTTAATAATATATCAGCAGAATGAGCAGTTAATCTTAATAGGCAAATGAAGTATATTTCTAGTAACAAAAATTCCCTCTTCCTTCCAGATTTAAATCAAGAGACCTGAAGCTTTTGCTAGTTAATCAGATTGTTGGATTCATGGAGATAACCAATGCTGTCAGTAAGTGAGAAGTGACATTGGACAGGGTAGAGAAAATAATATATATGGGGCTGAGTTACGAGTTTAGTCTGAGATGTTCAGGTCCTGCTTTTGGCACTTTTCTCATCCTGTAAAGCTATTTGTGTGTACTGCTGGCAGTGTACAAACCATGATAAATCTCCCTCTATTAAATACACTTACGGTCTGGGGACTTTGCATTTTCCCCCACCTGGAAATAGACTCTATGCCCCACCCCCCTTCCCTCATATTTAATGCAGCATCTTGCCATCCTAGCATTTAACATTTCTGAAAGATGACTTATATCAGAATCTCCCTCAGTCAGCAAAATACTCAGGCTATGAAACTAGAGAAAGGCACAGCTTTTACAAGTGACTGTCTCCATATTTAGCACAAAGAGGGAACAGTGTTCTCAAATAATACTTCTACTTTTCTCATTTTCTGATGTAAGGACATTAGATATGAGTGGTTTGCAAGTAAAGACTGTTAATTATCAGTCTTGGTGATCGTTTGCATTTACATAGTGCTTTTTATTGGAGCAAATCAAATCATTAAAGCTATTATACTAACAAATGCAAGGTGGCAAGTGTCATTACCTCCATCCATGTGTGCAGTGAGGCAGAGAGGGTCTCAGAGGAACCAAAAAAGGACGCAACTAAGCTCAGGTCTCCCCCAGACTCAAAAGGTCCCCATGGAGCTTCTGGGCCTTGAGAGAAGTCCTCCAGCATTTTGATGAGGTCATTTCTAAGTCTCATATTAATGAAAAATTATTTTTCAAAACTGTTTGGAGTCTCTAATTTTAAACTTGTGTCATACCAATACTGTGTTATAGCCTGTATCTGAAGGGGAGAGCAGTCCTTGTAAATGTTTATCTTCATCAACAGACCACCAAATTCTATCAGAGGGGCTGTGCTTTGGGGACTAAGGCACTGAGTGTTCAGCTCTACCATGCCCATGAAATCATAGGTCTTTGAAAGGTCTTAAAATCATACTCTCTCAAGATTAAAAATGAAGATATGGTACATGTAGACAATGGAATATTACTCAGCCATAAGACGAGATGAAGTCGAAATTGCCATTTCTACAATATGGATGGATCCTTAGAATAAGATGCTAAGTAAAATAAGTCAAATGGAAAAACTCATGATTTTGCTCATAGATAGGATATAAAACTGAAAGCAAAAAAATAAACAAAAGAGACAAACAAAAACTCATAGACTCAGATAACAGTTTGGTGGTTACCAGAGGGCAAGAGGAAAGAAGAGGAGGTAGAAAATGGTAATGGGGGTCAAATATATGGTGATGAAAAGAGATTTGACCTTGAGTGGTTAACACACAATGTGATATACAGATGATATATTATAGAATTGTACACTTAAAACCTATATAATCTTATTAACCAACGTCACCTTAATAAATTGAATAAAGATTTTAAACAATGATATTAAGGACCTTTCCTAAACTTCCTCTATGGCAGCCTACCAAGAGGTCTACCAGCTTTCATTTAATATCAACTGTGTAGCCAAACTGCCATTGATGAAAGAAACTTCTGAGTAATGAGATGAAGTCTCTCATTTATGCAAAAACATTTGCATAATCCTTGTCAGTGTCAAACCCTGAGGATACAGTGACAAACCACCAGAGGAACACAGATCCCTACCTCAAGCAGCTTAACCACACCTCTCCCTACCATGCTGTTAGGACTCCAAAGCAGATTGAGGAAGTTTGAAATCTGCTTTCCCTGAGCACTACCTCTGAGATGCTGTAAAAATCTGTTCAATCCTATTTTTTTTAACTTTTGAGAAAATATATTCCTCCAAGCATTTCAACAAAACATTCCCTTGAAAGGAAGAGCCATTTTCTCTGCAATTTAAATTTTTAAATGCTGACTCTCTTTGCTCAAATTTGTAATTACCTACCATAAACTGTCTTTGAATTTGATAATCATTGTATGGATTGTTTATAAAAACTGCACAATAGAGCTCTTTTCCAGAATTATAAGTAGAAAGAATTCTTGTTTATTTCTTTCCATTGACCCCAAGCCTGGAATCACAAGTAAATGTCCCTTACTTAAGTGCTTCATGAGATAACTATATGCACCCTTTCTATGCTTATGTTGAAAGATCAACTGAGGTATATTAAAAATTTTACAAGTTTATTTGAGCAAAAATCAATTCAGATCAGGCATCTCTTAACCAGAACTGGTTAGGGGCACCCTACTTACAGGAGCTAGGGGAAAGACATTTTTATAGAGAAGACACAGAAGCAAAGCAAGAACATTATTTGATTAACTATAGTTCAAGCAGTTGCCTTATTTGGAAACACCTACTTGCTGTTTGTCATTGGTTGACCTTTGGTTTCAACTTCTTAACCTTGAGGCATTTACAGGTTTAAGTTTGGTTTGCTTACTAGGCTATTAAGGCAACAAACCACCTCAGTCTAATGGCCCCATTATTTAATTGAACACTTCTGCTACAAAGGCAAGCCCCAAAATTTTATAAGTGGACAATTAATAAGTACTTAGGCATGTTTTTGAGTATTGCTGATGTGACCGGTGAGAAAGGTACAAGTTTCTCAAAGTCAAATCTGCTTAAAAAGCCTCAAAGTCATTGATAGCAAAGAAACATAAAAACCTTTGCATTCACAGGCTATTGACTTTTTTGTCATAATATTGTGTCTCCAACTAGATTTGGAAATGAGAATCAGATAATGCACACTCTGACACCAACATTTTTATCACATATTCCCCCAGGCATTTCTTTGAGACTCAGCGGCATCTCCCAAAGCAATCAAAAACAATTAAATGATTATTGTTCTGGTCCTGTGCTGCTTTTCTATCACATTGAGAGGATGGACACTTTCCTATTTATCCCGGGGCAATTTTTTCCTGAATTGTCTATATGGAATTGTCTGAAAGATGAGACGGAAAGGCCATAAAGAAAGTGAGGAGGCTGGCTATTCAGCTAGTGTCTGATGGAATCCCCAGGATTCAGGATTTGATCTCTAACTTTAGATAACATTTTCTTTTTGGTGGTGGTGGGAGGTGCATACTGAGGGTTGATCAGGGTCTCCAGACTGACTTGCCCATTTCATAAGACATTAACAAGTAAGTTAAATTCCTTAATATTAATTTTCATATGGGAATATAAATTTGGTGATAGAATATTTATGTTTAAGACTTCAGGACACCTACATATTGTGTCAGTGTGTACAAGAAATTACATTTTTAGTCAAAGGGCGGTTGTATGAGCATGCATAGTATAGTAAGAATAATGTAGACCACAGCTCATGGACATGGACATTGGAGTTAGAAGTCAGAGGTTTGAATTCCAGCTCTACAAATTGCAGGCTAAGAAATGAATTACTTTGTATCTCATGTTTTAATCTATAAAATGGGTGTAACAATAGTGTGGATAGAACAAGTGGATCCAGAATGCAGTATATATTAAATATTTTTCTGAAATCAAAGTAAAAAGATTTTCATAGTCTAAATACATATTTGAATCAATCTCCCCTAAGTCTGATAAATTTTCCGTGATCACTGAAAATTCTAATGGTAACCAATAACCTTAGTTGACCACATTCTTACTCTTTCTCACCAAACCCACTAGCAAACCTTTCATTACTCTAGGCCTCAGCTTTTCTATTAAGCCTCCTCCTGGTAAGTATATTGTCTTCATGACTGATATCAGATGTTACCAAGTGCTCTCCATTACGTATTTACAACCTATTGCTTAGACTGAGGTCTCTTGGTTTATGTACTATTTGTACGAGGTTACTAGGTTCAACTTAGAGCTAGCTTTAAACAGTCACCCAGAAACTAGTTTCTGAAAGCACTTGGATATATAAAACTCTCTATGTGCTTACTAGAACTACAATACTCTAGAGCTGTGCTATCACTAATAAGACAGTTACTAATTCCACAGGGCTACTGAGCATTACTTCAAATTAAGACATGTTGTAAGTGTAAAATGCATAACAGATTTCAAAGGCTTTAGTATGAAAAAAATGTAATATATCTCATGAATACATTTCACATTGATTAAATGTTGCAATGATTACATGTTGATATATTGGGTTAAAATACATTTTTAAAATTAATTTCACTTCTTTTTACTTGCTTAATATGGCTATGAGAAAACATAATTTTATATGTGCCTCATATATTTCTATTAGATAGGACTTAACAAGGGGAATGAGTTTTCATAAGGAATGTTGTTTTCATTTACTAGAAGTTTCCTAAATAGAACGTTTAATGGGTACATTAGAATCCAACTATTTCACTTGTAGGAATTATCCTGATATAACCAAATACACTTATAGTAATGTTCATCACAAGATCATTTTGCAAACAACATAAAATATCCATTCAACATAAAATATCCAACTGGTTGACTAAATTAGGATACATCCACACTGAGGAATGCCTTGCCACCCTTTAAAGTGACCATACCAATTTCATTTTCTTATAGTGAGATGCTATTGCCTCTCACTATGGAGACTTCCTGGTCTCCATTTATCCTTTTTCTAGAAAATTACTGTAATTATTATTATTTTTTAAATCAAATTCTATGTATCACTATCTGGGTTTAAATTGTTCAAATTCTGGGTATCACTATCTAGGTTTGTCCTACCCTTGTGAGCAGTGGCATGTAATCCCAGCTTATATAATGTGTGTTCTGCCCTGCTGGCCTTAGTATTTGGTTCAGGTGTGGTCCACTGATGCAAATCAGCCCAAAGAGAGCTAATTTTGATACTTTTTGAAGAACTGGACTTGAAGGTGAGAGGATCACTTATAAGCTTATTTATCTTTGCAGCCAAGTGTTCCTTTCTTTGTGACCTAACAGGTGAAGCCCATGCCCTCATGTAGTCAGCAGACTAATGTAACTTCAGAGTGCTTTAAAGTAAATAAAATAAAATAAAATAATAAAGTATATGCAGCATGGAGAGGGGTATACTTTCTATGATGGTCAGAGTAGGCCTTTCTAAGAATATACATTTGAGCTGAGATCAAAAGAAAAGGAAGCAGGTACACATGAAGACCAGAGGAAATATGTACCATCATATGCAAAGTTCTTAAGGCAAAAAGGGCCTAGACATGTCTGTGTATCAAAAAGAAGTCTATTGGGGCCAAGGAAACAGGAGAGAATGTTAAAGGAAGTCATAAAAAGAGATTGCATCTAGATCACATAAGGCAGGGGTCCCCAATCCTGGGGTTACAGACTAGTACCCGTCTGTACTTGTCTGTGGCCTGTTAGGAACCAGGCCACACAGCAGGAGGTAAGTGGCAGGCCAGCAAGAGATGTTTCATCATCTGTATTTGCAGCCACTCCTCAGCACTAGCATCACTGGCTCAGCTCCACTTCAGATCATCAGTCATTAGATTCTCATAGGACCACTGGTCCCTGGTGCCAAAAAGGCTGGGGATAGCTGACATAAGACCTTGTAGATAATGACATTTAAAGTTGATGCTACTTGCTATACAAAACCATTGAAAAGTTTTAAGCAGAGGATTAATATCCACAAATCTAATGAAAACTATTCTGTTTTACCCTCTTATAAGTTTTCAACAGTTAAATATCTTAAGCTCACTATAAGGTAAAAAGAAAAAAAAAGGCACTCAGAATAAGCATATTTATAAAATCTCTAGCATCTTATAATTCCCACCATTAATTTTTTAAAGCATGATGATATGCCAATGACTGTTTAAGTGCAGTATTGCATTAGGCAAAGATACATCGTTCCTCGGACCTAGTTCTCATTCAAACTGAACAGAGTCCTGAAGACTGAGGCTATAGAAACAAGAGGAGATGGCAATATTCTCAAAAGGTCAGTAAGTGTTCCAGAGAGGAAGCAACTTCAGGCAACCACGCAAATCAGTACAGTCCCAGAGGGTCTGCTGCTGAAAAAAAATCAAGCCAGATCTAAAAGGAAAACTGGCAACGAGGTAAGCCTTTAAATGCCACTTCACGTTTGGTATTGATTTATTTGCTCTTGGATTTAACTAACATGCCATTCTTGAGGACACATCTGTAGGAAACCAAGAAAACATTTTTTCCCCCTCAAGCAGGTGTGTGAATTTCATTTACCTTGACTAATGGCTGAAAAGCTCAGTTTACTAAACCAGTCAAATTTGGCTTAGATAACATACTGACATTAAAATGAACCTATCCCACGGCCAGCTTTGTGAAAAATTGAGAGTTGCTTTTGAATGAGTAATTTAGTTTCAGTTTTCTAATTCTGAACATTTTCTCTGATCTTAGAGGATGGCCTTCTGTAAAACTTTCGTCAGTAGCAGCAGTGCTATTACTAGCCCCCAGACCACTCCCCACCCCAATCAAAATCTGCTTTTATCTTTTAATCACCTTCAAGTGAAAGTGACTAAACAGAAGGCTAAACATACCTGTGGTCATACATATTTTAGTGGAATTTATGCTCTCCATTTATTGAGCTCCTATTATGTTCTAAGAAAAGTGTTAATTATAAGGACTGCAATGATAAAACACAAGATCACCACTCAAGTAGTCCAAACAGTCATAATAGCACAGTGGGATAAGTGGCAACGTATATACATATGAAGTATACAAAAGCAGAGAAAGGGTATGTTTGGGAGCTCCACGGAGAAGATGATGCCTGAACTGGTCCTTGAAAGATAGATGAGCAGGGTAGGAGGAACTGGAAAGCACTCCAAGGAGAGGGAAGAGAAGACATGAAATGCAAGAGACTATGTGACTAATCTGATTGTGTAATTTCAGGCACCAGGCAATAGATAGGAAGAGAAGGAAACATATTCGAGCATTCCTCAATGCCTGAAATTATGTGAATGAAATATGCAAATAAAAACTGACTCTGATAATGTAAGATATGAATAGAAACAAGTATAATCAAAAGTTAAAGGGCATTAATAACTTACCAATAACTCAGAACAATATAGACTCTATTTCTAATATATTTCAACATTTATTTTTATAATCTTACATTTTAGTTTAGTCTTCTAGTTAAAAATTAGTATAATCTGCTTTATTTCAGTAATATTTTGAAGTAGCCTTACAAAAATACATATCAACAAAATAACAAGAAAAAGGAAAGGGGTTGGGAAATAATTCTTAGGTAATATTTACGCAGTAAATGTATGCTGTATAGTTCATGGTGGCCTTAGGTATCAGATATCTCTTTAAGAAAACGTGCTGTGCAGAGCACAGTTGGCAGAGAGCTTCTAGCTAACCACATCTTTGGATCCACTACAGTGTTCCTTCTGAGCCCACTCTCACCCTTAGTTGCTCAAATCCAATGACTGAGCTTGATGGGGGTACAACTGGTGCACCATTTCTGCCAACTTGAGACCCCTGTGATAGATTATCTTTTCTCTGTGCCTCCCCTTTCCTGTGCCGACCCATTTTCAGAACTGCATTGCAGTTGAGGCTCTTCCAGCCCAATACTTCTTCCTTCCCTCTCTTTTGCAGGGCTCAGATCTGTATTATGGTCTCCTTACCTACTCCTTCTTCCCCTCCCCTTTATCTTTACAAGCATTGGTCCCAATAAATCTCCTGCAAAGGTAATTTTATTTTGGCCTCTGCTTCCTGGAAGATCCTAATTGACACCAATTCCTTCTGCTTCCTAGAGGTGGACTCCATGTTTGGTTCTGAGCTTCTTAGCATGACTGAAGAGTGGGAAAGATAGTATATGACACAATTCACAGTATGATTCACACCGTGATCAAATAGAGTAACACTGCAAGAAAAAAAAAAAGAACAGTAATTCACAAAATAATATAGTGAAAAAGGGGTATAGAATAATAACAATTCTTGTTAAGAACTTTTCCCTTCTATGTCATTGCACATTGCTGTACTGCTGCTCCTGCCTTCATACTTGAGATTTTTCTGTTTTTGGCTTCCATAACATATCTTATGATCTTCTCCTTCTTTGGAATGCTCTTATACTATCTGCCCTTTAAACATTATTATTTCCCAAGTACATATTATTGACCTACTTCTCTCACTCTGCGTAACTCCATCCTTGTCTTGTACCCTTACTTAGAGATGTTTATGTGTATATGAGTGTATGACCTATGTGTTTTCTGCTGCTGTTATAAAAATTACTGTAAACTTACCAACTTAAAACAACAGCCATTTATTAGCTCTCAGTTTCCATAGGTCAGAATTTTGAGCACAGTTCACCTGGATCCTCTGCTCTGGGTCTCACAAAACTGTTTATCAAGGGGTTGGCAGGTTGTGTTCCTATGTCGGAGGCTCTGGGGAAGATTCTACTTCCAAATTCCTTCAGATTTTTGGTAGAATCCAGGTCCTTGTGGTTGTAGGGCTGAAGTCTCCCTTACTTGCTGGCTGTCAATGGGGGCTGCCCTTTGTGACTAGAAAACTCAATCCAATACCTGCACATGGGCACCTACATCTCAAAGCCAACATTGGCACCAAGAATCCTTCTCATATTTTGAATTTCTCTAGTGTTCCTTTCTGCTGCATTTCTTCAACTGACTCTTCTACCTTCCTCTTCTGCTTTTAAGGGCTCATGTGATTATATTCAGTCCACTTGAATAATCCAGTTTAAACACTCCATCTTAATGTCATTTGATTAGTAATCTTACCTATAGCTGCAAAGGCCCTTCACAACAATATATAGTATTTAATAAAATCACCAAGAGACAAAAATCTTAGGGGGATCATCTTTAGAATTCTGCTTATCATTATGTGTATGTGTTCAAGATACCTCAAATATAATATTTCCTTTCCCAGGTAATAGTAGCACCATCCAGTGTTATCTAAAGCAAAAATCTATTGTCAATATCCCTTTGGGCACATCTAAACAATCACTACAAATGCACAAGGAAGGAGTTCTCAGATGACCTCAGGCTTTCACTTGGGATGTAAACATTACTTCCTAAATGTTTCTAAAATCTCTCAGATTTTCCCTATTTACCATTATGATCTTGCTTTAAATCATCATTATCTTTTCCCTATACCTACATTTTACTTCTTAACTTCCATTAATCAGAGTAAACATATAAAATTAAAATTGAGTTCCAAATCCAGCAATGCTAGACTGTGCTTTCAGACATAATTTCCTATTGTTAACAATTTAAAAGTTGGCCAAATCAGTCTTAAAAAACAAAAATCTAAAGGCACTGAAAAGTTACCAACAACAAAATTTGGGGGGCAAAAATGTGGGAGAGGAAAGAGAGCCAAAGAATTAAACTTGACAATTAGTACTGGTTTTATCGTTAAGGAATTTGCTAATTCTAAAAGTCGTATAGGAGATTTTCAGAAGGCAGGTAGTTTTTGACAGACTTAGGCTGGTAGAACCAAAACTGGACTTCAGGATTCACTAAGAGGGAATAACTAAGTGGGAGAAACATTCTTAATTGTGACTTCAAAGGGTTAACAATAGGAGAAGGGGTGACAGCCATGAGAACTAAATCTCAGCTTCAAATTATCTCAGGTCTTCATTATATTAAGACAACCTGGTAATGCTCTTGTTTATAGCCTAGATGCATGCTAGAAACAAAATTAAATCCTTCTTAGAGAGAGAAAACATACATAGTCATGAATTATTTTTACAATTTTTGTATTTAATGTCTAGCATTCAGTAAAAAATAATCAAACACACACACAAAATATTTTTTAAAAAACTAAGACAATGAATAAAAAATAAAAACAGAGCCACCAGAGATATACATAATTAAAATTTTAACCAGTCATTAAAATAAATGTGATAAATATGCTCAAATAATTAATATACAACAGGGAGAATGTAAGCAGAAGACTAGAAATATATAAAATCAAAGAGAAATTCTAGTACTGAAAATATATGACTAAAATTAAAAAAATTGATTGATGACCTTAAGAGTACACATAAAGTTCAGAAAGATATATCTAAAGCATTAAGAGGACTGAAAAATTTAAAAAGAGCATAAGAATAATAAGGGCTATATTAATAAGGATGACCACACAAGTAATTGGAGTCCCAGAAGAAAAGGAGAGAAATATTGGGCCAGAACCAGTATATTAATCCAGTCTGCATTCACTAATATGGATTGATAATTATCTTAAATGTAGAAAAGTTTTAATGCCCAATCTTCATATCAACTTCCTTCTTTGCTGATCCTAAAACTTTAGCATTTATAAAAAGATTTTCTAAAGTATTTTGATGATCCATGATTTTTGCCTTTTAAAATTGCTTTTAGAACCTAATTCTCACTTTAGTATGATTTCAGTGTATATTTATCAAAATCCCCAGTTTATTTTTGTGCAGCTAATATAAACACCAGTGTTTAAGAATGGCTGTCCTAAAGAATAATGTCTCATCTACTTACCATGGAGTGCAAGACTCCATGTTACCCAGCCCTGTCTAATTGCTGTTTCATCTCCTCACATTCTTTTCTTTGAGTTCTATTATTTGTGGTGGAATTTACTTGAATTTTTATAACGCTTCAAAATCATTTCTGTTTCTTTAATTGTCCAACTTAATCTTCATATAACAACCTCTTCAAAAGTTCAAAAATGCCAATTAACTAGAATACTGATCTATAATTGGATGTTTTATTTGTGATCTGGATTCAAAGAACTACATTCTTCTGAATCAGCCCTCAATTTAATACACAGATGATATTGAGGAATATATCATTACTCTCATGCCTACTTTAAGGTAAACCTATACCACTGCACTCTCCTCTTCTGCCTTTGTTATCAGAGATATATTTTAAGCCATTGAACAAACATTACTTTAAAAATATTATATATAATACATATCTATGTGTGTATATATGTATATATGTATGTATAATTATATTGTCTTATGAGCGCATAAAACATTTTATGAAGATGGAATATTGATTTATAATATCAGTGGGTCAGCTCTATGTACATGGGCAGATGAGGCTTTCACCTACATATTGTAAAAGAAAGAGAAGGCCTCCCTTTACTTCAAATTATTACACATTTGTTAGTAATGACATTCTACCATTTAGAAGTCATTTTATATGCTAATTACTATTCTCCTTTAAAGGCAAATCTCATTGAAATAGTGCTTGAACTTTTCAGCTTTCTACCCAAAATTTACAAGCAGCCTGAGATAAAGAAGTATCCTGAATCCTTCAAGGAAGGAAGAAGACAAGGTAGAAGATGGCAAAGGGGCAGATAAAGAGAGATGGTAGGTATGATATGCCAAGAAAGTATGTGTTCATCTCCCAATTTTGTGAGGACAGCCAACATCTTCACCCTTTTCATGACTGACCTTATGATCTAGAAAATAGTATGTTTATCTGAAGATAACTTCTTTCAATAAAAGTATGGTTTATAGAGAATTATAGGAGTCATCAGTTTTAGTTTCACAGTGTGGTTTCACAATTTTCGAACCTCCAATAATATTTTCTCCATTGCTCTCAGTGTATTTCAATCCTTCTGATCTATTAAGAACCAGTTCTAGTCTACACTGCCTATGAACCTTTATCTTGTCATGTAGCCCATGAGGATTCCTCGTACTTTGAAACATTAATTTTACACTGACTGTAAGACAATACAAAATGTCTAATAGTCATATTATTGAAGCTCCAGAAGGAGAAGATAGTGCAAAAAACAATTAAAACTGAAGAAATAATGGCTGAAATAAACTTTCAGATTAAAGACAGTTAAAAAAATCCCTTAATTGGTAAACTCAAAGACATCCACATTCAGACACATGATTATCAAACTAGTAAAAATCAAAGACAAAGAAAACATTTTTAAATCAGCCACAGAAAAATGACATATTACCTCTAGAGGAATAATAATTCAAGTATCAGTGGATTTCTCATCCACTGAAACCATGGAGACCAGAAGACAGTAAAACATTTGTCAAGTGCTGAGAGAAAGTATCTTTCAACCCCAAATTCTATATCAAAGAAAACATCTTTCAGGATTGAAGATGAAATAAAGACATTCCCAGATGAAGAAAAACAAGGAGAATCTGTTATCAGAAGACTTACACTGAAAGAAATATTAAAGGAAGTTCTTAAGGTAGAAGAAAACTTCAGATAAAAAAATTTCAGAACTGAAAGAAGAACTGAAAGTATAAATGGACCAATTCATAATTATAGTTTGAGACTTCAGCACTCTTCTTGCTGATCAATAGAACAAGGAGATAAAAAGCAGCATAAATACAGATGACAGAGAAACACCATCAATCATCTAGATCTTATTGACATTTATAGAACTTCTCATATAACAACAGCAGAATCCACATTCCTTTTAAATACACCCAAGACAATTATCAAGATGGACCATATCCTGGGTCATAAAACAAATTTTAATAAATTTTAAGAATTGAAATCATGCAAAGTTTGTCCTCTGGCCAAAATGGAATTAAACTAGCACTCAACCACAAGAAGATGTGAACAAAATCCTCAAATACTTGGTTAAATTAAGGACAAGAGGAATTTTCAAAAGAAATAAAACATATTTTGAATTGAAAGAAAATGAGAATGTAACATATCAACATTTATATGATATAGCTAAAGCAGTTCTTAGTGGGAAATGTGTAATTTTAAATATAGAAATATAAAAGAAGAAAGGTCCAAATCAATAGCTTACTTTTTCACTTTAAAAAACCAGAAAAAGGAAAGCCCATAGAAAGCAAAGGAAAAGGAAAAAGAAAAAGAGCAGAACTCAAGGAAGTTGAGATCAGGATAAAAATAGAGCAATTAATGAAACTTATCCCGGTTATAGTTAATTTTATGTGTCAACTGGGCTGGGCCACAGTGTCAAATATTTGATCCAACATTATCCTGAATGTTTCTGAATGAGGTTAATATCTAAATTGGAGAGTTCTGAGTAAAGCAGATAGCCTCTATCATGTGGTTGGGTCTCACACAACCAGTTGAAGGTCTGATTAAAACAAAAGGCTGACATTCACCAGTCAAGAAAATGTTCTCCAGCAGGCTGCCTTCACACTTCATCTGCATCAGCTTTTCCAGCAGTCTGTCTTGAACTCTAACTGCAACTCTTTTCCAAATTAACCACCATATTAACAGAATAAAATGAATCTTTGAATCATAACATCACTAGTTTAGGTAACACCCAAATGCTTACTAGTCCAACTACCTCACAAAAATTTTACATAGCATCTTTCCTATGGGTCATCAGACTTCTACTCAAGCATCACCTATAAAATGCAAGTTTATATAAAAGAAGAAATCTCCATTTTAGAAACAGACAGACTTGTGTTTGATTCATGGCTTTGCCAATAAGTAGACACATAATCGTGGTTATATCACTTTAATTCTTTAGGTCTTGGCCTTTCATCTTTCAAATAGGAATACTTTACAGAGATCTTGTAAAATTTAAAAATGATGTATATAAAGCACCCAATGCGTTATAGGTACTCAATAAATATATATTAATATGTAGTTCACACTGGTGGTATAGAAGTAAGGTCAGACAACTTTCAATTTTTTTTCTTTACTACATTTAACAATATACATCTTGAATATATGTTCTGCATTTTTTTTCCTCTGAGACTGACACCACATAAAAGTACCTAATAATTTTGTTATTATCCGAATAAAAAATAGCTTATATCAGCTGTTCTCAACTTTTTGGTCTCATTATCCCTTTACAGTATAAAAATTATTGAAGACCTCAAAGAGCTATTGTTTATTTTGGTCATATCTATCTATATATACTATACTGGAGGTTAAAAGCAAATATTAATTCAATTAATTATAAAAATAAAATCACTACTTCTTAACATAAATAATGACTTTCCAAAGCAAAACAAAAAGTTAGTGATAAATATGGTATTGCTTTATATTTCTATAAACATTTTTAATACTTTTGATTAAATAGAAGTTAACTAGATTCTCATATTGGCTTCAGCATCCAATTAATTACATATGATATGTGATTTTACTTGAAGTGTGAAGAAAATCCAGCTTCACAAAGATTTAAGTTGGAAAGACTAATAGTATTTCAATAGCACTTTCAGATAATTATAAATATTCTTATTTGATACCAGACCCAAATGCAAGAAGTGGTAGTTTTTCAAAGTTATTTACAATGTGGGATCTGAAACAATGTCAATGAATTCTGTTACATTAAATTCTGTTAGTGTATCTGTAGTCTGAATGAATCTTACATGATTTTGTAACATCATGCATGGACCTTTTGGAAAATATGAGTTCAATAATTAATGAAGATCTTCTAAATGTGAATGTATTTTATTAGACAATATCATCAATAGATCACATTTGTTAATATCATCATTGAGCTCAGTAGTAAAGTTTTTTTAAGTATTGTGAAGTTGCCAGACTCACTCTGGAGAATACAAGTTTGCCAAAACTGTAATTTTTGTTGGAAAGCTCAAATTTTATCATTGGCAACAAATACTTTCAGTTATTTTCCTTAAAGTGACAGGCTCACATTGTTCATTTTTGAAAACAATGCCTGCCAAATATCTAAGTCTGAATAACCATAGTCTGTTATTCCATAAAAATAAATAAATAAATAAAAGCAGTTCATTACTCAATTACACAAGTGCCTTTCCTTGAAGAAACCTTGTAATTTGGTATGCAGAATTGTTTTATGTGTGCTTCCCATTTTGTCATTCAATGTATTAAAAAGTAGTCAAGGGTCAATATTTAATAAAGTTGTTAATTTTTTGCTACTTGATTAAGGACATTTTTAAGTAAAATTGGCATTTAAAAAAAATTGTCTGTGATGGTAAAAAACTAGGACAGCTTGTTGCCACTGCTGAATGAACAATTTTACGTCCCATAAGCTCTCTAACCTAGTTATCATCTACTGAATGATTATTCTGAAATTCTAAAATTTGACTTTTGCATTTTAAAAAAAATGTTAGTATATCCTGGAATCTCAAAATAAGGAATTTTTTAGATGACAATAAGGTTAGTGTGATTAAGGAAGGCATACTGCAGACAGCCAGTGATAGCAAAGTAAAATCACTGAGAACAAACTGATTTAGTCCCTGAAAAAGTGTATATTTATACCCTAGTCTACTACCTTAGAAAATTCAAAATATGTAAGTACACATCCAATTATCTATCAAAGTGAGAATGTTATCACATTTCGGGTAGCCTCTAGAAAATTCCACTGTATCCTCATAAGGGAATAAGAGTGAAAAAGGCAAATAACATCTTACCATTAGTATGAAAATAGTTTTAAGTGTATTTAAACCCATCCTTAAAGGGTCTCTGGGGCTTCTAACTTTGAGAATTGCTGGCTGACGTCCCCTCTGTGGGTTAGAAAATGCTGCATTATGATGTGCTAAAATAGATTTCCTGGTCCTAGTTTTTCTCTTTTTTCATGGTTAGAAATTCAGGGCTCTTCAAATCCACATTTAAACTGAAAAATCCTTTTTGGTCCGCCAAAAAAACCCCACTACAATACAACCTTCTTTCAATGCAAAAGCTAGCTGAGGTGAAGTCACCGCAGGCCAAATGAGGCCAGAAGTAAAATACCACCCAGCCTTCAACCACAATAGTTTTCAAATCGTTAGATCAGACCACCTCTTAGTGTCCCTTCATCTATCATTTTATGCCTCTCTGTGTTCCTCTTTTTGAGATTTTTTTTTTTTCTAATGTTGCTGGGCATTCTGTCCTTAATTTCCTTGTCACACAAGTGAAGGAAGTGTTTCATCTGATATGAAGCCACATGTCAGCACCTGTTCTCCGGGTTGATTTGTTTATTACTTCCATTTCTCTTTTCCAGTACTGCAGGGTCCTTTTCTGTCAACAGCAACAACACATCTGTGCTCTCTGTGCCTATTATTCTTTTTCATGAATGTCAAAATCCAGGGTCTGATGAGTACCCTCGAGACTCAACCTATCACTTAAGGAGTGCTTCTATTTGAATGTCCAATTTTTTGGTTAACTGAACTTGTGGGGAAGCCCTGTTGAAATATAAAAATTGACTTTGTCTATGTGGGTAGATAATCTAATTGGAAAAGGGAGGTACCTTTTTTACCACACTAGTAGACAATTATGCTCTTACTATGCAAAAAGACATCTTGTTTTAGACTCAAACATTTAAACATCGATCTAATCTAGTGCTATCCAATTCAATATAGCAACCATACACTGACACTTCACTAGTAAAAGGCACTGGTACACATGGACTGGAGTTCTTGGGAAATAAGCGAATAATTTGTAAACAAGTTAACATAGAAATGTTGGAGCTCTTAACCTGACTAGAGTAGGTGACTTTAGACTTTTGAGACATATTAGTGAACACAGTCCATCTAGGTATTTTTTAAGGTGCCAGTTTATGGCATTTTATGTTGTGCTAGGCAGATGATCATTTATAATTATGCAGATGGTTTTAAGCTCACATGGCCTCAGTAAGTGGCTACCTAGTGCCTTGTCCTAGAAAGGTTTACTTGCCAGGGAGGATTGTGGAAAAATAATTGCTACTTTACTTCTTTTCTCAATCAAGTATCTGGTCACAGGATCCAGACCTAAAACTGTAAATGAAGCTGAGATCCCAATGCTGCAGAGCCTTTTTAAGGGTCTAGTTCTAAATCTTTAATGCCAGCCTTGGTAGTAGAGCTATAAGAACTCTACCAAATTCAGCAATCACTCATCACCCCATGGCTAAAATTTAGAATGGACTTTGTCCATTATACAAGTTCTGAACTTGATTACAGACAACCACAGTGGCGTATCCCCAAAAGAATGAAAGGTTTTGTTCATAAACAAATAAAAAATAAAATAGGCTTCCTAATTTAAATATATTTTTAATTTTATTTAATTTATATGTGTGTGTATGTGTGTGTGAGTGCCCGCGTGCGCTCGTGTGTGTGTATAAATTTTATTTGGTTAATGTAGAGAAACAAATCAAATAAATTGTGGCAAATCCAAAGGACCAAACAGCCCTTTGGATTTAAAGTTCATTTAAATGAATTTTATTTCTAAGAATCTCAAGTGCCTAGAAAACAAGAGCAGAACTGGCATATTTAAAAATAATCTTTAGATTTTTAAATAGAACTAAAGCAAAGGAATGTAAATGAGTAAACGAAGGTGGACAAATGAAGACAAACTAAGCGGCTGAAAGAAGAAATACATTTTGAAAAGTAATGATAAAGATTTCAGGGGATAGATTCAAAGATGAAAAAAGAAAATGAGATTTTAAAGATTTAAAGAGACTAATATGTGAAGAGGAAAAGGAAAATCACCCAAATCTAGTTATACTTAAAGAAAGTGTTAGAAAAAAGGGAGATATTGTTATAACTAGGAAAAGGGGATAGAGCACAAAGTAATCAACAAAAGAAAAATGGCAAATTCTCAAAGATTTGACAGGCTGTCCAGAAAGAATGAGGTTCCCACTAAGATGTTGAGGAATACTATCTGAAATCTGCAGTTGGAGATTTCACAAATAGTAGCAAATACCACTCCTTGCTCCTACAGCTAAACTAGAAAGTTATAAATTGTATAGGTTTGAGATGAAAAGGTCAGAAAGTCTCCTAAGAATACAGACTTTAAAAATTGCTGGCGAGCTTCAAGGTGACACCCATTGTATGTGACATGTAGTCATGGATTGTGTCCTGAGAAATTTTGCCTCCCCACATTTTGAATTATCATCTTATAGGTAGACACTGCTAAAATAAGGCAGATTAAAGGGGAGATACAAAGACAATAACAAGTTGAATTCAGGCCTAGACAAAATATTGGTCCGAGGAGATTGCAATCCCTGGGTGAAATTGACCAGCTCAAAGAGCTAACTCTGATAAGATTTATTTCTTCACCAATTGCTCCTATTGTCCCCAGAATTAACTGACTGACTAGTAGCAGAAAACCTAAAAATAAGAAAGAAGTGATAACTGGATGAGTACAAGGAAGAGGTTGATGGCATCACTAGGTCCTTGAGGAAACAGGCTTCAGAAAAGTCAGGTGTCTTTTCTAAAATCTACTGAGGATGATTATCTAAATGGAAGAAATGCGAAGACTGCAGGCATCTTTCCACGGAAGCAGTTTTCTCAGGTGTTAGCAATTCCACTGCAAGACTGTCAATAGCTTCCATAGCTCAAAACTGAAAATGCCTGCTCAAATAAATGTAATAAAGAAGCTGTCACTAAACAGAACTTATAGTCATTTCAATACTGGTTCCAGAAACACAGGGAAAAAGGTAACAGTTAAGAAATTTTGAATATGCTAGGTGGGAAAGAAAGATACTTCAAAATAAGATTTAGTGATTGGGACTGTGATCACTGCAATTATAAAACTGCATGAAAAATGTAGCGACATCTAAATCTATTCTCTGCCAGCAGAAGACAGATGAACAGGTAGGCTTTTTCCACCTGTGGCAATTCGCATCCTCTTACAATTACTCTCCTGATAGGAGATTTCTCCCAGTTGAAATTTTGTTCATAATGGGTGCTATCAGGACAAATGTCCTAAACTGCCAGTCATCTTGAAGTGGCCAAATCAATATATGCTCTGTCTTCTTTCTTAACCTCAGGCAACTTCAAGTCTCTGCTTTAGACTGATTCTAAGAATATTACCTTGACTATAGAAGTAGGAATAAACTTTTTTTTTTTTATTTGTGTGAAAGATTGAGATAGCTGTAGAATTTTATTTGAAGTGTTTTGCTTCTGGACATAATTGAATAAATACTGGACTATCTCTTCTACTGTGAACAACTATGAAACTGGACAAAATAAATGACAGTCATCAGATATTCAATAAGAACTGATTTAGGACTGTAATCCCTGAATAAGGGATAATGTATGAGGTAAGACCAATAGTGGCCTGCCTTTCTGTCTACAGGTACTGGCTGTACTAAAGCATGAGCAGAGATAAGCAGAGCATGATATTCTCACTAAGCTGATGAGGCAGAGATCAGAGTTTGGGGATGCTGAGGCACATAGAATGTGTGGGACATGATATTGGAAAGAAAAGTGCTGTGCAGAACAGAAGCACTGCAAAATCTACTGTGATCCTCTTTTGGTTTATGACCGAATACTAAGTTGAACATCCCTGAGGCCTAGCAGGGCACAATTACTAAGGAAATGAAAGCTGATTGGAAATTCTTGAAATCATATAGTTCAAAGAAAAAAAGGAGTTCCAACCACAATAAAGAGCTCAGTGAACACCTTGAAAATTCAAATGATTCTATAGAAAAGCAGGTATGGCTACTTTAGTCCTATGGTAGTGGTTACTCGTGACCAACCCTAGAAAAATTTAGAAACATGCCTCAAAAGGATCAAGGTGATCCAATAAATTAACTTCCTGTCAGGACAATACACAGCATTCCTTAAATAAAGGTTATATAATCAAGATTCCTTATATCATGCTATTGACAATATTCAGCAAAAAATAAAAAATTACTACTCATGCAAAGAAGCAGAAATATGTTACTTATAACCAAGAAAAAAGTAACATTTGATGGAAACAGACACAGAGCTAACAGAAATGTTGGATAAATTAACAGATAATAAAGTTAAGAGAGCTATTATAAATATTCTAAGAAATTTTTAAAAAGATGAACAAAATAAGAGCTAGGAAGTTTCAGAAAATAAATTTACACCATAAAACATTGAAATTCTAGTATTAAAGAATACAATATTTGAAATAAGAAATTTGGTGGATAAGCTTTAGAGCTGACTGGGCAATACAAAAGAAAGGTCTGTAAACTTATGCAGACGATGTTTTCTCATTGCATCCTTACATGATTGGGGAAGAGAGAGAGCTCTCTCTCTGGTCTCTTCTATAAAGGCACTAATAGCATGGTAAGGGCTCTATCCTCATGACCTAATCAGTTTCCAAAGGCCTTATCTCCAAATACCAACACACTGGAGATCAGAGTTTCAACATATAAATTCTGGAGGGAAAAAACACCCAGTCTATAACAAAAATAAAGGCAGAAAAATAAGAAGAAAGGAACAAAACCGGGTTTGGAATTTTTGCCTCAATGACAAAACAAAAAGCAAATTGTGATTTTAAAACCAACCACATAATGATTTTACTAAATGTAAACAGACTAAATACTTGAATTAGAAGTCAGAGGTAGACAGTTTGGATTTAAAAAGCAATAATCAATTATTGTTTAAGAGACACATCTGAAATATAAGCACTCTCAACACTTAACAAAATATTAGCATATTCAATCCAGATACACAAAAGTAAAATATATTGATTGTGTCTAAGGACAGCAAAGTTGGTTGACATTATCGCTAAGACAGACAAATTGATCAATGGAATGAAATAGAATTAGAACCACATTTATATGCTTAATTTTTTTTTAGACAAATTTTTCAAAGCAATCCAATGTGGAAAAGAATGCCTTTTCAACAAATAGTAATAAGACTACTGAGAAAATATAAACTAAACCTTTACTTCATGGACCTAAGCATAGAAGCTAAAAACTAGAAACATTTTTGGTGAAAATATAAGAAAATATTTTCATGACCTTGGGGTAGACAAATTTAGATAGAGCACAGACATAAGAAACTATCAAAAATAATAAACTGTACTTAAAAAATTAAAACGTCTGCTCATAAAAGCAATATTAGAACATGAGCAGGCAAGTCAGAGACTAGGATATAACAGTCTGTGTGTGTGTGTGTGTGTGTGTGTGTGTGTGTGTGTGTGTGTGTGTGTGTGTGTGTCAAATGTCTTGTATTCAAAATATATAAAGAATTCCTTTGCCACTAAAAACTAACCTAATTACAAAAGTAGTTCATTACTTGAAACATCCATCACAAAGGAAGATATATGAATGACCCATAAGCACATGAAATGAAGTTCAATACTACTATTCACACATTAGAATGATTAAACTACAAGACTGTAAACACTGGCCATGAAAGTCGGAAGCATCCACGTATCTCACATATTCCCAATGTAAATATAAAATGGTACAATAATTTTTGGAAAAATCATATACAACTATCCAACGATCCAGAAATTCTACAAATTCATCCAAGTGAAATTAAAACATGTGTCAACAAAAATATTTATATAAGCATGATCATATCAGGTTTATTCATAATATCCAAACTGTAAATAATCCAAATATCTATATAAAGGAGAATGAATTCACAAAATTACAATACATTTATATAATGAAGTACTAGCTATTAATTAAAGATATCAACAACTTAAAATATTCAACAATGTAGCTGAATTTCCAAGACTGTGCCACGCATAAAAGCATAAGCACTGTTTTTTTTTATGCATGTTTCTAGAACAAGTAAAACTAAATTATAGTAAAATCAATCTAAATATTGGTTGCTTTTGGAGATAGGAGAGTATGATTTGACTGAGATGGAATATAAAGGAAACTGGGGGGTTGATGATAAAATCTATATCCTGATTTGGATGTATGTTACCAGGATGGTTGCATTTGTCAAAATTTACAAAACAGTAACATCTAAAATCTGTGTTTTTCAATGTATGTCAATTATATTTCAATAATATATTTTTAAAGAATTTCAGCAAGATATGTGATGTCTTCTGAACAAAACTGATATATGTAAACTATGTTGCTTCTTAAGTGGATTTGTAGCTAAACTTGAATAATTGATTGAGATCCAGCTAAAGCAAGAATTGTACTGATTTGCCCAACAGTCCCACTCTGTTTTCCCCATATTTTAACAGAGTTTTGAATTAATACATAGAGTGCATCCTCTTATTATCTGAAGTAGCAACAGCTGAAAAATTTGGCTTGTGTGTTAGATGATACAATTGAGACAGAAAAGATTATTATTATATGACTGAAATAAACATGGTAATGTTTTAGAGAGATTAGTCTTGCATTTACAGGGAAAAGAAATAATCTATTACTTGAGTAAAGGCTAGTAGTATCATGACTTTGTGCTATTCATCTAATAAGGAACATTTACTTGGCTACACATTACAAGGAAACAAATTCTACACGTGAAATGATTGAATATTTGTTCTGTGAGGAAAAAAAAAAAACGGAAAGGACTACATCACCATAAAGTTAGATCCTGATAGCTGTTTCTGAGATGTTAGGAAAAAATTTTGTACACTGAGTGACAGATTAGACTAGGTGATATTTAGGTTCCTTTGAAGAGTATTTTTACTCTTCTATGATTCTAAGAACTGGTTAGATTGTTGTTGAGTACAGTTTTTTAATAACATACCTTAAACCAGTAAAGCGGTCATATCCTTTAAGAGTATAATCTGTGACAACATTGATTTAAAAACACATTAGAAGTTGTTATTAAACACAACAGAATTAAATGGCAAATTATCAGTATATTAAGTATTATATTGAACAAAAGTATATGAAAACATGTATTTTTGAGGCACGGAGTGAAGAACAGAAAAGTGACCCATAAATTTTGCACATTGGAGGGGAGAAGGCAGAGACATTGAAACCATGGCGTTCAAACCATAAAACTGAGAAGTATTCTGGACTCTTCTCTCCTTTACTTCCTATTCAAATTCCATCAAATGTTAGGTTTTGTTTCCCAAATAAGATCTGATTATATTCCATCCCACTGCACCTGAATTATGCTAATGAAAAATTAAGAGATTTAGAACAAACCCTAATTTTAAATCCTAATTATACCATTCGCCAGCTGTAAGAAATGAAATATATAATTTCTGTAGGGCATGAAAATAATAGTGCTTGATAGGAATTTTTCTGAGGGTCAACGACAGTATTTGTGCAATATCTGGCTCATTAGTAGGTGCCTTACTCTACTGCCCTGTCACATCCATTTGTTTTTTATAATTGTGAGTTATATGGACCATTTCAATAAAAGTAAGATCCTAACTTTTCTATTGTCATTCATCACTTAAATCTTTATTTCTTGATGACTCCTGAGTAACTACTCCAAAATACAAATATAATCATATTCCTCTCCCACTTAATGACTTTCAATGTTTCTCTAAAATTTACAGGATGGAATTCAACCTCTTTGATATTAAATTGATGTAACAGAAGTCTCAATAAATGTATTAAATTCTAGCTTAGAACCTTGTATGATCTTAGGAAAAATCACTTGGATTCTGTGTTTCACTTTTCTCATTTATACAAAGATAATATTAGTTTCAGTTGTCCTGAAATTTAACATGAGTGATACTGAAGTTCTCTTTGGGTTGCAAGATTCTATGGAAATGCAAGATAAATACTATTTTATGTTGTTATGTTATGATAGTTATTGGTTTTATTTATCAAATAAATGTGCGGTGATATATTTAAAATGCTGATCCATTTGTTCAATGGTTGGATTAACATGAAAAGTAGAAGAGATTTAGAAGGGGCATTGGATATTAGTAAATATGATAAGTTCAGAAGAAATTTTAATGGCCTGTTATATTTGTCTGATTATTATATAATAATAGACATATTTGTCTTAAAATATTCAGTAAGTACTGTATATAAATACCAAGGCAAAGTGAGCCTCTCTTTGGTTAAAATCTTCTTGGGAAATTTTCTATTTTGGTGGATCACATTTACAAATAATAAGTATCTAAAACCTAGTTTGGAAGCTGTGATTTACCACTGAAAAAAAGCTCAATGTTTAGTTTGATATGTGTTCAAAAGATCAGGCTTTATAAAAGTTCACCAGTGATACATGGAAATCATTTTGGATCTCAACCAAAGGATTTTTTAAGTCTTTTAGAGGCGTAAGATTCCAGAGATAGACTTGATAAACTAACAAACAAATCTTTGAGAGGATTTAGAAAGGGATTTAGTGAGTCAGTTCCATCCCTGTTGTACTTTACCTGTGGTTGCCAAGGTAACAAGAAACTTGGGATTCCCGGATTTTTTTCTAAAACTAGCATCAGGAATAACACAATTATTAACCAAATAACTGCATTCTAGTGTGTCAACATAAATTTCTAGAAGCTGATCTCAGGAAAAAAATTAAGTTCTATTGTTTGTTCCCCCTGGACAAACATATGCATTTTAAATAAATCCCATGCTGCTTCCTCCTTTAACATCTCTATATGTCTCCAAATTATACCATAAATTTTATCTGTGGTTTACTTTATCACTAGCTATTGTTCATAATGTGTTCTTGGTATAAGAACTTACGAGTTGAAATTTTTTTTTCAGTAGTTTAAAAGATGCCACTCCTTGTCTTCCCTCATACATAGTTACTGGTGAGGAGCCTCCTTTAACCCATCTTTTTTTCACTGTCTATAATATCTCTTTTTCAGTCTATATTTACTGTTTTTCTTTAGTTCCCAGAAATTTAAAAATGCTGTTTAAGGTGTGTTTTATGTTTTGCTTATCTTTGTTTCTCTGAGCATCGTAAATCTGCAGTTTTATAACATTATTTTTGGAAAATTCTTGGGTATTTTCTTTTTAAATATTCTGCTTTGTTCTCTCTCTGTGACTCCAACTACATGAATATTAAATTATTTAATATTGTTCCATAGCTATTGAATATTTGTTCAATTTTCTTGATTTTGTTTTTCTCCACTGTTTTTCTTTATGATTCAGTTTCAGTATTTTCTCATCTATATTTATACTCACTGGTTCTTACTTCAGCTGTATTGAGTCTATTGATGAGCCTGGCAAAGGCATTCTTCATCTTTTATGTCAGGCTTTTTATTAAACTCTAGCATTTCCACTTCACTTTTTTATAGTTCCATCTCTCTGCTAAAAAAGTACCCCTCTCTTTAGGTATGTTATCCGTCTTGTTCAGTAGATGTTTTAAGATATTAAAACATAGTTGTTTTAAAGTCATTTTGTGATAGTTCCAACATCAGAGTCATCTTTTAGTTCTATTGATTTTTTTCTCTTGATAATAGGTTATGTGTGTGCCTATACCTTGTATATTTTTATATTATTATTATTGAATAACAGATATTGTGTATAACTTAATAGATATTAAGATAAATATAATTTATACTTTATAATGGGCATGCTTCTTTGATTAGGTCATGAGTATTGGGGATTGAGTTAATCTAGTCGAATCAAACTGGATTTGGGATTTCTTGTTGTTATGGCTGCCCTCTGGGCACAACAAACTTCAAATTCCTGTTTCATTTTGTCCCAATGTTTGTGCTGTACCTTCGGTTTCTGCCATTCCAATATGCTTATACCATATAGGGAATCTCTTGACACATTTGCCCTTTCTCTGCCTCAGCTGCTGTCATTTGTTCTTCAGTGCTTCCTATGCTGGTAGGGAGGTTCTTTGTTGCTTGGTCCAGATCAATGTTTGTAGGATCTATGGGCCTTGGGTATGGGGCCTCCTCAGTATTCATGCAGCCAAACTCTACTAGTGCCTCTCATGGGTCATAAGTAGGTGAGAGGTTTTTGTTCCTCTCCCAGTGGTAGGAGATCTCTAATAATTTCATAGCACTTGGGGTAGAGGACTCTTGTCTACTACATCCTCATGAGTAGAGGATGCTTTCCCACACACCCTTATGCAGCAAGTCTTTTTTTTCTCTGATTTCAGAGAAGAGTCTAAGCAGGAGATGGGGCTTCATGCCTTTCCTGTAGTGGTGGAAGATCCTCTCCTACACACCACCACTTAGGGAAGCTCTCTCTGGACTCCTGACTTGTTCCTAATATAGGAGCAATGCAAACTCGCTATACATCAGGACTCCCAGTGATTCTATACAGTCATGCCCCACTTAATGAGGGAGACGAATTCTGAAAAATCCATTGTTAGATGATTACATCATCATGCAAACATCCTCAAGTGTACTTACACAACCCTAGGTGGTATAGTCTACTACGCACCTCAGCTGTATGGTATATTACCATCATATGTATGAGCCTTTGTTGATGAAAGCATCATTATGTAGGGCATGACTATACGATATTACCAGCTCACACTTGGCTTTTAGTAATCCATTAAAATTTTATCCATTTTTTTCTTATCTACTTACATGTCTACTGCATCTTTCTCCTATTGTCTACCACTGGTGATCCAGGCCCAAGGACAGAAATAATTGGCAATGGTAGTAATGAAATGTAACTCTATTACTTTAGATAGTTTTGGTTTCATTAGTGGTAGCATTAAAACTGAGTTTTTTAAACAAAGAATTCTTACAAAAACTGTGAGAGTATTTCTTGTGTCATTTTTTTGCAATAAAGGGAAATATGTATTTCTGGGAAAGGTTCATGCACTTCTTGATGTGAGACCTTTGAGAACAATACTTAACAGTTACATTTTGTTATTCTCTTTGTTTACCTAAGAAAAAGGAAAAAATAATAATCTGAACAGTGAATACCCGGAGTTTTAGACCTAACTAGTGGAAAGCGACAAAGGTCTTCCAGAAAAATCACACTCAGTGAGCAAGTAATGAAGGATTTGAACTCATATGGGAAAGAAAGGGTTAGTAGCAAGCCTATAATATCTGTGAAATATTTCCTTTCTTTACCACTGATAACAGAGAAAGAACAAGCTGCACTGGTCAAAGCCCCTTGCAAACTCATTAGCAGAAAGATAATAGAAAGTCCTTATATGTGAAATACTTTTAACAGAACATATCTGATCTGTCTAGATTGCTTATTGTACATTTCCTAGGACTTCATAGAAATATGGGACATGGCCCACTGGAAAGTGTCATATAAACTATATTGAAGTATAAAAATGAACCATAGACAATATAGTTCCTTCTATAACAAGTGATGTCCTGAATGTTAGAACATCACATATTTCATTGAAACCAGAATAAGTACTAATAGCCCTAGGTAGCTGCATTGGTCATCATCTCAAACCTTTCTAAGAGAGAATTAACGCATTTCCTATGTTTTATTATCATTCATATCCTTTGAATTAGAGTAAAGTTCAGTACTAGATATGATTGTTGGGTCAGTTTTGACAACTAAAACCATTTTTTTTTAACCTCAGTTGATACCTCTGATTTTAAGCACATACATGTTCCCCTATGCAATAATTCCTGGTTCTACCTGGTACGTGATCAGGGTGTAAATAAAAACCACTGAATCAAAATTCAGAATTCATGTCATTTTACCACACAGATTCTTTAACCACTATTAAGGAGTTTTCATTTGTTCTGACTTTTGAAATACCATTATGTAATAATCATATGATGTGTGGTAGAAACATCAAAATATAAAAATAAAAAAACTCTGTGCAGCATATGCAAATACAACTATAAAGAAATATTTCATATTCTTGAAAAGTATGGAGGACAAAGGACATCAAAAGTTATAGCAGTGGATTGTCCTGGATACCTTTAGGGTATCAATGTTTGGCTATTTTATGATAGATTGTTAACCTGTTTTTAAGGATAGCCATCATAGAAAATGTCTATGCAATGGGCATTGTACTAGGCACTTTTTCTTTATGTTTTTATTCTGCCTAAAATAAATGGACACACAGAAAAATAATTTCCTGGGAATGTTACTCAGGGTTCAACCTAAACACAATCAATGCTAGCCTTTGAACATTTAGTTCCTACTATCTGGTTCTCCAGAATTTTGTTCTTATATATGCCTTCATAAGAATTGGCTCAGTCTTGATGGGACTGAGTCTGAAGATTAAGGTTATCCATTTATGAAGAGAAAGGACTACTTAGAGCAGGTATCGATCACAAAACCAAAACAAATGAGACTTGATTAACTAATATAAAACTAAAATGAATCTCTATATATTTTATATATTTCATGCTCTTAAACAGAACTTCTTTCTTTTTATGCCTATTAGTCTGTATTTCTTTGATTGATCAATGTACCTAAAAACATGAGTTTGTCTTGAATTAATTACCCTATATGTTTGGTTTGAATATTGGATATAGTTCTCTTTATTAAAGACATTTTACTTTTGTTATTCTTGAATAGTTTTGTTTTTTTTCCAAATATTATTTTTTCAAAATATATCACATATAAATTTGTAAGGCCCTCTAAATTAAGTAAATTTCATGCCTTGTTTGTAGGTCTTTCATTTCCAAAATACACACACACACAAACACACACATACGTTTATTTTAGAAATCCTTTATACCCTGACCTCTACTTCTTAACTTCTGGCTTTCATACAATTATTTTTTATACTGGTAATATTCAAATATTTCAAGTATCCCCAAAAACAAATCAAAGAAACAGACTCATTGGTATCGAACCTGTCTGGAACACCCTGAGGGCAATGATCTGGGGAAAATATAGAAGTATAGCCAGAAACAGATTTTCAGTATTTTCTTCCTTCCCCAAGTGACTGTGTCCATGCTAAGTAAGTATGGTAACGTTCTCTGCTTTCCCGATTAGTGACGGGGCTTACCCTGAGCACCCCACAATGGTTGCAGCTTACTTGCCAGATAGATCATAATCAGCCAATATTTTGACAATTGTGCTGGAAAACAACCAGTTTTCCTCTCTGAGTCAGAAGACCTTTTCAGATGTCTTGAGTAAAGTTCATACTAGAATCATATTTTATCCTGATGTCTTTAATTGGTGTCTTGTCAGGGAAGGGTATGCTTGCCACAGTATATTTTTCAGCCTTATAAATTTCCTGCTCATATTCTTTATATATCAATAGATTAGGTCATTATAAACTACAGAACATAAAATAATTCTAATTATATAGAAAAATAATTCTATAATTACAATAGGAAATAATTCTAATTATAAAATAAGTAGAAATAATTATTTCCATAGAATTTCTATAGAAATTTTATGGAAATAATTTCTATAGAAAATAAAAATAATTTAAAATCAGACCTTTCTAAAATTATTTATTAGGTTTTGATCCCAAATAAGTCCCTAAACTTCTCTCAGTCTTGATTTTTTAATCTACAAAATGGAAAAATGTCTGATTTGCCTGTTCTATAGGGATATTAAACTATCAAATGAAATAATGTTCATGAATGTCATGGTAACTAGTATATAAATGTGTTCAATATATTCAACTGTATATTTACATTATCCTCTGAATCCATTTTTTATGTTAATGTTATATTTCTAAGCTATAGTTTTGTCCAATTAAATCATGCCTTATCTTAGAAGAGGTTTCATCTCACATATCAACATGGTAAGTGATAGTGGCGGCCTAAAATACTACATTGGGAAGAATTTCGAAGAAGTATTAGTTTTAATAGGTATAAACATTTTTAATAACTAATGACATCTCCCACAGGGACCAGTATGGCTATACAAGCAGCCATGCCACATATTTGCAATAGTTCCCTTAAAATTCAAAGCAGTTATTACAACAAACTAGATATTCCTTGTCAGCTTAAAGATCAACATTATTAACACAGGAACAAAAAAGATTTATATTACTTAACATCACGCTCTCCCACCCGGCCAAGACAAACCTAACACATAGTCTTTTCAAAGGTAAAATGGTACAGCCTCTTTGTATGACTTTAAGTTATGGATGCCATTTAAGAAATTTTTTTAAATAGACAAGAAACATTGTATGCTAAGTGGATCTGACTCAATGGAAAAGCAGGTGAACTCTGATGCTCTGACCAGTGAGGCATGTATTCCTCACATTGCTCCAGTCAAAAAGGCAGACCTCCCACAACAAAGGACCACCCTTCAGTAAAGGGACATGAATGTGTGTGCATCTACCTGTGGGAATCTTCTAACATGTTGTTAGGAACCATGAAGGGCAAATTAAAATCATTGACTTTTTAATAATTACAGATTGCTGTTGATTTGTCAAGAAAACAGATCATTTGTTGTTGTTGTTGTTTGCCCAAAGTAATTAATAGTCTGAGGAACAGATACGACAAGGCAGAATTTGGGCAATTCGTTTTTTAAATGAGTTACTAAAAAATAGCATATTTTAGTATGTGGACAGAGAAACTAAATTCCAGATTAGAGATATCAAATGAACCCAAAAGTTCTCACTGATTAATTTGCCTTATTAACAAATATTGACTCATCAATTTACTTATTCAATAAACAACATTTGAACACTAAGTGCTAAACACTGTGCAAGATGGTGATACAATGGTGACTATGACAAGCATGGTTACCTAGTTTCATGGAACTAACAAGTAACAGGATTAGCCAAGTAATTACACATGTGAGGATTACTACAAAGGAGATGGCACAGACATGCGAAGATCATAATGGGAAGTGTTAATTCTGTGAGATTAGGGAATGCGAAAGCCCAAAAGTTTTGTAGTGGCTAAACACATGAGGGAGAAAAAATGATAAGTTTTTTCTAATAAAAATATTTCCTAAATGAGAGGTGAAAATCTGAAACAGTCAATTTAGCTAACTGAACCAGTCTACTTAGATTTTAAGAAAATAAAGACAGATGAATAGGTTAGAGGCTGAGTCATCCAATGTGATATATATTTTTAATGCTGGTATCTTCTGCATTTTCACCCAAGACTGGAAGATTTTTAGTGTCTTATCCTTAGTTTGACTCTAAAAGTACAATCCGTTTGTCTGAATTCTTCCTGGTTTTTTTTTGTTTTTTGTTTTCTGTTTCTTGTTTTTTTTTTTTTTTTTTTTTTTTTTTTTTTTTTTTTTTTTTTTTTTTTTTTTTTTTTTTTTTTTTTTTTTTTTTTTTTTTTTTTTTTGCCTCTTTTCTTCTCCCCCCTCCCCTCCTCAGGAATGAGTCATTAAAATCATCATCTACAGCAAGAATCTGAAAAACGCTTTCCACAGTCCCATGGAATGACAGCTGTTTAGAAATCTATTCTATCCTTAAAATACATATAAATAAACAAGGAGAGAATATGAAAACTCTCATAAGGGACAGTCAACATCCAATGACTGGTTAACATGGCAATAAAAGACCTCAACTTGGGACAATCCTGAAAGGCCTTCTCCAGCTTTAAAGCTCCCTGTAGGGTCAACTGATGTCTTTGGAGAGACTACTTCATAGCCCAATTTCAATCTCTGTTCAATCTTATTTCCTATATTCCCTTCTAGAAGTAGTGAACTCAAGTACTCCCTGGCAATCTTCCTGAAGAATAAAATTCTGTGCAATGGACTGAACTGTGTTGCCCCAAATCCATATGTTGAAGCCCGAACCCCCAGTGTGACTGCACTTGGAGATAGGACTTCTTGGAGGTAATGAAGGTTAAATGAGGGTGTAAGGATAAAATCCTGAGCCAATAGGATTAGAGGCTTTATAAGAAGAAAGATGGGAGTGAGAGAGACAGAGATATCTTTCCATGTGCATGCACAGAGAAATAGTCTGAGCACACAGCGAGAAGGTGGACATTTGCAAGCCAGGAAGAGAATCCTCACAATGAACTTGCCATGCTGCACTCTGATCTCAGACTTCCAGCCTCTAGAACTATGAGAAAATAAATTTCTGTTTTTTAAGCCACCTAGGCTACAGTACTTTGTTATGGCAGTCTCAGCTGACTAACACACTCCACTTCAGCATCTGCTTCCCAGGAAACCCAGCCTGTGACTGTGTCCCTTTGTACCACCACTGATTGTACATTCACAATTCCTTGGAGTCAAATGAAAATAATAAACTCAGTGAAACAAATTATATACATAATGACTCCAATGTACTTAAGTACTTTCTGAATTGAAACTCAAGCTTTCTATTACAAAAAGTATCTTCTCAGCCTAAATTATCCTAAGAAGATAACTACCTGGTGAGCACAAGGCTATTCATCATATTCATGACTTGAGGAAAGGTTGCCACTGCTCCCCAAGTTTCTGGCATGTGGAAATGGATAGATTGTCATTTCCAGTACGCCATGTCCCCAGTGGTGTTGAATCACTTAAAATTCCAAACACCTGCACTGTCCTCCCAAAGGCTTCTTACTATCAGGATTCAAGACACTGCAGAGCTCTGAGACAGGAGATAAGGGGAGCCCATAATGCCAAGAAAACAACAAAAAACTTTATAGAAGCTTCTGGAAATTTAGCATTTCTAATCAAAGCCTTGTCTGCTCTAAGCAGAACTAAGTCCTGTACACCAAATTATTAGGATGGTAAGGTGTTTATGGAAATACGGGAAAACCTAAATCATGATTTGTAATGGCTACTTACTCATATGAGATTTCTGAGGCAGATTTACACAAGTACCGATACCAAGAAGAGAAAGTACTGCTTTATCATTAAAGATTGACCATCATATGACACTACAACAAGGTCTCTCTGCCATTGAGAGATTAAAATCACCCTGTTGAGATAGGACCAGAAGCCAAAGGAGTATCTCCATTTTCATCTTTAGCCTCATCCAGATTTTAGGATTGTATTTCCTCTAGCTAGAAGCAAGGAACAAAGAAGTAAGAAAGATGCATGGAGCCTGAGGACACATACTTCTACACAGCTGCTGATACTGATGCTGCTGCCTGTTTGGAAAGCCTTCTTTAAACAGTGGAACAACATTCCATTCCACACCCTCTAGAAACCTCCATTTGCCTTTTAACATTCTCCTGCATGAAGATATACTGATTTCCATAAAGTTACTTCCTGCTTTATGCTTTCCAAGCACATATCCTTGTCACATATTTCAGTCTCTTTATAATTATTTGTCGGTTGACTTTCTTCATGAGAAAATAAATTTCTTTTGGCTGGGCCCACGTCTTGCTAATCTATAAGATGAGTCCAATACAAGACCTGACAAACAATGTGTTTTATTTACAGGTACCTGAAATCACACACTATCTGGTTTCAACCTTTCTTGCTAGCCTCAAATTCCACCAAACCCACCAGTTCCTCATTTACCCACATAGCACTGCTTTATCCACAACACACAATTCATTGACCTGCAGATGTGCCACATACAGCCATGCCCTCCTGCTGTCACTCATACTGCCCCTCTGTCTGCCTGAAATGTTCTCTCATCATTTCAAACTACAAAGCTGATACCACTTCCTCCACACAGTCTTCTTCCTTTCTCTTAATCCCATGTTGACTCCTTTTTTTCCACATACATCATACATAAGATGAGTCCAATACAAGTCACTGCTCTCCATTCTTTAGTGGGATATAAACTCTTCAAAGCCAGGAGTCACCATATACTCCCTTTTCTGCCTAAGGATACTCAGACAAATGTATGGTTCCCAGCTTCCGTTCCCACTAAATCTACTCTACCTTTTGTATCCTCTAAGTAGCAAACCTGAGAAGCATCGTAAACTCCTTCTCATTAGTGCCATTCTCTGTATTTCTTGAACCCACAATTTCTTTCCACTACCACTACCCCAGCTCAATGCTTTTCCATCTTTTCTTCAGCTAGAGAACAGCATTCACTCTCATTTGTCTCCTAGCCTGTAGTTTCACCCACTCTCACCAAGGATGTTCCTTCTACTCTAGACTCTAAGAACCCTGAAGACAGAAGCTCTATCTTATTTGTCTGTCTTTTTGGTTAAACAAACATTTCTAAGGGTCTATTATGTGCCAGATGCTGTTTCAGCTTTGAGGACAGAAACACAAATAAGACTCAGTCCCTGGAAGAGTATTTGGTAAGATTAAAAAAAAAAATTACAGACTGAATTAATAAAAAAATGGATGGCTTTTAAGTGCATGAATCATTATCTTTCTCCTACTTAAAACTCATCTGTGGGCCACATTTATATGGTTAATTGATTTTCAATATTTATCAAGGCAGTTCAATGAGGAATGTAAAGTCTTTATATCATTCTGGATCAACTAAATAAACATATTTTTAAATAATTAACATTGCCATTTATTTTATACCTTAACCCAAAAGTAACTCAAAATGAATCATAGCCCTGAATATAAAACCTAAAACAATACAGATAAAAACATGGAAGGCTTGGTGACCTGGGGAATGTTTACCAGATATAATGACCTACTGATATTTGCAGCAACATAGGTGAACTTCAAAGTCATTATGTTGAGTGAAAGAAGCCAAGCACAACGAGTATGTACTGTATAAATCCATTTATATAAAACTCAATAAATGGAAACTAATATAGTGACAGAAAGCAAATTAGTGGTTGTTTGGAGCAGAGTACTGGGGGAGATGGATTATAAAAGTACTTGAGCAAACTATTAGAGTGATAGAAAATGTGTTTTCTTGATTGTGGTGATGGTTTCATGGGCACATAAATGTCAAAATTCAGTAGCTCAGCCAGGACTTCAGAAGATCAAGATCACTGTGAAGACTAACTGGGTCCTCAACCTCTAGAAAACTCTCGGTTCCTAGCTGTGCCCTATTCCACAGTTAGCTCTTCCCAGGATATTAATGAGCCTCACTCAAGGAGATAGTAATTCTTCCCTCTATTCACAGGTTCCTAAATTTAGGTGTAAATTATAATCCCTGGGTATTTAAATAACTTCTCAGCCTCTTCCATATCATAGCCTTCTTGGACCCTGCTGATCACTATTTTTTTTTTTTTTCCGTAGGATTCTTAACTACAGTCCACTAGGAGAACTTTGGTGATGCTCTGATTAGAGATGGTGAATTACCTGATGTCATTATCTGCTACTGTCTTTATTCATAAACAACCTAAACATCTTTCGCAGTTTAAAAAATATTTAATAGCTGAACAGAGTTCTTTGAGGCAGGGCTTTATAATAGACTATACTGGGATTCTAACCTACAGTTCTCGTTCTGCCCCTTATTAACTGTGTGGGATATCTGGCAAGATAGAAAACCACTATTAATAATAGTTTATCATCATTAAAGTGGAGGTGTCTGTATCTCATAGGGCTGATATTAGACTCATAGTATGATTATGTGATTATATAAATATTTGTTATAATAGCTTAGGGGTGTGTGTATACAGATATACATATATTCAGATTCAACCAATCTACTGGAGCAACTAATATATTTCTGGCACTCTCCTGGAAATTTCTTTAGAAAAACAATGTGAAATATTTCAACAAATGCTTTTCTTGGGGGAGAATAAGGACAGATGAATATGGATGCTTTACCTAGCATGAAGATGATTATGTATAAACACACACACACTCACATGCACATACATGTTATTAACTCTGAAGTCCAGCTGGTCTTTCAAAATATCTGAGAGAGAGAAAACAGTATCCACATAAGTTTTAAACACATTTCTTATAGAACATATTCTATATGTCAGACCTAGGCAGTTATCTAAATAAATGATCTAACTAATTACACAGAGCAAGTCTGTGAGATGGATATTTTTATTCACATTTTTGCTGAATTTGAATTTGGTCAAGGGCATGCTGTTAGTCAATCATAGGGCTGATTTGAACTTAAGGCTCTTTAACTTGCCAATAGAACCAGCACGCTTTGTTTGGGGGGACAAGCCTTGCCTTAGGATAACAGCAAATTATAAATAATAAATTAATGCTGCCTTAGGCTAGGAGGGTTTGATGGTAACAATCATGAAACAGAGAACCTTCCATTCCAAATGTGAAATCTAGCAGAGGAAGGTACTCATAGATGGGAGCCAATGGCAATGAGGGGGCAGAATTTCACAGGAGAGGGATGAGCCAGTCAGGTAGCTGAAAGGAAGATTAAACAAAAGGGCTATTAGGAGAGTTCTAGTAGGTCCTTTCTGGTAGGCTGTACCTATACACTATTGCAATAATTCTTAAGTTTGAGGATGCTTTTGAATCCCCTAGAGCAGCAGTCCCCAACCTTTTTGGCACCAGGGACCAGTGCTCCTATGAGAATTGATTGCCTAATGATTTGAGGTGGAGCAGCTGCAAATACAAATGAAGCCTCACTGCTTGCCTGCCACTCACCTCCAGCTGCGAGTCTCGGTTCCACTCTAGGTGATTCTATTCAGGGTGAGGCCAGCAGGTTTGCATTTCTTATAAATGTCCAGTGATGTTGATGTTGCTGACCTGGGGACCGCATTTTGAGAACCAACTGTACTAGAGATACACATCTGTATCTGACAGTATCAGCAAATCTCTTTGGAGACCTAGTCCACTGCTAGATTCTAGCAGTGTTTAAGTGTGTGAGCACTGCAGCTAGACTCTCTTGTTTCAAAAGGCATTTACCAAGTAGTTTATCTTGAGCAATTTATTTATTTGTGCCTCAGTTTAGATAAGTAGATAGACAGTGATATCAATATCTGTATAACATTACTTGGAACACAGGAACCATAAGCTAGCTTTCATTATGCAACAGTGCAGCAGGGATACAGTATGGTGGACGCAGAGATGGCCCACACAAATCCTTTTTCAAAGAGCATCTGTTGCTAGGCTGCAGAGAATGCTGCCAGCAGACACACTCCAGCTGTCTGCCCTTTCAAGGACTGCCTCAGCTGCAGAACCCTCCTGCTCAATGTCGAGTCCTCCCAGGGGCAGCCACATCCAATGACCACTAAGGCAGAGGTATAAATGCCTTTTCATTTTGTCCCAATGCTGGACAGCTCTGACCTACATGCTAGTCTAGAACTTGCTGTGGGGTCGAGTGAAGCTGCTTGGCCTGCATCCCAGCTCAACTCCTTCTTTTGCTCAAACCTGTTTCTTTTTTCCTGTTTTTCATAGGGATTGGTGCCAGGGACCCTCCCATCTGAGCATAGACTACACTAAACTACATCTCAGAGTGAGCTTCCTGGAGAACTCAACTGCAACATGTTAAGTCCTCTGAGGCCAAAAGAGCAAGATTTGAAAGAGAAAGCCCAACTTAAAGTCAAAACCCTCAGACCTAGTTCTTGGGTTTGGAATCTGATTCCATAAAACTTTGTAGTGAAGAACAGCATCCATTCATTGCTACTTAGTATGTGCCATGGATTATTGCATTTAATTATCAGAAAATCCCTATGAGGTTTTCGTTATATCCAATTTAGAGATAGGGAAACAGATTTACAGATGTTAGGTAATATTTACCAACAGCCATGTTAAATAACTATATATCTAATCTGAAGGCTATGCTCTCATATATCATATTTTTCACTAAAGGAAAATGCAAGCAGCATTTTTCACAGGGTGAGAGACTTGGGGCTTGAGAAAGCTTTCTGATTCAAGTAAGTGAAGTCCTGTCCAGAAAGCTGCTGTCTCCCTAACAAAAGCAAGTGTTGTTTAGCCACTAAGGACTTTGATAATCACTGATGCTAGGCACTCTTGAGACAGGTAAAATTCTACTCACTGCAGGCTCTGGAAAGAGGTCATGAAGAGATGATATTTGGTCATGTTGGTCATAAAGAGATGATATTTGACAAGGGCCCAGCATCCATGAATTTTTTGACTAGCCATATGTTGCTAACTCAGATTCCAAAATAAGATATGTAGAAGAAACACTTCAGGCAAGTACACACATTATATTCCCCTCTGGCACACTGGACCCTGACCTCACATGGTAGAGAAATTGGAACAATGTTAGATTACAGTAGCCAGAGCTGAGAGGCACAGATCAAAAGCAAGCTTGTGACCTCCTTGGCACCTTACCCCAGGCCCTCACTCTAATCTTGGCCTTCTAAATATTACCATCTTATGGTGAGAAGAGACAATGAAAGATAAATCCAAAAACAAGAAGTTTTCTCCTATAACCTGGGGTAGTTGGCTGACTCCTGCTCCTTTTCCCCCCAAACCTTACCATAACAGTACAATCTAGTCACAATTCATTTTTTTTTTCTATTAGGTTTAGGGTAGGAGGGACTATTTTATATTTCCATATAAAACTCAGAAAAAGATATTTCATGAGTAGGAGGCCCCCTAAAAAGACTCTCCACAGAAAACTGAGTTTTTTGTCTTTGCTCAGCATGCCAAAAATTCTACTCAAGTGTCTTGACCTAATAATGTACTTGAACTTGACCCTTCAAAATTGATACTCTTCCTTGGGGAAACAGGGAGAGGTGGTGTTTCAGCAAATTCTGGAAGCCAACAACCTCACAGCTGACAGGTCTAAGACATACCATTGGTAAATAAGCAAAAAAAAAAAAAAAAAAAAAAAGCCTCACCTTTTGAAAAGAAGGCAAGTCTGAGTTCACCTAAGAATCGACTTGTATTTCTACTTTCATAGCATCTGTATTCTCTCACCTCCCTATCTGACTCCTCCTCCCTTTGTCTGTTTCCCTCTTTTCTTCCTTACATCCTTCTGTCTTTCCCTTCTTTCTTATTGCTAGATGTTCACTTCCAAAACCATAAATTTCAGATCTCTGAAAAGGAATACCATGTAGAAGATTAAAGTTAGCACACGAAAAAACCCTGCTTCACGCATTTAATGTAGGACATGAGACTAAACACTTAGCATGGCTGACCCTTAATTTCCTCATCTAAAAAAATGTGGAAAATTTTGGTACTTGCTCCAGATTCTTTGAAAGATTAATTAGGAGAGTATACATAACTTAGTATAGCACCTGTTCAGGGAAATTAGCTTATATTAGTATTTATTATCATTATTTGGAATACTAATAATAATAATAGCAGTCTTAGTGCTATTATTGACCTAACAGTTGACTAGACATTGTCAATACAAAGGTGAATCAGACATGGAAATAGCCTCAGAAAGCTTCTTTTTCAGTTCCTTTCAACAGGTCTCTCTGACAGCACAATTGTCTCAGTAGCAGAATAAGCTATTCTAACTCAACAGTGATTCTCAACCCTTGTGCGTCATAATAACACAACGTGCTTTTTACCTGAGCCCTATATGCCTCTTCTTTTCCATCAGATCCTGGGAATCTTTTTCAGTAGTCCTGGGGTAGATTCATCATTATTGCTAATAATCTCCACAAGTGATTATGATGAAGACCCACAATGTGCCACTAGCTGATCAAACTAGTCTGAGTAATGAATCTAGCTACACCTGGGTGGAAAATCTCCTTTTGCAAGTTTAATACTCAGTTTTATTGCTGCTGTTTTAATCTGTAAGCTACCTGGTCAGGAGACATTACATTGTTGTGGACTTTGGAGTCCAAAAGACTAAGCTTTTTTTTTTTATTTTTTATTTTTTTTTTTAGCTTTTATACCTAGTAAGCTCCCTACAATCTGTAAAATGGGCATAAGAATGGTATTTATATCATGGGATTGTTATAAGAACAAGTATTCATTGAGAGTCTTCTCTATGTCAGACACTGTTTTAGGTCCATAGATTACAGCAGTGAACAAAACAAGTCTCCAGCCTCATAATGCTCACATTCTAGTGGATAGGAGAAAAAACTCATAATACATATAAAACACTTTGCATTTAAAAAAAAACTTCAAAAAAAAAAACCAGCACAGTATCTGTCACACTTAATTAATACTGTTTATTAAACAAATATTTTGTGTGTATCGATTATGTGTCAGGCTGTTCTACATGTTGAAAATACAGAGAATAAGAAAGGATATCTGCTTTCAGAAAGCCTGTATTCTATTAGACAGTAAACTAATAAGAAAAGAATAATCGTACAGGACAATTTCTAATATTCTTTATGAGGAAGCTAAAGTACAATAATGGGATAGTAAGTGCACCCATTAGTATTCTTTCCACTGCAAAGAACAGGAAACCCGAATAAAACTGGCTTAAGCAGTAAAAGGGCTTTATTAGTAAGTTGAAGTCAAATGATAGAGTAGGATTCAAGTACAGTTATTTAAGGTCCCGGCTTTGTCTCTCTGTGGTTGTCTCTGCCTGCTCTCCTTTATATATTTGCTTCATCTTCAAGTGGTGCTTCTTATGGTCACAAAATGGCTGCCAGGAGTACCAAGGCAGGTTTCCCTGGCAATCACTTCCCATAATCATTGAACAAAAGTCCTATACTGTGCACTGATTGGGCTGCCTGTACACAAATTCTTGCGGCTAGGACAACACCCTGAGTTAACTGGCTTAGGACTAGATTCCTTAAACTGAACTGTGTTGCAAGAGATCACATTGTCCTGATTGAAAATTTAGTTCCGTTCTCTTTTCCAGTTTTCACTTTAGTAAGTGAATGGGGCAGGGCAAAATTTAGGATAATCATGATATTTCTGAGAAGATAACCACTGAGGTGAGACTTGAATGTCAGAGAAATATCTAGCCCTTTGAAGATCAAGGAGGAGGGAAGAACTTTTCAAGCACAAAGTAATTAAGTAAGTACAAACACCTGGATATTAGTTTGCTAGGACTAAGAACTAGGGACTGGGGGCTTAAACAACAGAAATTTATTTTCTCAAAATTCTGGCAGAGTTGGTTTCTTCTGAGACCTCTTTGTTTTATAGACAGCATATTCTCCCTGTGCCTTCACATTATCGTCCTACTGTGTGTCTATATCCCAATCTCCTCTTCTTAAAAGGACACTAGTCATATTGGATTAGGGTTCACCCTAATGATCTCATTTTAACTTCATTCTGTCTTTAAAGACCCTATCTCCAAATGCAGTTGCACTCTTAGGCACTGGGGTTTAGGACCCCAACATATAAATTAGGGGGTGATACAATTCAGTCGATCACAATCTCTCAGGTGGAGAAATGGACTTGGTATATTTAAGGAACAGACAGGTCAGTGTGGCTGAAACAGGGTGAAAGGGAAATGTTGGTACAAAGTGGCATCAGAAAGGCAGGGAGGCCTTCATTTATCTAGGGCCTTGGAATGCATTAGGAGTTTACATTTTTGGTGGTGGTGGTTGTTATCATTACATCTAGAAAACTCTACAAAAAATCAGGGATTCTGGCAGAAGGAAGAAATAACCATGTTTCCACAAAAAGAATAAGGTTGCATTTATAGCAATTAAATAATTCCCTCCAACTGACCAGGTAGAGATAGGAGATCATACTTTTAAAAGCCCAGCTGCATCACTTTAAATCAGTTCACTGCGTAAATATCTTAAATACAAAAATGGGGCACAGCAGTTCAAAAGAACCTACAATACATTTCCCCTTCGATGCCCCCTACACACACTGCCAACCCACCTGTATCTGGCACATTTCCATGGTAACTGCCATGCTATTTAATGCTGGATTGTGTTGTTGATATGGTAATTTAACATTTTCCATGTGGGTTAAACTGGATACAAAAAGCTTCCAAGAGCTGAGTCATGTAGGATAAATTTTATGGAATTGCCAATAGTTTCACTAAGCAACGTTTCTTCATAATTTTTAAAAAGATTTATTGCTGGAATCAAGAATTTAACTCAGAATGGTACTTGAAATGTGCCTGTCTCCTAGGAGAGAATTTTTTTTCAAAATGGCAGTCTGGTTTTAGGCTTTTCTCACCCCTTAGAGAGAAAGCAGTGATGGGGTACTGCCAGAGGCCTGGCAGAAGGTGTCGACATTGCAGACATAGAACCATGAACCTGATGCTAACAAAATGGGATGGGAAAGTAGTAAAAACCAAACCAAACCAAAACAAAACAAAACAAACCTTCCTGAATAATGATAATAAACTGGTTATTTCAGAGTATGACACATATTTTCCTCTTGCTTCAATGGTGTTTTGAAGGAATACACCCAGGACTCCCTTTTTTCAGCCTCTGACATCCCTTCAAACTCCTCTCCAGTGACAATCTCTGATACCAGGCAACACAGTTTTGTTGTTCTTAACTCCCTATTACTGACCAACCATGAGCTCCCAGATTCATCAGAATATTCTACCAAAGTGAAGGCCACCGTTAACCGACTGGCCAAATTATATCTGCAGGCCTTCTCTACCTACCTCTCTCTGGACTTCTATTCTGATCTGAGGATGTAGCTCTAGAAGGTACTGAGGGTCTCTTGAAGATGTGCTCTCTTCCAGGATGTACAGAAGCTGTCCCCAAACCCCTAGATGCCATGGAAGCTTCATGGCCCTGGAGAAAAACCTGAACTAGGCCTTTTCAGATGGGCATGCTCTGGTTTCTGGCGTCTCATCTTTGCAACTTCTGGAGAACCACATCCCAGATGACCAGGTGAAACTCATCAGGAAGATGAGTGACCATCTGAGTAATCTCCACAGGCTGGCCAGTTCCCAAGCCTGGCTGTGTATCCCTTCAAAAGACTGGCCCCCAAGCATGAGTAGGAGCCTCTGGAGCCCAAAGGCCCCTGATGGGTCCCTCTGTATCTCCCCCACTCCTCTCCCTGGTGTCCAGACTTCTGCTTGAGCCACTACCTGTAACCACTAAGCAGTTTTTTTAACCATCCTAGAGCCCTCGCCCAAGCCACAAACCAAATGAAAACAATAAAGCTTTTTAAGGCACACAAAAAAATTTAAAAGACCAGCCATTTCAAAATCATCTGTGGAAATTTTAAAAAGTACAGATTCTCAGTTCCCATGTCCTGCTCATTCCAAAGATTCTGATTCCATTGGCCTAGAGTAAGGCTTAGAAATCTATATTATTTTCAGTATCCCAGGTTATTCCAATCTTGTCCACTTTGGTAACCATTGCCCTCCAGGAGTGCATAACAAAAACAGACTCCAAAAGGAATATCAATAAATGCTGGTCCTACGAGCTTCTCTTTCAAGACAGCAAATACATAATGTGAAACTATGATTTTTTCTTGTACCACATCACAGAGAGAAGATGGTCTGCCAGTCATCACTTTTCCAAAATGCCTCTGAAAAAGTTAGAGCAAACTATTTTATTAATTTTAAATATTTTTATAATATAACTACGTTTTTGAGCTTTCTGAATCAAAACTTAATGAACTTGACTTCTAAAATAATTCCTTCAAAGCTCAAAATTAAGTGATAAGCTGTAACCAAGATATTTTAGTACTAAAAATGTTTATTGGATGAATGACATCTATTTAAAGTTACACTAAATAACTTTTTTATGCAGATATATAAAAATCTTTTGAGCATTTTCTGATTCTTGTAGAATCTCCTCAAGCATCTCAAGTATTATATTATATATATATATATATTTTAGATTTTACTATCTATTTCCTCACTGATAAGAAGATCCTGGGATCTACAAATTATGACCAACTACTACTGGCAAAGCCTTAGAGGGTATCTGTAGTGATCAGACCACTTTAGATGCTCTCATCCCTAGGTAGCCAGGTGCAATAAAAAGTGCAGAGGCTGTGAAGTCAAATAGAATTTGGCTTGAAAACATCGCTCTGCTAAACCTCTTGGCAATGTGTCCTTGATCATGGCACTCAAACTTCCTAACATTCAAGTGCAATTAGTGTGAGGAAAGGAAAATAATATATATGTGTAGTGTTGTGTTACCAGAAACCATTCTCCTAAAGAACAGTACATTATGTGATGCGCAATAAATACATGTAAAAGAGAGAGAGAGAAAGGTGAAGGAGGCTGTGATGGAGAGAGGTGAGAAAACTAAAGAGAGGTAAGGAAACAGATAGCAGCCAAGGCACTTTTAGGACCTTCAGAAATGTAAGATAGCAGAGATTATGTAGGAGACTAGAAAATTTTACTGAGAATGTTGACATTACATACATCAGATCATGGAAGTTAGAGAGGAAGGATCCTAGCTAATCTAAGCCTTTTGGAGAGGCAAGATATTTCAGAAAACATTTCTAAGAGTCCCAGTATTGCAATTCTTTATCTAGGCCACCTCCTTCCAACACCATGGCAACTATATAACAAAACAGATTGGAGAAGAGGTTGCTGATGCTTATCCAGAGGGGTGGGAGTACTTTGTCTCCTTAGCTACTCCATGATCCACAGCACCAGCAAGAATATCCAGGCATGAGATTTAAAGATACCAAGTAACCTGAATTTTATTTTATTTTACATTAGTAGAAAAATACACCTTTCCCAGACTACAGTCTTGTTCTCACAGGGCTATAACTGACTTCTAAGATACCTTAGTTTAGGTATTCTAAGTGATTAAGGGAAATGAGGAACAAAGAAACAAGGAGAAATCCATTTTGGGCCATTCACAACTATTCTGTTTCAGGAGATAATGCTCGCCAGTGTGGGTGGGAATCAGAGCTTAAATTCAAACAGTTTCTGCCCCTTCATATAAATTGAGTTAGAATATTATAATTAATATTCATTTCACTACATAAATGTTATTTACTAGCATCATTTGGCCTTTGCAACTTGAATTCATTAAAATTCCTCTAGATAAATATTAAGATGAAATATGTGTAATTCTTAGGACACCAGAGACAAAGGGTCTGTATTAGTTCTCTTCTTCCAAGAACACAGAATGAAAACTTGGGGCCCTGAAGGCAAAAATCATTTCCCAGCTATCTGAATAATAATAGTTAGTAAAATAGCCTTTTGCCATTTCATTCAACAGGCATCTATAAAATATTAAAGACTTTTAATTAAAAAATAAATTCTAATAAATTACAGATGATGTCTTTATAAAATGATTATATGCAACTAACATTATATTATTTTCTTTGTTTGACCTTTCCCCCTGAAAACAGCCTGGCCTAGCAATCTAGAAGAGAATAAAGAAATATTTTCCCATCAGAGACCATGGGAGAATATGCCCATAGAACAAAATAGCTGTTTACTATGGCATTTCTGAGCAGCTATCCCCAACTGAGATGGATTTTTCATACCTCTGCCTCTATCCAGGTTTGCATGAGAGCATCACCTGGGAAAGTCATGGATATACTTTTTTAAAGGATCTATTTATAAGGTGCAGATGCTCAGTACAGGAAACTCAGCATCCTGGTCCAGCAGGAAGGCTCAGGGTTCACACAATACAGCGCTAACTGCCACTTCCTCCATAGCTCCCACAACATCCTCACATTAAATGAAGTTTCTTGAGAGGGAGATATATGGGGAGATAGAGGAGGTATATTTCTGTTCAGAACAGCCTCCTCAGATAATGAATTTGTACACCGAACAATAAGCATTGCCCCACTCTGTTGCTCAGAGCCATGAGTAATGCACAGGAGCTAGGAGGCTGGAGGAAAGCTATCATTGGTGTGGGCTGCATTGCAGACAAGCCTGTTCAAGTCCTGACTATCAAGCATGGAAATTTATGTATTACCTTGCAGCCCGCCAACTTATCTGCCCAAGAGAATTTCCTTTTGAAAGCATACAAATAGTGTTAATAGAGTTAGAGATAGAGTCTGTTCTTTAACCACTGTGCCCCCTTTTATCTTGATGATAAAAAAGTTTCCTCCTGAAAAAGCCACATTTAAGTGGTAAATCCCTGGACTGAAGTTACTGCAGAAGGTCACTCGGATAATCTGACTGTAATGATCACAGATATTTCCTTCTTGTTATGAGAGGAGAAAATAAAATAACAGACCATTCGAAAAGCATCTTACCTCTGACTATAGACTAATGTGTAAGTCATAGCTCTACCACCTTGCCTGGTGACTCTGTGAGTGGCTTAACCTCTTTGAACCTCTAATTTCCAATCCGCAAAATAAAGAACTTGGAAGAGCTGATCGGTAAGTTCCTTTCCTGCTTTAAGATTTCAAAAACCTTTGTTCTACTAACTTGTATCCTCTTAGTCATCTTATACTAGCAATAACACTGCCTTACTGTGTGCCCTTGTGATTTGCTCGAATTACTTTATTAATTTCTTACAATAAGTTTATGAACTAGATGTTATTAAAGTGACACATAACAGATGAAGAAACTCAAGATTTAGAGATGTTAAGTAATTCGTTTGAGGTTATGTGGCCAGTAAGTGGCCAAGCTTGGATCTGAGCCTGTCAGTTTATCTTCAAGACCTGCACTCTTGGTTCCTATGCTCTTATCACCTCTCCTCCTTCTGAACAGTTAGTACATGATCTCTCTCTATATGTTATGTCTTCTGATAGGCTAGGCTAATTGTATAGACATGATTCTGTGGACTGAGAAAAAAGGGGTAGTTAGTACCAAGCACAGGCATACCATCAATTGTTTTGACTTTCAAAGGGTCCACCAGGAGGAAAATGATTCCACAAGCTGCAAATGCAGCAAGAACAGAATGCAGCAAGAACAGATATCTATATATATGATATCTATATCTATCCATATCTCTATCATCTATCATCCATCTCTATCTGTCATCTATCTATCTATCTATCTATCAATCATTTATCTATCTTTCTATATCATCTATCTATCACCCTTATTCTTCTGCTGTAGAAGTATCTGAAATATTCTGGAGAGTTTGTCATAACAATCGATTTAGTAAATATTCTTATGTGAACCCATGTAGAATATTTAGAAAAGAATTAATGTTTGAACTCCCAGAATCAAGAATAAAATCCAGTGAACTGAGAAGAAATATTTTGATTCTCATAAAAGGAGCCACATTTTTATAAAATTCAAAGCTTCTTCCACATAAAAACAACTCAGAAAATATTTAAGATTCTTCATAAAACAAATAAAAACTTAAGTAGGCTTTTTACACAAAGTATAGCCAAGACAAAAGACACAATGAATTTAAACCTATATTAACAGTAATTACTAGAGGAGAAACAAACACTATCCAGGACTGATGAGAATGAAATTGGGCTCTTAACAGTAATACAGTAGGTGAGTTACAACGCCTCAAATCCTACTGTAATATATGAACATTATCCTCAAACTTACCAGTTCTATCCCAATGCAGAATGCAGCTTAGCACTTCACCGGGTCAAAAGCATAGACTCAAACTTGCAAGACAGTCAGTGAATTGTTTCACAGAAAAAATTATATCAACACTAATGGAGTTATTTTAATATTTTTGTTGTTGTTTTTCATTTTCTATTATACTTGTAAATTTTACAATGTTTATCTTAAAACTAGATATTGGATTTCTCAATAAGAAAATACCTATTCTATAAAATAGCTATTTTAGAAAAAGCCTATTTTTAAACAGATCAAAAGAGTGAAAATGAACTCTATATTTTTCTCACTTTTCATAACTTGGGAACAATGTGCTAGGCTGTAAACTTTATAAAGGCAAGGACCCTTGTCAATTTGATTGGTTGATGTTTCTTAAGTGCCTGGAGTGGTGCCTGGCACATAGCAGGCACTAGAAAAATAACCATTGTAAAACTGAATGAACAATTATCAGAAAGATAGGATAATTTCCTCCGGAGTGATTTTGTGCCTAGTAAGCGAAAAACAGATCTGCTATATTTAGAAGTGTATTGCTGTATAAAAATAAAGAAGAATCTGCTTGACATCTTGAGGTCCTGCTATTACAAAATCCAAATGACCATGTTACCCAGGCACTAATTCTTAAAAGTCCCAGAATAGTGGACAGTTTGTTCCAACATTCTATTCTCTCTGTCAACGCATAAAGTAACTGGTAGCTTAACTCAAGAGAATACTCTATCCAGGCTCATTTAGATAGAAATAACAGAACCCAATTCCACCAGCTTAAGGGAAAAAAAATAAATATTTTTACTGTCCAGTTCCAGAGGCAACTTAGAGCAGACAAGGGCAAGATGAATAATCAGCCATATCCAGGTCCAAGAACCAGAGCCTCTGTCTCTTTGGAAATAGGTGGAGTTAAGCCATTTCTCATCCCTGTGGAAATGCTTTCATTGTTTTCTCTCAGTTGAATGGGCCCAATGACTATCACAACACCAAGCACATTATTGATGTGCTATAAATAATTTTGAATGAATGAATAAATGGCATATCACTGCTTATCTATGAATATGGAGGAGAAATGGCTGCATGGAAGGGTTTTTGATTCCAGCACCACTGACTAACTTATATCTCTGCTTCACAGTTTAAAATTCTTAAGAAAGAATCTGGTTGACTCAATTTGGCAATTGATCGAGTCCCTCTAGGGTAAGAGTCTATCTTTGGTCTAATCAGCTCCTACTAAGAAGCCCTATCTAACAAGAAGGCAGACTCTCAGAAAAGGGTGCATTGCCTAAGCAGGTTTCCAAAGAACTGTTTGTTAAAATAGTGGTTGAGAGTCTGCAAACCTGGCTATGATGATTCCTCTCTGCAGGTACTTCTGTATTGTGATTTTGCTGCTTCTCCCATAAAGAATGAGGGTTCCCTTCCTAGCCCTTAATTCTGGGCTAGCTTTATGACTTGCTTCGAGTAGCAGACTGTGGGGGAAATGATGGTGTGGGAGTTCTTAAGCCTAATTCTGAAGAGGGCTGAGCACACAGCCACCACCACATGAAGACTCCCACATTTGCCTGTTGGATGCAGGAGGTACTGTAATAAGCCTGCAATAACCATCAGATATGAAAACAAGGCTGTGTTAGACTTTCCAGCCCCAGCTTAGCTACCACATGAGTGACTTCAAATGAGTACAATGGAAGTGCTGTGAGCAAAGTGCTATGTTTTAAGATTCTATGTTTAGGGGTAGTTTATTATGCAGAAATGGAAAACTGATAAAAATTTTCATAAATTTCAATAATCTTCTTTGTTCCTTGTCTGACCAAGAAAAGTACTAAAAGCTGAATCCTGAATTGGACCAAAGCTTTAATTTATAAAATAACTACTTATCTAGGTCAGTCTAATTTAAAAACAAAACAAAACAGAAAACTGAGAAAGAACTGCAATGATCTTTGGTGCCTCAATAGGAAGAGACTTAGGTTTGTGTCCTGGTTCCAATACTTGCTGGTTATTCTAATACATAAGGTCCTCAGTTTAATTATCTGTTAAATGAGAACAAATGTGTGTGTGTGTGTGTGTGTGTGTGTGTGTGTGTGTGTGTGTGTGTGTGTAATTATATATATCTGGCAGGGCTGTGAATGTCATCTCTTACACAATAAACACAACCATTAGTTGTAAGGGGGTCTTATGAAAATTAAATGAGATCATTTATATAAAATGTATATCAAATGTGTGGTACCATGTAAGTGTTCAATAGAGTCATAAATTCTATCTTTCAAAGCACACTGTTGAGCTCAATAGCTCAATTTGTCTCTGACAGGATTTTAGGAACTAAGTAAGTGGGTAAGTTTTGGGAACATACCTGAGCAAAGACCTTTTGCACCAAGAAAGTACATTTGTGTGTGTTCTCTCCCCCACCAGAAGATAAATCAGCTCCACTACCCTGTCCCAGATGTTCCTTAACAAACAGAAGTGGCAGCCCAGCTCTCCTTCAGACAAATGACCCTCAGACACCATTTAGTATAACATTCCCCTGAGCTAGATCCTGTGAAAATCTATCCTATAACAAGTTCTTTGAAAATGTGGTTTGGTGATCCATCAAGTTTGGAAAATGCCACCTAATACATGAACTCTGGGATAGTAGTAATTCACATTAGCATATAAAGGCCCTGAGAAATCCTGTAGTTAATAAAAAAGAAAAATTTGCAACAACAAATCTTTTAGAAACAGATATTTCTGTTCTTGTTTCAAATATGAAGTGATTTTTACCACTTAATGCTGTCTAACACACCACAGAACTAGTATACATAAGGACACACTGTGGAAAGTCCCTAACCAATGTGACATTATCCACTCCACTGTATAGAGAAGGCTGAGTTCTGGGTCGAAGGAGTGCAGGGACTTGTACACAGATTCCAAACTCAATTTTACTATACAGGTGCAGTGCTAGCCAGCCTTTCATTTGCCTTCTCTAGTAATGACTTCTCCAATAAATCCCTTTAGAGGCATCTTCTCCCTCTCATTTCTCCTCTCCCTCCCATGTGCAATCATCTTCTTAAAGCACAGAAAGGTCGTGGAATTCCTTTAGTGCCCTGCTCCACAAAGGGGAAGCAGTGTTTCCATTTTGCCAAGTGTGAAGCAGTGACTTGGCTGGTTCCATCTATCTCTGTTAATGACCTAAGCTTGCTGCCATTACTTATTTATTACAAGCAGGGCACAAAAAAAAAACTGCAGGCCCCCTCACAGTCTGAATATTTGCATAAGCCCTGATTCTCCCAATGGAGATGTTTTCTTTGGACCAGCAGGGTTTTCCTGAGTAGGCAGATGTGACAAGTGCATTTAACCCACTAGGAAAGAGTTAGAGACTAGTTTAGAGAAGATGATGACAGTCTTAGGGAGCCTTTGAGAGAAGCAGTATTGCCTAGTGATTAAAATCATGGGCTCTGCAGTCAGTCATACCTGGGTTTGAATGCCAGCTCCACCACTCGCTTGGGCAAATTACCTAATATTCTTAACTTTTGTTTCCTCATCCGTGAAATGAAGGTTATAAAAAATTTCTACCTCACATAATCACTGAGAGTATTAAATAAAGCTATGTATATAAAATACTTAACAAAGAGTCAGGCTCAGTAAAAGATAGCTATTGTCATTAGTAGGAATGTTATTATAAGGACTACCTAATTTCCTTAAAATATGTATTCATTTATATAGCACATGTCTGAGTCCTTCCCACATGCCTTGTATGGTGTTAGATCCTAAATATACAGACAGAAATAATATGTTATCTTTCCATTAAAAAAGCTCACTTTGTAATAAAGACAGACAGCAAACTCACAGTGACCACACCGAAAGCAGGTGCTCTGATAAAGTAAAGCTAATGGCAGGAGTCCACAGAATTGCAGGCAGAGAAAGGTGTGCTTCAAGGAGGTGTGACTTTGCAACAGAGTCTTGAAGGATTAAATATCTAGTAGTAAAGAGATGGCCAACTAGAAGGTGCTTCATACCTAATAGCCATATATGAGAATAGGATTTAAGCAGGTGAGACAAAACTGAAGTCAGGGAGATGATCAGCCTGAGGGGAAGGCATGAAGTCAAGGAATGCTAATTGATCTTGCAGGACATTTCTTCATAGCCAGGGCAGAGCAGAGATGAGGCTGGGCCAGTACACAAGGTCTCTGTCATGCAAAGACTTTTATCCCAAGCAGAAAGCTTCAGTTGTTTAATTTAAAAAGTTATAAGGACCATTAAAAGAGTTTAAGCAACGGCAGGGATGTATATAGACTTGTATTTTGGGAGATAATTTAAGTAGGAGATGGAGCTTAAATTGTAGAATGGGAAGAGGGAAGTATGTTATCCCTAGTTGAAGTAAATTCTTCACCAGCAAGCCTTTCCTATATCCAGGCCATACTAAATATCCCCTAGCAATGTGTCACATACCTCCTATAACCTAATATCACCATAACTTATGTACATTCCTCTGCTCTTCTATTGAGATTTAAGCACTGAAGGAGGAGTAAATGGTGCCCAGACATTTCTTTCTTCTTCACAGTGCCTAGCATAGGACAATTGCCCCTCAAATGTCTGATGAGTGACTGAAAGGACACACAATCATATAAGCTTATTCTAACTGTAGATGACTTCTTCGGTCAGAAATCCATTCCCATTGATCTTAACCATTGTCTTTTGGAACTACCTTACAGATCAAACTAGAGTAGGGTTGCCAGATAAAATATGGGATGTTCAGTATTTCAGATTTAAATTTCAGATAAATGATACATTATTTTTTTAGTCTCAGTATGTCCCATGCAATTTTTGAGATCTACTCACATAAAAAATTATTTGTTGTTTATCTAAAATTCAAATTTACCTGGGAATCCTGTTTTTTGTTTGTTTCTTTCTTTCTTTGTTTGCTAAATCTGGAATACTACACCAAGCAAAGAGTGCTAATGTTAACTGTCATTCTTGTAAAGGCAGATTCCTATTCCTTCCCTCTCTGAACTTCATTCTCTACATTTGACCCTAGAATCCCTAAGTTTCTCCTTTCTACTTTATAGCTTCAGGGATGAATAACTATATTTCCAAATCACAAATCGAGACATACGATACTTGTGTAAATGTTTTTCCCACCTCTTTCACTAATAACGTTTATATAAACTTGCTTTGTATCTCAGCTTTGTCATTTATAAGATTTGGTTAATGATATTTCACAGGGTTATAACAAAAATTAAAAATAATATACTAAAGTGTCCCATACGGGAACTTAAACACAGGTGACTCATTTCATTAATATTTTCCAGGCACTTATTCTGTTCTAGGCAGACACTAGGATTCTCCCTGCCCTCATGAAGTTTAACATTTAGGGTAGGGATGCTTATAGAAACTATAATTAATATGGAAAGAAAGACTGAAATAATGGGGCCCTTAAAATATGTAGGCAAATTGATTACTACACCTGTTGATTTTGCAATGTTCACTCTTATTTACACACACACACACACACACACACACACACACACACACACACACACACACCAATCACTATGGCTGTGGTAAGAGTTAAGAAAATCAGGTATAGAGAAATTAGCCAAGAACCAGCAAAAGCAACAGAGAAGTGACCAGCCAGGCCTTGTCAATGAGCATATCTCAGTAGTGACTTCCAAACTGCTTCCTCCCTTGGAAGATGACTCAACTCTGTTCCAAGGCATGTCCCGAACACTAGTCATCTCCTGCCCTATCCATGTCCTCTAACACAAGAGCCAAGTACAGTGCCATTGCAACCTGTGTTCCTGGATCCTGGGACAGGATACCAGGTGGCTGCACCAGCTCCTGGCAGAGGTGCAGTAGTACATTTTCTGCAATTTCTCGAGCACCTGCTCTCATCGTCTACCTGAGAGGCTGGCTGGCTCTGAAATGCCCTTGCCTGCGCATCCATAGGCACCGAGGGCCCCCTACCAAGTTCTTGAACCAAACCTGATAGAAACAGGGAGGACATTAGCAGCCTCTGACCTACAAGCTGATGAAGTCTAAAATGTATCTTGTCTGAAGTGTACTGGGGAGCCCTGACATTGTCTTTCTCTGTCTCTAGTTAACTGTGCCCCATCTGTATCCCTGATCTTCTGATCATACTTCCTGATTTGAACTGTATTTCTATAGCCTTGCTCCTTTCCTGGGGTCTTAACCTTCCCAGCTAATATTAGTAACTATCTTTTATTGTCAGCCTCCATGTAAGGTACCTGATATATATTACCACATTTAAATCTCATTCCAGTCTTATAAGGTAATTTTTATGTCCCCTATTTCAGAAACCAAGGCTCATAGAAATTAATTAAGTTGCCCTCAAATCACAGAGCTAGTTAGGGACAGGTAGGATTTACAATTCAAGTCTTTTTATTTCCAAAGCCCAAACTCCTTTGCATTATGCCTAACTCACCTTTAACTAGGGTAGACTTCTCAAAATTATACAAACCATTCACGTTGACAAAGCAACACTGGACTTTGCATATGGCTGCTAACTAGGGCTCTAATCTCCAGGCTCTGATGACCAGACAAAACCATATGGGCCTCAGAGCTGGCTGTGTCTCTCAGGCTCCTAAGGAAGTAAAATTTGGTTTGATAGCCCTCCTCTTTTGTGGTCATCTCTGTAGCTGGGCCAGTCCCCACCATCTGTAGTCCTTCCCATTCCCATTTTTAGCTCTGCTTCAGCCTGCCTGCCATTCAGCTCCCAGCACAGCTCAGAGCAGAGCTTGCTGGAATGGTGTATTTAGGACTCTAAACTGGGCTGCAGTCCAGGATCTGGGACTGGCCTTTAGTTCTGGGGCCTAAAACTGGAGCAAAGAAAAACAGAAGTCAGCTTCCTAAATAATAGTAGTGGGCTGGAGAAATGAAGATTTAGTTTGAAAAAGGGCTCTGGCCCACAGGGATGGAGCAGAGAAGAGAAAATTAGCCAAAGGTTGAGAAACTGCAGTGAGAAATGAAGGTTAAGAGTACAAATGTAGTAATTCAGACAAGACACAAAAAGAAATTTTGAGAAGCCTTGTGTTCTTGCCTGTTGGTCAGAGGGAACCGGCCTATAAAGTAAGGCTCCCACTGCCTCTTGAAATACCAGGATATTTCCTTTGAGTCTCATGACAAACTTAACACTAGTCAGGCCCACGGAAGAGTTGAAGGAAGGCAGACATCTTTAACCATTCCTGTAGTTCAGATCTTGTGTGGCTCTTGATGCAGTGATTGAATCCTGTAACTAACACCAGCACTTCACTGAGCATCCCACATCTCCAGCCTGCTGCCATCTCCCCCAAAAAACAGGTGGGTTCTTTGAAGGGACAGACACAATGTACTATTAGCACTGTTCCAGTGAAACATAGAAATTATTCCATGAAAACTTAATTACCACTTTTTCAGTAATGAGCATTAACATAGTGAATATTTAAAGCTACAACAGATTGCGTGGCAGCCAAGAGTTAGGCAGCAGTGACTTTCAGAAAACTAGAAAATGAAGACCTAGGTGGACTGAGGATGACTGAGTTACTCAAGCCCTTTTCTGATCTATGTGTGCAAAGGCCCAATCTAAAGGTATGCTGAAACCACCAACTCCTTTGACTCCCCTTTTCCTAAGTGCATTGGGTACAGTTTGATTGAATAAAACTCTATCAATTCAGTTCTTAATAAATATAATGGGGCTAGCACTGAGGTAAATAAGACACAGCTCATATCTTCAAGGAATTTGCGTTACATTACTGGTGATCAAATAATCAGGAAAGAGAACAGGCTTGGTTTGATTCCTGACTCTAACACTCATTAGTGATTTGGCCTCAGGCAAGTTACTTTTTCTTGAGCTTGATTTTTAAAATGAAGATTATAGACTTACCAAGGGTATAGAAAGTCTTAAATATAATCAAGATATGCTCTATTTGCAAGTACTATGGGTGTCCAAAATGGTGAGCAGAAAAAAACAGCACATAACATGACTGCAAGAAAGTGGTGAGGGGACCACACCATTAGAAAGAGAGCACAGATTGTTATGAGAGAAATAGGACCACAGCAGAAAGCGAGCCCCTCTGACCTTTAGAATATAGAACCAATGAGGTTGAGTCGGACACACCGTCGATGGGTTATTCACAACCAGGCTAACCATATTGTCTTGGGCTAAACGCAGGGCCACAGAAAATGTTGATTTGAAGAATTTGAATTGGATTGTGTATGACCCTCAACCCCTAGAAACTAGTTTTCTGACCACTGAGTATCTGTCCTTATTGTACATGACTTCTCTCTGAGGCCTCACAACCAATGTAGACCATTCATACAACCCAGATGTATACATGACCACTAGAGAGGACAAAGGAACCCACTGAGCAAGGCCCATCCACAGCCTCCAAAGTGGAACGTTCAAAATGTGCAACTAAGAAATAAGAAATGGACATAACTTTTTTAATAGAAAAAAGAATTAAAGAAAAAATATTAATATTTGGATTGAGATGAGCCTCTTGTCTGGAGTCCCTGTGACAGTGAAAGAAGTACCTTTTGGAAGAGCTGGATTTTCACAGGTGGAGTGGTTGGCAGCAGCACTTGCACTAGAAGATTGCTTTTGGGATATTGCCACATATTATCATTTGTATAAAGTAGGCGTACAGAACAGATTATCTGATATTAACTGTGCTACCCCTCACAAAACGCACTTGTGGTTTATAACAATCCCCTCTGAGGAACTGCATAGTGAAGACAGTGCAAATAATTCAGGCAGTATCTACAAGACAATTAGTACAAGTAAGGCTCCTCCTATTCCTGGTATGAGGCCTTCAGTAAATACGCCAAAAAGTAGAGCAGCATTCAAACCAGACTTGACAACAAGTTGCTCAAAATTATTAAAGTATTAATACTACTTATATCCACTATGCTATTATTTTCCTAGATGTATACTGTGCATATATTTTATGAATACACTTGCATTGTGAGCACCTGTTCATCTGTATACATTTATTTATTTTACTAATACAGTTGTCATCTAAAGGCCACGATGATATTCTATACTAGAGACCCTGTGATTATTTCAAAATACTAAGATTGAATTTGAGAGAAGACTTCATGGGAAAAAATGGAAATATGGAAAAACCTGGCATGTAGTGGACAAATGGAAGATTATCAATAAGGGAAGTAAAGAATACAGAGAGAGGAGCTGGGAGCATTGAAACCAACTACATCTCCTATCTTAATTTTATCCAGAACATCTGAGTAGCAAAGAAGGGACTAATTCATTTGCTGGAGCAGAAATGTACCACTTGGGCGCTCTCTTAACAAAACTGCCCTTTGGCTGAAGGACTGCCAGCCTTTCCCATGATATAATGGTACCAAGGGTTGGAAAGCAAGCTCTTTAGGGAATGCCATTTCTTACAGCACCGCATGCTTTTCTTTTCTCCTCCCACCACCCAGAAGCTGTTGCGATGGGCACATTTTTAGAATATTTAAAAATAAATTACAGTTAGTGGTGAAATACATAAGCCAGAGAAATGCTGGGCAAGTGTGTGCTTCAAGCTACACAGCCCAAGGCTGCCGGGTATAAAAATACTCTATGTCTCCCATTTGGCTAAGTAAGGCTTTAGCAACTGGTAATTTTTGCATGTCCTAGTCACTGCTAATTGTTGAATTAGAACATCTGTCAAAAGTGGGGATATTTTCCTCAGAACACAGAGCAGGGGAAATTAGCTTTTCTGTAAAGCAGTACAAGGCATATCAGGGCTGTGTGCACTGCCAAAAGCTAATATTCCCTCTCTCTGCCCATTGTTTTCAAACAGGAAGAAGCTCGCTGAGTGGCTTCTGACCACCCTTTTTAAAAACCACGTGGAGCTTTTGCAGACTCTGAATTTACCCAGGTAAAGGCAACTTAAAAATGTCCAAAAAGGGTAAAAAACTGAACAGCTTATGATTTAGCAGGGTGCTTGTCTCCCACCAAAGATGTGGAAACTGTTCCAGCAAGGCCCTGCACCAGGAAATATGAGTTTATTTACATCTTAACTCCACTGAATCAGGAGATATCAGTGTACATGGCTTTGAATGACTGTCATATTCTCTCTAGGTCTCAGTTTTCTCACTTATAAAATAAAGGGACTGTACTAAACCAATGTTTCCAAACTGTGAGATATTTAGAACATTAGCACTTCCTCATGGCTGCCTTTGGAGTTATTGCTGAGGAGGTTGGTTGCACAGAAACCATGCCCTCACCTCCACTTTCAATTAGCTCAGTTCTTTGATCTATTTTATATTTTGGAGTTCAGTGTTCAACATGGAGGGGCAGTGATTTGACAGCTAAAAGTCCCTGCAAAGATTTACTGTGACAGAGCAAAGAGGATCATGCAAAACTGGACCACCCAGAATATCTGACATGAGCCTAGAGGGAGAGTTTCTCCAGATACACTAGCCTACTTATAATCTTCGAACACAGCTCTACCAATCTCTTCACCATTTAACTCTGTCTATTTTCTCTGCTATTAATTCCTTCCCTGCTCCTTTGACCTGACTGTATTGTCCTTCTCCAAAGCCCAAATAAGATTGCACATGTAATATGAAGCCATCCATGCCACCCTATCCCCTCTCTTTCATGTCTGAGGACTTGAACCACCAATACTCTGCACATATCATTTGATTCCAGGATGTCTTAGAAAATAAAAGTCTTGTTTTCCTACCAAGAATATAAACCTCTTAAAGGGAATGGCCATTTTTGCATGCCAGTGTTTGGCACATGGTAAGATTCATGGAATTTTCAAGTTACAGTGGTTGAATAATTTGATTGAATAATCACTTATCAAAGTAAAAGCCAAATCAAATCTCTAGTACCTCTTGAGGTCCAAAGCCAAATCAAACTCTTTCAGCATTTACATTCTCAAATTATTTATCCACCCATCCATGCATCCAACCATTCAGAAAAATGTTTATGGATCAACTTTCTTTTATCTTTTCTTCTTTATTGACATATTTAATCAGTAATCAGATTTTGCCAATTTGAAACTTCTCCCCCATACATATATATTTAGAGAATCCATTCTTTCTTCTCAATTCCAACTACCATTTCTCCAGTTGAGGCCTTCTCATCAGGCTAGAATTACTGTTTTAGCCTCCTGACTTCACTTTCCTTTTCTAGTTTGGTCCCTCTCAAATCTACCTTTCATGATACCTCCAGATTGATTCTTTTAAAATACAAATATGACCATGTCATTCCTTGGCTTAAGGCAGTTCATTTGTCCTCTATAGAGATCAAACTCATTAGTAGGGTATGGAATGCCCTAGATGACCTGGCCCTTGTGTAATTCTCCAGCCTCCTTGTTTCACACTTTGACTCAAGTCCTACATCTAGTAATATTAAACTGCTTTTCTTTCCAGTACCAACTGTTGGATACCATTGGATGCCTTTTTAGTTTTTGTTATTCCATTGCCTCTGTCTGGCATGCCCAGGAATTCTCTGCCCTACTTCACTTGGAATCCTACTCATACTTTAAAAAGCAAATTTAGATGCTCTTTCTCCAACACACCTTTTTTTAATTTCAAGGGTTGGTGAGCTAGGTGGCTTCTCAGCTCCTATTATATCTTGAGCACAGATCCAACTCAATGTTCATTAAAATAAAATAAATACAAATGCAACTCAAAGCATAAAGTATATAAGTATACGCAACATATGTAACTATATATTTAATCTACATAAGTAAAAACAAACATAAACCATGAATAAATGCCTTATATTTCTACAGTGCTTCACAGGTGACAGAGTGTATTCACATCCATTATTTCCTTTGAGCCTTATTTTGTGAAGAAGTTAAAGTAGGTATCATTTGTTTCACTTCCTGAACAATAAGAAATCTAATGACTTTCTGAAAATTATAAAGTAAATAAGTGGCAGACGGAAGTTCAATGTTTAAAAGAGATGATCCAAGTCCAGTGCATAGCACAATGTGTGGCACACAGTGAGCACACAGGACTGGTAGATGCCATTATCATTATTACTCAGATATTGGTACTCATCACTGCCCCAGCCTCAGCCTGACACTGTATTCTGCCAGCAGCAAAATGGTTTGTTTCAGACAAGAACACCATTCTAGTCCTCCACAGAACAGATTCATGTCCCAGAACTGACTCAAAATAAAACCGGCTGTTAGGAGAAAGAGTGAGAGATAATTGTTTTGGGCCACATACTCCTTTCTCAATGATCCTAGGAGGCATCTGATCTCTCTCATGACTATTCTACCCTGTTAATCATTGGGCTGGTATTCTAAAACTGGCTCCCCCTCCTTCTTTTTGATATTTTTTTAAATTACTGGCTTTGGATCATGCCTGGAAATGAGGAATTTAGAGGGTGTGTTTGTAGCATATGGCTTTGCACTAGGTGTGTGCGTGTTCCTGAAAAGTAATGTGAATCAAATTCTGGTAAATCAAATCTTATTTTAAATGCCTGAAAGAAGCTCCATGTTTAAAGGACTCCCTTGGGAAGTTATTTTATGAAGTGAAAATTCACTTCCTCTTCCCCAATCTGTCAGTATATTTGAACTTTCAGATGAATTTCTTAATTGGTACATTCTAAATATACATATTCAAAAATAAATATTTATGGATTGCTTACCATGTACCAAACATTGTTGGTGCCAATGGTATAGCACCTCAAGGAGCTTATATTATCCTAAGTAACAGACAGTAAACCATAATTACACAAGTAACCAATCACTTACAAATGTATTTGGTAGAAAGGAAAGCACCAAGCCTTCAGGCAGTTTGTACAGAGAGACTCTAATCTTCTAGGGAGTCAAGTAGCTGTGGTGCAGAGGGAGAGATGCTAGAGTGGAGAGTGGTGAGAACTGAGGCTATAAATGTAAGTAAGAGTCAGATCTTGGCTTGGGATACACCTCCAATAAAATAATGTCTAGACGTTTTAAGTCAAACCTTTCCATATAGGAAGAAGTAGGTTTTGACTCTTAGCTATGTCTCCAGCTCTTTCCCTCTCCATTTACTATACCTGACTAATGCAATTCTGGGAAAAGGTCCAGTGCAAATCTTACCCTCCAGATAGTTCCATTACCTAAGTTTTTAGCTAAGATTAAGTTTTTAGCATTCTCTGAAAGTAGCCCAATGGTTGCTATTAATCTCCTCCAATATTTAGATTGAAATCCATTCTTTGGAATCCATGATTTAAAAAAAAAAAAAATCCTGGTCTAAGTTATTAAGCTTGTTTCTTGAAAGTCTATCCCTTTTGAAAATTCCTGGATCCTACAGTATATTTGGGTCCAGGGGTCAGATTTTCATGAATTAAATACCAGGACTTGTAATCTGATCAGAGATTGTTTAAAACTTATGTTTATTAATTTTTATTCAGTAAGGGGAGAAGAAAATTAGCCTTTGTCAAAAGACCACTGTGGCAGATGCTTTCTGTGGCCTACCCAGCATCTCCTTTGCCCATCTCATCTCCTTCTATTTAACTGATAGAACCCTACTATGTTTGAGATCCCTTTATCTTATGTAGATCAGACCTTTCCCTGCTCCAGATCAGGTGATGAATAATGGTAATTGTATTACCATTGGCCATTGATTAGGCTAAAGGACAGACTGTGACTCAGTTTTGGCTAATAATCTATAAAAGGTACTCTGCTAGGGGAGGATTCTATTTCTGAATACAAAGCCCAAGTCTCATGAAGAGAAGATTTTTTAATTCTTTTTTTTTTTCTTCTTCTTCTTCCTCCTTAAAAACTCTGAAGTCAGAGGTTGTAGATATCATCTGTGATAATCCGAGGTAATAACTTTAGGATAAAAGGAAATATTCCAAGTCTGGTAGAAAGAATAGAAAGTTCATGTCATCATTACCAAGCAGTTTATCCAATGTCAGTTATTATCTCTCTGGCATTTTGTTATCAGAAAAAATAAAAATAGAACCCTATTTTTTTAAGTAACATATGTCTGTTAGGTTTCTGTTACTTACTGCTAAAAACATTCTCAAATATACTTTTACTAACTGCCAGGTATTTTACACATTATTAGATCCTTTCAACATTTAATCTTCACAATGACCATTTGACATTAACATTATTATCTTCATTTTATAAATGAGAACTGAATCTCAGGGAAACTGCCCAAGTTCACACAACTAGAGGATAATGGAGACATTTGGGCCCAATCCTGTATGAATTCAAAATTCAAGCCTTTACCAGTACAAACTCAAACTATTTCTAATTACATAGTTAAAATCACATTCATCAAGAATCATTTAATTATATGGAAGCAGAATTACACTGAAAAAAATGGTTTTATTACCATGATTGGAGAAACATCTTTAATAAAAAGAAGGCACAAAATGATCTCTCAGTGTGCTGGACTTGGGTTAGGTGGGCCTACATGACCACCTGGGGATGAAAATGACTCCAACTTGTTCAGTGTATTTAATGCGTACTATTCCACAGTCCCTGTGCTGAGTACTTTACATTAAAACGTAACACGCAACTCTTGCAACGACCCTGTGAGTGGTAAATTAAGTATGCCCATTTCACTGATGAAAAAATGAAGGCTTAGTGATCCTAAAATAACTTGCGTAAGGTCACACAGATGGTTATTGGAGATATTTAAACTTAAGCTTGAATTTAGAGTACATAATCTCTCATCCTCTGTGCACCAAAGCTTCCATACACACGACAGCCCTCCTTTCCAGGAGCCTTAGTCAAGCAGTCCCAGATACACAGCTATTTCCTCAGAATGCATCTTGGCATTCATCAGTGTTAATGGTAGCTGAGAACATAATAAGCATTAAATTATATAATGAAAAAATGCAGACTCTGAAACAAAGATCTGGGTTTGAGCCCTGACATTGTCACTTTTTAGTTGTGTGACAACGAGGTAGTTATTTATGCTGAGCCTTGGTTCCTCCATTTATATGTGAGAGATCATAATGCTACAAATGAAAAATTGTTTTGAGGATATAAAAAGATAATGTAATTAGTCTCTCTTCCCATATTCTCTGCAAACCCTGTAGTAACTGCATTATTTCAGTGGCACCAAAATGCTGAAACCCATTCTTAAATACTTAAGAATCAGGTGACATTTACAGGCCTAGAATTGGTTTACATTTTTCCCTGAGGGTGGTTCTGTAAACTACATTCTTTCTAGTTTTTAATCCCTCAGAGGATCATTAGAGAATATTTATTTTGAAAATATTATGTATGAAGTTGAGATTCATAGAGGCAAATAAAAATAGTAGTGGCGATTGAATGGTAGGTGATGAGATTAGGCTGCCCCTACAGGTTGTACCTAGCTTCCCACATTGTAGACTGGCCCTAGGTGAATACATCAAATAAGGCCACATATATATAGATGCCTCAGTGGCCTAAAGCTATAGTTTTTAAATATCCAACAATGAGTTGACTGCATAAGAATGACTTCATAACTTATTTAAAAAGTTAGAGAATTTTTTAGCAAGTAGAACTGGGAATTTTGATTTTGTAGTTTCAAATCTAGACTTTTATTTTTAACAAGTATTTAATATGATTTGTTATCTATATATAGTTTGGAAACACTGAATTAAATTATAACATGGTTTTTATTTTGCCTCCATTTCATCTTTGTTTTGATAGATGCATTAATATATATAAATATCTTTATATATAATTGTCTCATCTTTCCCCCCAAACACTTTCTCCAGAAACACACTAGAAATGATTTTGTAAGGAGAGCAAATAGCATTACATGAATGAAAACATTTATAAAATATCAAGAGATCAATAAGACAAATACCAAATGGGCCAGAGAATTTACTAATTACCCTATGTTCCCAATAAAATGACCCCTGGAAATAGTATCCAGCTAAAAGGTCTACATATTTCTTGCTTTCCCAAGGGTCTTGAGAGTAATTGTGTATAACCTTTCACTAGCAGACAGCTGTGTTTATCTCTCACTTGGGTACTCTCCATGAAAACATTATTTCAGAATCACTGCTACAGAAAGAAAATTTCACCTTGGAAACCAGAAGGAGAATGAGCTGTGATTGGAAGAACAAAGGACCCCCATTTCGGCAAAACCCATTAAGACCCCCAAATCCATGACCTCTTCCTTTTATTATAGTTTAATTTTGACCAAATTCCATTTAGTTGTAGAACTTTTAATCGAAATGAATTATCGTAAGGAATCCCAATAGATGCAACTTAAAATAAAAGCCAAGTGCTCTATTTGAAGCAATTATGGCAGGCACAAAACCTGTCTCTTCCTCTCAAGAAATCTTCATAGAGACACTGCTTTAAGACTTATTCCCATCATTTTGCAATATGAATACGACTGTGGTGGGCCTATCACCCCAGCCTATCTTTATTTCCCTCCTACCCGAACAAGACCACATGTCCAAAAACAATGTCACCAGCATCAATAATTTTTCTACTCCCAGGTCAGTTTTAAACAAAGTTCTATCCATAACTTACTGTTTTTCTATTTCCTTTCACATCCTCCTAAACTTCAGTAGCAACATTGCAGAAGGAATAATTTATCCCATTAAAAGTGTATAATTTCCCACCTCACTGGGTTCTTAAAACAACCTGACAGCCTTCTTTCTGAGCTTTAATTAATGGTCTCTCCCTGTCCCTTTAATAATGAATCCAATTTTTGCCACACTTCCAAGACCCTGCATCAACCAGTCCCTAAATCAATGGCTCTCAAAATGTGGTCCCCAGACCAACAGTATCAGCACCACATGTGAAAAAGCAAATTCTCAGGCTCTACTCCAGGCCTACTGAGTCAGGAGCTCTGAGGAGGAATTCAGCACTCCTTGGTGATTCTGATGCACACTTAAGTTTGGGAACCACCACTCTGAATCACTCGTAACACATGTCTATCATATATTAGTGAGAAAGCAGATCATAAGCAGACCTTATCACCACAGATTCTAATTTGTCATTTCCTTGTTAGTCTTTCTTCCTGGATGGCTAGATCTTTGAGGATAGGGACAGTATCTTATTCATCTTCATCTTTATACTCTCAGGTCCTACTACAGTGTTCAGCACATATTAGTTGCATAATAGATATGTCTGAATAAGTTAACTAAGGTTGTGGCCATTAAAAGTCACTTTCCATTCAAGTCTCAGTTTTCTATGACATGGAGGTAAATCAATAATCGACCTTTTTACTTTATAGAATTGTAGCAACAATCAAGGCTGGTGAGATAATGGATATTTTAAAATTCCTAAGAAGCTAAAATTGCTAGATAAAGAGGTATTATTCTTCCTGACCATATCCTGTGAAGACAAAACAAAACAAAACAAAACATAAAAGCTACCATCCCTTAAAAACTGAAAGGGCAACTGGATAAAATCTGAAGTCATGTAGATCAGACATCTTCCCTCTTTGCTTTTGAACTCCTATTTTCTCTCCTCCAATTCAGGAAAGTATGTGGACTTGAATTTCTGGTGGTTTCATTTTCCATAAAAATGCCATGGGTTTTGCAGCTCAAATCACATCCATAATGTTGCAATTATCTCTGAGTGAGCTTGGAGTTCAATATTTTGTCTTCAACGTGAACTACTGTAAAAACTTCTGATAAAAAGAGAACTGTGAACTAGTCCCGCTTTGAAACGTTAAGAAAACACACCATACAGCTTTAAGTCACAATTTGGGGTCAGGTGTAAGGGGCAGAGATGAGAAAGGAAAAGAAACTCTGAAATTTACTACTGGATTGTGCAGGGACAGAGGACTCCTATAACATGACCTCTGCTGCCTTAAGAGCAGCAAAATCAAAGCCGTTGCCAGGGCAGTTCTTCACACAGCTTCTTTCTCTAAATAGTTCTGCTGTTGGTTGCACCTCTGGTGAAATAAGGGGATCTGCCACACTCTAATTCAATTCAATTCTCTAAGTATTGATTGAGCTCCTAAGATGTGTGCAGCTGAAGCTGACCTGACTTGAAGCTAGAGAAAGTGAATGCCTATACGCTATGCTTTAAGTAGAAAAAAGAAGGTTCTTGTGTCCTAAATATCTACCTCTCCCTTCCTCTTTTCCACCATATTACCTGAGGCTCCTGAGGCTCTGCTCCATTTTCTGGGCTATTTCATAGTAGCACTCTCTCAGATATATTTGATAAACACTCATCTCAGAGAAGCTCCATAAATATCCAGTTTGTGGTCCAGTTAGAGAGATAATACACCCTATAACTCTTCTTGAAGGTTCCTATGTTTATTCATGGTAAGACTCTAAGTCATGGTATCTGCTCACCCTTAATATAGTTTCTCAGTCTTATTTGAGGCATAGAACTAACTCTTCCTCTCCAGTTAAAATTTTTCCTTCCACTTATTTTTTGTAATGCCTATTGGCACACACTTCAAAATAGTTAGGCAGAAGAAAGTTCATTTCTACGCCCAGCAGATGTGAATCTATCTCCTAGTTCAGCCATTTACTAACTTGGAACATTGGGAAATTTATTTAACTTCTAAGCCATAATATTCTCATCTATGAATGTAGATAGTAATGTCAAGTCCACAGAGCTCATTCCCCTTTCTTACTGGCAGTGGTTTCACCCATTAAAAATCCATCTAAATTAAAAGACATTCATTTAAAAAATTAATAATAAAAGAATTCCCTTATCGGAATGACCCTGGCCCCTTCCCCAAAACATAAACATTTCTCTTTATTTCAAAATGTCAAAGACCATTATAAATGGCACTTTCATGTTGCCTTGTATCCCAAGCCCAAAGTTATTTCTCCCCTTTCTGAATTCTCTTTGTACACCACAAATTGGATACTTAATCCTTTCTGCCTAATTTTGTACTGCTCACTACAAATACTGCAGTGCCTAGACTAGTTTATGAAATTATTAAGGCAGAAACTGAGTCTTGTCGATGATAGTGCTTAGAAAAAATCAACATTCAGTAAATGATTATGGAATGCTTTCAGGCTTGAGTTATCTAAAGTAGATGCCTCTCCTCTATACACTTGAGGAAAAGGTGTTGTATTAAAGAGGTGGAAACTTCTTTAAAGGAAAGAAGAAACACAATGGAATATGTGACAGCTGGGATCAGGCTAAGTAAATAACTAACCAGGATACATAGTTTGAAGAAGTAGTAGGGAATATAACCACCTGAGATGCATGAGTGACAGTATCTGAGAGTGAAGGAATGTAGCAAGTAGTGCATTAGGGTGATAGAATGCAGTTAGCTATTGAAAGTCTTGCCCAGAGGGGCACCCATACCCAATGCTTTAGGGGTTAGTATAAAACGAGCACAAGGCATTCAGCCATTAAAGAGCTTATATCTAGTCAAAAGACAGGTTAAAAGACAATAATCAGAGAAGTGGTGAATATGTGAGACACACATAAGCATATACTCTGGGATCAGATCACTTGGGTTCTCGTCCTAGATCTGCTATACCCTAAATGTGTGGCCCTGGGCAGGTCATTTAACTTCCCCGAGTCTCCATTTTCTCATTTGTAAATTTAGCAATAATAGTACCTACCTCATATGTTTATAAGTAATAAATGAAATGATTCATGCTTGTAAAAGAACCTTCCATACTGTAAGCACTCATTAAATATTAGTATTATCACATTTGTATTTTATTGCAATTGTGTATTTAATAGTGTAACACATATGTCTCACTTTACAGCACATATAATTGTGTGCAAATTACAGCAATACTCCAAATCGCAATGGTCTAGGACTTCGCTCTCTTGACTAATAGGAAGACTTGCCATTTCAATCATCTCTCTTCCTAATTACCCTGACCAGGAATCTCTGGGCATGGGAATGCGGAGAAATATGATTCTCCACAATCAGGGTTTCTCTAGTGGTTTAGTGGCTCTTCTCCTCTAATGACTGCTGCCTCCATGGTCTCTCTCAGTAGCTGACTCCGAATAAATGGCTACTACTGGTCCCACTTCAGGCCTTGACCGAACTGCTGGTCTCTGGTGCTCTTCTCCTGTGCGAGAAAACAGCAAATCTCCTCTGTTTCTGGAGACCATATCCTTCAGGGAACTAATGATATGGGGCTCATCTCATGCTACTGCCTTCTCTTTCACAGAACATCTGGACACTGCAGTTTCAGAAGACCAGCAGCCTCACACAGAGCCCTCCAAGCCTTATTGTTCAGAGGCTTTAGCAGGGTGAGGATGTGAGGGAACAGGGAGCCCTGTTTAACAGGTATTTTTCCTCATGTGATTCTTCCTCACAATTATATCTCCCTCTATATACCTGAGCTTCAGTGTTGGCCAGATTCATGTTCTGTCTCTCAGGTCAGTAGTGTCCTATGTAAACCAAAGAATGGGCAGGCATCTTTCTCAATGTCCAAAACATCCTCTGAAAATCAGAAAGCTTGTTTGCCCAGAGCACACTCATAACTTTTGTGGATGTAATGGTCTACCTACAGGCTTCCTATGAGAGTTCAGCCTCATCCACCTGCAGATAGACACTTGTGTGAGCCCTTCTCAATAGAAGGTTGAGTTCTATGAGGGCAGAGATCATGTCTCACGAGTTGATGGCTTAATATCTAGCATTTGCCTGGCATTCTGTAAGTAAATACACAATAAATATATGTAAAGAAAGGGTGCAAACAAGAAAGGAACAGATAGATAGAAGGAGAGAAGGAAATCTGTTTGGATCAGGTTTACCAAGACAGTCCCTTTGGGAGAGGCAGGGCTTTAGTTAGGTCTAAAAGAATGATTATTTTTAATATAAAGGGCTATTTTGGTGCTTCATCTACAACTCTGTATATCCAAATAGAAAGAAATTATGCCCTTGAGTTGAACAAAATTTTCGCAAAATTTGTGCTTGCATGCAATTTCGCTTCAGAGTTATCTCACTTGTGGCTCATAGCATAATAAGCTGCATAAAGTTATTTATATCAACAATGCCTCTACTGCCTCAGATAAGTGTGGATGCAACACAGAGCAAAAATTGATTAAGAACAAGTTTCAGTTCAAAAAATGTAAACTTCATTTGAGAATGCATTGATCACTCACTCAAAAAATATTTATTGAACATTAGTGTAATACAGATATTATATTAGACACTGAAATACATGAATAAAAAGATATAAAGCTTCCTTCAAGGAGCTTCTAGTATAAAATTGAAATATTAAAAAGAATTACCTAATGTGGTCATGAGCTAGTGAGGTAGAAACACAGGGAAACAAACACCTAAGGTATGATAAAGACCGTCAAGAAAGACTTTGTAGAAGTATTCCTCCAGCTAAGGCTAAAGAAAGGGTTGTAACAATAGCACCTCCAACAATAACAGATATATTTATGGATCATTCACCAGGTACTATATTAAGAACTTGATAATAATTATATAGTTATAACCTAATGCTAAGCAATTGAAGAAAATGTAATTGGTCACATTTTATAGATGATAAAAGTGAAGCATTAAGAAAACAAAATAACCTTCCCAAGACTTCACACTGATTAAACAAAATCAGGACTTAAACCCAGATCCAACTGACTTTGAAACTTCATTTCTGTAATCACCAGGGATTTAATCCTTGGTGACTAGAAGAACAAATAAAATCAGAGATGAGAAAGCTTGTGCGATCATACAAAATAATTTTACAGTACAGAGGTTCAAAGATGTCATCTGCTATCCCTTAATTTGCTTCTTCCAGTGCCCTTTTGACACTTTCAACCCACAGACATCAAAATAGACCCCACTGGGCTAGTCATTATTACATTCCCTGGTTAGTCAGGCACAATATCTAGAGTTGAAAGGAACCATAGCATCAGATAATCCAGTGGTTTATAGAGTTTATTTTGAATTTTTAGCCACATAATACTTATTTGAAATAAATTCTTGCGAAGTTTTGTAATATCTTTGCACAAAGACTGAAAGATGATAGTATTGTATCATGTTCGTTGATGACTCTTTGATGACTTCTGTCAAACTCTAAAAGCAATATTTCAACAAAAATTTAAATGATTTTTCTTTCCATGGTGACTTTTTAACTCTTCTGTATATTAGGGATGTGGCTACAGAATGTGACGATGTTATGAATCCTGTTGTGAAGCACAATTTCCCCACTTTAGCTTTAGCTAGAACTATTTTGTTGATTTGTATACAACTTGCTCTTCTCTGTTCCTTGGGTTATTAAAAATTATTATTTGAAAACCACTGGTTTGGTCTAACCTATTTACTTTCTATGTGAAGGATAATGCCCTAAGAGAGGACAAAACTTGCTAGAGATTACTGACTGAATATTAGTAGAATTAAAATCCAAACTCATGGCTTTTAAACCTATTTCCTACTTTTCCAAAGAACATCACATTATTTTAATAAATAACTTGCAACCAGAGAATGAGTACAGAACTTACAGCTCTGCCTTATCAACATGTAGGTCAAAGGGCAGAGCCAGATGAGGACAGATGTTAGAAAGTGGGAAAACAAAAAGAAGTTGTCAAAGAACTCTGGAATGAAAGCTGTGGAAATGTAACACTCTGAAGTGTTTTATTAGTGTAACTCTGAAGTTACACTAATAAAAGTGCTTGCTGTGGAAAACAACAGCTACTCCTTTGGCTAGTCAGAGGAGAATCTGAGTGGGTTGGTATTTTTGAAAAGCATTGTATATGCAAATTTGATTACGGAGAAAACAAAAGGTGAAATTCTGCATGGCACAGATTTATGTTCTGCCTAATTCTAAGGTTTTCTTTTTTTTCACATATCATTCAAAAAAATAAAAAGTGTTTTCTAAAGAAATTATAAATACAGTTGACAGAATCATGTTGGTTTTTATATTCTGAGGACAGTGAAAGGAAAAAAAAAACCCACTGTTCTGCTGATAAAAGTTTCAGTAAAGGGCAAAACCACTCCCCATATCCAGATAGTACATTACTATTCCATCAAAATAAAGAAATCACTACTGAGCATGCTCCCATAGAAAGTTCACTCGAGTATCTAAAGAGATCTGACCTTACGTTTACCAATAAAAGTTGTTAGAGAGTATGATAGTGCACTAACCACATTAATTGATAAATTCATTCATTCATCCATTCATTCATTTAAGATTATTAAGTGAACGAAATGGTAGAGTAAAGGGCTCTAAACAATAAGACATGGTTGGGTTACCCAGTAAGCTCACAACTCAGGCAGAAGAAAAAAAATATATAGATATAGATATGTAAATATATTACATATATATGTAAATCTGTACAATATAAACAAAACAAGAATTAGGAAAATGAATAATATGGAAATTAATAGTAAGAGAATTCAGAGGAAGAAATATATACAGCTGAAATGATCCAGGAAAACATTATATAGTGGTTGAAATTTGAGATTAGACTTAAAGGTTAAGTGAGATATGCAGGTGGGCAGACCAGGTAAGTAAGCACAAGTGAGAGAGGAGGGGGAAAGTATGGCAATGGGAGATTCCAGGTATTGACTAGAAAGAAAGGTTTATTCTGGGAAGTTGTGAGAGGCAAGACTAGAAATGTAGGTTAGGTGAGATTGTAAAGGATGGAGCTTCCAATGTTTTTCATGTCATGACATATATAGAAAATGATCATTTTTTTTTATGCTCCACAGGGGTGAATGAACTATGCTGCTCATGGCAGGAGGCCTGGTGTCTCTTTAAGGGATAAGGTGGTTGACTGGCTCACATACTTGTAATCCATTCATAGCATACTAGTGTGTCACTGCACATACTGGGAAGCAGAGAAACTTAAATGTCATTCAAATGATAATAAGTTATCCTATAGCTATTATTTTTGCTTACCCAAACTTATTTCCCAAATATGTTATAAGAAATTGTCTCAAGATGTGGGTAGAAAATATACCAGGTATCCAACTACCTTTTCCCTATTATAGCAGAAGACCAAAGTATTATTCCGTAGACACTGGCCCAGAAAGGTTCCAGACTTGGGAACAGAAGGCACAGCTGAGACTGAAGATAAGAAGACATACTGACATGAATGATAGAATCAGAAGAGTCTCCATTCACTCAGCACTCTGAATGTGAGCAGATGAAGATGACAGGGATTCCATTTTGGAAAACAAAATAGCCAAAGAGAAAAGATCCACAGGTATTGATTTTGGAGAAGCATATTACCTCACAATGAAATGCACCAGAATATAAGTGACTATCCCCTACCATCCACAGCTTTTATCTCTTCTTTTAGTGCCTCACTGTGAAATATGACTAGATAGCCAAATACTACCAAACATTTTAGAAACACCACTAACATGAAAGATAAAGACCTACACAAGCAAACGACTTAAAGGTAAAAGAGATGATTCAGAAAACAAAAGACAATTTCAACAATGAAGTCAATAATTGGTCTTAGACATGAAAACAAACAGATAAAAAATGCTGTAAAAAAAATAATAAAAGACACTTGTTAATTAAAAGTATGATAGAAATACAATATTTTCTGGATGGATTGGCAGGTAAAGTTGAGAGAAAAGATCAAAAGTCTTGGAGAATAATAGAGGAAAATAATAAGAGACTCAATTTAGAAAATCAATTCAGGAATGTGGTTAAGAAAAGAATGTGGTTAAGAAAAAAATAAAAATAAAAGATAAAATTAACATTAAAAATCACAAGCAGTTTTCTAGAACTGATGGATACCTGTTTTAAAATTGGCAAGGGCCATCCAAAAGATTTGCATCAATGAACGTCAACTGTATCTTTTAAAATATTTATCATAAAGCAAAGATTCTAGAAACTTGTATAGAGACAAAAACGAGGGACAAAAACAGGGGCTTAAAAATTATAACACATCAGATTTCTAAGTAGCAGCATTATGGATTAGAAGACAATGTAGCTTTCAAAATTCTAAATTAAAAAAAAAAATCCAGTCTACATTCTATATATAACAAACATCAATCGAGGATGAGGAGAATAGGAAAGCACTTGCGCCTAGACAAAATGTGCACCCCTTCTCAGTGAGGTATCTTAAGATAATGCATTAGTTAATTTTCTATTGCATAATAATATTACTGCAAACAGTGGCTTTAAATGACACACATTTATTATCTCACAATGTGTGAGTCAGAAGTCCAGGCACAGCTTAGCTGGGTCCTCTGTATGGTTAGAATCAGATCTTAGGCAAGATTAGTCTCTCCTCTAGAGGCTTTGACTAGGGATGGATCTACTTCTAAGCTCTTATTTTTGTTGGAAGCATTCAACTCCTTGCCAGATGCAAAACTGACAGCTTTCGGCCAGTGGCTACTCTCAGTTTATTATCACAGGTCTCTCTTCACGGGACAGTTCACAACACACAGCACTTTTTTTAAAAGCCAGCAAGGAGAGAGCCTCCTAGCAAGACAGGCATTACAATCTTCTGTAATATAATCACAAAAGTGACACCTTATTCTTCATATTGTATTCTATTGGATAAAAAAAGAGGATTACAGAAGTCTTGGATCTCAGTAGAGGGAGACCATTGGACCATCCATCTCCTGGCCCTAAGTGATTTACGTCTCTTTCACTTGCAAAATACATTCATAACCTCCCAAAGTCTCATCTCATTATAACATCTATTCATAGTCCAGAATCTCATCATCTATATTAAGTCCAGGTCTAGACAAGTTCCTCAGGTATAGTTCCTCTTGATGCACAATCTGTAAAACTGAAGACACAAGTTATCTGTCCCACATACAACCAATATAGAAGGGTAGGATAAGTATTAGATAACAATGATGAACAGTTCTATTAAAAAAATAAAAAGAAAAATGAAAGGTATAGAGGAATCACTGGTCTATGGTAATTCTAAAGTCCAGCTGGGAAAATGTTGGGAGTTCCTTGATTAGCTTTTAAGATCCAGGAATAATTTTTCATGGCTCTGGGTTCCACCCTCTGGGCTCTTGGTTTCATCCTCTGAGTGATGAAAAGTAATATGTATTTGCTGCTGAGTAGTTATATCAGCCTGCTTCCTGACAGTAAAACTTTGGGGCTGTCAGCCTCCTTTCATCTTGCACTCTTACTGTATCTCTTTCAGTCTAAGCTGGCAGTGCTTGTGCTGAAATAACTCTCTCCGAAACTTTGTGGCCTGTCCATGGTTCATTTGATTAGGCAAAAGCAATAACTTTTTTTTTTTTTTGAGATGAATTCTTCTCTACCTTGGGCTCTAGCTAAAATAACTGAGGGACAACATCCTTCTTCTTCCTGGAGGCCCAATGGTATAACTGAAAAATCCCAGAAAATATACTCTTAATCTCTCTCTTTCATTGGTTCTCTGTGTGACTAAATGCTACTCTGGTCCTCCAATCTTTTTAACAAAAGGTAATATAGTCACATCTTTGACTTTTTCTCCAGATCAGGGGTCCTCAACACTTGAGCTGCAGACCAGTACTGGTTAATGGCCTGTTACAAATTGGGCCGCACAGCAGGGAGTGAGTGGCTAGCCAGCGAGCGAAGCTTCATTTGTATGTGCAGCCACCCCCAGTGTTAGCATCACTGCCTCAGCTCCATCTTAGATCAGGAGTTAGATTCTCTTAGGAAGACTGGTCCCTGGTGCCATAAAGATTGGGGACTGCTGCTCTAGAACACAGACTTTTCTAACACTATTCAGAAGCCACCTCCTAATTTTACTGTCTTTTGTCATCTGGAAAAGTTGAAATTTTTCAGTTATCACTTTCTGGTTCTTCTTTGTTTAATAGTTCTCTCAATATATGTCACCCCTTTCACATTTTATTATCAGCAGCAAGAAGAAACTAGGCCAAACCTTCACACTTTGCTTAGAAATCTCCTTAGCTAAATAGGTTTATCACTTACATGTTCTGCTCTACACAAAACTGCAGGTAACAATTTCACTAAGCTTTCTGCCATTACAATATAGTGATGCCATTTTATCCAGTTTCTAATATATTACTTGTTACCTTTGAATTTTCACTGGCAGTATCCTTAAAGTCTAGATTTCTATTAGCTGTTTGTCAAAATGACTTAAGCTTTCCATATCACCCTCCTCAAAATTCTAGCAGGCATCATCCACTGCCTCATTCTAAAGTTGTTCCCACATTTTAAAGAATTTATTATAACAACACTTCATTTCCATGTACCGAAACATACTCATTTTCTGTTGCTGTGTAATAATATCACATATGTGGTAGTTTAAACCTACACACATTTATTTCACATGTTCTTAGGTGAGGAATCTGGGAGTGTGACACAGCTGTGTCCTCTGCAGGACTCACAATCAAGGTGATAGCCAGAACTGGTTTTTTACCTGAAGGTTTGGCTAGGGAAAAATTTTCTTCTGAGCTCATGTGTTTGTTGGTAGCATTCAGTTCCTTGCAAGAAGCCAGACTGAGGACTTCAGTTTCTTCCTATCAGCCAGAGGTTGCTTTCAATTCCTTTCCATGTAGTCCTCTCCATAGTATGTGTAGCTCAATATGGCAGCTAGTTTTCTTAAGCCAGTAAGAGAAAGAGCCTTCTAGCAAGATCAGAATCATGACAGTGTAATGTAACCATGAAACCTACAACCCATTACTCTTGCATATTCTATTGCCTAGGAGCAAGTCACTATATTCCACACACACAGAGGCATGGATACCAGGATATGGAGATTAGAATCTCCTGCCACAGATAAGTTTTACCCAAATGAATGAAGTAAACTAAAAAAAAAAAAAAAAAAAAAAAAAAAAAAAAAAAAAAAAAAAAAAAAAAAAAAAAAAAAAAAAAAAAAAAAAAAAAAAAAAAAAAAAAAAAAAAAAAAAAAAAAAAAAAAAAAAAAAAAAAAAAAAAAAAAAAAAAAAAAA